>CM019069.1:66047167-67247167 GCA_009667805.1 Leptobrachium leishanense | reverse complement strand
ACTGGTTCTATGTGTATGATGTAAGGGAGTATAAGCTTACTCTTCCTTGCTTTGCAACAGCGTCCATCTCAACTTCCCGAGCTCCTTCAATGAACTTGGTGATCACCACTGGGTGTTCCTGTAAAAAAGCGAGGCATGCTTCTTGTGAAGAAATAATCATCAAAAAACACACATTTTTCGTTCTACTCATAGATCTACTGATTCGTAACGTTGCTAAAATTCGAGAAAACATCCCACGAGAGTTCTTTCCTCGAGCAGTCATGTGAGAAAGCTGCCTATTCTCGACTCAGACATAGCTCTCTCTGCCTGGCTTGTGGAGTTGTCAGCTTTTAACAGAATCACTCTGTTTCTCTCCTGGAGATCAATCATTTATCTATGTAAATACCCATCTTTCCTACTTACCACCTAGGGAGCATTTAAAAGGCTAAGCTGAAAGCTTTCATCTTCTGTGAATCGATACCCCACTGGATACACTTTAAATTACTAAAAAACCCTGCCTATGCCAAAAGAGTGAGTGATGGGAAAACAAGGAGCTACTGCCTGGAAGTTGGCACCGATATTAACGGTCCCTGCTAGGCTTCCAATTCATAATGTATAATGTATGATAACATTTTCACCCACACATAATAAAACGAAGAGAAAGGAATATCATTTAAACCGCCCTATCTTTAACAGAAGTCAAAGTTAAAATTGTTCTTAATTTGAAAAAGATGCTTATGTTCAAACACACGAATAGCATCTACAGCCTCCACGTGAATATACTCATGCCGTATTAAAAAAAAAGAAAGAACCTTCCAAATCTTGTGTATAATACAACTCCATTACGAAATGTTGATGTATTCATTTGTACGCTATAGTCGCAAGCCTTGCAAATTAACAGACTATTAAGGCTGCTGTCAGACGAGCGTAGTGTTCACGTCCGTGATTGCGCCTAAAAGTACGTCCGTGATAGCATGACAGGAAGCCCATCGGAGTCCGTTACACGAAGTACGTCCGCACTGAACTGCGGACGCACAACGGCTGCGGCCCACGGACGCAAGGCAGGCAAGAACGTACAACCGCTAGAACGGCCGCACAAAGTGCGCTGCGTCCACAACGTCTGCATAGCTTTGTGTGTGAGTGATGGAACGTGGTCAGACGGACTGCATTTATACGTCCAGCATTTTTCACGGACAAAATGGTTTTGCATTTTAATTTATTTTTCCCTCCTACATCCGTCAAAAATAACTTCAGTGAAAAAACGGACTGTGTGACCACTACTGCGTCTTCCGTACTGACGATGTCCGTACTGCACGGACGTACAGTCCGTAGAAATCACGCTCGTCTGACCCTAGCCTTAGTCAAACAATGGTGGATTAACTTTTGCGAGCTACAGTGAATCAACAACAGGGAAACTACTGGGAATTCACTGTCTAGGGAAGTTCCACCATATGTCGCCGTAGTTTTCACCATTGTTTCCATCACAGTTTCTTCCAAAGTTGTTCATCATAGATTTCAATGTAGGTTTCACTGTAGTTTCAGTAAAAATAGTTCAACATTGTTTTTACGATTGACTCCTACCATTGTTCGCTATTACTTGCAGTAACTTCTCCACTTTACCACAGTTTACTATTATTATTATTCTTTATTTATATAGCGCTAGTATATTCCGCAGCGCTGAACAATGGGCACAAGATAGACAGGGTTACAATACATTGAGACTGAACAACATTTTGATAAACTAGTACAAGAGGAAACTAGACCCCTATTCCCTTAGGAAGTTACAATCTAGAAGGGTGGGGTGGAAACAGGAGGAAAGGACTGCAACGTGAGAGTGATGGACCTGTAGGGGCATTGAGGTGTTTTATTGAGCCGGGTGGTAGGCTTGCTTGAATAGGAATTTCTTAAGGGAGCGTTTGAAGGAAGGGAAACTAGGGGAAAGTCTGACCGTATGAGGAATAGCCTTCCAGAGGATGGGGCTGCGCTTGAGAAATCCTGCAGTCTATCCTGGAAAGAGGTGATGCGGGGAGAAGCTAGGCGCAGGTCACTGTTTGATCTTAGGGAGTGGGCTGGGGTGTATTTGTGGACTAGTGAGGACAGGTAGTGGAGAGCTGTGTTAGTGAGAGCTTTGTAGATCAAGGTAAGGATTTTGAATTTAATTTAATTCTGCAGTGGATGGGGAGCCAGTGAAGGGACTTGCAGAGAGGAGCAGCAGAGTCACAGCGGAAGGTGAGGTGGATGAGCCTGGCGGAGGCGTTCAGAATGGATGGTAAGGGGAAAGGCTGGAGAGAGGGGGGTCAGCTAGAAGATTATTACATTAGTCAAATCGGGAGATTACAAGGGCGTGGATGAATTGCTTTGTGGTGTCAGCAGTAAGAAATGTCCGAATTCTTGAAATATTACATAATTGGTAGCGACAGGAGGAAGAAAGAGACTGGACATGGCAGATGAAGGAAAGAGCAGAGTCAAGTGTAACTCAGAGACAACAAATCAGGCTTGATGGGGAGATAGTGATACCATCAACCATGATACAGACGTCAGGAGGTGAGGAGGCTTAGAGGGAGGAATTAGTAGGAGCTCAGTCTTTGACATGTTAATCTTTAGGTGGTAAGAGGCCATCCAGGAGGAAATGTCAGATAAACAGTCGCTGACTTTGGAAAGGACAGGAGGAGAGATCAGGGGTGGAGGATGGAGTGGTAGATCTGAGTATGATCAGCATAGAAGCGGTAAATAAAGCCAAAGCTGTTAATTATTTTGCCCAGGGAGGAGGTGTAGATAGAGAAAAGCAGAGGATCAAGGACAGAGCCTTGAAGTACACCATTTGATAAAGGCTTTGAAGAGGAGGAGTTACCAGCAAATGACACAGAGAAGGACCTGTTAGACAGATAAGAGTCAATCCAAGAGAGTGTAGTGTCACAGAGACCGAGAGAGCTGAGAGTCTGTAGAAGGAAGGGGTGATCGACATTGTCAAACGCAGCTGAGAGGTCAAGCAGGATGCAACAATGGTGAATTTTACCAGTGAACGTCAGTGAAACAACAGTGCTTAATGAATAACCCCTTTAGGGCAATATTACAATCTTAACGCTAACGTTAGCGCTCAGCTATGAGAGCGTTAATATTAGGTTAAGTGGTGCTAGCGCAGGCCGCCTATAAGACAATCCGAGCCTTAAAATCCCCCCTAAAAATCTGATACTCAACTCTCATCCTGCGGCGAGAATGATGGCCTATTTCGCCGCTTCTGGCTGCCGGGAGCAGAGTGAGGCTGGGGGAAAAAAGCTAGCACTGCCGCCAGTATCCAGGAGCTTAGCACTGCATTACGGAGCAGGCTGCTGAATCAGCGTCTGCCCCATAATATGGAGCTAAAATGGGGATGCTAAGGGGAAACCTGCAGGCGCAGGTTTTTCACCTTAGCATCCATGTTTTAGCGGCACTATTGTAATGCTGCCCTTAGTGTTTTGTTCTCACTCTTTCAGGTAAGACAACAATCTCAAGATCTATATACCTGTGAAACTCGTGTGGCTTCAGCAAGGAAAGTCTTCAGTTCTTCTTCTCCGTACACTACATTCATTGCAGATCCACTGTAAAATAATAAGGTACAACACTTTATTCTGAGCTAAGCTCAATTTATCCACCCATAGTCACCCATGGAAAGTCAACATTGGAAGAGTTAGATGGTCACTGATTAATGCCTTACAGATTAGAGCAACCGGTCCATGTCATAATAGCAATATTATCATGTTATAAAATCTTTATAGACCAAAATGTAATGTAAGCAAAGAACATTCTCTTTGGTCACTAAGGTCTAAAGGACAGACATCACATCAATAGGATCACGGGAAGTGCTCATGCCACTGTACAGGAAGTGCTCATGCCACTGTACAGAGCACTGGTGAGACCTCACTTGGAGTACTGTGTGCAGTACTGAAGATTGTATCTCCAGAAGGATATAGACATCTTAGAGAGAGTTCAGAGAAGGGCTACTAAAATGGTGTACGGCTTGAAGGAGAAAAGTTACCAGGAAAGGCTTAATGATCTTAACATGTACAGCTTGGAAAAAAGACGAGACAGAGGAGATATGATAGAAACATTTAAATACGTAAAGGGAATCCACAAGGTAGAGGAAGGGAGTATATTTAAACGGAAACAAAGTAGCAAAACAAGAGGACATAGTCTTAGATTAGAGGGGCAAAGGTTTAAAAGTAACATCAGGAAGCATTATTTTACTGAGAGGGTGGTGGATACATGGAACAGTCTTCCAGTAGAAGTGGTAGAGGCCAAAACAGTAATTGAATTTAAGCAAGCATGGGATAGGCATAAGGCTATCCTAAACAAAAGATAAATCCAGGTAAAGTATCCATGTAATTGGGCAGACTAGATGGGCCGAAAGGTTCTTATCTGCCGACATGTTTCTATGTTTCTATGTCAAGACAGTTATTAATCTATTCTGCAAATTCTGGATATTTTTAATAGTCTTTCACTAAAGCGTCCCTTGAAGGTGAGATGTCCTACCTCAAATGTAGGGCTGCTATAGGGGGGTAAGGGGGGTGTGACAGTCCATGATATGTCCAGGGTCCCAGCTCCAGAGGGCTTTGACCCTTTTCAAACCTTGTGCAGCTTGTCTAAGTGCCTTACAAACGTAAGGGACCCCTCATGCCACCCTGGACTGGCCCACCAAGATGCCATTAAATTTTCCAGTGGGCTGCAGCATCTTTGGCCATTTTTATGAGCCATGTGACTCTTCAATTAGTAAGGTCCGCATTAGGTAGAAGTGCTGACTGAACACTCTCCTAAAAAGGAACTCTTTTTATACCCATACTGGACCACACAAGATTTATCCCACTCCGTCAAAAATAAGATACGCAGAAAAGGTGACAACATTTTTGTTTTTAATGAGTTTGCTGAAATGGGCAACAGACGGAAGGGGGCCTGACCAGCCGTTAACTTTTTTGATGAAAAAAGTCCTCCTGTTTTGGGCTGAAACATCAATCCTCTCATTACAATAAAAAAAACTGTTAAAAAGACTCCAGGAGGCAACACATTTTAATTCTGAGGTTTTGGATGGAGTGGCCTGTTATTTTCCCATTTCTGACAATACCATTTGACTGTCACTATTTATGACATCTAACCCCCTACCCGTGTGACCCTTAATGTCTTAATTTCAATTCTATTATACTAATTAGTATAGCGTCCATGCCTGAGAAAGAGAGGAACACTCTCGAAAGCTTGTCTATTAAATGTAACGTTAGTCCAATAAAAAAGGTATCACTACGCACTACTTTACTCATGATTTATATATTTTGTGACAGGGTGCATGGGTTGGGTAACAGGATGTCTGGGTCTGGGAGAGTAATTGAGGGAAGGTACTTAGGACCCAGAATCCTGCATGGCCTCTACCCTCACACATACTTGTTGCCAATTACCCAATTAAGCCACAGGTAAAGTCCCAGGCTGCTGACTCCTGGAGAGAAGTGGGTTCATCAGACTGCTCAGAGAAGGGCGGGGAGCAGTAACACCTCTAAAAAGACTCTCAGGGTTATTCAGAGAGCGGTGAAAAGCAGGAGAATGGAAAATTCTAGGTCAAAAGAGACGATTTGGAAAGCGAGTTGAATGGGTGAATTTTTCTGGTTTGGATATTTTGTCCTAGAATTTTCCATTCTCCAGTCATTCTCCTGCTTTTCACCTCTCTTTGAATAACCCTGTTAGTGTTTGCTTTCCTTTGCTTTATTAGACTAAGGTTTGTGATAGTTAGGAGTGTTGGATGTATAGATGTAAAGATGTATAGATTTTCTCTTGTAGTTTTTTTACTGAATCACCTGCAATAGTGATTCCAAAGCAATGTGCGGCGTTTGCTTCTGTATGCCGGAATAAAAGACCTCCCATTTGCACAAGCTTCAAGTCTGCAGCTGTTTCTTTCCTAGAGGACTGTGTTGTTTGGTTGGAACCAAGGATTCCGAGTGGTTGCTATACTACATATAATATATATATATATATACATATATATATATATATATATTATAGTCCAGGATTAGCTTGGATGATTTATAAATGCATAATTAAGCAGCCTAACAATAACTCAATTTATAAATATATAGTTACAGTGTTTTTTGACCGTGACACATTAATCAGATGAATATATACAGTATATATGCAGTATATACTATTAATTTTACAGGAGCACTTTGCAGAGTTTCTGACTCTTTTTTAAAATAACCTCATAACAGAAGATAAATTCCTTAAGATTCATGGGCTTCCAATGTGCTTCATCTTTCCAGTATTATTTGACAGTTAAGAATTTACTAGCGTTTTTCAGATTTGTAATAAAGTTTTCATATTCATTCTTCAGTAACAGTTGACTTAACTAAGGTTATAAATATATATTTTTTTCCATGTCAAAAATATCAGCTGGAACTAGCTGTTTTTCCCCACAGAGTGGCTACTTTTTCATCATAATCTTATAGTTTTTGTGAAGACATATATAAAAGGGAGGGCTCACTGAATGCTATGAAGCTTAGTAACGTTCACACTGTTTCCACTAAGGCCCCGTTCACACTACGAGTTTATCGCGTGGATTTTGCCGCAAGGTCGCAGAAAAATCCGCGCGACGTTGCGCTATGTAGCTTCTTCAATGCATTTCAATGGAGCTGTTCACATCTTGCCGCGCAACGTCGCAGTAGCATGTCGCTGGTACATGACCCTTTTTATGTGATTTGCATTGGTGGTGCTTTGCAAAATCGCGACGTCGCGCGACATTATCGCTCTATGTCGCAAATATGAAAATCGCGCGGAAAATCGTGCGATTTTCCAATCGCACACTGTGAACGGGGCCTAAGACACTTACGAGAACTCAAAGTTAATTTCTAGAACTTTATTGAACCTAGCCCAACGAATATCAAATGCAGGCCGATAATCCTATATTAGGTTCCTACTGTGAGATACCTCAGTACATAGGAAGGACGGAGCAGGCAAGGATAGCCAACGGTCTTTGTAAATTGCATAGCATCATCCTATGATAAATAAAATAGGAAAAGAAAATGAGATTAGCATTGGATAATATTTCAATGTGTTTAATTCATAAATCTACACCTCTGTATGAAATCAGTCTGGCTCACCAGGGAATTGACGGCTTTCCATGGTGCTTGAGGAATTTTAAGCTCATCCAGAACAGCAGAGAACATGGAGCGGTCTTCTGCTCTATCAATCTGTAATGGACTTGTACCCATGATTTTTACTCCGTTCTTGGAAAGCGGCACGGCCAGGTTGTTGGGAATTTGTCCTCCCACTGATATGATGCAGCCATCGCATTGCTAGTAAGAGACGTGATAGGTCAGCACATTGAACATTGATATTTGTTTTCTTAGCATCATTACTGATGGTTACTGATTACTGAGCTGCCCCCTTTCTATGGAACTCCCTCCCTCGCAACATCAGACTCTGCCCGTCTCTCCAGTCCTTCAAGACATCCCTGAAAACCCATTACTTTAGAGAAGCCTATCAGTTCACTCCCTAATCCCCATTGTTCATCTCTTGCTCCTTCTTCCCACACAGCCCCCATGCACCCCACTACTTCACATACTCAGCTATTACCCTCACCTAGTGTGTCACCCCTCTCCACTTAGATTGTAAACTCTCGAGCAGGGTCTTCTCTCCTACTGTTTGGTGTGTGTAATGTGTATGTATATTTGTTATCCTGTCTCTCCCATTGTACAGTGCTACGGAACTTGTTG
This sequence comes from Leptobrachium leishanense, assembly GCA_009667805.1. Classification (NCBI taxonomy): domain Eukaryota; kingdom Metazoa; phylum Chordata; class Amphibia; order Anura; family Megophryidae; genus Leptobrachium; species Leptobrachium leishanense. The sequence continues at coordinate 67,239,464 of CM019069.1, read as the reverse complement.
GCGCTTTATAAATGCTTGTGACTGTAGCTGTAACTGATGGTTCTGTGGCTGGCTAGTAATAACAATGTAATAGCTTGCACATAACCAATGCTGATTGTTATATTTATGCAGGACAATTCAACAAAGAAAATTGTGGCTGATTATAAAATGACACTGCCAATGAGCCAACTTTTTGATGAGTGATACATTTTCAGACACTGAGGGCAATATCAGCTGCCCTGAGCTAAAACCGGGATGCTAAGGGGAAATATTAGCGGTCTCTAACTTCCCCTCAGTATCCCGGTTTCCCCAGCAGATCGCGAGGCAGGCGCAGAGTCCAGCAGCCTGCCCCTTAGCAATCACTAAGCTCGCAAATGCCGGTGGCAGAGCTACAGAGCCATCCCCAGCATCCCCTCCATGGCGTCCATAGGACGCCATGGAGGATCGTGCTGCCGGGTCACATGACTGGCAGGATCATGCCTCTCGCGAGATCCTTCTGGATGGCGGAGTGATCGCGGAGGAAGACAGGGATTTTCTTCCCCCACTCTCACTCTGCTCCCGGCAGCCAGAAGCAGCGGATCGCGCCGTCATTCTCGCCGCGGGATAAGAGGTGAGTATTTGTTTTTTTGGGGGTTTTGAGCTGCAGGTAACTGATTCTGCAGCAGCGCAATCCGTTACCTACCACTCTGAGCTGGTGGTAACCTTTTTTTAGGTAGTGCCAGCTCTTAGTAACTAGCGTTAGGACCAAGTGATCCTAACGGTAGTTACTCTGTGCTTGCACTTTGCGCTCCCCATGTTAGGTATAGGCAGCGCAAAGTACAGTAAACTCACGCTACGAATCGCAAATTAATGAGCGCTAACGGATTTTTTAGCATGTTAGCGATTCAAAGGCGTTCTGGCCACAGCGCTATGACCTCCTTTAAGCTAGCGCTAACGCTGACGCTAGTGTTAGCATGAAGGAAGTGATAGAGCCCCGACTGTGCAAGTACTGAATCAGATGGCAGTCACAATGTAACTGTCAGGTTTTTGCCTCTTTGACTTCTTCTCTGGCTTTGTCTATATCTTCTCCAGTTTTTCACATTGTGGGCAAGCTGTAGTGTGAGGTGGATATGTGCAGCCGTTGCATATGGTTGTATTTCTTGGGCATGCTCTCTAGTCATGCTGTTTAATATGTATGTGAAGAGCTGATGCAGTTATACAGTCATCTTTTGTTTTGTAATCTGCTGGAAAGCCACCAGATGGAGCTGGCGTCAACAGCCAGTATGACCTCAGTTTTCTGATCATTTTACAAATCTGGAAAAGTTAGGATTTGAGTTTCGCCAGATGAAAAATGTCACCTCTTTCCCTGCTTTTCATTTAATTTATTTACTTCACTATTTCATTTTCTCCCAGTTTTGTTTATAAATAAACTAATTGCCAGCATTTCATTATAACAAATGGATATACCAGCTGGGTGGAGTAGAGGTAACATCACTGCTCTGCATGGAGAGAGCCTGTGGAGACATGGGTTCAATCCCAGCGAGCGACCTCTCCAGTAAGTGTCATTGGGCAAGACACCTAATGGTATATACTCGCCACCCAGGACATACTTGAAAACGAGAGAAATCTCAATGTATCCTTCCTGGTAAAATCCTTTCTCAAAAAAAATAAAATATATATATATACCACTTTTTTATTGTACCTACAAAACGAATTATAGTTGAAAGTCTCTTATGCCCACAGGCATTGTCAATTGTGCTTCAGAGAGGAAAGGAAAATCAGCATACACTGGCAATAAGATGCAGGAGGATAAGTGAGCACCCAACCACTATCAGGGTTATTCAAAGAGAGCCAAACTGGCCCCGAAATTGCACCGAAAAGTGAATTTCCCTTTACGGTGCAATTTCGGGATGATTCGGCTAATCAAAACCTGGCAAGTCGGCAAATTTTTTCGAATTTCTGGCGAAATACGGTGATCTTCGGCAGCAGTGAAATCCCCATAGAGAAGCAATGGTTAATCTATTCAGAGAACACTGACCAGCACCGAAATGTCAGTGAAATGCTCTGATGTTCGGTGGTTTCAATCGGCAGGTTTAATCAGGTGAATCCCATATGTTTGAATGTAAAAAATATTCCCGTTTTTACTCAATATCTATAAAACCGTTTATTCTTTTAATCTGCAGCAAAAAAGACTCTTTATTATTTATTTTTTTTGATTTTGCTAATTACGCACCGCTGCGGTTATCTGAAAAGTTAACCACAGCTACAACTTGGTGCTAACTGATTCTTTTTCTGCAGAATCAGTCAGCACCAGCCGCAATTCTGCCTAAAAATCAGATACTCACCACTCATCCCACATGAGAACGAGGGCCCGATCTGCCGCTTGCTGGCTGCCGGGTGCAGAGTGAGACTGGGGATAAAATGGCCCCAGTCTCCCTCCTCAGTCCTATGAACTCCAGGAGTATCCAGTGGCTTAGCTGCTAAATCAGCGCCTGCCCCGTAATATGGAGCTAAAACAGGGCCGCTAAGGGGAAACCTGCAGGCGCAGGTTTTCCACTATAACGTCCCTGTTTTAGCGGCAGTAATGTAATACTGGCCAAGATGTTTAGTCAACATGAAGTAGCATCGTTAGCTTATGGCCAAAACTGTCCAGGTTTACTCTATGAAATATAGAAGCAAAAGAATCTGTTAAACAATGTCTGAACCAATTAGCACACATCTATTGCAAAGCACAATAAATTTAAACTAGAACTTTATGTGCCAAATAAATATTAAAATAATGGTATTAATATACAAAGCTAAAATGGAATAGTGGGAAGCAAACACAAGTGAGAGAAAATAAGAAGAAGGTTCGAGAATGGAAAATAATGGATGAGTATTCAGATAATGACAACTTTTTATATATTTAAAGATGCTATTCGAGACCATTAATGACAGTGCAACGGCGTCATAGACTTGGTTTTTGTCCCAAAATGGTCCCCAGGGTAATACAAATCTGTAATGTTTATGCAAATTCTACAAAACTGATTTATATTTTGTCTGCAAAAGTTGGCTGTTGACTGCTTGCTATGACACGTCTGACTACAGCAAACATTTATATAATTAGACACTTTTAGTGTATTGACTTACATAGATATTCAATGGGAGATTAAGAGTGTTTAAGTTATGGGCACGTTCGCGGTCAATCTTTACTTTTCTTAGATCATAAATCAACATTCCATTATAGGGTTATATGGCTCCATTGTAGGTTCCTATTAAACTTACCTTACTCTGCTGTAAATTATTTAGCACATTTTTCATACTAATGATGAGCATATTATTAATACGAAGCCCTCTCCAGAAGTGTATTGATCTTTGATGCATATTTAAATTCAATGGGATTTTAACAAGCATTCCATCCTCGGTGCTCTACGATGCACAATATTAAGGACGATGGAATGGAATTGCCTTACATATATCACCGCGGGAGGACTGAAGGTATTGTGAGACAAATGATAAAATTCTAGTAAATTACTTGTGAAAATAGAAGTATTATTTAGAAATATAATGTGTATTTAGTCTTCTTAATCGAAGAAAAGTTAGCATAGGGTTAATCGGAATAGTTCAGTGCAGTAGAGTATACAATATAAACTCAAGCAGGGTCAAAGCAGAGTAACTCTAATTTCATTACATCTCACTATCTCATGACTTTGGTCACTCACCTCTTGTTGGAAGACATCCAGGATTCTTTCCTGTGACAACTCTTCAAAGTAAAGTTTGTCACATTCATCAAAATCTGTGCTGACAGTTTCAGGGTTGCAGTTCACTACCACTGTCTTCTTGCCAAGTTGGCGTAATGTTCGGATGCTGGAGACAGCGCACCAATCGAACTCCACACTGCTACCTGTTTTGATAGGTAGGGACAGGGTCAGCTTCATACCGTGGGGTTTTTGTAATAAGTAATACCTGTGTACAGTTTTTGAACATGCTTTCTCATCTGTCTGCAGTGAGCTAAAACGAGACAACTGCTTCATAGACTTGTGCGGAGCTAGCTAGTTGGTCACTTTAAAAAACACAGAAGAAGGAATCTATCCAGACTTGGTGATGAAGAGTGAAAATATGCAGATTGAACTCATATGTGCATACCACAATGATAGAGGTACATTATAATCAAATGTCAACATGTGCCTGATGTTTTTTGATTAGCTAATGAACCGTGGTCATATGTAAATCTAGTTAAAGTGTATCCACCATATGTTATAGAGATTTTATATAAACCAGTAACAGGTTTTATTTTACGACTTCCGATGGAGTTTTGTGAGTTTCTGTAGCTCCTAAACTGATTGTTCTTCTCATGCATGCAGCCATGTTTTTTGCTTTCTATCTTTTGTGGGAGGGATTAAACATTAAAAGCTGCATGTTTGGCAGTTCAGCCCAACAAGAGGGATGTTGTGTTCAAATAGCAAGGATGCTTCTAATATTAATCCTTAAAGGCTCTAGGAGATTTCTTTTCAATGGCTTTTTGAAAAAACTATCAGCAGTTTGGCTAACACAGTCTCCCTCCGCGGCGCTGTGCGAGTGAGAGCGAGATCACGCAGGGCTTGCGACCCGGAAGTGTAAACCTCCATGGAGTCCTTTGTACTCCAGGAGGAGATACTCACGGTGGCGCGGAAGCATTACCGAGAGTATCACAGCGGTTAGCGTTGCGTTCAAAAGCAAGGTGCTGAGCTAGCGCCTGCCCTGGAATATCGCGTTAACGTGGGGAAACTACAGGAAAATCTGGAGGCGCAGATTTTCCCCGTTAGCGTCCTCATGTTAGCGCAAAGAAGGGAAAAGAGCCTACAATGTTTAGGCAGATTAGGTTAGACACTATTTGTGAAATGCACTGAGTAAAAATGAAGAAACTCAAGTAATAATAATGTATTCTCATGGTGGGTAAAGTAGTACAACATGTGGACCCAAGGGATATCAAAGGTCTTCCCTATTAAAATACTGTAGGGTTGCTCATTTTATGCAGTTGCAAATATGGCGTCTGGGTTGTGTTTGAGTGATGCTATGCTAAACCAATACCTCTCTTAGGACATCAAACTTGGCCCTCCACCCACAAATTAGGTAGACTGAGCATTATGAGAAATGCAGTTCCAAAACAACCAGGGCCAAAATACATACTTGGTGCTAACGTTAGTGCTCACCTGCCAGACACCAGCGGTCACATGACCTCGCGGATCTCACCTTGCGAGATCCAGCCGGTCATTGTAGTGATACGCCGGGGGAGACTGGGAGACTTTTTCACCCAGTCTTTCCCTGCTCTCGCCGGACTGAGGAGGCAGACGGAGCCACGGTCCTCGCCGCAGGACAGGAGGTGAGTATACGAATCATTTTTTTATTTTTGGGCTGGTGTTAACGGATTCTGCAGAAGCGGAATCCGTTAACACCAAGTCCTGGCTCTGATTAACTTTTTGTTAACCGCGGCCGGACGTTAATCAGCGTTAGGACTTTGCACTCCTAACGTTGATTAACAATTTGCGCTCCCCATGTTAAGTATAGGGAGCGCGAAGTACATTAACCTCACGCAGAGAAGCGCAAGGTACCAAACGCAAACGGGTTACTTAACCCGTTAGCCTTTGGATTGTAATTTGCGGTAACTACTTGGGCTAACGTTAACGCTCACGCAGGTGAATGCTAACGTTAGCACCAAGTATGTAATTTGGCCCAAACTCTTTAAATACTCTGTGGAGAAAGATTATATTCTGTGGAATTGTCATCAAATTAGTCTTTGACAGAGGACCATTCATATCCCCGGGGTCCACCTGGTGTAATAGCTTACCTTCAAAATACTTTGCTATTCCTAGGATAGTTTATCTTTGATCAGTACTTTTTACAAATCTGTAAAACGGTATGGACAAAAGATCATACCTATATGATATGGTCCACAGCCCAGGACCATCATTCCATGATCATCAAATGTTATGTCATGCTCCTATAAGAAGGGAAAAGGTGTCAGCAAATACAGTGAAACCCAGAACATCACCTTCAAACCGATATATAAACAGAGCATACCAAACTAAATATGATCAGTGTTTCTCAAGATTGCTCTATTCCCCTTGTCATTCTGCAAACATTAGTAATAGTATTTCCCAACTACTAGAATGATATGTACAGTATATAATTCCATAACATATAGTTACACATTTAATAATTATATACATAATAAATTACTTTTATTTAAGCGCGGTCTGACCAAAGGAACCCTAAAGGGTGGGCCAGTGTGGTTTGGAAACATTGATTAAGATTGTTGATAGGAAAACTGAACTGCCCTCCAGATATCTACGGACAACTCCTAATTGTTCCATCCACTATAATCGCGCGTGGCAGCAGCTACACAGTCAATGTTGCTCGTGATTGAAATTCAATCCCTGGGTAGAGTTAGGTGTCGATGAAACCTTCAAGATGGCACAAGTGAAAGAACAAAAAATGTTGTAAAAATCGTCTAGTACCTGTCCATTGTAGGTGAGGTAGAGATAATTTGTTATCGCTGGGTATTCAGCAGCCAGTGTGTCAATCTGCCGGGAAAACAGAAATTCAACTGCTGAGTTAAACAACATCGCGTAACAGAAGTGTGTTTATATTCTGACAAATAAATACAGAAGTCAACGCAATGCAATATTCCAAGGTTGCTCAAAGAAGTGTGCCAGGGAGGAAGATGCCCGGTGTATCCAGGTACAGTATAAACAAAAAATGGAATCAGGGTGCTACACAGGCATAAACCCAGAATAAAATACTTTTGTTGAAGAATCTCAGCAGAAAGTGAGTTGTTTCGGCCACAATTGGCTTTAATCATGCATGCCTGAGTAAGGCCAATTGTGGCTGAAATGTCGCATTTTCTGACTGCTGAAATGCTTCAACAAAAGGTATTTTATTATGGGTTTATGCCTGTGTAGCACTCTGATTCTATTTTTTTCTTTTACATGGAGGTTGGGCAGGCCTCCGCAGCGTAGCGCCAAGTTATCCCACTGGCCTCGCTTTGTTTCTCCCTGGCGCTACGCTTACTGGTGCTGTTGACTCAGGGACAACATAATACAGGGTGATTTGATCCCGCCTGTACCTGTTTAGGACCCACCTAAAATATCCAATTGGTACTTCTCTGGATGAAGATAAAAAGCTTGAAATTGAATCTCTGTGTTTTAAAGTTTATATCAAGCTTGTGTTTAACCAGTATATTCAACAGACATTAGACAAATAAGACCTAAAATGAAAATGACAATGACTGCAATCAATATCACGCTGTGCTGTGCTGGAGAAGGAGCCATTGGAAAATAGCAATCAAAATATTTTTCCTGATCTGGAAGTAATCTTGAACTTGCTCTGTATGCGATCTGTTTGAATGATATAGGGTGAATTGGCCTCAGAATGTAGATCTCTTACACAATGAGTCTCTCTTGCCATTGAGGGTCGTTGCATTAATAAGCTCAAAGAAGTAGTCTATTACCTCTTTGCGAATGACAGAATCAAGTCTACAAATGTATCTTCCTTCTAGCAGCGCATACCAAGTAACTTCATTAAAACGGAGACACTTCTCATGAATGCAAAATGACTCCGGTAATGATGGGGCTCTTAAAATAAAGTATTAGCCCATAAAACAATGTTAGCGCCTCGGGAGATGTCTGCGCGGCTAGTTTTTTAGAGCCAGATGCTGCACGTTTAAACCAGGTCAGCTCCTGATGTTTCATGATTACAGGTTTTTATATACTGTTTAATTGCCACTTCAGCGGAACGCCAACGATTCAATGGGAGCTCTCGAAGAGCAGCACATAAATTGCTTTGTGGGTGAAATAAGAAATGATGGAAATAGAAAAATGAAATTGCCTGATAAAGAGTAGGTTAAGCTGTAGGACGATGGCTGAAAATCAAGATTGCAATATCATTATCTTCTTAACCAATCAGGGTGGTCTGTGTGTTCTCGATCGTCCCTCTCGTTGGCTCAGGGGAACCGTTGCCTTTCTATAAGCGTTTTTTTTTGGAAGCAAGAACTCACTGTGTCCTCTGTCTTGCATCACAAGAAAAGCTCTCACTAAAGGTAATGGCTGTTTGTAGATCTGAATATTTTATTATCAGTTTCAGAAAATGTCTATTTTGTCTCAATTTACATCTAAGCCATTATTTTATGCAAGGAAACCAACCAAACATAGCTCCCAGAGAGCATGAAAGCACTTTCATCACCATATATTGATTAATAAATAGGTTTGACAAATAGGTGAAAAATATGTTAAAGAAAAACAAAAAAGCCTGTTATTGTACCAGATAAACAACTGCTTATCAAATGAAAACTTGCATTTCTGACAGCCAGCAGCTCCAGTCATCATTGTCATTTAGTGCTTATGGTCTCAGTGACTGTTCGTATTTTGATACAATCCCCAACCCTGACACCCTGTGAGAAATCTGGAACCTTATCCTTTATCCTTGATGATTTTTCCTATGTATTAGTATATTATGGGGGTATTAACTTTTCAATGTGTCAAGGAGTTTAAGGTTGAATTAACTTCCCGAATTGAAATTTTGATGGATATTTGGTAATTTACCATTTCCGCTTAATCATTTGAAAAAAAATTGATTACTTTAATATATTAGTCATGGAGATTGGAATTCTTACTACCAATACTACTTAACGCCCTTCCGCCCGGATGTATTATGCCGTCCTAGCAGTGGGAGGCCTTTGAAGACGCAGGGCATACAGGTACGCCCCACTGTCTTCAATGGGCTGCCTCGACCCCTCCCCGCAGCCTGCGCAAGCCGTGCATAATTGGCTACACAGGGACGGCCTGAGTGACTACACCTTTTGGGGAGCTCGCCAGCTTTAAGCCACCCCCGACAGGCGATGCCTGCCCATCGTTAAGGGGTTAACATCTTTAAACTGATATGATAAGATAATTATGTTTGTATTTTTTTTATTTATTTAACTGTGACTTGCTGAATTGATGCTGAACACAGGGTTAAAAGAGTAGTGGGTAGGAAAAGGAGGGTTTAAGTATTAACCCCTCTTGACCACCCCCCACTCCTCCCTCCTTTTTTAACCCGTTAGTTTCCCTTAAAAACTCACTTGAATCCAGCACTGATTTCCCTCTAATCTCTACAGGATATGACTTGCTTCCAGCTCAGCATGTCACATGACCACTGGGCGGCTGGATACTCTGGCCAATTCAGTGGCTCTCCATGCAAGAAGGCTGTGACAATATTGGATAAGACTATTTCCCAAATTGTGCCCTGAGCTGATGACTAAGCCCTGCTTTTGGAAGGCTTATTTAGCCCTCTAAGCCCCCATCAGAGGGGGGAGAGGGAGCAGGGAGCTCACAAAATGGAAAAGGAGACAAAACAGTATTCATAGGAGATTTAAATAAACAAGAGTTATGGGTCGTGGTTGTGATTTTTTTTCAGAGGCTGCTAAAAATATTTTCTACTATGGTTAAGAATGGAAAAAAAACAAACATAATAGAAATTTTTCTTAGAACTAAAAGAAATAATCTGAATTGTAAAAAATCCTATTTTAATATTTCGAGCTGAATAAGCAGCGGACATAATAAGCCTGGTCTCACAAAAACCACCATAATACTACAGAGGTTTTTTAATTAAGAGACGTACAAAGCACATCAATTCAAAGCATTTTGAAAAGGTGCAACAGGTTCTAGTTAAGAAAATCAAAGCTAATTCAATAGAACCTTTGATGTATCATTTGTATCACTCGCTATACCTCAAGATTCTAACAGTGATACGAAGTGTCCTCACCTGCTTCACCCAAGGCTTGACATTCTTGTTGAGTCTCAGCTCTCTGGTTTGAGATTCACTCAGTCCAAGGCACTTCCCAATGTAGCGATCAGAAAATCCTATTTGCTTGGCTCTCCTCAGGGTCTCCTCTGGTAGAGACTCACTAGGGAACAACACAAAAGCAGAAACACAAACTTGATTTTCTGTATCTTTTTAAGGTCATAAATGATCAGTGGTGACCCAAATGACTTTGAAGAACTTCTGTAGATATGGCAGGAAATGAAAGAACTGTGTGTTATCACGTGTTGCATGCTAAGCACATAGAAACTGAATATTAACGCTAGGCTTTATTTCGTGTGTTCATAAAGGCAGCTTCGCAGCCAGACATCATTTAGTCCAGGACTGCTTGATGTTTGCTTAGGACCCTACCTCTCTTTGAAAGCTCCAGCACTCCTTACACGCTGTATTCAATAATAGATGATACAAAAAAAAGAGGATGAATAAAAATCATCTTAATGGCTGCGGTTTCACCTGTCAGATGGCTTTCTGTGGAAATCAAGTGATGTGCTGGATGTATGCTGCTTGATGCATTGCAGACACACAAGACCGATCTGAATGTCCCTGATGTCCTACTTGTCCTTTATATTGCTAGGCATCCAGCAAAGGGTTAAATAACCTCAAGAAGGCATAATGCCTGCAGGACAAAGCATGGTAGCTACAAGCCGATGGAGGGTATGCTTTAAACAAACACATCACTGATGACAGATTTGTGTCCGGCCATAAATGCTTAGAAACTCTTACTTATCAATTATACATCTTATGCAGAAACATTTCCCCTACAGCATCTTCTGTTTCTCGGTTTGGTGTTAAGATTACAGGATTCTGGCGTATTAACGTCAGGACGGATTAATTAAAGACTACAAATAATTATTCCAATGGCGCAAATCATCATACTGGAGTTGCATCGTTCCTGTGATTCATCTATAACCCGGCTGTCTACAACATGGTGTTTTCGAGTGAGAAATCTGAAAAACATTGTTTCTGTGACTAAGACCCGCAGGGATTTTGCATGATGGGAGTTATAATCCGCAGAAGACGCTTTTAGTGTATTGTGTAACCCTGAGCACGTTTTATAAGGTCTTAAGAAACCTTAGATAAAGAAATAGGGTGCTAATGCCTTGGGAACATCATGAGGAGAATTAAATTGCATTCATGCTTACACTCCCACCATGCTTAGCCAACAGGGTATCGAATCTACAGTCCTGACAGAGACTACCTTGATCTCTTGGTATCACGTGCAGCTGAGACTTCAGAAAGAAGACGACCAGGGTTTAGAAACCGACATGCGGTGTCCTTGGTTACTCTCCAGATCATAAAACCTCCCCGGGGAACTAGATTTACAATATGCTCATTGATATTTTATTTAGTGTGCCTGTTCGAAAAGAATGCTAAGTGTCACCGGCCTAACCTCTGAGGCTGCTGCCTTATATTAAATAATATTTTACCAATAAAGAAGTGTATTGCCAGTGAATTATGGTTTCTGACTGCACGCTGGCCATTACCCAGCCAGAAGGGGGATTGCTTTTTTTCTCCAGTTGAAGTTTTACTTGCATGGGAGTAAATTGTGGAATCTGACCATGGCAAGAATTAATCCAGGTGTTTTCTATGGTATCCATGGCAACGATTGGCGACCTTTTTTTAATTTTGTTTTTTTTTAAAAAACACCTTTTTTATTCTTAAAAATCTAAAGGGGTTATACAGAAAGCACCGAAATGTCGCGACATGTCGCTGCTCTCTTGTTCCCTGCACTTCGGAGAATCAAATTTCCCGACCCTGCGGTGAATTCAGCATTCACCACAGGGTCCCCAGAGAAAAGGGAACGGACCTGAAAATCCACCGCAGAACTTCCAGAAAATAGCCGAACAAAGGCCAAAAATCTGCCGGAAAATGCATTGATTCGATCCGAAAGTATCGGATCCCTCGAACAGCTGCAAAACACACCATGAACACGTCCGGAAAAAGCCGACGATCCGCTGCACACAGTGCAGTCCAGCCGCCGTAAAAAGTCGACAAGCTGACGAACAGGGTTAAAAAACTAATAATAATTTAAAGTGCTTCAAAAAAATTACTAGACGAAAATGTCTGGAATTAACATATGAGGTCCCATGAATGATAATAAAAAGGTCTGTTACAGAAAAAAGAAAAAACACTATTTAAAAAAAAAAGAAAAAAATTTGCCGAAAAATCCTAAAAAAAATAAATGGAGGCTTTTTGCTGAAAATTAAAAGAATAGACGGTTTAATAGATATTGAATAAAAACAGAAATATTTTTTACATTGAAACCTATGGGATTTGCCTGATTAAACCTGCCGAATGAAACCACCGAACATCAAGGCATTTCACTGACATTTCTCTGCTGATTGGTGTCTCTGAATCGATTATCCATTGCTACTCTATGGGGATTTCACTGCTGCCGAAGATCACCGTATATCGCTGCCAATTCGCCAATATTTGGCGAATTGCCAGGTTTTGGATAGCCGAATGGCCCCGAATTTGCACTGTACAGGGAAATTCACTGCTCGGTGCAATTTCGGGGTCAGTTCGGCTCTCTCTGAATAAACCTGTTAATGTCAACTGTGGAACAGGGCCCATGATATTTTATGAATATACCTCATAACCTATGTTAGTATCTGTAAAACCCATAACATTAATCTATGGGGTTAATCACGACCTGTGGTTTGAAAGCTAATATAGCTAAATTTTGAGGAAAAGACCAAAATTCTGTTTTTCCTTTACCTGGTCTAGTTAGACAGAATTTGTAATTGTTTTGTATTTGACCACCTGATAAATATCTTTTATACTGACCATGATTTTATTTATTTATGAAGTTTAAATGGAGACAACATGGTATAACTAGGATTTTCACTGAACATTTAATAAGAGGTAAACCAGATTTATATAGCTTGATAAGACAATGTTACCTGTGTTCCAGTATGTAGTTAATCTGTTTCAAAACCATCAGGGTTATTCAAAGAGAATCGAAAAGTCACCGCACGTTCTGTGACTTTTCGTTCTCTTCAATTCGGTGCGATTTGGCGATCCCATTTCTGCGACCCTGCGGTGTATTCAGCAAGCACCACAGGACCGTCGTAATGCAGGGAAAGGTCGCTGCAAACCCGCCGAAAACTCACCGCAAAATGAGGGCGAACGCACACCGAAAACTCACAAAAACATCTGGATAAACCCCGCCGAAAACGCCGGAAAAACCCGAGCAGGAGCCGATCACACGCAGCGCAGCCGCCGGAAAAAGCTGAGACCGTAGACGAATGGAGAGAAAAAAAAAAAACAGTTTGCTTCAATGTTTGAAAAGTGGAACGCTGTTTGCAAAGAAACTACTGAGCGAAAATGTCTGAAATTTACATATGAGGTCCAGGGAATGATAATAAAAAGGGCTGTTACAGAAAAAAGAACAAACGTTTAAAAAAATTTTTTTAAATAATCGGTAAAAAGTTTTTGGCAAAAAAATCCCGAAAAATGCTTCAAATATCCCAAACAAATCGATAAATAAAGATACTTTTTACTGCAGAATATTGTAATCAACGGTTTATTAGATATTGGATTAAAACGGGAATATTTTTAACATTGACGCCTAAGGCTAGGGTCAGAGTGGGGCAGTCGGAACGCGCGTGCAGGCGCACTAAATCACGGCGGCAGTAGCAGCACATAACGGCCAATGACGGGCAATATACGCAGTACGTGCGTACAAAAGTGCGCCGACACCACGCAACCGGCAAATGAACGCATTTTTCTCAGAACGTGAAACCGCTGCTACAGACGTACAGAGTGCGCTGCGGCCGCATGGCAGCGTGTGTGCGTGATTAGGAGACGTCAGACGCTGCTAGTGTGCGGCCTACATAACGTTCAAACAGCCGGATTTCCCTAGAATTGCGTTGGTGAGTACCTGCGACTGTGGTCGTCTGACCACTTAAGCGTATTCCGTGAAAAAATGCGTGCGCACGCATCGACGTACATTTTGACGGTGGCCGCAGAAAATGCGCTCATCTGTCCCTAGCCTAAGGGATTCGCCTGAATAAACCTGCCGAATTAAACCACCGAATGGCAGGGCAATTCGGCAACTTTTCACTGCTGGGTTTTGTTCTCTGAATAGCTGAAGCATTGCTTCTCTATGGGGATTTCACTGCCCTTGAACAGGCACCGAACAGGCACCGTATGTGCAGGCAATTCGCCAGGATTTGGTGAATTGCCTGCTCTCTGGATAGCCGAATGGCCAAGAAAGGTACCCAAACGCTGATTTTCAGCACTTGGTTCCCTTTCGGCAGCCATTCGGATCTCTTTGAATGACCCTGCATGTTTTAAAACCACAAAGATATACACTGCACTAATGATAATACCCCCACTTTGCTGGATCAGATACCCCACCCCCAAATGCTTTGCTTTTCACGCCGCCATCTACATTTTCATTAATGATTGAGTCAAAAATTGAGAGTGCCGTGATGAGGCCGCTTAAGGCAGCTGTAGTATTTTTCTAATTAATAATCTTACAAGGCCATGTTTGCTGATAATCCACTTATATAGTTAATTACGTTGAAAAATGGAAAATGGAACACATCCATCATGTTCACCCCTCGTACAGACATGTATTTATTTATCTATATAAGGCCATATCCAGTGGCATCATTTCAGAGGGAAAATTATTCATGCATGATCCCAAGGGCATATATGTTTTTTTACCCTCTAATATAAATGGCTTGCTCTACCCTTACATGCCTGCTGTGCTTGTAAAGAGTCATATAATGGAGTAAATTGCACTAATGCTGACTTAAATAATGATACTTTCAATACACAGAGCAAATTGTTAAATATACATGAACACTTGAGGGATGTATAATAACACCCAGTTCAGAAAACATTATCAGGTCTATTCACTAAAGGGGTTATTCAGAGCGCCCTCTCGTTCCCCGTGCTTCCCTGCACTTTGGGGAATCAAAGTTCCCCACCCTGCGGTGTATTCAGTAAGCACCGCAGGGCCCCCGGATTGCAGGGAAAACCTGCCGCAAACCCAGCGCAATTCCGCCAAAAAGCAGGGCCACCATCAGGGCATTACGCCCCATGCTGCTGTAAGAGGCGCAGGGCCCCGGGGGCCGGCCAGACTCCAAGGCCTAGCCAGATTCCCAGGGCCCAGCCAGACCCCAAGGCCCAACCAGACACCCAGGGCCAAGCCAGACCCCAAGGCCCAGCGAGACCCCAAGGCCCAGCCAGACCCCCAGGGCCCAGCCAGACCCCAATGCCCAGCCAGACCCCCAAGGTCCAGCCAGACCCCCAAGGTCCACCCAGGGCCCAGCCAGACCCCCCCCCCCAAGGTCCAGCCAGACCCCCAGGGCCCAGCCAGACCCCCAGGCCCAGCCAGACCCCCAAGGTCCAGCCAGGGCCCAGCCAGACCCCAAGGCCCAGCCAGACCCCCAGGGTCCAGCCAGAACCCCAGGGCCCAGCCAGACCCCCAAGGTCTATCCAGACCCCCAGGGCCCAGCCAGACCTCAAGGCCCAGCCAGACCCCCAGGGCCCAGCCAGATCCTCAGGGCCAGCCAGATGCCTAGGGCCCAGCCAGACCCCCAAGGTCCAGCCAGACCTCAAGGTCCAGCCAGGGCCCAGCCAGACCCCCAGGGCCCAGCCAGACCTCAAGGTCCAGCCAGGGCCCAACCAGACCCCCAGGGCCCAGCCAGACCCCCAGGGACTAGCCAGACCCCAAGGCCCAGCCAGACCCCAGGGAAATGTTTAACCAACAGCGAGTTGGAAATGTTTAACCAACAGCGAGTGGGAAATGTTTTAACAACAGCGAGTGGGAAATGTTTTACGCTCATACACACCGCACATTTCTGTGAGTTTTATTGCTGTGGAGCTGTGTTATCTCAAGTAAACAGTAAAACTCTAATGGGCGCTGCTCGCTCGAAACAAATCAAGGCTGGCAATATATCACATATGCTAGTGCCTATTAAATTGATAGTCAAACATATACATACATGCTTATAGAGTTAATGTAGAACAATGCAGACAGAAATTTATGGTGCATGTGAAGCACAGATGAGTGCTAGGGCTCTATTGCAATGAATAATAGTTCATTAGAGGACCTTTAAGAAACAGTGCAAACGTGCTCAGATAAGTTCAAGGAGTCTCCAGACTTATCAGTGTCCATTAGTGTTCGCTTATCTGAAGCGTCTGCGTGTTCACAGTTGTAGGACACATCCAGTGGTGACTATCAGTTCTTTATATGATGGGTCCTGCTGCCTCCGAGGTCTCCTTCTCTCCTTTACCTCGAAGACATGAGTAGGAGCTGTATTATGTCCTTTCTTTTTTGGAAGCGGGCGAAAAGCTGTTAGAGGTTGAGGAAGTTTACGGGGGGGGCCCATCGTGAGGTTCAGTAAGGGGCCCCATCATTTCTGATGGCTGCCCTCCCAAAAAGCCACCAAAAACCTGCCGGAAAAAACACGCCTAACACGCCGGAAAAAGTCAACGAACCGCCGATCACAGCGCAGAGGAGCTGCCGGAAAAAGCAGACGAGCTGACGAATGGGGTAAAAAAAAGAGTACGTTTGAAAGTTTCAAAATTTAAACGCTGTTTCCAAAATAACTACTGAACAAAAATGGCTGGAATTTACGCATAAGGGCCTATGAATGATAATAAAAAAGACTGTTAAGCAAGAATGAAAAAACTATTTAAAAAAAAACGGGAAAAACAATTTGCTGAAAAAATCCCGAAAAATGCCTAAATGATCCTTTAAAAATCTAGAAATAAAGAGACTTTTTACTGTACAATAAAATAATAAACGGTTTATTAGATATTGCATTAAAACCAAAATATTTTTAACATTGGAGCCTATGGGATTCGCCTGCATAAACCTGACGAATGAAACCACCGAACGGCAGGGCACTTCACTGACATTTCTCAGCTGCTCGTTGTTCTCTGAATAGATTAACCATAGCTTCTCTATGGGGGATTTCACTGCCTTCGAACAGGCACTGTACGTGCAGGCAATTCGCCAGAATTTGGCGAACTGCTTGCTCTCTGAATGGGCGAATGATCCCGAAATGGCACCACATACTAAATTTCAGTGTCCGGTTACATTTCGGGGCCAGATCGGCTTTCTCTGTATAAAAGGTGAATCTCAGGAGAATTGGCAGGAGAGGTGAACAATGTAGACCAAATAGCCGATTTGGAAAATGAGATAAATGGGAGTATTTTTCTGGTTTGGCTATTTTGACGTAGAATTTTCACTTCTCCTGCCAATTCTCCTGAGTTTCACGTTTAGTGAATGGTCCTGTAAATATATATAAATGTTACGGTTAAAGCCTGAATTAGCATTAGCCAGGCGTCACTAGCAAAAGTCCGAAGTGAAATGAAATTTCGGACTTTACCCGGGTAATCTGCAAAGTATCCAGAGGCCTCAGGGTAGTCCGGTTTTCTGTTCTGTTTTAACCAGGTAATTCACACATTACCCTAGTGTTTCTGGATAAAGTGTGATGTGCAACGAAACATCGTACTTTATCCGGGTAAACGGCAAAGTATCCAAACGCCTCTGGGTATTCCGCTTTTCTTGGGTTTTCAGCAGGTTACAGTTGACTGAATTCCGAGAATTACCCGGATAACGCTGCAACGGTTATCTGACTGATTAAAAAATTGTGTTTTTTGTTATTTTTATTGAAATTGTATCCACAGTCACAAACCACACTAAATAACTGTCATGTTACTCTGTGCATTAATTGTCTGAAAATTAATTTACGAAGATAAAGATATTATATAAAGAGTAACCTGATGGTTATTATGTTTTATAAATGATATATGAGCACACATAACACATAATAAAGATCACGTAACTCTTTCACATTCATATAAGAAACATATCCTGTCACTCTGTATATTCATTATATCCTCAATACGTTTTAATGTTTGTCGTTTGCCATTTTCATTGATAATATCCATAGATAATAGCAAAATTCACTTTTACCCAAGCAGGGTTGGATGCTCTGCAGATTACCAGGGTGAAGCTTCTGATTTGCACATTATCTGGGTATAGTGCGAATTTTTCAGCTATTCCAGACTGTTACCCAAGGGCAGTTGGTTAGTCCTAAAATTACCCGGGTAAAGTCCGAAATTTTCATTTTTTTGCAGCTTTACCCAGCAGTTTTGGGTAATGTCAGGATTAGCCGGGTAGTCCTAGGATTAAACGCACTTCGGGCTTTACCTGTAACATATACACACACACAAAACTGGTGTATGTTGTATGTATATACAGTTGCAAGAAAAAGTATGTGAACCCTTTGGGATTACATGGAGTTTTGCATAAATTGGTCATAAAATATGCTCTGATCTTCATCTAAATCAAAACAATTTGAAAAACACGGGCTGCTTAAACTAATACAACACAAAAATTATATGTTTTCATGTTTTTATTGAACAGAACATGTAAACATTCACAGTGCAGGGTGGGAAAAGTATGTGAACCTTTGGATTTAATAACTGGTTGACCCTCCTTTGGCAGCAATAACCTCAACCAAACGTTTCCTGTAGTTGCAGATCAGACCTGCACAACGATCTGGAGTAATTTTGGACCACTCCTCTTCACAAAACTGTTTCAGTGTAGCAATATTCTGGGGATGTCTGGTGTGAATCGCTCTCTTAAGGTCATGCATTTCAATCAGGTTGAGGTCAGGACTCTGACTGGGCCACTCCAGAAGGTGTATTTTGTTTTGTTGAAGCCATTCTTTTGTTGAATTACTTGTATGCTTTGGGTCATTGTCCTGTTGCATCACCCATCCTCTGCGGAGCTTCAGTTGGCGGACAGATGGTCTTACATTTTCCTGAAAAATGTCTTGATAAACTCTGGAATTCATTTTTCCATCAATGACAACAATCCGTCCAGGCCCTGAGGCAGCAAAGCAGCCCCAAACCATGATGCTCCCTCCGCCATGTTTTACAGTGGGGATGAGGTTTTGTTGTTGGTGTGCTGTGCCTTTTTTTCTCCACACATAGTGTTGTGTGTTTTTTCCAAACAACTCAATTTTGGTTTCATCTGTCCACAGAATATTTTGCCAGTAGTGCTGTGGAACCAGGTGCTCTTTTGCAAACTTCAAACGTGCTGCAATATTCTTTTTGGACAGCAATGGCTTCCTCCGTGGTGTCCTCCCATGTACTCCATTCTTGTTTAATCTTTTCCTTATTGTAGATGTGTCAACAAAAATGTTAGCATGTGCCAGAGATTTCTGTAAGTCTTTAGCTGACACTCTAGGATTCTTCTTTACCTCATTAAGCATTCTGCGCTGTGCTCTTGCAGTCATCTTTACAGGACGACCACGCCTAGGGAGAGTAGCAACAGTGCTGAACTTTCTCCATTTGTAGACAGTCTGTATTACCGTGGACACATGAACATCAAGGCTTTTGGAGATACTTTTGTAACCCTTTCCAGCTTCGTGCAAGTCAATAATTCTTGATCGTAGGTCTTCTGAGAGCTCTTTTCTGCGACGCATAGTTCACATCAGGCAGTGCTTCTTGAAACCAGTAAACCCAAAACTGGTGTGTGCTTTTAAAGGGCAGGACAGCTTTCAGCAACACATCCAATAATATCACACTGATTGGACTCAAGGGCCCCTATTACGCTCTTGGCGTTAAAACACAGGCCCAGGGGAGGAAAAACTGCGCCCGCGTTTTAATGCCAGATTACAATGCAGGCGCAAAAAATGCTGCCTGCATTGTTATCGAGCGTTAAAGTTAGGGATGCCAGCGCTGAGCACAGCCGCACACATCCTCTCAATGGAGTACATTGAGTTCCTCTCTGCCGCTCTCGTGACCAGCCGGATCTCGCATCGCAAGATCTGTCCGGTCAGCGTAGTGATACGCAGGGAAAGACAGGGGTACTTTTCCCCCCCTGTCTTTCTCTGCTCCCGCCGGCCGGAGGATGCGCCGCGGGACAGAGGGTGAGTATCTGGTTGCTTTTTTTATTTTTACAGCTGGTATTAACTGATTCTGCAGAAGCGGAATCCGTTAACACCAGGTCCTGGCTCTGGTTAACTTTTCGTTGACCAGAGCCAGGCGTTAATCAGCGCTGGGACATTGTAATCCAGCGCTGATTAACGCTTTGCGCTCCCCATGTTAAGTATAGGGAGCGCAAAGTGCACTAACCTCGCGCAGAGGAGCGCAAGGTACCAAACTGCAAGCGGGTTTTTTAACCCGTTTGCGTTTGGATTGTAATAGGCAGCTAATACCGCAGCTAACAGTAGTGCTCACGCAGGTGAGAGCTATCGATAGCGTTAGGTATGTAATAGGGGCCAAGGTTGGCTCACTCCTGGCTCTAATTAGCTCTTGGAGAAGTCATTAGGCTACGGATTCACATACTTTTTCCACCCTGCACTGTGAATGTTTACATGTTATGTTCAATAAACACATGAAAACATAAGCAGGGTTATTCAGAGAGCGTGAAAAGCAGGAGAATGACTGGAGAATGAAAAATTCTAGGTCAAAATAGCCAAACCAGAAAAATTCTCCCTTTCATCTCACTTTCCAAATCGGCTATTTTCACCTAGAATTTTTCATTCTCCAGTCATTCTCCAGCTTTTCACCCTCTCTGAATAACCCTGATAATGTTTGTGTTGTATTATTTTAAGCAGACTGTGTTTTTCAAATTGTTGTGACTTAGATGAAGATCAGAGCACATTTTATGACGAATTCATGCAACACTCCATGTAATCCTAAAGGGTTCACATACTTTTTCTTGCAACTGTACATTACATATATATTCAATACTATCAGGGTTATCCAAAGAGATTCGAAAAGTCACCGCACGTTCGGTGACTTCTCGTTCTCTTCAATTCGGTTTGTTTTGCCGATCCCATTTCGGTGACCCTGCGGTGTATTCAGCAAGCACCACAGGGTCCCCGAATTGCAGGGAAAAGCTGCCGCAAACCTGAGGAGAACTAACCGCAAAACCTGCCGAATGCACGCCAAAAAGCCTCAAAAACATCTGTATTAACCCGTCGAAGACGCCGGAAAAACCCGAGCAGGAGCCGATCACACGCAGCGAAGCCGCCGGAAAAAGCCGAGAAAAAGCCGAGACCGCAGACAGAGGGAGGTGAATAAATTAGCAAAAGAGTTTGTATGAATGTGAAAGTGAAAAGCTGTTTGCAAAGAAACTACTGAGCGAAAATGTCTGAAGTTTGCATATGAGGTCCAGGGAATGATAATAAAAAGGGCTGTTACAGAAAAAAGAAGTAAACTTAAAAAAAAAAAAAATCGAACTTTTAAAAAAAAAAAAATCTGAAAAATGCTTAAAGTATCCTAAACAATCTATAAATAAAGAGACTCTTTACTGCAGAATTTTATAATGAACGGTTTATTAGATATTGAATTAAAACGGGAATATTTTTAACATTGAAGCCTATGGGATTCGCCTGAATAAACTTGCCGAATTAAACCACCGAATGGCAGGGCATTACGGGAACCTTTCACTGCTGGTTTGTGTTCTCTGAATAGCCGAAGCAGTGCTTTTTCATGGGGATTTCACTGCCATCGAACAGGCACCGAACAGGCACCGTATGTGCAGGCAATTTGCCAGGATTTGGCGAATTGCCTGCTCTCTGGATAGCCGAATGGCCAAGAAAGGTAACCGAACGCTGAATTTCAGCGTTCGGTTACCTTTCTCAAGCAATTCGGATCTCTTTGGATAACCCTGTATGTAACTTAACTGGTTAAGTTTGTGTTGTATTGTGCTATTGATACACCCATCCAACGTCCGGCTGTGGTTAGCAAAAAGTTAACCACAGCCAGTACTTGGTGTTAACAGATCCGCTTCTGCAGAATCCGTTAACACCATCCTGAAAAAATAAAAAAAATGAATGCTATACTCACCTCCTGTCCCGCAGCAAGGACCACGGCTCCAACCGCCTCCTCCGTCCGGCAGGGGCAGGGAAAGACTGGGGGAAAAAGTACCCCCAGTCTCTCCCTGCTTATCACTACGCCGACCGACTGGATGTCGCGAGGCGAGACCTGGCTGGTCATGTAACAGGCAGGGGGAAACTCAATGGAGTCCTATGGGCTCCATTGAGTGGATGCTCGCGGCTGTGCTCAGCACTGCCGCGAGCATCGCGGGGGTTACTGCACGGTAACAATGCAGGCAGCATTTTTTGCGCCTGCTTTGTAATCCAGCATTAAAACGCGGGGTCAAGGGGGAAAACTGCGGGCACAGTTTTTTCTCCCTTGCACCCGCGTTTTAACGCTAGGATTGTAATAGAGCCCCTTGAGTTGAGAATTAGTAATGTTTGCATATTAGGTTTGTGAGGTTGTGAGGACAGAACTGGATGTCACTTTTCATTTCTATCCACTGCCGGTAAGATGACATCCCACATTATCAGAAACCTACAGTATATACCTCACGTTTCTTATTTAGGGAATGCAGCACTGTTCTAAAACATATATATATATATATATATATATATATCACGAGTATAGCAGTACGTAGGGATACCTCTTTTATTGGACTAACGTAACATTGAAAAGACAAGCTTTCGAGAGTATTACTCGCTTTCTCAGGTTTTTTTTCCACCATGGCAAGATCCCTCATGCGTTCATTTTCCCATTTTGAACATACCATTTAAATCTCACTCTTTACAACATCTAACCCCCCCCATGTGACCCTTTATGTCCTAATGTTTAATTCTAGGAACTGATCAGTAAGCGTCCAGACCTGAGGAAGCGAGTAATACTCTCGAAAGCTTGTCTTTTAAATGTTACGTTAGTCCAATAAAAAAGGTATCACTACGCACTGCTATACTCGTGATTTTGGCAAACTGGACTAACACGGCCATATATATATATAACACGGTATATATATACACATGGTCCACTATTCCATCAGCTTTTAACAACTATTGAATCAAGAGAAATAAACCAATTCAAAGAGCTTAGAATGTCCCTTCAAACTGAGATTATATTCGTTGGTATCCCATTCTTTGAGTCTGGAGTGTCCCCTTGTGGCCATAAAAAAGAAGAAATTCAGAAGAAAAAGATTATTATTATTTTTTTAAAAAAAAAAGGTAAATATATAAATTTAAAAAAAGCATCAAACTGGGATTCTTGATGGCAGGAGAAACAGTCAATAACTTAACAAAAAAGGATCAGAAAATCTCATGAAGTATGAAAGGGCAAAGGGAGTCAGGAAGCAGCTGCGGATAAAATACAGCCAGTCATACAGATTTACTGTTATCTATCCCTCTGCTTTTTACGCGGACACTAAAAGACACCCTCAGATTTATGAAGAAATTATCATCATCTTAACAGAAGATTGGAAAAAAGAAATGCAGGACTGCAGGGATAGAGAGAACGCGGTATTGTACTAGCTGTTCTGTCTTTTCTGTGATTTCTATACTCTGGCAGTGGCTTTGTTTACATTTTAGGCCTGGGATTCATTGGCAATGCTACAGCTCAGTATATGTAGGCCCTACATTCACAAGCTCAAGAACATTACCCACAATGACGTCTCAGGCAACTGTAGCAATGGACTCACACTCCAACAAGCCAATTACCCATAATTCATCACTCTCACGAAACTCATACATCTATAAGCACTTTGCTCATAAACTGCAAGCCCGTTTTCCCAAATTTACAACACAAGCTCTTGCGTGTGATGGATTCCGTTTGTTAATCTGAATTTACACCTCCTGCACCTGTAGATTCGTCAATCACAGGAACCAAACATGTTTCTCTAAATCAGGGGTCAGCAACCTTGGGTCTGCCAGATGTTTCAGAACTACATTTTCCATGAGACTCTGCCAACAAGTAGCTTAGCATCTTGAGAGATGTACTTCAAAAACATCTGGGGACCAAGATTGCTGAAGCCTGCTCTAAATTAACATATTATGGATGAGTGTGTGAACTGGTTCCTAGGTTGCACCCTTGAATTTACATCTCAGACACCAATTTTAACTGTATTCTGAGACATCCGGGGCATGCTCCCCTACCCAGGGCCGGATTAACATACGGGCAGATGAAGCAGCAGCTCCAGGCCCATGCCTCAGAATAGGCCCAGAGAAAAGATAACTTACAGGGTTATTCAGAGAGCGTGAAAAGCAGGAGAATGACTGGAGAATGACTGGAGAATGAAAAATTCCAGGTCAAAATAGTCAAACCAGAAAAATTCTCCCTTTCATCTCACTTTCCAAATCGGCTATTTTGACCTAGAATTTTTCATTCTCCAGTCATTCTCCTGCTTTTCACGCTCTCTGAATAACTCCAACTCCATAGCAGGGTCAACTGAAGTATCACTGAAAAGGTCAGAGCATGGCCTTTCCAATGATACCACACATGACCAGGTTTTAAGTAAAAACAATAAAATAATAAATATTTACTTTTACTTTCCAACAGTAATATTTTTTTCACTTCTCAATTATAAAGTAAATAATGATGCTGCACTAACTAACCATCACATTTCTCATGTCACCAACAAGTGTGGAGGTGATGGGTGATGGTACAATCCATTGTTACGAATTGTTACATCAAAAACCTAAACCGCCGCACTGCAGCGAAGAGCACCGTGGGGAACTTTGAACCCCTGCATCACTAATATTTACACCTCACAAGGTCAAGTGAGGTGTCATTGGACAGGGCAGAGTCTGGCCTTTGCATTAATACCAAACCTGTCCATGTAAAATCTAAAAGAAAAGAAAACAATTTTTTATTTATTTATTTTTAGTTCCAAAGCAATGGCATTGTCGATTTGTCACGAATAAAATGAGCAATACCACTGCCATTACTCACCTTTTAATTTCCCACGCTGGGAACAAGGTCAGTGTTTTATACATAGTCATATTATTCTTTAAAAAACATGTTCCAAAACATAAGGGAAATATTTTTATTTTTTTCAATTTTTCGGTTCAAGTTGTATATTTTCTCAGAAAAATGCAGTAACAGGTTCCCATTTCACATTTTTTTATCATGAGTGCCTATAGAATATATAGCCACAAAGGTTTGGATGATAAAGATGGGGGATCCTATCGTGAGGTTTAGTAAGGGGCCCCATTAATTCTGATGGCTGCCCTGGTTAGGGGTTAGGGATTTAGGGTTGGCCATGGATATGGATAATCCTAGGTTTTGGGTCAACTCTAAGCAATGCAAAACTTTTAGGAAAAAGTGTTTGATTTCTTTCGGGCTTTACCCAAAGTGCCTGGGTAATGTCAGTTTTACCAGGGTAATTCTAGGTTTATCATTTTAGATTTTGCCAGCAATATATATATATATATATATATATAACGACAGGGGGGGTTGCATTCAACCTAAACTTGCAACACAAGCGGGTGCATCTAAGACTGTAAACATGTAACATAGTGAATATATTTATTTTCTGTTAATCTGTTTATTTGTGCAATTTCTTTTTAATATTTTGCATTTTTATCACTTTGTATTTCTGTAACACTGTAACAATTCAATGTTCTTGATCCCAGGACATACTTGAAAGCGAGAGA
Source organism: Leptobrachium leishanense (assembly GCA_009667805.1). Taxonomy (NCBI): domain Eukaryota; kingdom Metazoa; phylum Chordata; class Amphibia; order Anura; family Megophryidae; genus Leptobrachium; species Leptobrachium leishanense. The sequence continues at coordinate 67,214,247 of CM019069.1, read as the reverse complement.
AATCTCAATGTATCCTTCCTGGTAAAATCCTTTATAAATAAATAAATATATATATATATATAGCAATCCGTGCGTAAAAGATACGCTGGTGGTAGGGGTACCGGATTTTGCAAAATATAGCCGAGCTGTACATGTTGCAGCGATGATAGTGTGCCTGGGCTATGCCTCCCGTCCTCAATGGGCGGTTATGGAGGCCACTACTCTGACCCCTCACGATTTAAGGGTACTGTTATGGGTTCCCCCTCCGAATAGACCAAGGGGGATGTTCACATCTCTGTTTGCTACAACGACCCTCTCCTTGAGAATATGGGACAGTATGTTCCTGAAGATATCGGGGACGGGCCCCGTATCAAGAGCGGCACCACTGAGGATGTTTCAGTATATCCTTCCCCATTTTAATGCGCAATGTTGGGCGACGAAGGGGGTTTTCAATTTGTGTCAATTAACAGATAAATGCGGGGTATTGGAATTTGCGTCGGTACAATCTAAATTTCACCTGCAGGACTCTTATTTTTTATCTTATTGCCAATTGCGTTCATACTTGAGGTCTCAGGGATTCGCAGCATTCTACTCGATCCATAAGCCGCCCTTGACGTTAATTGAATCCCTGGGTGTCTCCCAATTGCTACCGAAAGGCTTAATCTCCATCGGCCTCAATGCAATCATGAAGGACAGGGAGCTACCCTTGTGGCGATATCATTCTGCGTGGGAAAAAGATCTGCAACGTTCCATTGAGCCAGAATTGTGGGCAGCTGTGTTCCGTAGAGATGTGGGGGTGTCTAGAAACGCGACTCTCCTGGAAACAAGTAGGAAGGTTGTCTACCGATGGTACTGGACGCCGGATAAAACCTCTAAATTTGATTCGTCCTCTTCCTCAGTATGTTGGCGTTGTAGTTCACAGACAGGTACTTATATGCATATCTGGTGGCAGTGCCCTCTATTGATTCCCTTCTGGACTATGGTGGTGGAATTTGCTACGGCAGTGGTGGGTACTCCTATTCCTATGGATCCCGGATTCATCTTGGTGGGACTGGGAGGCCCCAAGTTAACTAGGCAACAGTCCAGAATGACATTTCATATTATGTCCACCGCATTACTGCTGATAGCACAGAGATGGAAATCAGACACGGTCCCATCTATGGGGCTCCTTAAGACGTACATGACTAGAGATAGGACCTATGACAGCAGGGCTAAAGAGTTTCTCTCGGTGACCCCCCCTAAACAGGACCCATGGGAATTGTGGGACATATATCTAGTGAAACAGTGTGTGCATGGAGGGGTGAATAGGCCCGTGGATGGGGAGGAGGCGAGCGTCTCGGAAGTTAACAGGTGACCCGGGTAGTCTGCGAATTGAGGAATTAGTTAATGGGTGCCAGAAAGTTACCTGTACATAATAGACAATGGCTCTTACTTTACTGGTGATGAGGAAGTTCCCCCCCCCCTTTTTTTTTTTTTCTCTCTCCTTTTTTTGAGTTTTTTGTGTCCTTTTTATCTTTACGCCTCAATGTCAATTTGTAAGCATATGATAATTCATGTTGGTTTCCCTTCCCTTATCTTTTTTTCTGTATCCCCATTGACTATGTGTTTTGAAAAAAATAAAAAATCTTACATTTAAAAAAAAGATACGCTGGTGGCACTCTGGGTCTCTTAGAAAAATTCTTTATTGAATAAGGTTTCGACGTTTCAGTCTGCTAACCGCAGACTTTCATCTGGAATAAAATATATATATATGTGTGCTGTGGTCGTATACACCCTGCCATAAGGTGCTCACAAATCCCATTTCATTTGAAGATGCATAGGTCTCTCTGTTCACAACCCTCCTCTGTACGCAAGCATGAAAAGTCCTAGAGGGGTTCTATATTGAAATGAGCTTCCAGTCTTAATTATTATCAGGTCCTGCTCATAATTTTAATATGTCAATAAAGGTAACTTTATACACGGCACTAATATCACCAACCGTATTAAAACGATGTACAGTTTTATATCTCTATATTTTTCTGAAACTCAGACTTCAACTCCAGCCAAGATACATGCAAATAAAAAAAAAAACACAACACAACATCTAAAACCAACAAGTAAATTAAATTGTCAAAATATCATATAAAAGATCTAATGAGCTAATGCAGCAGCTATCCAATGAGCTGTTTTGCTTGAAAAATGTTTGCGTAGTGCATTATACCTTTGATATCTTAAAATGCCAATGTAATGAAGGATAAGACAATAGCCACGGTTCCAGGCGTCCAAGATTTAAGCACCTAGATTTCTGCACTATCGGCTTATCTCATTTTTATTCGTCTGGCCAATATTAATCTTTTTTCCTGCCAAGTACTGATGAGGTTAACTGAATTATTTGCGCTCTCACAGTAAATCAGCGCATGTGAAACTGCCTGTCATCCACATTTTAGAAGCTTGGCCACCTGTCTCTGCATCTGCTTATTCGGGAAATGTGGTTTCACTAACAAATAAAAAAATATTTATTTTTGTATTTCGAAGGCATCACATATTTGGAGGCCTGCCTCTTTTTTTTTATTATTCTTAAGCTCTACCTTCTGCACAGTGTTACAGAGCTCCATCAGTTGTTCTTGGAATTGCTTTGGCAGCAATGTGTGTAAAAACTCAATTAAGTCAATATTTAGGGTTGCAATAGCCATATCTCAGCAGGCCTACACACAAAAGCATAATATTTCCGTAATTAGTTTAATTCTAGTTTGCTTGTGGGCTTCTTTTTTGGATGTTCAGATGCGCTCAGTGCCAACAACTCCTTAAAGTAAGGGCATTCACATTGGATTTTTTTTATTAGCTAATTACTTTGCTGCCTTCATTGGATGAAGTGGAAATTGCACTTCAATAGAGGGTTTAAACGTTATTAAACCATACAGTTTTGATATGTGTTTTGATATGAATATAACAATCATAGGAAATCATAAATATTCAGTATACTGTGGAGTCCAGTGCATGTAGAAGTGCAAACCAAAAAACAGAAAAAGATATTAACAGAACATTACAGGGTTATTCAACAAGAATTGAAAAGACACCGCACGTTCGGTGACTTTTCGTTCTCTTCAATTCGGCTTGATTCGGCGATCCCATTTCGGCGACCCTGCGGTGTATTCAGCAAGCACCACAGGGCTGTCGTAGTGCAGGGAAAAGCCGCCGAAAACCTGCCGAACACTCGCCGCAAAGCCCAGGCAAATGCACACCGAAACCCGCAAACATCTGAATTAACCCCGCCGAACACGCCGGAGAAACTCGAGCAGGAGCCGATCAGAGCGCAGAGCAGCCGCCGGAAAAACCGGACACCGCAGACGAATGGAGTAAAAATATTGCTTTGGCAGCAATGTGTGTAAAAACTCAATTAAGTCAATATTTAGGGTTGCAATAGCCATATCTCAGCAGGCCTACACACAAAAGCATAATATTTCCGTAATTAGTTTAATTCTAGTTTGCTTGTGGGCTTCTTTTTTGGATGTTCAGATGCGCTCAGTGCCAACAACTCCTTAAAGTAAGGGCATTCACATCGGATTTTTTTTATTAGCTAATTACTTTGCTGCCTTCATTGGATGAAGTGGAAATTGCACTTCAATAGAGGGTTTAAACGTTATTAAACCATACAGTTTTGATATGTGTTTTGATATGAATATAACAATCATAGGAAATCATAAATATTCAGTATAATGTGGAGTCCAGTGCATGTAGAAGTGCAAACCAAAAAACAGAAAAAGATCTTAACAGAACATTACAGGGTTATTCAACGAGAATTGAAAAGACACCGCACGTTCGGTGACTTTTCGTTCTCTTCAATTCGGCTTGATTCGGCGATCCCATTTCGGCGACCCTGCGGTGTATTCAGCAAGCACCACAGGGCTGTCGTAGTGCAGGGAAAAGCCGCCGAAAACCTGCCGAACACTCGCCGCAAAGCCCAGGCAAATGCACACCGAAACCCGCAAACATCTGAATTAACCCCGCCGAACACGCCGGAGAAACTCGAGCAGGAGCCGATCAGAGCGCAGAGCAGCCGCCGGAAAAACCGGACACCGCAGACGAATGGAGTGAAAAAAAACCCAGTATACTTGAATGTTTGAAAAGTGAAATGCTGTTTGCAAAGAAACTACTGAGCGAAAATGTCTGAAACTTACATATAAGATCCAATGAATGATAATAAAAAGGCTGTTACAGAAAAAAGAAAAAAACGTAAAGAAAAATGAAAAAACGGAAAAAAAATTTTTGCAAAAATCCCGAAAAATTATTGAGATCCTAAAAAGTCTATAAATAAAGAGACTTTTTACTGCAGAATATTATAATAAATGGTTTATTAGATATTGAACTAAAACGGGAATATTTTTAACATTTAAGCCTATGGGATTCTCCTGAATAAACCTGTCGAATGAAGCCACCGAATGGCAGGGCATTTCGGCAACTTTTCACTGCTGGTTTTTGTTCTCTGAATAGACAAAGCTATGGGGATTTCACTGCCCTCGAACAGGCACTGAACAGGCACTGTATGTGCAGGCATTTCGCCAACATTTGGCGAACTGCCTGCTCTCTGGATTTCAGCGTTCGGTTACCTTTCGGCAGCCATTCGGACCTCTTTGAATAACTCTGTTAGTATTAGCATTTGGCTGAAATCTCCAATTCATCATATGGAAATTAACACAAAAAACGTAAAGCGAAAAATATCCGAATATATATAACCACTGTGTCAGCTATACCCTCCTGACGAGGCCCAAGAAGGCCGAAACGATCGTCGGGGGTTGCTGCACCTCTCGTGCAGGGATGACGTCCTTGGCAGTCAGTACTGGCCACCCTTTCTGGGTGAGAGAGACTGATTTGCATATGGAGCATTCATCTCTGTAATGGCACAAGCAAGCTAAAACCTTGTGAGATCTGAGCGGGCCCCACCATAGAGTAGGCCATTAGTGCCGTTGCTCGTTCTCAGGACCCTCACAAACCCCTCTTCTTCTCAATATATAACACTGTATGAGAAATTATTAAAATACATAAAAGACAGAAAAGTAACATGTAGTTTTTTTTTAAAAAAATTCAAGGACTGCAGACATAGAATTACACATATGTGGTACAACAACCAGGAGAGGATGACGCCTGAGTTGTTACTGGAATGTAGAGTTAATTCCCAAACCAACAATGAATAAATATGAGGATAAAATAAAAACCTCCAAGGCCCACAGTATTAAATCAAGTGGATTTATTCCAACACCAAAGAGGATGATGTTTCGACTAGAACTGGTCTTTGTCACGACTTGACAAAGACCAATTCTGGTCGAAACGTCGTCCTCTTTGGTGTTGGAATAAATCCATTTGATTTATTACTGTGGGCCTTGGAGTTTTTTATTTTATCCGTGGATTTTGAAGTCGTGCAGCAAGGACACCCATCCTTTACCCACCGTTGTGGATGGTGCTCAGGCTTAATTGTTTATGAATGAATAAATATGAACGCAAACAGACAAATACAAAGGGGCACCAGCAACTGCTTTTGAAGTTTGAGTATATTCGATCTTGGTAGTGAAGAGGTTAAATACTTTATCATTTAGATCAGGGATGTCCAAACCCTGGCCCCCCAGATATTCCTGAACTACAACTTCCAGAAACCTCTGACTGCATTAGATGGATGGAGAAGCATGGGAGTTGTAGTTCATGGCCATCTGGGGGGCCGGCGTTTGGACATCCCTGAATTATATATTCGAAAAAAACATTAATCTATATAGTTTTACATCCTTGCAGGAAATCAGCTGAATGTATTCATCAGTTAGATTTCACAGATGTCTAAAATTACACTTATAAGAACATAGTAAATCCTTTCCATCACAGTTGAGGATGATTCCTACCTTTTGCTTGCTCTCAGGGTCTTCTCCATGTTCAGAATACCTTGCATCTTGTACAGAAACCATTTGTCAATGGCCGTGAGGTTGTAGATTTCATCAATAGAGATGCCGGTCTCAAGAGCCTAACATGAAGTAGAACATAGGATGTCATCTTTAATTAACCTTAATATAAGGCTCAGCCATATAGACTCTATAAAGCCACAGGTAAGTTTTTTTATTGGAAACACACCACCTATACTATAACGTTTTACACCACTTGTAAAAATGTAGGCTCTTTTCTCCTTTATTGAATGGCCATGGGCATCAGCATACGTTTATATTTTCAGATACAGTATTTACATTTCTAATTCCTTAGCTGTTTTGTGCCTTTGCTTGTTTCTTTATTGCAAAATAACATTTATATCTCCAAGCTTTTTTGTAAAAAGGTTTTTCATTAAAATATAAAAAGCTTCTGACAAAATGACACAATGAACACATATGCACCAAAACCACACACCAACACTAGGCCTGCTAGAATCTGGAATCACCCAATATATACGGGGCCATTATAAACCATTGTCTGAAAACCTATTCATTAACAGGACTATACACAGGACACAATGTCACCCATTTAGACTGGACGAAAGGAAATTCAGCCTAAAGCATAGGAAGGGTTATTTTACGGTGAGAACAATAAAGCTGTGGAATTCTCTGCCTGTTGAGGTGGTTGGGTCAGAGACTGTACAAACTTTTAAAAAAACGACTGGATGACTTCCTGCTGGCACAGAATATTAAGGGTTATAATATTTAATATGTGGGTAAAAACTTCTTGATCTAAGGAGAAATCTGACGCCATTCTGGGGTCAAGAAGGAATTTTTTTCCAGTATGTTGCATATTGGCGAGCATTTCAGACTGGGTTTTTTGCCTTCTGTTGGATTAACAACAGTAGGTGATGTGTGAGAGGCTGAAACCGATGGATGCATATCTTTTTTCAGCCTATATAACTATGTAACTGAACCATAGAAACCAAGAGCTGCATTCTATGTTTTGTTTTTAATCCCAAAGTGGAATTGTTTCTGGTGAGGGCACAAATACCATCAATTTGCCTCTTGGCTGATAAGCAGCATGGGGATATGTGGTTGCTTAAAAAAGCAGTTCTTGGTTTCATTAGGTAGGACCCAACTGAACCATAGAAACCAAGAGCTGCATTCCGTGTTTTGTTTTTAATCCGAAAGTGGAATTGTTCCTGGTTAGGGTAAAAATAATAAAACGTAAGGAAAAGACGGCAATGCGTGTAGGATAGTTGTCCCGCTAATACATATAACACTTTAAACAAGTGCTCAGCCAGACATCCCATGAGCTTACAATCTAAGGGACTAAGGCAAGTGAAACAAAAGGAAGCACGGGGAACGTGGAGAGAATTACCAGAGAGAGTATAGCAGACACTGCAGGATAATAGATCAAGAGCTTGGGCATGATAAGGTTATACCAACAGAAAAGTGAAGCAGCTGAAAAAGGAGCCTATTTAATTTGGGTGGCGGTTGGGGCGGAAGGGTAGGACAGCAGAGGAGTGGATGGAAGTGAATGGTGACTGTGTAAACAGAGAAACCAGTAACCACTGAAAGAAAAATAAACGTTCCCCAACACCCCCATTTCTTTGTCTTTCTATTACCCTATAGATCCCTTCTTTGTTACCTTGGCCATGCTGTAGACACGGGTGCTAGTGGGTTCAGCCATTTCTTTCCTTAGGTTTACATCTGCTGGCCAAGCTTTGTTCATCGGAAGGTTTGCAGTGTAGCCATCTATGGAGGGGTGGCACATCCTCAAGGCTTTCTGGAAGCTCTCCTCAAATGTCCGACCAATTGCCATGACCTATTCAGAGACACCAGAAGTAATTATTTTTTCTTCATCTGGCACATCATTAGACTACAAAGAAAGAGAATCCCTGCCAAACGCAGACTGAAATAATGGTGAAATTAAACCTCTCAAACTTTTATTTGTGCCTTTTTTAATATTTATTAATTATATTATTTTGAAAGAAGAAAGAACAGCAATTGTCTTAACTGCATTCTGCAATGTCTACCTGCTGTTTGAGATGTATCTATTAAATAAGAACTAAGAGATCAATTTAAGTCAGATGATAGCATAAAACGACGTTTTTGGGCCATTTTTCAGATCGGGAGATTCAAATCCGGATTTACCGGCATTCCAATTCCCTTCGTAAACTCAAATCAAATATCGGATCTCAAGGCTATACTTTTTAATGGAAATATCGACTTTAATGATTCAATTCGAACTTTTCAATATGCCGATTTCCGAAATGAACATCAAATTTTTCTTATAGAAATGTTTAAAAGGCACAAATCTTTATGATGCTGTCCAAAAATAGACTTTTTTGGTCGTTTTACCAATAAACTCTTTCCGGACCAGCTGCATGTATCACAAATCTGCAAAACAATATTTTTCTACTGAAAAGAATCGGCTGATAGAATTAAATTGAGCCCTAGGAAAGCAATGACACAATTAATATCTTTTTTAGCCAATAAACCTAGAACTTATACCAAATTATCAAAAGGAAGTAAAAGATATTAAGGATATTCTGGACCAGGCTTAGGTTAAATGAGAGATAACATAACAATTTTGATTACAATGATAAAATAGACTCTCGGTCGACAAAGTCAAGGCCATCAAGCACTGTTTTCATGTTTAGCTACAAGACAAAATATACATTTCCGAGAAAATTGTTCCAGGGCAGCTTGGTACTAATGGGTAATACAAGAAATCTTCTTACATCTCTCTGTGGAGACTATTTATGTTGCAGCTGGTTGTAATTTGAATTTAGAAAACTACTCTTGAGATATGGGTTTCTAATATAAATACAGCCTTGACATTATTGTGATGCCTCGGTATTCTTGTTTACCGTCTCTGTTCAAAGCCATTGATCCTGCAATTGTAAATAGCCCTGTATGATCTCTGCTTAAACTTTAAACTGTGAATCTCTTATCCCGTGTTCAATCCCAGATTTTATAGGGAAACATCTTGCCTTTGACCTTTGCTACATTTGCTCGCGGTCACGGAATCTTACTGTTACCTGTGGATTATGTGATAAATACAGACCTCTGAGCACCGGCACCTTTACCGATGGTATTAGTTTTCTGCAGTTACACTTTAAAATGCATTTTCAGTACATGTTTGTGACAACAATGTATTACAAGAGCCTACATGCCTCCAGCCATCATATATGTAAGAGATTGCTTAATATAAAAACTGGCATAAAATGACCGGCATGTGTTGACATTTCTTTGAAGACCAATTTATTACAGGTATGGTATATAGACTTGATTATTAAATGTGTGCTACAGGAGACTCTAGAATATATTACAGTCTCTTTAATATGCCATCCCATCATACAACATGCACTTTAAAAGCTCTGCTCTTCCATATTAAGTGCACTTAGCATAACAACTATTTTTAGTTTCCTGAAGCATCTGTTCCATCAAGCCCTTCATATAAACTCAATTATACACTGCATCCTCCCACTACCATAAAGTGAGACAAATCTACAGATACTAACGGGGGATAACCCCAAACCATAGATTATAGTTACATGTTTTTATAAAGCGTTAGCAAGTTCCGCAGCGCTGTACAATGGATGAGACAGAATAACAAATATACATACACTTACACACACACAGAACAGCAAGGAGAGAGGACCCTGCTCGAGTGCTTACAATCTAAGAAGAGGAGAGGGGTGACACACTAGGTGAGGGTAAATAGTAGAGTATGTGAAGTAGCGTGGGGCGTGTGAGCTGAATGGGAAGATGGCGCAAGTATTATACAGTGGGAAATCATGGAGTGAGCCGATAGGCTTCGCTAAAGTAATGTGTAAGGAAGAATAAGCAGGGAGAAGTGACCTTTGGTTTTAGCATCATCTAAATCATTAGTCACCTTGGTCAGAGTAGTTTCAGTAGAGTGCCGGGAGCGAATGCCGGACTGGTGCAGGTCAAATATGGAGTTAGCACCGAGAAAACCGGTGAGCTGGGTATAGACCAGGCGTTGTAAGATTTTGGAGGCAAAGGAGAGCAAAGAGATGAGATGGTAGTTTGAAAGGGAGGTGGGAGGATCAAGAGATAGTTTCTTCAGTATGAGGGTGATCAGAAACACGTTTGAATATAGGGGGAAGACTCAAGGGGGAAGATGAGCTTGAAAATGTGAGTCAAAGGGAGTAGGACAGACCGAATAAGGTGCAAGGGGATGGAGACAAAGAAGACAGGTGGTCGGGTAGGAGGAAATGAGAAGTGACGAGATGTCCTCCTCTTAGACTGGAGAAAAGGAAGACATACAGGGTTATTCAAAGAGATCCGAATTGCTTGAGAAAGGTGACCGAATGCTGAAAATTTTTAGAAATAATTTGTTGTATTACTTTTTCAATTAAATATTTTTTTCGATTGCAGACTTGAGGTCCAGAGTATAGTTATGACATAAATGTAAATAGAGTTTAACAAGAACATAGGCATTTTGCCCTAAAAAGAGGCATTCAGCATATCCATAGAAAGATAATCCCAGGACATACTTGAAAACAAGAGAAATCTCAATGTATCCTTCCTGGTAAAATACTTTGCAAATAAATAAATAATCATCTTGAAAGTTTGAACACACGTACCTCCACACCTCAGCAATACAAAAAAAAAACAATAATCACCTTCAGCCCACCCCCTCCCATTCCCAAACCTGCAGGAAATTGGTTCCTTCCCTAAAAAGTGCAGTGAAAAATGTCGTCTTGAGAAGTGATGTTCCATAGTCGCAGGCGAGGCAGCCGGGGAAACAAACAGAATTTCTTGGCAGCATGAACCCTATCAACCTGTATGTACCTAGATGGGATTCCTACCTCACTGTTATATTTTTATAAGGGAGGGTGTGCTTTTTTTATCCTTTTCTTTTTACTAAATTTCGACCCTTCAGGTGCATTCCCCTACATAAGTATGTTAAGAGAAATACTATTTAATGTACGAATGTGACATATCTCTGTAATGTTTATAGGCGTTAGTGCGTGTGTTTATGTGTCTGTATGTGTCTTTAAGGGTTAAGCTAATGATATGAAAAAATTAGGGGTTTGTTTTACTTTAGACTTGTAAGTAGGGATGAGCTGTTCGGTTCGATCAGTTCGGAGTTCGACTCGAACATTGGCAGTTCGAAAGTTTGCGAACTTCGAACTTTTTGGCGTGTTCGGTTCGAGTTCTGAAAAAAAATAATTGAAAAAAGTATAAAAAATGCTTAAAAAATAATAAAAAATCTAGAAATAAAGAGACTCTTTACTGCAGAATATTATAAGCAACGGTTTATTAGATATTGAATTAAAAAACTACCTAATGTCTAGGTGCAAAGATTCTCACCTCTAAATGACCTGTGCTCTCAAACGGCGTAAACAACAGGTGTTTAATTATTGTTTGGAAATAACATGTGCTTCTAATAATTAGTCTGGTCTCATGAATTTGATACATATTTGATACATTGCCTGCAGACTGGGTGTGGCCTGCACATGTATGAACAAACACTGTGCTTGTTCCTAGGCACGATATTTGAAGGAATTTTTCATTTTTATTTTTAACCCTTATTTTATGGAACACTCACTGTTCCTTTAAAAACATATTTTTTTAAACGTTTTGTCCTTGTTTCCTGTCCCCCAGGGCACTACCCGGACCCCCATACACCTTTTATGGCAAATATCTTGCATATATGCCCTCTTGGAGGGCACTCTAAAAATCAAACTTTTGAGTCCCATTGACTTGCATTGAGTTCGGTTCGAGTTCGAACTCGAACTTTTGAAATTGTTCGAGTTCGAATGCGAACCGAACACGGGGGTGTTCGGCTCATCCCTACTTGTAAGAAGAAAGAGCCATACAAGCTAGATGGTGCTCAGTATCCACATGGTTACTCCACAACCCAAGAACCATATACTCTATATTTACACTTGAATTTTTTTAATGAATTATGATTGTAGTTAGTATAGTATGGTATAGTTGTCTTGAATTTGAAGCCTGGCTATATTTTGTGGAACTATAGATGATTATTCTGCCTGTCATCTTCTTAGCAATGTAAATCAATAAGAAATCAATAAGACCATGAGTTTATGTATAATGCCTCTGTAATCCCTTGAATGTAGCCAATGATATAAATCTTCTCACCTCTCCAACACTCTTCATAGAGCTACCGATCAGTCCTGAAGCCCCATGGAAACGGTCCAAGTCCCAGCGAGGTATCTTGGTCACCATGTAGTCCAGACTGGGCTCAAAACAGGCTGTGGTCTTCCCTGACACAACGTTCTTGATTTCAGGTAGTGGGATACCCAGAGCAATTTTAGCAGCGATGAAAGCTAGTGGGTACCTGTAAATAAGATGGATATTTCCATAACACGCATCACAATTAAACAATTCAGCCACTAAATGTCTTTTATTTTATTGATATATGTGTAGAAGGTGGCATTGTGTCGATTGCTAGCATCGAGTTTGAAGAATTGGGAGGGTGTGCTCAGCTGTTATGGGAAGATAGGTCAATACTAAAAGCAGCATGGGTGAGAATATTTTGGGACAGGTCAGAATTTAGTTTCCTATTCATCATGCATGTAAAGTGGGGACAATCCTATGCTAAAAGTGTCCTCTTTCTGAAGGAATATTTTGTGTCTCTTATTACCATATCCTTCCACAATATCATTTGAATAACATTCATGAGTTATCATAGGGATAATTTCCTATAAATAATTATGGGAACTCACCAGTAGTTATACATAAATACAGAAAAAATGGCGTAGCGCCCATACTCACCGGAGCGGCAGCAACTGCCAGGAGTAACAGCCCAGTTAATGTATAAAACATAACAAGGAAAAAAGGTGTCATCTGCGCTCGTTTCTATGTGTTCCATGTACAACAAAACTGAGGTTTTTGTTTGTTTCAATGGCCATTGCAACGTAAGCTCACTCGCCACTTCACGGCACCTCTTTACAGAGTGAGTACCTACCTAACATGTACCAAAAGGCCGCTCTACTCACCAGTAGTTGCCATCCACCATCTCAATTCACATTCAATAATATATATAAAGTATATATTTATATTTATGAAACCCTAGTTTCATATATGTATGTGTTATGGCTCAGGCCACTGGTTGGTGCTGTTCCTTCTTGAAAACCCTAGCAGACCCTTTCTTGCAATGCTCTGTGAGTCCCAGGCCAGGTCCTGTAATTGTTATGGCTCTCCTGCAGGCAACCATAGGTGTTCCCAGTAACAATCCCTGTGTTCCTCTACATAACGGTGAAGCTCCCAAAGTGCAGTGCTTCAGTATTGCTTACACTTGGTGTATATTTCTCCTGAAGCCTGCTCCCTGTCAACTCTGCCTCCTGTGCCTTGCCGTGCTCCCCAAGCCTCAAGCATCCTGCTGTGTTCCCCAAGCCTCACGTCTCCTGCTCTGTTCCCCAAGCCTTACATCTCCTGCTGTGTTCCCCAAGCCTCAAGTCTCCAGCTTTGTTCCCCAAGCCTCAAGCCTGCCACCAACTGTGCTCCCTACTGTGGTCTATACGTTGCTACCCACTGTTCCTTGCAACCCAACTTCAAGAGTATGTATGTGTCAAAGAATTGGGTTAATCTCTTAAGAGCAGACATTATATTAGGAAGGATAGGGCCTGCCGTGATGGAGTACATTGATGGTGTGGCAGACGTTTGCAATGCATGATTATATTTTGTAACCAAATTCCCATTCCCATCACTTGTTCCTAATTTAGAAGTATTTGAAATTTTAAAACCTATATTTAAGTGGTGTGTTCCGAATCTGGTATGATATATATACAGTATATATGTGTAAGGCCCCTGTTTTAGGGAATCATTATTATAATCATAATAATTATCATATATTGGGCCAAATTACATTCTTCGCGCAAAAACGCACGCACAACACATGAATTTGTGCGCCAAGCGTTAAACGTTGACGCGCATAAATCAACGCTGGAAGTACAATCCTCGCGCATTTTTTCATCCATCGAGCAATAACACGCATTAAACGGATGTGCACAAATGCGCGCGCAGTAAAGTTGCGTGCAGAAATCAGTGTGCGGACTGTTTTTTTCACGCGATTCAGCCAATCAGAATTAAGAACCACAATTATCTCACGTTAAGTTTTTGCGCCTGTCAAAGTCAAACTGAGCATATATGCTGCAGCAATAATAAATGCACGCACAACTTCTCAATTTTATTGGTTTGTATGAGTAGAATGTGTAACTATACTTTGCTGCATTTTTTTTTTTTGGGCTGGTGTATTTGGTTTCGGCCAGGTTTATAGAATTTTCCATTAACACCAGCTTTTAGGAGTTGCTAAAATTATGCGCGCAAAGACTGTGCGTTACAAACTGCGCATAGATTGTAATACTATCCGCGTACCAGCGCACAAACGCATTTGCACTCACGATGTTAAGTATAGGACGCGCTGTAAAGTACGCTCGTTCAGGTTCACCCTTGGTAGACGATTACATGCGTTTGCGCGAAAATTGTAATTTGGCCCATTGTGTTTTAAAAAGGAAAATTTGATTGAACACCTAAAAACGTCAGAGAGTGTAGTGTGAATGGGAACTCCATTTCCCCCCTGTAAAAATATTGGGTTTAATGTGTTCCCACTTGACGTGACCCCTGTCATATATTCTCAAGAGCTACAATAAGTTACACTACAGTGCTTTTTCAGCTCGCTAGAAGAATCCATATATATTTTCATATATTTTTTTACTGAGAAAATCCTGAAGCAACTAGAGTAACAGATCACAAGTGGAGACTAGTGCAAGGAAAATTAACCGGCAGATCTTGTGGAATCACAGAAGCATCATTACAGATGTCCTCGCAAATTTATAAATGATCTGTCTAGATATAGAAAGTGATGTTGGTGCTTAGTGTCAATTTAGCACAAATGGGGAATAATATTATCTTCAAACTCAAGCTCGAACATAGGGTATTATATGGTTCACTAAGGTTTCCAAATCTTTGCAAAGCAAACAATTTCCATTATTTGATGATATAACTTCTACTACTGTTTGCATATAGATAACAAAGGAAAATGGTTATGTGTTAAGATGATGTATAGACTGTATGATGCAAAGTTATTGGTTCCATGCAACGAAAGAATAAAATTAAGGGTTACTCAATTCATATGACCTTACCCAGTGGCCTTGGAAGCCAAAGCAGAGCTACGGGAAAGTCTGGCATTAACCTCAATGATGACATACTCCAGTGATGTCGGGTGCAAAGCAAACTGGATATTGCACTCCCCAACAATTCCCAAGTGTCGCACAACCTTGATGGAACAAGCCCTCAACATCTGTGCTTCTTCATTGGATAGGGTTTGGCATGGAGCCACCACAATAGAGTCCCCTGTTGATCAATCAATAAGAAATAAATCCCCTTTGACAACCATATTTATTGTTACTTGTTATAAATTAAGAAATTAAATAATGGTGGAATTTATAAAGCTAAGCACAATAAATAAAAGTCTATTCCTACAATTGCCTTGTAAGCTGAACAAACTCCAGGAAGAAACATAAGCCACAGGTCAAAAAATTCAAATCTCGGATCTCGATTTAATTCCATTCAGTGATTTTATTTTTTTTTGGGAAAAAATATGTTATTTTATGCTGATATTTCTTTTTTTGAAATGTCAGGTGATTCGATTGAATAGACTTCACGCAGAGACGAACTTTGAAAAAAAGCCTATTTTTGCCTAGCATCATACTGATATTTGCTTTCAAACATGGCTAGTAATCTGATCTTTAAATAAAGATTTCTGTCTTATTCTTTATTGAAAATCCATTTATCAATACCTTTCAGTAATTTAATTTAATTAATTAAAAATTGGCATACCGATAAATTTCAATTGAAGAAATATAGCCAATATTTACATTAAGAAGTATAGCCACGAGAGTTGTTATTGGAGCCTAATTTTTATGGAGAATCGAAATGCCAGTAAACCCAAAATTTAAATTCCGAACCAAAAAATTTCTAAATCGAGGATTAAAACAGTGCCAATTTAGGCTATTGGGCAAAATTAATTCAAGCCCTTGGTGTCACTGTCTATTCTTTCTTTTCCTCACATATAGTAAATGTTGCATTTGGCTGATTCAAAATATAGCTATATAAAATAATTTCCTAAAATGCTTTGTATTTTTATTAGATCCCTGCTCAAAGAAAAAAAAAAGTAATTGGACTGGGAGATCTTGGTCTTCACAGATTGAAAGTATTCACAAAAGAAAAACCGAGTGTGCAAGACGAGCATATAACAACAGAGCATTTGTTTGAATGTTGAGGAATAAAATGCAAATTGATAACTAACAGGGTTATTCAATGAGATCCGAATTGTGGCCGAAAGGTAACTAATCAGTGAAATTCAGCGTACGGTTACCTTTCCTGACTATTCGGCTATCCAGAGCAGGCAGTTTGCCAAATCCTGGCGAATTGCCTGCACATACGGTGCCTGTTCGTTTCCTGTTCGAGGGCAGTGAAATCCCCTTAGAGAAGCAATGCTTCGTCTATTCAGAGAACAAATACCAGCAGGGAAAAGTTGCCGAATTGCCCTGCTGTTCGGTGGTTTCATGCTGCAGAATTATTTAGGCGAATCCCATAGGCTTCAATGTTAAAAATATTCCCGTTTTAATTCAATATCTAATAAACCGTTGATTATAATATTCTGCAGTATAAAGTCTATTTATAGAATTTTTAGGATCTTTTAGGCATTTTGCAAAAAAAAAATCGTTTTTTTTTTAAATCGTTATTTCTTTTGGATCTTATATGTAAATCTCAGACATTTTCGTTCTTTAATTTCTTTGCAAACAGCGTTTCACTTTTAAAACAATCAAGCAAACAGGTTTTTTTTCACTCCATTTGTCTGCGGTGTCGGCTTTTTCTGGCGGCTGCTCTGCGCTGTGATCGGCGGCTGCTCAGGTTTCTCAGACGTGTGCGGTTAATCCAGCTGTTTTGCGGGTTTTAGTGAGTGTTCGGCGGGTTTTGCGGTGAGTGTTCGGCGTGTTGGCGGTGAGTGTTCGTCGGGTTTGCGGCGGGTTTTCCTTGCACTTCGGGGACCCTGTGGTACTTGCTGAATACACCACAGGGTCGCCGAAATAGGATCGCCAAATCGCACCGAATTGAAGCGAACGAAAAGTCACCGAACGTACGGTGACTTTTTGATTCTCTTTGAATAACCCTGTAAATATTAAAGCTAGAGCAGTTGAGCAATTGTAAATGTAGTCAATCGTCCTATACCTGTGTGTACTCCCATGGCATCCACGTTTTCCATATTGCAAACGGTGACACAGCTGTCTGCTGCATCTCTCACAACCTCATACTCAATCTCCTTCCAGCCCACAACAGAGCGTTCCACCAGAATCTGGTTTGTCATTGCCAGGGCCTTGAGAAGTCAGGGATGAAAGATATAAAGAATAAGTTGCCGATGTTATAGACGCTTGATTTCTAAGAAGAATGTGAGACAAAATCTGATTCTTTCCCTTGCAAGGGCTCTATTACATTCTTCGCGCAAAAATGCGCGCGTGTGCAAAAACGCATTAACGCGAGGGGAAAAACCCTTTGCGCTGATCGTCAAATTACGACGTTCGCGCATACTATGCGCGTTAACGTCTAGCGTGAGTTACCCTGCGCGAGCGAAAGTTCGTGCGCGCATCCCATACTTAACATTGTGAGCGCAAATGCGTTCGTGCAACTGGTAAGTAGAGGTGCACTTTAGGGAGGGTGGGTAGAGAGTAAGCAAAGACTGAGAATTGCAAGAGAGAAGCAACATAGACGCGCACTCATCAATGGAGCTGACTTAGCTACAGCTGTACTAGCTTATTTGGCTACAACATTTATCACCGACTCGTATGATATTTATCATTGATTATTTTATTATGAATTGTATCTACACGGAGGAAGTATTACGTGAAAAGTTGTTTTTAGGATGACACGTTCACATTAAAGTTATTTTCCTTCTTCTTAACCCCTCCACTCTCGAGACCAAGAAAACCCAGGTCTTCAAAGACACTATCAGGTGCCTGATATCAAGTTATCTCCATCTGCAGCTGAGCAGGACATAAGCAAATAAAATTAATTTGTTGCAAATTAATTCCATTTGCATTTGGGCTACAGAAGGTGCCCCTAAAGTTTTCACACCGTGAACGTAATGTCGGAGGTGCTACCTCTTTTTAAAATCAGCTGGGAAATGTCTCTGATGGACTTTTCCGCAGCTGATAATGCCCAGAACCCTGAACTGTAGCAACATTGTATGGTCAGCAGATGGCAACATCTGCCTGTCAAATAGGTTATTACGGTAAGAAACACATTGGGAATACTTCCAAATATGTATAATTAATTAAAATTATTTTCACTGCTTCCTGACAGTGTGTTTTTTTTTTTTAAATCACTTGGTTAATCAATGGTTCAATCAATGGGTTAAATAGCTATATTTTTGTAACTGGACGGCCTAATTCTATTGATTGATTTGCTTCAGTACTAAAACCAATCAACAAATGCATGAAGTAGTCCACCTGTGCTTCAATAATAGTTGCTATAACTAATGGGTTTTCTTTCTGGATATTTTTAATTTATTTCAACTTTTTTCTGTCCATCAATTTATGTTTTGTCTCCCTTATAAATAAATGTTTCTTTTAAATAGGTCTTATAAATTTGTCCGTTTCAGATTTTTATTTTCTCTTCCTATCCTACTGGCATTATTTTGGAACATTATGTAATCTTATCTACTTTTATACGTTATAACCTTCAGTTCCCTTCTATTATTTTCCTTTGCAGTCCGTAGCGGTACATTTTCGTCAATTAAGCCGGTACACAGAGTGCTTTCGTCGTTCTGTAGGTTGAAGAGAACTGAATAGATGTGAATAGAACACTTGTCGCCTAATGATTCCAGCGCTTAAGCTTTTTACCTTTGTTGCCAAGTCAGTGAGCGTCTCCTTATCAGGACACAGCCCTGACCCTAAGCCACCCAGGGCGTACGCTGACCGAATCATGACGGGGTATCCGATTTTACCAGCTGCCTCCAAAGCATCCTTTACCTGAAAGCAGAGAAATAAGTGTATTTTAATGGTGATAGTCTCCGTACCACATATAAACCATTTCTGCTTATTGATGGCAAGCATCGAACGCTCTCCTTGAAATATAATCATAATTACACATTGTGTTTTATTCGCTTATTGCAATTATAAATCAGGCAACGCCAAAAGAGATAGCAGGGCTCTCTAGAGGTATCTGAAGGTTTCAGAGAGCTGTGTATAATTCATGATATAGACTCAGATTGTTCATAATATCAAAATGACTAATGAAAATGGAAAACGATCTTGCGTAGTAATTGTTATTTGCAGTCATTTTGCGGGTAATGAAAAGCTGTTTATACTCCAAATACGCAATTAATAAAACTTTAAAGGAAGCGAGCTGCATGCTGATCAGAGCTATGGTAATTCTCCAGCTTTTACTCTTTTTTTCCTTTTTACAGTCCTACTGGGATGCACAGTAGGTTTAAATCTATGTCTCAACACATAGAATCATCATCTTGATAACGACTGTAATTGCTGCCCTTTCAGGATCCCTAAGAAGGTTACCGATTCCACGGCGAAGCTGGGAGCGATGGGTTCATTAATCTCCATCAGTTTGTCGGAGAAAAGCTGCCTGTCTTCTGTGAACATGATGGATTCCACGGAGGTCCCAAGAACTCTCACTCCATACTCTTTCAGCACCCCGCGTTTGAACAGCTCCACACCTAATCCGTAACAAAAAGGTGTACAAGAACAGACAGATAATTCTTCAAGTTGCTGGATGGTGAAAACCCAATAAATAATAAAATAAAGGCTAAGCTAAAACGGTGTAATATGGTGTAAGATAAAACTGGGATGCTAACGGGGGAAAACTTGCGTCTGCAGGTTTCTCTTTAGCATCCCCGTTTTAACACCATATTCTGGGGTAGGCGCTTATTCAGCAGCCTGCCCCGGAACGCAGCGCTAAGTATCAGCGCACAGTAACTGTACTGAAACGGATATTTGACTCCAATTAGAAGAGACAGTGGGCCCTATTAAATTCTTCGCGCATACGCATACGCAAAAACGCATTAAGGCGAGGGGCAAAACCCTTTGTGCTGAACGTCGTATTACAATGTCAGCGCGTCTACTGCGGGTGAACCTGCGCGAACGCTGCGCGAGCGTACTGTACGTTGCACGTACTATACTTAACATTGTGAGCGAAATGCGTTTGTGTGCTGGTACGCGGATGGTATTAAAATCTATGCACAGGAATTAACGCATAGACGTTGCGCGCATAATTTTAGCAACTCCTAAAAGCTGGTGTTAATGGCAAATTCTATCAACCTGGCCGAAACCAAATACACCAGCCCAAAAAAAAAATGCAGCAAAGTATAGTTACTCATTCTAAACATACCAAACCAATAAATTTGAGAAGTTGTGCGTGTTTTTTTTATTGATGCAGCATATATGCGCAGATTGACTTTGACAGGCGCAAAAACTTAACGTGAGACAATTGTGGTTCTTAATTCTGATTGGCTGAATCGCGTGAAAAAAACAGTACGCACACTGATTTCTGCACGCAACGTTGCATGTTTGTGCGTGTCCGTTTTACGCGCATTATTGCTCGACGGATGAAAAATTGTGTGAGGATCGTAGTTCCAGCGTTGATTTACGCACATTAACGCTTGCCGCACAAATTCATGCGTTGCGCGAGCATTTTAACTCGAAGATTGTAATAGGGCCCAGTATGTATAGAGTATGGTATAGTATGTATGCAGAGTTCTGAACATATGGCCAAGCAGAGAAACAATGGTTCTGGATGTACATACCGCAATTTAAGGCAGTTTGGCCACCCATACCCAGGATGATACCATCGGGGCGTTCTGTCTTGATAACTTCAGTGACAAACTGTGGTGTGATGGGCAGGAAGTACACTGTATCAGCCTGCTTAATGCCAACCTCGTTTGTCTGGACTGACGCAATGTTGGGATTCATCAGAACCGTTTTGACATTTTCTTCCTGAAGAAAATCATATCAAGAATTTGCCATGAATGCAACAGTTACAAAACATTATTTCAGCAAAACAATGTGCGATAGTGTAGGTCTCCCATTGTTTTCTTTCTCCTATATGAACATTCTACCATCTAATGCTATTATTGATACTAATGGCAATTTACCTAGACCTTCAGAAGAATGAGTTTGTTTTTTGTTAGGGCATTTTTGTGTAGGACTTTTTAACTTATAGTTTTAATTCGGAACTATATGAAACAAATGTATTTTTTTTTTAAAAATAACTATTTATAGGAAAACTACGTGTATTACATTTTACTGTTAATATTAGCTACCGTTCACAAAATCTCTTTGCCGACAACCATGTTAATAAATAATGTTTTACATATAGAATATATATAGAATCATTACAAACCCGTTTCTTAAATTAAGTAGTTAGAAAATATTTACATATTTTTTCGTGTGAGCAAATTTTCCCTAGTGTTCTTAATGTCTTTTCTTTTTCTTTTTTGATATTATATGTAATCTGCTCTTAATGTCACTACAGAATCTACACTATGTGGTCAATATTTGTGGTGACTGAGTTTTCAAAGTAAAATTTTCCTCTCCTACAAACAAAATGTTTTTTAAAGTTTGACTTACTTTCATAGCTTTCACGGCCTGTGATCCCGAATAATCAAATTCTCCTGCCTGTCCAATAGAAAGACCTCCAGAGCCCAAAATAAGCACCTTGGCCACCTACATATTGAAGAGGATTTAAAGTGCCATGAACACAATGTAAAGAAATGTTAGAATCTTTGTGATAACATAACACAGAATGTACTGATTAATTTAGATTAACCTTTTCATCGTCAAAAACATTTCACTGCCAAAACCATGCATATAACTGATTATGCATTGTAATACAATGGAAAAAAAAAATTTGGATAATATATCTCATGCAAAGTTATTATTCTCCCTTGGGAAAAACTAAATTCTTAGTGAAATCTCATTGTTGTCACTCTAGTCCGTATTACTGTGAAGAAGCTACAAGGAGCAGCCCCCACCCACACTGTAACAAAAACTTAGGGCACTATTCCCTAGGGTACACTAACGTTAGCGTTCGGATGAGTAAGTGTTACCGCTAGGATCAGTGACTTTAATGTGTGCCCCCATATTACCTTCCTGATGCTGAACACGTAAGAAATCCACGAGCTTACTGTACTTTTCGAATCCTATACTTAACATGGGGAGCGCAATCATTAATTAGAGTTTCGAACAGTAAGGTATTACAAAGTCCTAGCACCAATTACCGCAGGGACGCGCAAGGCAAAAATTTAGCTACTCCTAAAACCTGGTGCTAAATGTTTCCGTATTTGCAAAACCATTTAGCAACCCCTAAACCCCTCCTCCCAATAAATCCGATACTCACCTCTCATCCTGCGGCGAGAACGGTGGCCAATCCGTCACTTCTTCTGGCCGCGAACAGAGTGAAACTGGGAACAAATAGTTCCCTGTCTCCCTGTGTGATAACTCTGCGGCGCTGTGCGATCTCGTGGCTCAGAAGCGCAAACCTCCATGGAGTACTATGGACTCCAGGAGGTGATACTCGTGGTAACGCGGGAGCACTACTGCGAATATCCCAGCGGTTAGCTCTGCGTCTCGGGGTGAGGTGCTGAGACAATGCCTGCCCCGGAATATCACGGTAAAATGGGGACGCTACAGGGAAACCTGCAAGGGAAGATTTTCCCGTTAGTGTCCCCATATGGGGATAGTGCCCTTAGACTTTACTGCAGAATTACAACAGCCTGGGAGAGGGCAGAATACAGGGAGAGCTCTGGGGTCACTCACTGCTGTACAGGAATAAGAATGAGGGGGTTATAATGACTGAAAATCCCTGTACAGTTCAGATACAAGGTGTTACTGTAATTTACACACACAGGCATTATGCCACATATAGATGTTATTTTTAGATTCTATTGGTATTTTGTGGAAGTTGCATTGCTAATAATCACATTATTGTTCACTCCAATCCCTTTAAGCAAGAGATCTGAACATCTATATTCTCTATATCACATTTTCTGTATTTAACGCAAAGGCCATATCTGCCTGTATGCTAATAATGTAAGCCATGCTTCAAATTATACAAGGTATGGGACATTATCTAGTGTTTAGAAGAATTCATCCATGAATACTACTACTAGGGCTACTAAAATGATGTACGACTTGAAGGAGAAAAGTTACCAGGAAAGGGTTAATGATCTTAACATGTACAGCTTGGAAGAAAGATGAGACAGAGGAGATATGATAGAAACATTTAAATACGTAAAGGGAATCCAGAAGGTAGAGGAAGGGAGTATATTTAAAAGGAAACAAAGTAGCAAAACAAGAGGACATAGTCTTAGATTAGAGGGGCAAAGGTTTAAAAGTAACATCAGGAAGCATTATGTTACTGAGAGGGTGGTGGATACATGGAACAGCCTTCCAGTAGAAGTGGTAGAGGCCAAAACAGTAATTGAATTTAAGCAGGCATGGGATAGGCATAAGGCTATCCTAAACAAAAGATAAATCCAGGTAAAGTATCCATGTAATTGGGCAGACTAGATGGGCCGAAAGGTTCTTATCTGCCGACATTTTTCTATGTGTCTGTTTCTATGTATAATTTCTGTCAGAAATACAGAAATACAGGAATAGTTTTAAATGAACAAGTTTACATTATTTTGATCTTTGAACTATCTCAGAATAATAATCTATATAATATTTCTCTGTTACTCTACATTTTAAGTGCTACAAGTGTTAGCTATGCATCCCCTGTTTCAAATAAATGTAATGTGACAGTGTGATTAGGGGCAGGGTTATAGACAACAGTTTTATGAGCAGGCTGATGTAGAAAATCAACCCTATAGGGGAAAAAGTATTATCTGCGGATGTCTGATTAAGACTGCCCTGCCTTTATAGGTCCGGTGATTCCCTCTGAGAGGGCAGTCTTTGTGCTGGGTGCAGCAGGGAAGGAAACAAAACCCTGAAGCTACAGTAGGAAGTACATTTTATTTTGTTTTGCTTATTGGTAAACGGCTTAGCTGCCCAATGTTGTAGTGAGGGGAAACAAAGGTTTAGTTAGGCTCGGCAAACGGAGTAGGCTTTTGATTTATAGTTGTTTTATTTTCTTGTTTATGGAGTACTCTGCATGTGCCGTGGCTGCCCAATAAAGAAAAGCCTGTGATCCGTGTGTACAGTGGCTATATCACAGTTATGATAATACTTTGTTTAACTAAAAACACTTGGTAGTGAAACGCTTAACTGTAAAATTATTTAATTAATTCTGAAAATGAAATTGTTTTTGCCATTTGTGTTTAAAAATTATTTTAACAGTAAAGTTCTTCTTACATCAATCCTTTTAGACTCCAGAGCTGGTTTTGGCATCACTGAAGCGAGGGTCGTGCCTTTTCCCTTCTTAATGAGTGACATGAAAACATCAAAAAGGAACTAAAAGAAGAAAAATAACATTATTTTAATATAATATGTACAGGAGTTTGCTTGGGCAATAATTATTGTGGTTCAGAGTTCATGGGTAGTATGACAATAATATTGATGGCGTTTGAAACTCTTCCCATTGCACCCATTGTCATACCTCAGTGTCAGTAGGCCCTGGACTGGCTTCTGGGTGAAATTGTGCTGTGAAAATTGGTTTGGATTCATGCATTATTCCCTGTTGGAAAAAAAAAGTATGTTTAATTCTTAAGGCCCCGTTCACACTGTGCGATTTGAAAGTCGCGTGACTTTCCGCGTGATTTTCATATTCGCGACATGGTGCGATAATGTCGCGCGACATCGCTGTTTTGTGCGATTTTTGCAAAGCACCACCAATACAAATCGCAAAATCGCAGATAGCAAATCTCAAAAAAAGGGTCATGTACCAGCGACATGCTTCTGCGACACGCGACATGCGACATGCGACATCGCGCGGCAAGATGTGAACAGCTCCATTGAAATGCATTGGAGACGCTACATAGTGCGACGTCGCGCGGATTTTGCTGCGACGTCGCGGCAAAATCCGCGCGAAAAATCGCACAGTGTGAACGGGGCCTAAAAGTGAGTTTTTAACAGACCAATGAGATGCGTAGCTTTGACGACTTGAAGCTCGATTTGATTTTATCGTCCTATAATTCGAAATAAATATTGTCTGTTTGCAGACGACATCTTCTTCGAAATACCAGCAGATGCAGCAAAAAACTCAGCCTGAGACAATATTCAAAAAACGTTTGCCAGTTAAAACCACCAAAAAAAGCTTATTTTTGGCCAGCATCATACAGATTTGTGCCTCTAAATATTTCTCTTCCAGTGTATAAAGATTTCAGCCTAATTCCCTTTATTTCCCTGCCTGTAAATTCATTTATCAACATCTTTTAGCACTTATAGGGCTATATTACAATCTTCGCGCAAAAACCCTGGTGCGAAGCGTGAATTTTTGCGCCAAGCGTTAAACTTTTGCGCGTGCAAATCAACGCTGGAATTACAATCCTCGCGCGTCTTTTCATCCGGCGATCAATAACGCGTGCAAATGGGATGCGCACAAATGCTCGCGCAGTACTGTCGAGAGCAAAAATCAGGGTGCAATCAGAATTAAGAACCACAATTATCTCACGTTAAGAAATTGCGCCTGCCACAGTCAGTCTTTGCATATATGCTGCAGCAATAATACATGCACACACAACTTGTCCATTTTAATGTTTGGGTATGAGTTGAAGGGGTAACTATACTTTGCTGCATTATTTTTTATGGCCTGGTGTATTTGGTTTCGGCCAGGTTGTTCAGATTTGCCATTAACACCAGCTTTTAGGAGTTGCTAAAATTATGCGCGCAAAGGCTATGCGTTAATTACCGCAAAATAGATTGTAATACCATCCCTGTACCAACGCACATTCGCATTTGCGTTCACAATGTTAAGTATAGGACGCGCAAAGTACTGTAAGCTTGCGCAGGGTTTGCGCAGGTTCACCCGCGGTAGACGATTGTGCGCGGTTGTTGCGCTAACTATGTAATACGGCAACCAGCGCAAATGGTTTTACCCCTCGTGTTAATGTTTTTTTGCGCCGGCGCAAAATGTTTGCGCAAAGATTGGAATTTAGCCCATAATCTTTTTGCATATCAGAATACCGATAAATTCAAATTGAATCTCCAAAACCGATATTTCCAATAAAAAGAAGAGCTCTGAAAGACAGTATTTGATGCAAAAAATTTTAGGGCATCGGAATGCCACTAAACCTGCATTTGAATTAAAGATTAATCAAAAAAATCTATAAAAAGTGGCCAAAAAAGGCCCTAATTTCAGCTATCAGGATGGGCAGATGCAGGTGGGAGTTAACCAAACCTCCATATATTTGGTAAAGTAGGTGTTTTGCTCTGATTACTATTATCATTGAAAATTCCTGAGAGATCAGAGAGAACCAACTAAACTCATAACAAGGGTCTATTCACTAAGCACCGAACTTGCCACCGAAATGCATTGAACGTTGACTATCACCGTTCGGTTGAAATTCCGGGGCAGTACGTCTATTCACTAAGCTGTCAATTCACCAAATATATTTTACGGTTGACCATTAGCTAAATAGTAAATTCACCGTATTTTTCGCAAAACTGAATCGCCGAACTGTGCCAAAATGCAGAGTAAAACAAATCACCGAAATTGCATGCCCCTACAATGTTTTTTTTTTTTTTTGCATGATTAGTTTTATTGCTATAAAAGAAATGCCTGTATTTGCAGGTAACATAGACATTACAAGACCTGGCAATTGGGGCACTCACAACTGACCAATCACCTTTCATACCTCATTGCTCTGATCATTGATATTTGTGAACAATGGTTTCCACCCAGCAGGCAGGGATTTGCTGTCCACACCATAGGCATGGTTCTGTGCTGTGATGAAGGCTTGGCCATTCATTGAATTCATAACAGGTTGATTCTGACCCCTACAACGGTAATCGAGAATGTTAAACAGCCCGGCCCCACAGCACATCATACAGTATATACATAGTAAAACTAATTTAATACTTATTCAAAGTAAGAATAACTTTGCCTTTTTGTGGTGATATTTCTAAAATATAGCAAATTAATGTGTCAAATATTTATTTCCTAATACCTTATGTCATTTTTACATCAATGGAAGATGATCATGAAACAAAGAATATCATAATTGATCATCATTATCTATTAATAAATAAGACATCTGCTAACAGGATGATCAGAACTCTCTAGTTCAGGGCTGACACTCCACCCCCCCCCCCGATGTTTCTGATATAAAACCCCCGTGATTCTCTTGCCATCTGTTGCATTCAAAGTGTTCTCGGAATTGTGGGTCATCATCATCTGGGGGACCAGAGTTTGACAGCCGTGCTCTGGTTATTGATGTGTCAGTATCATGTATCAAGTTACACATGCATCAGTTCTAGTTCTGCTGGGAAGGAACTTGGATGTATGTCCTAAATCTAGAATTACAAAGCTCTTCATAACCGCGCCCCTGACTACATTTCCTCCCTTATTAGCAGGTACATCCCATCACGACCACTTCGCTCTGCCAATGATCTAACACTATCAGTTCCTCGTACCCGCACCCCCAACTCTCGCCTTCAGGACTTCTCCTAAGCTGCCCCCTTTCTATGAAACTCCCTCCCCTGCAACATTAAAGTATCCATGTAATTGGGCAGACTAGATGGGCCGAAAGGTTCTTATCTGCCGACATTTTCTATTAGACTCTTACTTTCTCTCCAGTCCTTCAAGAAGTCTCTGAACACCCATTACTTTTGAGAAGCCTATCGGCTCGCTCCATAATCCCCCACTGTTCATTTATTGCTCCTTCTTCCCACACAGCCCACATGCACCCCATTACTTCTTGTACTCTATTCACCCTCACCTAGCGTGTCACCCCCTCTCCTAAGGCTAGGGTCAGACGAGCGCAGTATCAACATACGTTTAGCCGCACTTAATCACGGCCGTACTAGCAGCAAATGACGTCCAATGCCGGGCAGCATACGAAGAACGGCCGCACTTTGTGCGGCCGCGCAACGCAAGTGGCAAACGAACGAGTTTTTTTGAGAATGTGATACTGCTAGTACTGACGTACAGAGTGCGCTGCGTCCGCTAGTGGCGTGTGTGTGTGATTAGGAGATGTCAGACGCTGCTAATGTCCGGCCAACATAACGTCCAGACGCAAAAAGTGTTTTATCGATGATCCGTACAAAATCACGGACGAAAATGCACATCGTATGACCGCTATCACGTATTCCGTGAAAAAATACGTCCATTCGTTCGAACGCACTTTTTCACGGACAACGCAAAAAATGCGTTCGTCTGACCCTAGCCTTAGATTGGAAGCTCTCGAGCAGGGTCCTTTCTCCTACTGTTCTGTGTATGTAATGTGTATGTATATTTGTTATTCGTTCTCTCCTTTTGTACAGTGCTACGGAACTTGTTGGCGCTTTATAAATGCTTGTAACTGTACCTGTAACTGATCAAATGGAATTAAAAATGCTGAATCCTAAATTGTTATCAGACAATGAGTTACGGTGAGTTGTCCATAGAATAATAGAATAATAAAAACAATTGTCATTAAAAGACAATGCTGCAAATAGTGCACACACTACAGTTCTTGGAAAACTTACTATTGTGTACATAACCTATAAAAGGGGGGTGATTTCTGTTTAAGCTGATGTTAAATAGCAGTGTTAATTTAGTCCAATAGTAATTTTCATCTAAGATATCGTTATATCAATGTTCTTGAACCCAGGACATACTTGAAAACGAGAGAAATCTCAATGTATCCTTCCTGGTAAAATCCTTTATAAATAAATAAATAAATAAATATTAGTTATATTCTAGTTTTCATTATCGTAAAAATGTATTCGACTAAATTATGTCTGAAACTATGACGGAAAGCTATTGACATTTTCCTCAATTAAAAAAACTAGATGAAAATGTTAGGGAGGGACTCATTTTTATTTAGTTAAGTCATATTTACTCTACGGCTAAAACGACAAAGAAAATCTATTGACATTTTCACCATCTGGTGAAACCTAGACAAAAATATTATAGCGGGACTCATTTTAATTTAGTTTTAGCGATAACCCTTTGACTTAAATGCCATTTAGCTTTAGTCATATTTTTGTTGACTAAATTAACACTATCAGGGCTATTCAGAGAGAGGTGAAAACCAGGAGAACTGCCAGGAGAAGAGAACAATCTGGACCACATAGCCGATTTGGAATGTGAGATAAATGGGAAATTTTTCTGGTTTGGCTATTTTGACCTAGGAATTTTCACTTCTCCAGTCATTCTCCTGGTTTTCACCTCTCTCTGAATAACCCTGCTAGTCTACGTTTCCTATATCTACTATCTATCATATTGGTAGCTTTATGCTGGGCTTCTTTATTCTGAAGTGGGGCATGAAGAAAACAATAGTTAAGTATTATTTATATTGCTTGGCTAAAACACAGCCACAAATTATCTGTTCTTTGCAATATTAAACTTCATACATTTTTAATGAAGAATACAGTTCTCCATTGGCAATTACACCCGTCGTTGTTCTTGTTGTACCTGTTGGCCATGGGCAGCCTGTAAGTTTTGGCACCGGCTGCTAGAGCTGCAATTTCATTCCCCATGCACACACCAAAAACTGGTTCTGGTCTATCACTCTTGAAGACCTAGATTATGGAGGTACAAAAAGAAGCTTAGTACTCTTCACAAGGCTTGTTTTACCATTCCACTTCGCCTTCCATTCCTGTACAAAACATACAATATAACTGATTTAGGGTCATGATGCCGACATCCATTTCCATACCTTTCTCAGGTTCTGTATCAGTGGCTGTGCTAATTCTGGGTTTCCAGGTCCACTTGTAATAAAGAGCCCATCGTATTCCATTTTGGAAAAATCATGATTCCAGGGGACCAGGTTCACCTCTGCTCCTCGCTGAAGTAAAATTGAGGCAATAATATTTAGAGTTAAATCCGATTAAAGTCAGTTAGGCCCATAATGATCCAATCATATGGAACTGAAGTAGAGGGTTCACATATGCCCCTTGTTTTCAGCTAAACTGAACATAATACTGACATTTCATTGACTATACAGGGTTATTCAGAGAAAGGTGAAAACCAGGAGAACTGGCAGTAGAAGAGAACAATCTAGACCAAATAGCCGATTTGGAAAGTGAGATAAATGAGAAAAAGTTTCTGGTTTGGCTATTTTGACCTAGAACTTTCACTTCTCCAGTCATTCTCCTGGTTTTCCCCTTTCTCTGAATAACCCTGAATGTGATTTGTGTGCTCTTGTAGCAGGGCTTGAGTCCCACGGGAACAGCGGGAACGCTGCGGGAACGCTGCGGGAACGCAAGTTCCCGCTGTGGCCCGAGCCCAAAACGATTGAGCAGGCCACCGCCGCACATTGCT
The DNA here is from genome assembly GCA_009667805.1 of Leptobrachium leishanense. NCBI lineage: Eukaryota > Metazoa > Chordata > Amphibia > Anura > Megophryidae > Leptobrachium > Leptobrachium leishanense. The sequence goes on along the minus strand of CM019069.1, from coordinate 67,183,963 downwards.
GGCGACCGTGTGCTTCCTGCTACGAACGGCCGCTGACAGGAATTGCAGCCGCTCGCCTGGGATCTAACAGCCAGCCACGATCTCGTGAGATCGCGGCAGGCTGTTTCATCGATCCCAGATGAGCGGCTGCACTTCCTGTCAGCAGCCGTTCGTAGCAGAAAGCATGCGGCCGCCGGCAATGTGCGGCGGCGGCGGCCTGCTCAATCGTTTTGGGCCCACAGAGAGGTGAGCTGAGCTGCTGGGGACAATAATATCCATGAGAGCTGTGACATTATCCATGAGACCTGGGGTATTATCCATGAGAATTGGGGCATTATCCATGAGAATTGGGGCATATCCATGAGACCTGGGGCATTATCCATGAGACTTGAGGCATTATCCATGAGATTTGGGGCATATCCATGAGACCTGGGACATATCCATGAGACCTGGGGCATTATCCATGAGACTTTGGGCATATCCATGAGACTTGGGGCATATCCATGAGACCTGGGGCATTATCCATGAGACTTGGGGCATATCCATGAGACTTGGGGCATATCCATGAGACCTGGGACATATCCATGAGACCTGGGGCATTATCCATGAGACTTTGGGCATATCCATGAGACTTGGGGCATATCCATGAGACCTGGGGCATTATCCATGTGACTTGGGGCATATCCATGAGAGCTGGGGGCATATCCATGAGAGCTGGGGCATATCCATGAGACCTGGGGCATTATCTATGAGACCTGGGGCATATCCATGAGAGCTGGGGGCATATCTATGAGAGCTGGGGGGCATATCCATGAGACCTGGGGCATATCCATGAGGGCTGGGGCATTATCCATGAGAGCTGGGGCATATCCATGAGACCTGGGGCATTATCCATGAGACCTGGGGCATTATACATGAGACCTGGGGCATATCTATGAGAGCTGGGGCATTATCCATGAGAGCTGGGGCATATCCATGAGAGCAGGGGACATATCCATGAGAGCTGGGGCATATCCATGAGAGCTGGGGCAATATCCATGAGAGCTGGGGGGCATATCCATGAGCTGGGGCATATCCATGTGAACTGGGGCAAAATATACCCATATGAGCTGGGGTCAATAATATCCATGTGAACTGGGGGCAATTATATCCATGTGAAATGGGGAAAATATATCCATGTGAACTGGGGAAATTATATCCATGTGAACTGGGGAAAATATATCCATGTGAGCTGGGGCAATATATACCCATATGAGCTGGGGCAAATATATCCATGTGAGCTGGGGGCAACATATACCCATATAACCAGTGCTGGGTATATTATTCTGGGGCTCAGTGCTGTGTATATTATTCTGGAGGCTCAGTGCTGTGTATATTATTCTGGAGGCTCAGTGCTGTGTATATTATTCTGGGGGGTCCAATGCCTGTGTATATAATTCTGGGGGGTCTGTGCCTGGATATATATATATATATGTATGTGATATATATATTATATATAAAACGCGTTAGTCCAGTTGCCAAAATCACGAGTATACCTGTAGGTAGTTTCACTGATCAGTATAGTTTCCAGTTTACACTCTTGAAAGCTTGTCTTTTAAATGTAATGTTAACCCAATAAAAATGGTATCACCATTTACTGCTATACTCGTGATATATATATTTATTCTTCAGGTAATAGGGGTTGTGGAATTCGTGGGTGAGTTCCCTCACTTTTTTCCCAGGACTTGACCCCTGTCTTGTAGGGTCTAATTTATATGTTGTTGGCAGTGTCTATTGAACCCAGGGAAGGCTGTGAAATATAAGTAAAAAATATTTAAGTTGCAGATATATTTTTAACCAACTATATTCTTATCATACAATGTATGGGGGTTACCCCCCCCCCCAACACATGCACCCTCATTACAGGAATTATTTGCCTTGCCCCTGGGTTAATTCACATGGTATCTTTAATATATCTGATTTATATTCCAAATGTGATATGAAGTTTATAGCATGCTGGAGGTACTGTTCCTAATTTGTCTTACTACCAGTGGCAACTCTAGGGTTAGTGAGGAATTAAGCCAAACTCAGATATGAGCAACCCCTTGTGGTGCACAACATTTATAAATCAATCCAAAAAATTTAAATTAAGAAGGATAATTCAACTATGTGAATGAAGGAGTGTATTTGTGTGTAATGTTAGTAGAATGACATTCTGCATAAATTCCACCATCTGAGGCTCAAGTGGGAGGGAGGTCATTTTTCTTAATTTGAAAGCCCCTTGTGTTACTCGCCCCAATATTCCCAGCTTCACTCGTTCATTTTACAGTAGAGCACACAAACACTATATTCTGCTCCATTTTCATGTACAATGACTAAAGCCAAAGCTGTATCTTTCATTCATTGGTCAAATTCTAGCTCTAATAATTCCATATCATCCAACTCTTGCACCTAATCTCTATCTGGGCGTATCAACAGGCTCAAATCAGGTCAACTCATCAAGGCCCTGTCTTACCTGTACCAACTGGCGGATGATGTTGTGTTTCACACCACAGTCGACAGCCACAATTTTCACTGGATTCCCCTTGCCGTACACCCTCATCTCCTGCAATTGTGAATGGAAACGAACAGTTATCATAAATCAGTTTTATGTCCAATCCATGTATTTTTCTCTGATCTGCATCATGTGGACGTGTTCCCGGGAAGACGCAGCCCTGGATTAAGCAGTGTGATCTCGAATGCTGTAGTGCAAAACTATAATCCTGTACTCATCAGCAGATGCTGGTCAAGAGCTCCAAGAGATGTAGACCACTAAAATCTCTAAAACGGTGGTTCCCAACCGCGGTCCTCAAGTACCCCCAACAGGTCAGGTTTTCCAGATATCTGAAGCACCGCACAGGTGATATGATGTGCTGCTCAGTGATTGCAGGATTCAGTCTGCTTTTCTCCAAGGGAATCCTTAAAACCTGGCCTGTTAGAGGTACTTGAGGACCGCGGTTGGGAACCTCTGCTCTAAACCATAGGCCCTATTACAGTAGGGCCATTAACTATTTGCTAATAACTGATGCATACTTTGAATATGAAGTGCTATGCAATTCCAAGATCTCTTGGTATTCTTCTTCACAGGTTCAAGTTAAAAATATTAGCCCCTACATGCTGTTGGACAGCAATTCCTAAACTTTACTTCCGTTGTTCAGTCATCAGAAAATTATGGCTGATAGTTAGATTACACCTAATCACGTAATCATAGTTAGTGTCTCCCAACACAAAACATTCTCATTATCTCATTATTGTGGGCCCCAACTTTATGATTTTTGAAGAACATCCTGACTGTAGAACCTTGAACAGTTATAGCGATTGGAAACATGCAGGGTTATTCAGAGAGAGCCAATGTGGCCCCGAAATGCAACCAGACACTGAAATTCAGTGTACGGTGCCATTTTGGGGCCATTCGGCTATTCAGAGAGCAGGCAATTCGCCAAATTCTGGCGAATTGCCTGCACGTTCGGTGCCTGTTCGCAGGCAGTGAAATCCCCCATAGAGAAGCAATGGTTCGTCTATTCAGAAAACACCGAACAGTTGAGGAATGTCAGTGAAATGCCCTGCCGTTCAGTGGTTTCATTCGTCAGGTTTATTCCGGAGAATCCCATAGGCTTCAATGTTAAAAATATTCCAGTTTTAATCCAGCATCTAATATAAACCATTTATAATTTTATTCTGCAGTAAAAAGTCTCTTTACTCTTAGAGGTTTTTAGGATCTTTTAAGGATTTTTTGGTATTTTTTTGTCAAAATGTTCTTCCGTTTTTTTTTTTTTAAATCGTTTTTTCATTCTTCTGTAACAGACCTTTTTAATTATCATTCATTGGATCTTATGTGTAAATTCCAGACATTTTCATTCAGTAGTTTTTCTGCAAACAGTGTTTCAAATTTCAAACTTTCAAGCGAACTGTTTGTTTTTTTTACACCCCGTTCGTCTGCGTGTCAGCTTTTTCCGGCGGCTGCTCTGCGCTGTGATCGACGGCTGCTCAAATTTTTCCAGCGTGTTCGGATTGCTTTTTGCGACAGTTTCTGCGGGTTTTTGGTGAGTGTTCGGTGAGTGTTAAGTGAGTGTTCGGTGAGTGTTCAACAAGTGTTCTGCGGGTGTGCGGCGAGTATTCCCTGCACTACGGGGGCCCTGCGGTGCTTGATGAATACACTGCAGGGTCGGCGAACTAGGAATCGCGACTCGCCCCGAAGTGCAGGGAATGAAAAGTCACCGAACGTTCGGTGACTTTACGGATCTCTTTGCATAACCCTGATAGTATCAAGTAAAAGAAATGTCACTTTACAGCACCGTTCACACTAAACAGGCCCTTCGTTGAGGATTTGAGATATAAAAGCTTCCAACAGTTTAAATTCTAATTCTCTAGCGTTGATATAAAGCCCTCTAAAGATGTAAATGATCTGTTCACAAATGAGAGGCGCGTATATCTTGCTCGACGCCCTCACTCTTTGACTGCGCGGATGTATTTATGTGACCCAAAGGCACAGCGGGAGACATTCTCGATTAGCGTTGGCACATATAAAACAAACTGGATGCAACTAATACTCTCCTTCTCTCTAAGCTCAGCCACTACAATATTTTCTGAGGCTTTTTATTGGTGCGAACAGCTCCTTAATGAAAAAGGCAGAAGCAGATGTTAAGGAATCAATTTTTGGCGCTTGCTGAAAACGAACATATCTCACGCTGGTTTATATTAAGTGGTTGTTTGTCAACGGAGCAGACAGATTACAGTTTTCACTAATTACTGCCATTGGTAAATTTCATTATTGTCAACTTTATTTTTGTAGATGGCTTTTTAAGCCTTCAAGGCACAGCCATAAAATATTCTGTCTTTTGTCTACTCGATCCGTTGAAAACATGTCAAGCACAATACCTTGCAGCAGAAATCCTCATTAACAAGCCATCAAATGACCCGGTATTATTACAGAGAAGATTAAACAACCGGTGTGAAAACTGGATAACTTTTCATAAAAGGATTCTTTTCAATTATTAAATGGATTTCATTCTAACGGAATTTTAAACAAGGTAAACATACAAGGAGAAGGAGCAGGAACGCCTAAGGAAGTTTGTTTTTTCTTTTTTCTTTTTGTATTTTTTTTAAGTTAAAATAAACACAGCAAGTATAAGTAGAATTGACGCAGATTTGCTGCTGCGTTTTCAGGCCTCAGAAGGAAAAAAAAAAATAACACTATGGCCCTTTCGGCAGTTCTGTATGTGTTACGTTTATCCAGTGTAAGTCCACATTTTAAACACAGTAATTCAGTCCAGATGAAATTAATTTAGATGACAAGGAGCACAGTTCAATACACCGTATAAATATGATCATAATTTGGGTCACTGGTTTATTACCAAGTCCTAGAAAGCTAAATTTTCCGTGCAGCTTCAGCATCCCTTGGAAAATGAAGCTGTCAATCAATGTCCTGCCTAATGGGAAATAAACCGCATACATAAAATAAATGTGATGAAGCCAATAGCGACTGACATGTGTTCCGCTTCAGATGACATTTTTTATATTTCCAATTATCCGAACTGCATGGATTAGTGTATATCTATATAACATACCCAGGGCTCAAAATTTCCACTCGCCTACTAGCATTTGGCGAGTGGAAATTAAATGAGGGCGAGTGGAAATGCACACGCAGGCAGCACAATAAATTATTTTGTGCTGCGTATTCCAGCGGTGCCACCGTGCAGCTCCCCCCTTCCCCAGGCTGTACGGTGGCAGGAACCAGCTGCCTAACCTGATCCAGCTCCTCTCTGTCACTGGCATGGGGGTGGAGAAGAGCTTCCCTGCCTCCTTGCTCTGCTCACACTGGGGTCTGATGACAGGGTATACAAGTATCTGGGGTCTGATGACATGGTATACATGTATCTGGGGTCTGATGTCTGGGTATTAATGGTTTTTTTGTAACTTTGGGACTTGAAATTTTGAGCGCTGACATACCTATACACTTTATATAATTGTATATACACACATATAGATAGAAAGAGAAAGAGAGCTGTGGATGGATGGATGGATGGATGGATAGAATGAATAAAGTTCAGAAATGCTAATTCTAAAGGAAGGTAAACCGTTTACATATGTTTGTCTGTAGTGATGAAGAATACGGTTTGCGGTCTCTTGAGTTACATATAGAGTATGTCCCATTGTTTGTATTAACCTGCGTTGATACTTCAGCAATCAGATTCCTCTTGTTGGGATCGACAAACTCCACGGGCTGCCCCTCAAACTCTATTTTCCCCAGAACTGTGCCCTGGATGGAAGAATAATTAAGAAAATGTAATTATTCATTAATATGTTGATAAAGCACATATATTTCAACTAAAAGGAATAATCAGAAAACAACAAAGGAAATATAAAGTAGTTAGTAATACTAAAAAATGTGCCAAACAATGATGGGTTAACTCATGATTTACACGAAGGCACATTCTCAACGAGCGGCATAGATCTCAACTTCTTTCTGCTTGAAATATTCTTTATTTGCAGCGAGTCATACATGTATTGCTTTTCCAGTTTTGCTTATTCAACCAGGAAATATCGAAGATTTCTCTATTTTTTAAATTTTTCTTAGGCGTTTATTGTAAAAATGCAGAATTGTTCATTTTTATTGATAAACAAAACCCTATAAGTAGGTCATGTTTTTAAAAAACAAATTGGAACCATCTACACGTCAATTCTATTTACAAGGTTTGAATCATACCTTGTCCCGAATCTTTTTGGCCAACATTCTGGTGTCAATTCCACACAATGCAGGGACCTGAGGAGCAAATCAAGGATACGTTTATCAGTAAAAAAAACTGTGCAAGTATTTTGAAAAACTACTATGGCTATTTCAGAGTGAAATTAAACTAGAAATCACAATACAGTTTAGCTACAAGCTGGTGATAACTGATTCCGCTTTTGCAGAATCAGCACCAGCAAACCCCCACCCCCCAATAAATCAGATGCTCACCTCTCATTCCGTGGCGAGAACAGGGGCCTGATCCAATTCGCTGCTTCTGGCCACTGGGAGCAGAGTGAGACTGGGGATGAAAAGTCCCCAGTCTCCCTGCGGAAATCACTCCGTGGCCCTGCGGAGATCGTGCAGAGTTCACAGCTCGGCAGTGCAACCCTCCATTAAGTCCTATGGGCTCCAGGAGGTGATACTGATGCCGGCGTGGAAGCGCTACTGTGAGTATCCCCCATGGCAGTGCTGCGTTCCAGGGCAGGCTGCTGAATTAGCGTCTGCCCTGGAATATGGAGCTAAAATAGGGATGCTACGGGGAAACCTGCAGGCACAGGTTTTTCCCGGTAGCGTCCCCATTTTAGCACCAAAAAAGGAATAGGGCCCATAGATGGTCATTTGGACGACTTGTGTTGTAAGGCTACAATCTTGAAAAATGCATTTTAACCCAGATATTACAAGAGGGCACTACCTGAGATAAGCTAGCAATGAGATTGCATACCTTTAAAGGGACACTACGACCAAAAATGTTAACTGTTCTTATGTTCTTTATTTTATGTTGCTGATATTTTACTCATACTTCGGTTTTCTCATCTATGTTTAGTTTAGAAAATATTTTACTCTACGTGTCATTGCGTGCATCATCCATTGTGTGATTTTTTTTTGTCCTCCCACAGTGTCTTTACAACACTTCCTCCTCATTGTGGGGCATTGAGCATAGAATGGAGTCTATAGGCCCGACCTCCAAAAAAGCACTCATAAGGGCGACATGTGCTTGAGATGTATGCAAATGACATGACGAGGAGGTACAATTCAGTGCTGGATCTCATTCAAACCTCATTTAGCTTCTAACTCTTATCTGGGTAGCCTAGACAACACAATATATCCCCTGCAGGTTTGTCTCTATACATTCCCTCCTCCACCTCATAGTGTCTTCACTACAGAAGTGTTTTTATCCTACACCACAAGCTGTAAAGACTGAGACTTGCCATAAGAGTTTGGTAAATGTTACATCATGGGAAAATAATTTTCCTTTTTACATGCAATTAATTAAAAAAAAAAACACAGTAGCATTTGTTTATAATATGTTTTTGTTTCTAATGCGCGAGTAATCCAATTACAGTTTATGTTAGTGGTAGTATTCTTTTAAACTGTCAGCTTGAGAGCATACGGCTTGTTGGTTTACTGTTTCTGGCCACTAGGTGGCAGTGTCAGACAGAAAGCACACTTATATAATTACCATTAGAGCGTAATGCAAATATTATAAATCACTAACGTTAACCCTGACATTAGGTTTATCACAGTAATAAACTTTGCATTTTCTTAAAGTAAATAAAGAAAGAGTTATCAAGAATTCTCACTATTTTCCAGATTGTATTTTTTCATGTTTGTTCTATATTTTGCATATATTATTATCCAAAACGAAGAAAAAAAAATGCTGGCATAAATGTATTGTCATATTGTTTTACTAGAAACGGTTAGTGGTTTCACCTTTTTTATTAAAGTGACTTGTTGAGCAACATGAGTCTTGTAGAAACGTCTCCAGTACTGTTACTGGGCTCTTAGATTGTAAGCTCTCGAGCAGGGCCCTCTCATACGTGTGTGTGTGTGTATATTTGTTATTCTGTCTCTCTCATTGTACAGTACTACAGAACTTGTTGGCGCTTTATAAATACTTGTACCGGTAACTAGGTGTGAATTTAGACTGAAAATCACTATAAAGTTTATACATGAAATCGGAAATGAGTTAAAATAGCAATAACATTTTAGGCTGGTATTAATATCCTGGCAGAATAATGTCGCGGAATTTCCCCAATTTCTCTACCTTTCCATAAAAAATTCCATTTCTTAGTAAATTAAGTGACATTAACAGGGTTATTCAAAGAGAATCGAAAAGCCACCGCACGTTAGGTGACTTTTCATTCTCTTCAATTCGGTGCAATTTGGCAATCCCATTTCGGCGACCCTGCGGTGTATTCAGCAAGCACCACAGGGCCGTCGTAGTGCAGGGAAAAGCCACTGCAAACCCGACGAACACTCACCGCAAAACCCGGCGAACGCACACCGAAACCCGCAAAAACATCTGGATTAACCCCGTCGAACACGCCGGAGAAACCCGAGCAGGAGCCGGTCAGAGCGTAGAGCAGCTGCCGGAAAAACCCGAAACCGCAGGCGAATGGAGTGAGAAAGAAAAAAACTGTACGCTTGAATATTTGAAAAGTGAAACGTTGTTTGCAAAGAAACTACAGAACGAAAATGTCTGGAATTTACATATAAGATCCAATGAATGATAATAAAAAGGGCTGTTACAGGAAAAAGAAAACACGATTTAAAAAAAAACAGATAAAAAACTTCCACTAAAAAATACCGAACAATGCCTAAAAGATCCTAAAAAAATCTATAAATAAAGAGACTTTTTACTGCAGAATATTATAGTAAACGGTTTATTAGATATTGGATTAAAACGGGAAAATTTTTAACATTGAAGCCTATGGGATTCTCCTGAATAAACCTGTCGAATGAAACCACCGAACGGCAGGGCATTTCTGCTTATTTTCACTGCTGGTTTTGTTCTCTGAATAGACGAAGCATTGCTTCTCTATGGGGGATTCACTGCCCTCAAACAGGCAACGAACAGGCACCGTATGTGCAGGCAATTCGCCAACATTTGGCGAACTGCCTGCTCTCTGAATAGCCAATTCGGATCTCTTTGAATAACCCTGTAAGTGGGACTGCGTGTGTGTGGTATGAAGCGATAGCGAGGGACCTACATATACTTGTCCACCGTACAGCTCAGAAATATTTTCTATTACAGAGCTACAACTATATACTGTAATTGTGAGGTGGGAGAAGTAGATAATCTCTATTTCTTTTTTACGTCTTATTTTTTTGCTTGTGGCTGAATATTCCTATTCGGGAGCAATTGAAAATTTTCCAAATGACCCTGAATTTTTTTTCGATTGTTCTTAAAACATACGCTTCGGAAAATGACACAAGGTTACGAATTCAAAAAGTCCCTGAATTTGAACCTTTTCTTTTTGTATCATTTTTACCGCATACATTTCGAAAGCGACCAGGACGTGGCATCGCTTCCAGAGGAAAACATTAGAACCAGTACAAATGCTGAAGCTAAACTCGTCCTAGTAATGTTGGCACCCAACGCACATTGCTCCAGTTTTCTCGACATGGACGTAATGAGCAAAATATTCTAATAGGTTTTAATGTGGTTCTAGTGTGTGTGTTTCTCAAATAATTCAAGTATTAATCAAACCAACCAACCAAAATCTGGCACAGGCTTATTCAGAGAAAGGTGAAACTCTGGAGAAGTTTTGGAGAAGTGAAAATTCTAGGTTAAAATAGCTGATTTGGAAAGTGAGATAAATGAGAGAATTTTTATGGTTTGGCTATTTTGACCTAGAATTTTCACTTCTTCAAAAGTTCTCCAGAGTTTCACCTTTCTCTGAATAACCCTGGTAGTCTAATTGTTAATTGGTAAATAACACATCACAATGTACATACCATAGTAAACCGAAATAAAACAGTTTGGGCAGTATTACATACTGCCGCTAAAACGGGGACGCTACGGAGAACAACCTGCGCCTGCAGATTCTCCTAAGCGTCTCAGTTTTAGCTCCATATTAATGGAATGGGCCATATTACAGGTGCTAATTCAGCAGCCTGCCCCACAACGCGGTGCTAAGCCTGAGAATACTCGAGGCAGTGCTAACGCGACGCCCCGAGCATCCCCTCCATGGAATCCATAGGACTCCATTGACGTTTCGGCTGCCAGTTCTCATGACTGTCAGGATCTTGCCTCTTGCGAGATCCTGCAGGTCGGCAGAGTAATCACGGAGTGAGACTGGGGACTTTTTTCCCCAGTCTCACTCTGCTCCCAGCGGCCAGAAGAGGTGGATCGGGCCTCTGTTCTTGTTACAGATGAGAGGTGAGTATCTGATTTTTTGGGGGTTTTGTAGATAGCGATAGCTGAATCTGCAGAAGCGAAATCAGTTAACCACAGTTTGAAGCTGGTGCTAAGTTTTGAGTTAACCGCAGCGGTGAGTAATTAGCGTTAAGACTTTGTAATCCTAACACTAATTTAGGCTGGGGTCAGACGAACGCATTTTTAACGTGCGTTTAGGCGCACTTAATCACGGCCGCAGTAGCAGCAAATGACGTGCAATGATGGCCAATATACGAAGTACGGCCGCAGGAAAGTGCAGCCGCGGAACGCAAGCGGCAAACGAACGCATTTTTTTAGAGAACGCAGAACCGCTAGTACTGACGTACAGAGTGTGCTGCGTCCGCTAGCGGCATGTTTGCTTGATTAGGAGACGTCAGACACCGCTAATGTCCGGCCTACATAACGTCCAGACGCAAAAAAGTGTTTTATTGACGATCTGTAAAAAATCACGCACGGAAATGCGCATCATATGACCGTTTTCGCGCATTCCGTGAAAAAAATATGTCAATGCGTTCGGACGCACTTTTTTACAGACAAAGCGAAAAATGCGTTCATTTGACCCTAGCCTAACTCTTTGCGCTCCCCATGTTAAGCATAGGGAGCGCAAAGTACAGTAAGCTCGCGCTGAAAAGCGCAATTTCCGAATCGCCAAAAGGTCTTTAACCAATTAGTGTTCGGATTGTAATATGGCCAGCACGCGCTAGAGCCATTTAACCTAATGTTAACACTCACATAGCTGAGCGCTAACGTTAGCAATAAGAATGTAATATTACCCTTTGTGTCAGAAGGGATGTACCATTAGAATGTTGTCCCATATAACAACAAAATATATCCGAGAAGATACGGAGTCACAGCAATATATATTTTACAATGTCACAAGTTTATATTATACTACAGGTCAGTTACCCCTCTTTCGGAATTATAAAATCAGGAAGACGCCACAAAACTGAATTTTGGAAGCCATGTGTATTTAGTATTTCTGGATTAAGGGCACTCTGGACGGGTGTCACACGCTGGAAGCATCGGAGTCACTCTGTCTCTGAATATCCTGTCCATGGGGTAACCTATCACAGCACTCCCAACCTGTGTACACGCTGGAAGCATCAAAGTCACTCTGTCTCTGAATATCCTGTCCATGGGGTAACCTATCACAGCACTCCCAACCTGTGTACACGCTGGAAGCATCAAAGTCACTCTGTCTCTGAATATCCTGTCTATGAGGTAACCTATCACAGCACTCCCAACCTGTGTACACGCTGGAAGCATCAAAGTCACTCTGTCTCTGAATATCCTGTCTATGAGGTAACCTATCACAGCACTCCCAACCTGTGTACACGCTGGAAGCATCAAAGTCACTCTGTCTCTGAATATCCTGTCTATGAGGTAACCTATCACAGCACTCCCAACCTGTGTACACGCTGGAAGCATCAAAGTCACTCTGTCTCTGCATATCCTGTCCATGGGGTAACCTATCACAGCACTCCCAACCTGTGTACACGCTGGAAGCATCAAAGTCACTCTGTCTCTGCATATCCTGTCCATGGGGTAACCTATCACAGCACTCCCAACCTGTGTACACGCTGGAAGCATCAAAGTCACTCTGTCTCTGAATATCCTGTCCATGGGTTAACCTATCACAGCACTCCCAACCTGTGTACACGCTGGAGGCTGCAACAGGAGGGGATCGCTGCTCTCCCACTGCAGTCTCTTTCTTCTAAAACATCAGATTCTCCCAGATTCTGAAATCTGAAACAATCTGAAATCCGGAATGCTAGTGGTTTTGAGTATTCCAGATAACGGGTGCTCAACCTGTAGTTCATTACCTCAACAAAGGCCATGTTTATGGTTAGATGTTGTATTCTGACAAAGTTCTGGGAAAGTTACGCACCTTTTCCTCATGCAGCCACTCTGATAGAGACTTGACAGCTCGCCAGTGGCTGTACTCATTGCTGTAATCAAGAACCAACAATCCTGAAACCTAGAAGGAATCGAAAGTAGGATTAATCAAAGAGTATTCTCAGACAAGCACATTTTCTAAGCCCTTAATCCTGCAAATAAAGAGGAAAAAGTAGTGTTTGTTCGGGTTACCTGTATATGCTCTGACTCTATGAATTTCATGAGGCCATACGAATCCACCGCCTTGGTGTCTGGTGCGCCTCCGTTTCCAATGATCGGGTTGGTGAGGGTGAGAATTTGGCCATGATAGCTTGGGTCAGTCACTGCTTCCACATACCTATGTTAAACAACCAGGTTTGTAAATCATTCAACAACTCTTAATACCCCGAAACCAATCCTGTCAAGGAATCTTCTGTCGAAAGGAGGATGAGTGGATTATTTAACCCTTTCACTGCTGAGGACGTGTGGGGAACCTCCTCATTGACTCCTAAGGAAAGATAGGGGTTCCTTTGAACCCCGATATCTCCCGACTGTTGGCTGCTATCTTGATGGCCTTTCCAATGATACCAAACATGACCATGTTTGAAGTAAAGAAAAAAATAATAAAAATAATAATAAAAAAAAGAAAAACGTGTTTTTTTAAGACGTGAGATGGCTCAGCAGTGTAGGGGTTAAAATTAATTACTCACCCTGACAAGCCGGTATTAAAAATAACTTCTCCAGCTACAGACGTTGGGTGGCCAAAAGAGTATCCTTTAATCTTTGTTCCATCTTCAAGCACTAAATTTGCAGTGTGTGCCTGAAAAAAGGAAAACAAAGACAAATTATTATAACATGAACATCATGTCTCTGTAATCGAGATGTATTTGTATCTGTTTGTTTCCTGTTATTCAGTTTTCTGCTTTGACAATGGTATATTAACCCCTTAAGGACGGGAGTAATTTTACAACTTCGGCGCTGTTTCGGAAGTAGAAGTTTGCTGAGCGCATTTTGACCATTTTTAAGTCACGTATTCTTATACCACCCAGACAAATTATATATCGTTCTTTCCGTCAGACTCGGCAGATTAATAATATATGATTATTATATGTATATGTCATGCCCTGCCAAAATGCTATAACAAAAAATGTAAAAAAATGTGAATTTTCAATAAAATTTCAATCTTCCACAGTGTGTAAAGTGTTTTTTTTTTTAATTTTATTATCCGAGGCTCTGCGGTCATATTCTATTGGGTAGATTTGTTAAAAAAATTAGAACGGGGAACCCATTTTTTTTTTGGGGAGAAATTGCGTGATTTTAGCTAAACCCCCCAAAAAAAAAATCATTAGTGAAGCATCATTGTTCACATTATAATTGAAATGTGAACAATAGTGCTGCATTAAAAAAAACAAAAAAATTTTTTATTATTATATTTATTATTTTTTTATTATTTAATTTATTATTTTTTTATTATTTTTATTTTTACTTTTTTTACACTTTTATTTTACTTTTACCATGGTCATGTTTGATATCATTGGAAAGGCCATGCTCTGGCCTTTCCAGCAATATCAGCCATGACCCCCTAGCTGCCACCGATCAGGAGATAAAGGGGTTCAAAGAACCCCCCTATCTCCTGCAAGGGATTTCCATGGGAAATCCCTTTGCAGCTAGGGGGTTCCCGGTTAACTGACATCATCGCGCATGGCGCGATGAGTCAGTTGACCGGGGGGTGACCCAGAGGTGGGGGCTGCCATCCAAGATGGCGGCCCCTACCGGAAATAGGCCGCGATCGGGCACAAATTAGTGCCCGGTCGCGACCTGGCAACTAAGGGGTTAACCCCCCATACATCGCTGGAAAGGTCAGGCTGTGACCCTTCCAGCGATGCTGGCCACAGCCGCTGGGGACCAGGCGATCGGGAGATAGAGGGATCCAAAGGATCCCTCCCCTCCCCTCCAGGCGCTTCCCCTCCTCCGGCGGGGGGGGACGCCTGAAACTGACGTCATCGCGCCACCGGCGCGATGACGTCACAGCGCCGGAGGAGGGATCACACTGATCTGACTCTGCGGGAGTCAGAGCAGCGTGGGAGCGACCGGAGGAGGTGAGTATCTCCCGGGGGGGCTGTAAACGCCGAGGATGTACATTTACGTCCTGCGGCGCCAAAGCCCGCCTAATGCAGGACGTAAATGTACGTCCTGCGGCGTTAAGGGGTTAAATGTTTCTTTACATGAATCATTGTCTATCAGGGTTATTCAAAGAGATTCGAAAAGTCACCGCACGTTCGGTGACTTTTCGTTCTCTTCAATTCGGTTCCTTTTGCCGATCCCATTTCGGTGACCCTGCGGTGTATTCAGCAAGCACCACAGGGTCCCCGAATTGCAGGGAAAAGCTGCCGCAAACCTGACGAAAACTAACCGCAAAACCCAGCGAATGCACGCCGAAAACAAGCAAAAACATCTGGATTAACCTTCGAAAAACCTGAGCAGGAGCCGATCACACGCAGCGAAGCAGCCGAACAGGGGCCGAATCACACAGAGCCGAAGCAGCTGAGACGCAGACGAGGCAGTGAATAAATTAGCAAAACCATTTGTATGAATCTGTGAAAATGAAACGCTGTTTGCAAAGAAACTACTGAGGGAAAATGTCTGAAATTTACACAGGAGGTCCAGGGAATGATAATAAAGAGGGCTGTTACAAAAAAATAAGTAAACTTAAAAAAACAGAAAACAGTACGCTTGAGTGTTTGAAAAGTGAAACGCTGTTTGCAAACAAACTACTGAGCAAAAATGTCTGAAATTCACATATGAGATCCAATGAATGATAATAAAAAGGGATGTTACAGAAAAAATAAAAACATTAAAAAATAAATAAAATAAAAAAACGGGAAAAAAAATTTTGCAAAAAATTCCCGAAAAATGCTTAAAAGATCCTTAAAAAAATCTATAAATAAAGAAACTCTTTACTGCAGAATATTATAATAAACGGTTTATTAGATATTGAATTAAAACAGAAATATTTTTAACATTGAAGCCTATGGGATTCTCCTGAATAAACCTGTCGAATGAAGCCACCGAATGGCAGGGCAATTCAACAACTTTACGCTACTGGTTTTTGTTCTCTGAATAAATGAAGCATTGTTTCTCTATGGGGATTCACTGCCATCGAACAGGCACCGTATGTGCAGGTAATTCGCCAACATTTGGCGAACTGTCTACTCTGAATAACCGAATGGCCAAGAAAGGTAACCGATCGCTGATTTTCAGCGTTAGGTTACCTTTCGGCAGCCATTCGGATCTCTTTGAATAACCCTGATAGTTTTTGCTTGACACATCACTGTATTCCACCTTCATCTTCTACAGGTTGAGTTCTTTTACTTTGGCAAGACCTGGGACTATGCTAAGAGAGGCTGATCCAGACACAAATTTAGGGAGGTGTACTCTACCAATTTTGGCTAAGAAGTGTTGTTTGGATCACAGGTGGTGCTGCTCATCACCCTAACTCTCCTCAGAACATTGCCACACAGGGTCAGATGCTTTTCCACATTTGAAAGGAGGCAACACTGACGTATAGCTCAGTGAGCAGTTGTGTCTTAGCAAAGGTTGCTAATGCTTTTGTGGTGAGAGCGGAGTCACATGACAGGAAGGGTGGGGGCAGTACCAGGCAGTGTCTGCTGGGATGCCATGCTAGCTGGACGTACTGTATGTGTCTCTGCTATCCGATGTTATGCTGAATAAATCTACAACTATAAACCAACCCACGGAGTCTACTCTTTTCATGACATGGTGTCAGAAGTGTTTCCCTGCGTATCCATTTTGATCGGTGAAGATGTCTAAGTTCTCTCCTGGGGAACCCTTCGATTTCTCTCAGCCTGCTGCATGGCCTGCTTGGCGCCAAAGGTTTGCACGCTTCAGGATCGCTTCGAAGCTGGATAAGGAGCCTGGTGAGGTGCAGGTTAATTCCCTTTTATACGCTATGGGGAGAGACGTGGAGCCGATTTACGGTACTTTTCAGTTCAGCGCTGGGGAAGAGATGGACTTTGATAAAGTCGTGGATAAGCTCAGCGCCCATTTTGTGCCCAGAAGAAATGTGATTCACGAGAGAGCCTGCTTTCACAAGCGCGCCCAGTGTGAGGGAGAATCTGTGGAATCATTTGTGCGCAGCCTTTATCAGTTGGCAGAGTTCTGTGAGTTCGGCGCTGCTAAGGAGGAGCAGATCAGAGACAGACTGGTTATCGGAATTGCAGACTCGGAAGTTTCACTTAAGTTGCAGCTGGAGTCTAAGTTGACACTGGATGAGGCGATACGGATTGCACGTCAGAATGAATTGGTGAAGAAACAAAGTGCAGACTTAAGGTCAGAAAACAGGGTGGAAGAAATACACCAGCCACAAAGGGTTAAAAGCGGCAGACAGCAGGCAGCGGACAGACCCAGGAGCGGTTGGACACCGTGTTCCCGTTGCACACGCTGTAACCGCCCTCACGAGATGAAGACGCGGTGCCCTGCTATAGACAAGAGGTGCAGGAAGTGCAACCGCGCCGGCCATTTTGAGGTGGTTTGTAAATCAGAGTCTGTGAGAGAGATGTGTCTGGACAGTGATCAGGAGACGCCAGAACTGTCCTTTATAGGATCGGTGACTGAACAGTCCGGCTCTGTCGAGGATTGGCGTGTTACACTCACGATGTTGGGTGAAAGAGTTGCCTTTAAGATTGATACCGGAGCAGACATTACAGTTATTTCCTTAGTGACATTCTCAAAGCTACCTCGACGTCCGGAGCTGGAAAAGGTTACGATTCAAGTTCATAGTCCGGGAGGTCGCATTGATTGCATCGGCAGGTTCCTTGCTGACTGTGAGTACCGGGAGCGGAAAATATCGATGTGGGTGTACGTGATCAGAGGATCGTGTGTGAATAACCTTCTGAGTCGGAAAGCAGCCTGCAGTCTGGGCCTTGTTGCTAGAGTGTACGAAGTCACTGAGGACGTGTTTGGAGACCTGGGGTTGCTGAACTGTGAGCCGGTCCGTATAAAGCTCAAACCTGAGGCTGTCCCTTATAGCCTTACTACGCCTCGTAGGATTCCATTTCCACTTTTGCCGAAGGTGGAGTGCGAGCTTCTGCGGATGGAAAAGATGGGGGTTATCGAGGCGGTCACAGAAGCTACTGACTGGTGTGCGCCCATTGTACCGGTCGCTAAAAAGAATGGAAAAGTTCGTATTTGTGTGGATTTGAAACGTCTGAACGAAGCCGTTAGGAGGGAGAGATATGTCATGCCGACATTGGAAGATATTGCTCCTCAGTTGTCGGGGGCTATCTTCTTTTCCACGCTCGACGCTTCCAGTGGGTTCTGGCAGATACCCCTTGACCCAGAGAGCCAGAAACTGACGACCTTCATTACTCCGGTAGGTCGGTTTTGCTTCTGCAGACTCCCCTTCGGGATATCTTCGGCCCCGGAGATCTTCCAGAGAGAGATGATTTCCCTGTTGAGAGACCATGAGGGTACTGTGGTAGTGATGGACGATATCCTTGTGTATGGGTCCACTAAGGAGGAGAACGACCGGCGACTGCTTTGTGTGCTGCAAACCATCAAGGAATCTGGCCTGAGGCTAAATAAGGAGAAGTGCCACTTTGGGAAACCAGAACTGTGTTATTTTGGCCATATTATTAGTGGGGAGGGGGTTAAGCCAGACGCCAGCAAGGTTCTCGCTATTGAGAAAATGAAAAGCCCTTCCGATGTGAATGAACTGAGACAAGTACTGGGCCTTGTGAATTATGTGGGGAAGTTTTTACCAGAGTTGTCCTCGGTGTTACATCCTGTCACAGAATTGTTAAAGAAAGATGTCGCCTGGATATGGGGACCTCCACAGGAGGAGGCCTTAGCACGAGTCAAGTCCATGCTGGGATCCGCTCCGGTGTTGGGGTACTATGACCCCTGCAAGAAGACTGTGGTTAGCGCAGATGCTAGTAGCTACGGGTTGGGAGCGGCCCTTCTGCAGCTGAAGGAGGGTAAACTACAGCCTATTGCCTATTGTTCTCGCACCTTAACCGCAGCAGAGAGACGTTATGCACAAATTGAAAAAGAGTGTTTGGCTGGCGTCTGGGCCTGCGAACGCTTCCACCGTTATCTGGTGGGTTTGGAGGAGTTCAGTCTGGAGACTGACCACAAGCCACTAGTTCCTCTCATTAATTCTTATGATATCGACAAGGCGCCTCTGAGATGCCAGAGACTCTTAATGAGACTACTTAGGTTTAATGTTAGAGCTGTGCATGTCCCGGGGAAACAGCTGGTGGTGGCAGATACCCTCTCCAGACTCCCGCTGGCTGCTGAGGTCGATTCGTCGACAGAATCGGACGTGAAGGTGTATGTGGATTCGATTTTAGCCTCCAAGTCCATCTCTTCGGGGAGATTGGAACAGATTAAGAGAGAGACGCACCTGGATGTTGTCCTTCAAGAAGTTATCAGCTATGTAAGAGACGGCTGGCCGGAGAGTCGTGCTGTGTGGTGGTCTCTGAGTGCGTTCCAGTCCGAGAGAGCGTACCTTACTGAAATGGACGGCTTAGTGTTTTTTCAAGACCGCATTGTTATTCCGAAAAGTTTGCGTCAAGACATGCTACGGCGGATTCATGAAGGTCATTTGGGGGTTTCCAAGTGCAGAGAGAGGGCGTCGTCTGCTGTGTGGTGGCCTGGGATTAGCGCTGACATTGCTGATTTCATCTCGAGATGTGCTTTCTGCAGAGAACGTCGACCTACACAGAGACGTGAGCCTTTACTTTCCACCCCCCTAGCTGCGGATCTGTGCGAACTAAAAGGGAGGAAATATTTAGTTGTTGTGGACTACTACTCCAGATACCTTGAGCTCGCGCCACTGGGTGAGGCGACCAGTGCTACTGTGATCGTCCGTCTGAAAAGTATGTTTGCCAGGTGGGGTATCCCGTCGGAGTTGGTGAGTGACAATGGTATGCAGTTCGCCTCTAAAGAGTTTGCTTCTTTTGGGAAGGATTACGATTTCCGTCACACGACTTCCAGTCCGCATTACCCGCAGGCTAATGGGATGGCGGAGCGAGCAGTTCAGACCGCTAAGTTTATTTTGGGGCAGGCGGAGCCTTATTTGGCCCTGATGGCGTACAGAGCGGCTCCTGTTCAGGCTACAGGGTGTAGCCCTGCTCAGCTGATGTTGGGACGGCAGATTCGTACTACTTTGCCTTTTGTGGATGCTTCCCTGCCGGCTTCTCCGGTCCTTCCAGAGGATATTCGGAGGAGGGACGAGGTGGCGAAGCGGAACTACAGGTTCTTTTACGATAGACGACATTCTACTCGCCCACTATCGGTGCTATACCCGGGGCAGAGTGTCCGGGTTAAGCTAGATGATGAGACGAGGTGGAGAACCCCGGCTACAGTTGTGGAGCGTTCTCCGGAGCCCAGGTCCTACGTGATCCGCACAGAAGGAGGAACTGTCGCTCGCCGCAACAGAAGGCATCTTCAGCCGGTACCCAAGGAGTTGAGTGCTGAGACCTCGACACCACAACAGCCAGACTCTCCGGTTTTACGGAATGGGTCTACCCTGCAGGTGGTTTCTGGGCATGATGTACCGCTGCTTCCAGCGGAGCCACAGGCACCCTCTCAAGGACTTGGTGATGGTTCTTGCAAGATGACTTTGAGTGGTAGAGTTGTGAGGCCTCCGGAACGTTACCGGGATTAATGTTTAGCTAGAGCAGCGACTTGAAGAATGGGCAGAATAATCCCAAAGTCACTGCGGACTAGGGTAGTCTACCCCGATGTCCAACTTAGCATTGTTTATCTACTTGTATCTTTACATTGTTTATTTTGTATGTTTTACCGTTAAAAGGGGGAGATGTGGTGAGAGCGGAGTCACATGACAGGAAGGGTGGGGGCGGTACCAGGCAGTGTCTGCTGGGATGCCATGCTAGCGGGACGTACTGTATGTGTCTCTGCTATCTGATGTTATGCTGAATAAATCTACAACTATAAACCAACCCACGGAGTCTACTCTTTTCGTGACAGCTTTAGTGATTTTGAGCATGATATCATGAGAAAAAGTATTCAAGGTCCTGTATTACTGCAATGTCAGAAACAGCAAAAGCTATATAATCATAATGCTACCTCCTGCTTCCTGAGCATTGATACCGTGACTGTGTGGAGGAGATAGGGATACAATGACTGTCTCTGCACTCAGTCCTTATCCGCAGTGCTGATTTTGTCTTGCAGTTCCTCTCATTATCATCTCATTATCATTCTTCATCAAAGTGCTCATAGCAGTGAGAAGGAGTGGAAGCTGTAGCAGGTTTCCAACCCGAATCAAAGCCAGGACATGTATCTCCTGGTGGAATTACATGTTTCTCTCTCTGTTCATACACATGTATTATTATATATAAGACTTTAAAATGATGAAAAACTCTACCTGGTATTCTAGCTAGCAAAATGTTTGCCCTTCTACCAAAGCCACTGGCTATTTCTGTCACGAACATAAGCAGCAAAGATTTGGACCAAGTGTAGCGCTGTGTTTAAACTCTTACTGTGGCAGTACCTATTTTTGGCCACCGGAGGGAGACAAGCGCGATCAGAGACACTGAACAGTGGAACTACATTTCCCGGCGTGCTTTGCAAACGGACAGGAAGTGGGTGGGACACAGACGCTGTACATCCTGAGCCTCGTGGAGAACGCGCCAGAGCGCGCCAGGGAGTGCATGGAAGAGGACGCAGTGCTGCTGAGCAGAATCATGACCAGGCCGGAGCGCAAGTGTGGCCTATCAGGAATCGAGTGGGGTTATCCTGCCTTGCCAGAAGGAGCCTTACCCACCGGCCATCACCACCAAGTGTATTCCAGACAAGCTGAGGACCCCGAGTAAGGAGTACCGCGAGTCCAACGGATGGGAGAGCAGGCGGTAGCTGGACAAGTCCGGGCCGGAACACATAGAGCCTGAATATTGATCCAATAGCCGGTATCCCAGCGCGGAGACAAGCGGGGAGACGTCCTGGGTCAGTGGAGCCTGGGTGATCAGCGGATGGGTGAGAGGCCTCCAAGGCCGTTTCCACAAAAGTTCAAGCACGCTGTTGTTTATTTCTGAAACCCACAGGGCCCCAACGTGACTAGTCGAAGACATCGCTTAAAAGATTCACTGGCCAGTTGAATAGTACCCGGGTACCATAACACACACATACACTCACAATTCGGGACTTAACCTGTTCGGGACTCACTCCTTAGTATCAGAAAAAGGGGAAAAGATTTGCATCTTATTTTATTTTCCGCTGCGCGTTTCTCGTAATTTCGAATCATTGTATATTTTTTCTGCTCGGTCGCGTTTTCCAGAAATACGAAGTCTCGCATTTTTTTTTCCCGCTGCGCGTTTATCGCAATACGAAATACTGTAAATATATCTACGAACACCGTGTCTTATTTTATGCCTTTTACTTCAGTAAACCATATAATTTATAAAATCCACAACGGTGCTGGAGTATATTTATTCCCTAGTGCGGGGAGACTGACCCGTGGTTCATTTTCAGCGGCTCCTCCGGGAGTGAGCGCTACACAAGACATTGCATTTTTCCTTCAACTGTAACAAGGACATCCGCAGTCCCAAAAATAACACTGGGCCCTATTCCCAAATGGGGTCGTTAATGGGGGAAGCCTGCGCCTGCAGTTCTCCCCCATTTTAGCGCATTTTAGGTGATAACTGCTGGGATACTCCATAGAGGTTTGCGCTTCTGGCTGCGTGATCTCGCTCTCGCAAGATGGTGCAGCGCCTCAGAGTGATCACAGATGGATACTGGGAACTATTTGCTCCCAGACTCACTCTGCTCACAGCCAAGAGAAGCGGCAGATCGGGCGACCTTTCTCAATGTGGGATGAGAGGTGAGTATTGGATTTATTGGCGGGTTTATTTGTTCCCAGTCTCACTCTTTTCGTTGTATGAGCGGTGAGAGGTATGGTATTTTTAGGAGGTTTTTAGAGCATTTTACATGATTTTGCAGAATCAATTAACGCCACCTAGCTTTTAGGAGGTGCTAACTTTTAACTCTCCGCATCCCGACGGTAATTTGTGCTACCTTGCTCATCGAAACACTAATTAATGATTGCGCTCCCCATGTTAGGTATAGAATGCGCAAAGTACAGTAAGCTTGTGCAAGCTGCCAAGCGCTAACTGATTTCACCCTAGTGTAGCGTCAGGAATGTAATATGAATGCCAGACGTTAAACTTTCTTATCCTAGCGATAACGATTACATATCGAGAATCTACATTAGCACCAACTATGGAATAGTGCTGTTACAGGGTTATTCAGAGAGAGGTGAAAACCAGGAGAATGACTGGAGAAGTGAAAATTTGAGGTCAAAATAGCCAAACCAGAAAAATTCTCCCATTTATCTCACTTTCCAAATCGACTATTTGGTCTAGATTGTTCATTCTCCTGGTTTTCACCTCTCTTTGAATAACCCTGTTAGTATTTATTAATGAAATGGTTCACCTAGAAGAATGTTCTGAGATATGTTTCCATTTTCATCTGCGAAATGAAGGGAATACGTTTCTTCCGAGTTTTCCAACTGATAACAGCCCCACGCATACGTACATCCACGTGAACACAATGTGTAAATATTAAAGAACACAAAGTCCGGCCAATTAACCCCGTTGCCGTAAAATGTGAAAAGTCAACATTTTTTTAACCTAAACCACGACTGGTAAAAACTAAAATGAGATTTGCAAACTTTAGCCCATAAGAGCTTTGCTAGGAAAAAACGATGATGGAAACATATTTTAGCATTGGCTCTTTAGACCTAAATTTGTAGGCTGTTGGTGACTCTCCACAGTTTCATGTATGTGGAGTGATGGACTTTTTCCCCTGTTGACAACGGTATAATTTTTCTCCAAATTTTCCATAATTCCTCGCCAAAAAAGCATCTTCTGTCTGTTGGAACAAATAATTTGAGTAACGATATTTTAGCCTTTGTAAGTAAAACAGATGGGCCTCTATTACATTCTTCACGCCAAAACGAACGCAGAACGCGTGAATTTTTGCACGCAGCGTTAAACGTTAACGCGAGTAAAACAACGCTGGTATTACAATCCTCGCGCATTTTTTCATCCGTCTAAAAATAACGCGCGTAAAACAGATGTGCAAAAACGCGCGCGCAGCAACGTTGCGTGCAGAAATCAGTGTGCGGACTGTTTTTTTACGCGATCAGAATTAAGAACCACAATTGTCTCAAATCAATCTGAGCATATATGCTGCAGCAATAATAAAAACACGCACAACTCCTCAATTTTATTGTTTGGGTATGCGTAGAATGTGTAACTATACTTTACTGTATTTTTTTTTTGGGCTGGTGTATTTGGTTTCGGCCAGAACGTTCAGATTTGCCATTAACACCAGCTTTTCAAAGACGTTAGAATTATGCGCGCAAACGCTGCGTGTTAAATTTTGCGCATAGATTGTAATACCATCCGCGTACCAGCGCACAAACGCATTTGCGCTCACAATGTTACGTATAGGACATGCGCAGTACATTACGCTGGCGCATGGTCACCCGCGGTAGACGTTAACGCGCATTTTTTGCACGGACATTGTAATACATCTTTCAGCGCAAAGGGTTTTGCCCCTCGTGTTAATGCATTTTTGCGCACGCGTTAATGTGTGCGCGAAGAATGTAATAGAGCCCAGGAGATGCACAAATGTTACCAAAAAAAATCAGGCATTGGTCATTCAGTCTGGGTTCCATACGGCACTACAGAAAATGGCGGGGATAAAATAAATTTTGTCTAAAAATCAGCCTTCTGCAATGCTGCTATTTTCAGTGGTTGGGGAAGAGCAGTTGACTTCATGGGCTATATTACATTCTTGATGCTAACATGGAGACGGTAAGCAGGAAAATGTGCATCTGCAGGTTTTCCTTTACTGTCTGCATGTTAGCACCTTCCCCGGAATAGCATGTTATCTCAGCACCTCGCGCCGGAATGCAGCACAAACCTCCCCTATACTCGCAGCAGCGCGTAGAATGTGTATCAGCTCTTGGAGGTTTGCGTTTCTGGGCCGTGACCTCTGCGCGAGCTCACTCTCCCAACATCGCACAGCGTCATAGAGTGATCGCAGAGGGAAACTAGGAACCATTTGTTCCCAGTCTTACTCTGGTCCCGGGGAGAAGCAGTGGCTGATCAGGCTACCCTTTTTGCCGAGGGATGAGTGGTGAGTATGGTATTTTTAGGGGTTTTTAGAGTATTTGCAGAATAACATCAGCTTTTAGGAGGTGTTAAAATCTTTGCGTTCACGTCCCAATGGTAAATTGAACCTGCACTGTGTAATATGTCCCTGAGCAAGACGCCTAACGATATGGATGCGCCTACCTTACAAAATACTTGTACATCTCATAGATTGTAAGTTCCTTGGGAACAGGGTCCCCCTGAATCAAGTCATCATCCATGTGTGGTATTCTAACGTATCAACCACTTGTACACTGATCTTGTACAGCGCTGCGGAATATGTGGCGCTATATAAATAAAGGACAATAATGATACCTCACTTGTCGAGATGCTAAAAATAGATTGTGCTCCCCATGTTAAGTATAGGAGACGCTTAAGTACAGTAAGCTCACAAAAACTGCGAAGCACAAAACTTTTTCACCCCAGGTTAGCGTCAAGATCGGAATATCAATGCCAGGCGTTAAACTTATTAATGTTTGCGGTAACTATTACATATGGAGACGCTACATTAGCACCAACTATGGAACTGAGCCCCATATTTTTATGCAGGTATTCTCTGAGACTCCTTAGTTAGTTCAAAGGTTCCTCCAAGTGAAAAATATGGTTTAAAAAGTCGAAAAAGCTGTATTAATAACTTGCATAACAAACGTTGGGTAAAGGTCAAGGGCTAAATTACAATTTTCGTGCAAAAAAGCTCGCGCAACGCGGGAATTTGTGCGCCAAGCGTTAAACGTTTACGTGCGCAAATCACCACTGGAAATACAATCCTCGCGCGTACTTTCTTCCGGCGATCAATAACGCGCGCAAACAGGACACGCTTAACTGCTCGCGCAGTAACATTGCGCGCAGAAATCAGTGTGCGCACTGTTTTTTTCACGCGATTCAGCCAATGAGAATTAAGAACCACAATTATCTCACGTTAAGTTTTTGCGCCTGCCAAAGTCAATCTGAGCATATATGCCGCAGCAATAATAAAAGCACACACAACTTCTCCATTTTATTGGTTTGGGTATGTGTAGAATGTGTAAATATACTTTGCTGCATTTTTTTTGGGCTGGTGTATTTGGGTTCGGCCAGGTTGTTCAGATTTGCCATTAACACCAGCTTTTAGGAGTTGCTAAAATTATGCGCGCAAAGGCTGTGCGTTACAAACTGCGCATAGATTGTAATGCCATCCGCGTACCAGCGCACATTCTCGTTTGCGCTCACAATGTTAAGTATAGGACGCGCGCAGTACAGTAAGCTCATGCACGGTTCGCGTAGGTTCACCCGCGGTAGATGATTACACTCGTTTCTTGCGCTGACTATGTAATACGGCATTCGGCGCAAATTACCCCTCGCGTTAATGTTTTTTTGCGCTGGCGCAAACGTTTGCGCGAAGATTGTAATTTAGCCCCAAGTTGGGACAAATATGTTCACAGTTATGTTGTAATTAAGACGATGGATGCAATTTCTATTTGCTGTTATGGCCAAATGAGAAATGCTATCATACAAAGAAAAATGAAGCAAAATGAGCCCCTTAAACTTGCATATTCCACATTTTTATGACTTGATAAATTAAGTATTTATGAGGGACTCCTGAATAAAAAAAAATATACTGCCATCTATTATTTGCACATGTTAGTCATTGATAACACAGACACCCAGTTATCATATGATGCTGGTGCTTATTTCAAATCCCTCAAATACCCAACCCCTTGTTAAAGTATTTCCCTTTTATGCAAACACAACCCTGGCTGTGCTCTACCGGTGACCTCATGTCCCCTGCTTGGACCCGCACCTAGACTACGTCTCGAGGGCGCACATGTCCTATGGAAATCCTTACCTCATCCTAACAGGATCTCCCCTAACCTTCACTTCTTTCAGAAATCCCTGAAAACCCATCGCTTTGTTTCAACTTATCACTTCCTTGCTTAATCTCTGAAGCCGCCAGTGATGTGGGTGAAGGAAGGACGGACAAATCTGTTTTTCTCTTTCCACGGTATAGTCTACACCAGGTCTCATTCTTTACAGTATTTGTATCCGGGAAATATATAATCAGTGATCTTGTTTATATCGCCAAAAAATAGGATGTCGTTCCTCTTGTTCACATACACTCCAATCCCGCTACTCCTTCCAAATCCATTTTCTAAAGTCGTTTGTCAATTATTTTTACTTAAATAATAATAGAAAGATAAAAACATAACGAATGCTCAATGTAAAATAGTTTCATGCTGTATTACCACCTTTAGGGACCTGTCAAATGGGTTGGTGCAGCCAAGTGCAATGAACAGCGACTTGCCTTATGCTAGAACAGTGGTTCCCAAACCTGTCCTCAGGACCCGCTGACACGCCAGGTTTTCTAGATATGTGAAGCACATCACAGGTGATATGATTTGCTTCTCAGTGATTGCAGGATTCAGTCTGTATTTCCCCAAGGTGATCTGTAAAATCTGGCCTGGTTGAGGGTCCCGAGGACAGGTTTGGGAAACACTGCGCTAGAAGGACTGTGAGAGTCTGCATGTAATTGCATTAAAGGAGTCTCGGACAACTACTCCACGTAGTTGTTGTACTCTGCTGGGTTTGAACAACTTTCATCTATCATGTGGCTATCTTGGCATAAGCTTCAGGGACTGATAGGGCCTCAGGATGGTTCATCTTGCAGTGATGTCAATCTAAAGTCTGACCCACCTTAGTGAATGCTATATTTTTCGGGCAGCAAATAAGGATGAAAAAGTGCGCACATGGCACTTGCCTCTTTGGTGTGGAATTTGCTTCCACTTGGTCAAAGATGCTGCTCTGTCATACTTTCTGACAGCAGAATCATGCACATTAGTGGCAAGAAAATAAGTCGTGGCAGCATTATGCATTACATGTTATCAGTACATTTTAATCATTAGTTCATTAAGCCAAGTAAAAAAATGAGCTAAAGTCAGTATAGAGGTAGTAAATTACAAATATGGTGGCATGTATCAACAAAGGCAGCATCCTGTACTTGTCCAATTATCTGATATATCATTCATTTTATATCATCAAGCATTGATTATGTTTCCATGTGAAATATGCATTTTGTGGTTACAATGTATCACAAAGTAACCTTGTCTAGTGATACAGCTTTTTGCCATCTACACATTTTGTGCATGAGTCCTCTTCAATCAATTCAGAATTGCTTGGCTATTCTTTACTGAAAGCTGTGGTAGGAAGAATAATTTGTTAAACACATTATCCCATCTAATATGGATGAATTGGTTCCATATGAGTTTGAACGGGAATGCAGGAAATCAATATTCAGTGTCTTCCAGACAGCAGGAATTAGGAATGGAGGGCTATATTACTGATAAGATTGCTCAATTCTTGTTAATGAAATGTGCAACATAATTAATGCATGCAACAAATACAAAATCAATACACAGTCGAATAGTCTAACAAAATTAAATTACTCTGTTAAGTATTATTACTTTTTATTTCTGTAACAACTGTGACATTTCAATGTTCTTGAACCCAGGACATACTTTAAAACGAGAGAAATCTCAATGTATTCTTCCTGGTAAAATACTTTATAAATAAATAAATAAATATTACTACCATAAAATATGATTGATATTCCATTTTCCTGAAATATTAAACTAGCTATGATAAACCAATACCATAACCTGGAGTCTAGAAAATTTCAACATCAAAATATCTACAGTATAATCTATTTACTAATATATTTATATATTTATAGGAGAGAGAGAAAGTATGAGGCTAAAGAGAAAGTGCATTTCAGCAACATAGTGAAAATCAATACCTTTACACTCATGAAACGAAGTCCAGCTTTGGAAAACCCCCATTGCCGGTGAGCTGCTGCATTGACAACCCCAGTCCCTTCTTTCAAAGCTCTGACAGCTTTAAACACTGACAAAATCCGGGTCATCTTTAGGACCTTGCAGAGCTATTCGCCTCTTCCTAAGCTATGGAAGCAGGTGTTTGTTGTTTCTCAGGCTGTCAGGTAGGAAAGGGACTCAAAACCTGTTCACCTTCCCTGATATAGGCTCAGATGGAGGCATTTAATACATAGAGGATCATCTCCACCTTTTTATTTTAGCCCCTCCTTCTCCCGTTGAAGATAGGACATGATTTTGACTTTGCTTGTGTGACTTTGTTGCGACATATATCAAACATTTGTCTCTTCAAAAGAAGTTTAGACTCCCATTACACTATTAAGTAAGTTTGTCATGTGCTTCGTTTGCAGGTACATAACGTTCAACATATACTGCACATCTGTTGAGGCAGTTAAGGTTCTTCAACATGGTCTACCAATAAATGTCATTTCAAAACTGCTATTAGTTTTCGATGATTTCATGAGAACACTTTACTGCTTGTCGTCATCTCTTAAGGAGCTGGAAAATATGTTCCTGTTAATGAATAAAAATTAAAATGCTCCTGCCAACCCCCATGGAATTTGGGCTCATTTGGCAGAGAATTATTCCCTATGGGCTCTATTCTATAGTTGGTACTAATGTTGCATCCCGATGTGCAATCATTAGCCCTAGGAGAAGTAAGTTTAACGTCTGCCACCGTTATTCCGATCTTGACACTACAGTCAGGTGAAAAAGTTTTGCGCCTCTCAGCTGACGCGAGTGTGGCCTGATACACCGCTTTTTTTCCGTGCGAGCAGAGTGAGACTGGGAACAAATAGAGCAGAAGTGCTACTGCGGGTATCAAGGTTGGCACTGCGTTCTGGGGCAAGGTGCTGAGATAGCACTTTCCCAGGAATAGGACGTTAATATGGAGAAGGTAAGGGAAAATCTGCAAGTGCACATTACCTACTTACCGTCACCATCTTAGCGTCCACCATGGAATAGGGCCCTATATCAGGCCCTATTTCACAGTTGGCGCAAAGTGGAGATGGTAAGTAACCTGATACTGATGCTGATTTTTCTTACTATCTCCCTTTTACTGCATCTATTCTGGGGTAAGCACTTTATTAGCAGAGGCGCGGGTACCGGCTCCTGGAGTGCATTGTGTCTTAGCCAGCAGCTCTGCGTGCACTCGCACTTGTGGTGAATTGCAGAGGGAGGCTGGGAACTACTGTATTTGTTCCCACTCTCCCGCTGCTCCCAGCGAGAGGAAGCAGAAGATCACACCGCCATTTCCATCATAGATTCAGAGGTGTGTATGGGAATTATTGGAAGTTATTTTATTTGTTAAGTGATTTTGCAAAAAATTTAAGAGTCGTATTTCTTTGAGAAATACCAGCTCTATACGACAAGAACAAACTACTTTGTAATAGCTTGCGGTTCTGTTCCGAGGCGTAAAGTAATGCCTCCTATACAAAGCATAGGAGACATCAATTTACAGTAGGGATGGCAATGCGGAAGTCGCTGCAAGAGTGGAATAGCGATTCCCGACGTTATGGTAATTTCTGGAGTCTTTATTCTGTGGAATAGGGCCCATAACGTATTAGCATTTTCTACTAAGAGATACACTGGAGAATTTTGAATAATTAAATAATTAAAATTTCCATTTCACTCACTTCTGGGAGCACGATGTCCATTACAGAAAAAGTCATCCTACAGGACAGACCCCCGCACACTCTGTGCATCTATTTGCATGCCAGCACTCTGACTGAGGGCATTTTGTCACTGCTGTGAACCAATGGTGCAGCACTATGAGATCCAAGCTTTGCCCACGGAGTGAGAAGATAGTAGTGGCTGGCGAAACAGGGTAAGTACTGGCTATGATATCTCATCGAGTGATGAGAAATAGAATTGATTGTTAAGAACAATGTAATAACCACCGCATGATGCCATGTTGCAGGTAAAGTGCACCCGGTCGTTACAGGTACGCTTTAATAGACCAGTTCAACAAGAATGGAACTTTGTAAAGAATGGAAACTGTTCCATATAAGAAAGTTCCCCTGACAATACACATGAAAGTTTGCAATAGAGAGCAAGATTCTCTTGAGGTATAGAATAAAACCACATCATCAGGTTTTTCAGTATCATAAGTGAATTCCACATTACATGCATTTCTAAACGCACATCTAGAAGTTGCAGTATATACTCAGAACATGCGTTCATGCAGAACTGGTCAACTTTGGTTTAATGTACCATTGTTGACTTTGTTTTGGAATTCTTCACAAACATCTCCCAAAATACTGTTTATAATTTGGCATAAGTTCTTGTCTTGGATGGCAACATAGCATTCCCCACATATGAATGCATTCCAACTTTGTAATTATGGCAATATTAAGAGCTCACTCGATAATGTTCTTTCTTTTGTTGCTATTTCTGGCAAGTTTCTGAAAATGCTGAATATTTTATGAGGTTGAGTAATTAAACTATGACTACATAACCCATTGTATCTGATAAATTAGTTCAAGGTGGAGTATAACAGACAACCACGCATTTTAGCAGAGATATTGTTCATTCATGGCGAACATTTTTGAAATCGCATTCTATATCTTCTGCAAAAATGAAGTATACTCCCCATTTGGAGCTGTCCCTGTTCTACTAATGTAACTGAGGTGTCATGAAATGTTCCCTACACAGCACAGGTTAATAATCTCTGTTATTATCCATCAACCTCATAATTTCTGTGAAGGCGACAGGATTGATGACTATCGTTAATACACTATATTGCCAAAAGTATTCGCTCACCTGCCTTGACTCGCATATGGATAGGTGAGCGAATACTTTTGGCAATATAGTGTATATATTCATATATCAGACTGGCAAGGCTGCACTATTGACTTTTTTAAATTTGTTTCTCATTGTTGCAGACCCCGTTCAGAGGGCCAGCAGACAGATGTAAATACCTGTAAAAACAGGAAAGAATGAGGAGACAGACAGATTGGCTGCTTGTTTCCACAGTATCCTCGTGGTTATCTTTATTAAATGCATATTTTCCAAATGCTTTTAAAACAATAACATTTTCATTCTAAATGACCTATTAACATGTCATCTTCATTTTCGCAAAATATCTAACTTTTCCTGTGGAAAGTTGTGAATCCGTCTCACAGACTATACATCCTATTATATACAGTGTGCAGCGTGCTACAGCTATTCCTTTTCCTTCTGCACATAAGGGGATGTCATATCTGCCAAGACATAGAACAATTCCTTTCTAATAACAAATAATAATGCATCTAAGATTTCTGCATATTGAGTACATTTAAATGTACATAACTGACTCTGCATCAGGAAATACTGCTTTTACCATTATTATTGCAGAGTAACTGGAGCCTTCAGCCTCCTAGTGTTTACATTAAGGATATCTCTCTTATTTTCTCCCATCTGACTCTCTGCACAGTTAATACAGCTGTATATAACATGGATTCTTTATTTTAAGTGTTTGGGAGTTACTTCCTGCTTTAGGCTTACCTGTAAAAACAGGAAAGAATGAGGAGACAGACAGATTGGCTGCTTGTTCCACAGTATCCTCGTGGTTATGAGGGTAAGCAGGAACACATCACCAGTGCCACACCTATAATCTTCCCCCAATCCTTCTGGAACATAAGACCCTGTGCGTCATAATAACAGTCCCCTGCTGCTGCAGCAGAGAGCTGCATTCTCATAGTGACTTGTTATAGGCACCATATACCACATAGAAAACATAAACACATACCTTTCAATGTCACCACTATACATGACAATTACTTACTTTATATAATTGTGCACAT
Source organism: Leptobrachium leishanense (assembly GCA_009667805.1). NCBI lineage: Eukaryota > Metazoa > Chordata > Amphibia > Anura > Megophryidae > Leptobrachium > Leptobrachium leishanense. The sequence goes on along the minus strand of CM019069.1, from coordinate 67,151,336 downwards.
ACCTCGTATGTGTCACATCCTCCCCGACAAAATAAAATGGGCACCAGCTACAAAAAAAATATGTATACACTCAGGCGCAAGATTACTATGTCCAGAACACCACTTTCTTAACTTAATATGCTGCCCCTGTGGGAATACATGGTACCATATTGTATGAGTCGTGAAACGGGTAGTATGAGAGTGGTGGCATATAATATGGTGTAGCCAATACAGGTAAGTGAGGAAAGGTATATGCTGCTACACTGTGGAGCATAGTCTGTGGTTGTAGCGATGGTTGACCCAGTGTTTCGTACGTAAACACTTGTCTTGGCTTACTCCCTCTCACTGACCGTCTTGGTTCGATACAGCTTTCTGATGTAAGACTTTCTGCTTCATCAGGCAGGGCACATTCACTATCACTATCTCCACTGACTTCAGGTGGAAATGTTGAATTCAGGATCACTTCTTCTGGTGATTGAGTCTCGATCAAACTGTGTCTCTGTTCCTGTGGGACTTGGACTTGATCTCTTTCTCGCACGGTTCTCTCAGGTGATGGTGACGTCATTTCAACAAGAGAGTTCTCATGGTTCAGTTTTGAACCTTGCCGGTAAGTATGCTGTCTCTTATGCTCTGTCCAACTCTCAGGAATTCTCAACCAGTATCTTTCAGAGCTTTCCTCATCTGAATCGGTGATGTCACTGTGGTAGGTAGGTTCTCTTGTCTTCTCCCTGTTACCTTGTCTGCTTTGTTTCTGGTTCCCGTGTTTCAGTGGGTGTGATGGTGTCTCCACAGGCAAGTCATTCACCAACAGTAATAGGTTTCGGTGCAGGGTTCTAGTTCCACTTTTGTTCCCATTCTCAGGACTCACCACATAAACCGGATTGTCTGCTACTTGCTCTTTCACCACATAGATGATCTTCTCCCAGTATGATCTTAGTTTCCCTGGGCCTCCTCGCTCTCTCAAATTTCTAACAAGAACTCTGTCTCCAGGCTTCAGAATAACACCTTTGACCTTCAAGTCATATTGAGCTTTGCCCCGCGCACTTGATTGCTTACTGTTTTCATTTGCTATTTGATATGCTTCAGCCATCTTTCCAGCCCAATGATCAGCAAATCCCTTATGAGTTAATCCCTCATCCTCTTCAACGAGCCCAAATATCAAGTCAACAGGAAGGCGAGGGTGGCGCCCAAACAGTAAATAGAATGGGGAATACCCAGTTGACTCGTGACGTGTACAATTATATGCATGGACGATCTGGGGAAGGTGATCTTTCCAACGTATCTTTTCCTTATCAGCCAAGGTCCGGAGCATTTGGAGGAGAGTCCGGTTGAATCTCTCAGCTGGGTTACTTTGAGGGTGATACGGAGAGGTCCTCGAATGGCGTACTCCAGCAAGTTCCCGAAGGTTCCTGAAAAGCTCATTTTCAAATTCCCTGCCCTGGTCATGGTGTAGCTTTCCAGGGTAACCAAACCGAGGGATATAATCATTGAAAAGATGCTCAGCTGCTGTACGGCCAGACTTGTTTTTAGTAGGATAAGCTTGCGCAAACCTAGTAAAGTGATCTATGACCACTAGTATATACTCATACCCACCCCGGCTTGGCTCTAAGTGCAGGTAGTCGATGCAAACAAGTTCTAGAGGTGAGCTGGATGTTATACTCCCCATGGGTGCTCGGACATGGGTCGTTGGTTTCTTTTGCTTAATACAGGGACACTTCTTTGTGATATACTCCTCTACTTCCTTCTTCATATATGGCCAGTAGAATCTTTGTCTCATCAGATGAAGAACCCGTTCTGTGCCCAGATGTCCCATGTTGTCATGTAAGTGCTCCAAAGAAAGTTGCTTATACTGGGTTGGGAGAACAAGTTGTTTGTTTTGAGCTGTTTGCCTATAGAGACATCCATCCTCTATAATTAGTTTGTTCCATTCATACAAAAGTTTCTTGGCCGCTCCAGTCACGGTTTTCTTTAGACTTTCATCTGGCACCTTGATTTCCTCCTTCATCTTCAATATCTTGGCTATCACTGGATCCTCCCGTTGAGCTTTGGAGAGTTCATCTTTATTTATTCTTGGCAACAATGAACCTTGGGATGTTGGGTCAGTTTCCATAGACGACATACTGAGTGCTGCAACCCAAGCCACATCTTTCTTTTTGGCTGCGCGAGCTCCATCCCAGACTGCTCGCACCACTTCAGATGACAATTGCTCAGTGCACTCAGTGGTATACTTTTCGATGTCAAGGGGGATACGCGACAGTGTGTCAGCATCAATATTTATTTTACCAGGCCTATATTTCACATCAAAGTGGTAGTCGGACAATTCTCCCACCCAGCGATGGCCAACCCCATTCAGCTTCGCAGTGCTCATTATGTAGGTCAGGGGATTGTTGTCTGTGTAAATGGTAAAATGTGGAGCATAGAACAGGTAGTCTCTGAATTTTTCACACACTGCCCATTTAAGTGCAAGAAACTCAAGTTTACCACTATGTAGGCAGTAATTTCTTTCGGCCTGGGACAGTGTCCGGGAGCCATACGCAATGACTCTTAATTTTCCATCCTGACTCTGGTAGAGTATAGCCCCAAGGCCCCTTTCAGATGCATCGGTGTGCAGCGAGAATGGTAAATTGAAGTCTGGATAGGCAAGAATTGGTGGCTTTATCAACATGTCAATCAAGGTTTCAAGAGATTTCTGATGCTCACTTGTCCACTCCACAGGAGTTCTGGAAGGCATTTGGGGGACTTTGGTCTTTCTCCTACTGGACTCAACTGGTGCCACCCCAGGCTTTGCTTGTAGGAGCTCATACATAGGCTTAGCTACACCTGAAAAATCTTGGATAAACGAGCGATAGTAGCTTAGGAAGCCGAGAATCCTTCTTACCTCACCGACGGTATGTGGAGTATGACTTTTGAGTGACATAACTGCTTGAAAATGTTTGGGATCGATCCGCACACCTTCGGCAGACACAAGACGATCCACGTATCGGACTTCACCTCGGAAGAGCTCACATTTTTCAGGCCGAAGCTTGACTCCATGATGTTGGAGAGCTTGAAGAACTTTGCGAAGTCCTTCCACGTGTTCCTCAAAAGACTTGGCATAACATAACACGTCATCAAGGTACGGTATACAACATTCATCTCTGAGAGAATCTAGCATTTCTTCCATACTGCGCTGGAACGCTGCAGGTGCATTGGACAGGCCGAAGGGAATTCTTATCCACTCATAAAGTCCCCAGGGAGTTATGAAAGCTGTCATGTGCCTAGAACCTTCGGCTATGAAGCCCTGATGGTAGGCTTTTCCTTGGTCGAGAATACTGAACCATGCATAACCCTCCAATGTGTCAAGCAAGTCTTGAATTCTTGGCAGAGGGTGCCTATCTGGTACAGTCTTTTTATTGAGGAGGCGATAATCTATACACAGGCGAAGTGAGCCATCCTTCTTTCGGACGCAGACCACTGGTGCAGAATAGGGGGACTTGGACTTCACAATCCACCCTTTTGCCAGGAGATCTTGTATATAATCTTTCACTTCTTGGAATAAAGGTTTAGGTACCGATGAATATGACCGCTGCACTGGTATGTCGTCTTTGAGATTTATTGACATTTGTAGGCTCGGAATGCAACCCATGTCACTCTTATCTTGAGAAAATGCCACAGACTCTTCATACAGCATTTTTCTTACCACCTGCTGCTGTTCCTCACTCAAGTGGCTTAGATCTACAGGTGGGTGCCACCGTTTCAAGGTTTCTTCAGTACCTGAGGTAGTCACACCCTCGACCGATACCTTAGACTTCAGTTCTTCTGATCGCTCTGCCTCCAGTACTTTTTCAATTGGCTGAATATAACCGAGGATTGTGTTACCAGGCAGTGTTATTTCACATGTGGAGTTGTTACCAATTGGAACAGAGACATAAGGCCTTTCCTGGTTCTGTACTTCTAGGAGCCCCCCTCCTATATCCAGCTTTTCCAACTGCACATTGTTTTCCTCTGGTTCAAACAGTATGACTGGGTCGGGCTGATCCATGTTAGGTGGTATTTTACACTTTACCCACATCACTTGACCTGCTGGAATGACAACGCCACCACTCTTTACCTTCAAACGTCCCCACTGTTCATTCAGCTCAGGGGTTTGGACACAGCTTACCAGAGTTTGAGCTTTCTCGTTTGACATAGAGATGGCTCCTGATAGTAGAGAGACTAAAGCCTGCACAAGGCGCTTGGGTTGTCTCTGAATTAATTCTTCCACTACGTTAAACCCAAGTAGTGGCCTTTCAATTGGCAGATGACTTATTAAAAAGGGAACGCTGATAGAGAGGTTAGGGTCATTGTTTCCTTCTAAATTAACAGTAATAACAGCCCAGCCATCGAATGGAATGACATCCCCAGTCACAGAATACACTTCCAGCTTTCCCATAGTTCCCATAAGTTCAGAAAGAGGTCTCAAGTCCACAGCTGGCAAATGTTTATCTTTCCAAGCACGATCAATGATACTGACTTGAGCTCCAGTGTCAAGCAAAGCACTTACTGCTAGGCCATTGAGGTTGCACTGTGTCAAAGCCTTCCTTCCTATTAGATTGACAATGGCCTCATTCTTTTTCCTAGGGACAGAGAAAGTAGAAGTCTGATTAAGCCATTCCTTGTCCTTGGAAGTTTTGAATGTCGTATAATGAAATGGTTTCGTTTTGCTTTTTGTAGGACCAGGTTCATCCTCTGATCTGCCATCATTTGTGCCATGGGACAGGGAGGACTTGGTCACTGGTTGCCCCTTTGCAGTGACCGCTTCCCGTTTCCCTGCGGGTTACGTTTCCGGAGGCATCCCCTGGACAGGTGCCCCTCTTCCCCACACTGAAAACAGTGAGTACAGTTTTGCAGACCAGCTTCCACACACTTTAAACAACCATGACGTTTAGCCCCTTTTTGTAGAGGTGGTCGACTCATAGTATACTGAAAGGTAGGATCAGGCTGTGTTGGATTTCTCATGGAGTCTACCATACTGCTAAGTGCTTCGACACGTGCTGTCAGTTGTTTAATTGGATCATCCACATTTTTCTGCTCATGAATTTCTCTCACAGGTTCACTTTCTAGAAGGGTACAACTTGCAATGCTCTGCTTATTACGTGTTACAGGACCCAGCCTTCGGGCCCTCTCATTCTCATCGCTGGTGATTCTTGTTACATTTCTTAGTATTTCCTCATCTGCGACGTTGCGGTTGGAAAGCAGGGGTTTTAACTCCCTACGAATGTCTGTATATTTGTGCCCTAAACCCTGGTAGACCGTGTGAAGGTATACATCCTGAATAGTTTCTGTGCTGTATCTCACTTCAGTGTCCGCCTGTTTTGCAGCAAAGATGATTTTCTGTTTAAGACCCATTACTCGATACAAGAACTGTTGAGGCGTCTCATTCTCATTTTGTTTTGCACACATTAATTCCTGGAACAATTCTGTGCTATTTTTGTCTCCTAAATGCGACTGAAGAAACCCTTTGAGTTCCTCAACCGTTATGTCTTCTTTATTCATCAACATGTCCTTGAAACTGCCTGCTTTTATTATCCGTAGTGTCCCCCTGACTATGTCAACATCACTGTAATTTTCTTTGATTCCATCTTCAATTTGTATGCATACACTTGTGTATGTGATGTCAGATGTGTAATCACAAATTTGTCCTCCTTGTATCTTAAATTCGCGACGCTGGAGGTAGGAGAGGTCCCTGAGGGAGACAACCTTCTCTGTCAGTAACTGCATGGACCGTTCAGGGTTGTTGCTAAACTGTGCATTATCACTGCTGCGTGTTTGTTGTGATAGTCTGGTCAAAGGTTGTTGCAACGTCGAATTTTGTGTAGATGCTACACTAGACCCTTTGTCAGCAACAGCTGTAGATGATGCGGTAGGAGCAGTGTCATCATTCTGTTGATGAACAGGTGTAGATGTAGTTTGAACATGCTCAACAGAGTCAACGATGTCTCTCAAGTTCAACAGTTCAGCCATACCTCTATCCTCTGAGTCTAGTAAGTCTGCACTGTACATGAACGCATTAATGTATTCAAAGCAGCCTTCTTGGTCTCCAGCATCTAGTTCAGTAATGTTCCCGTCTGGTACCGTAACAATGCTCTGGGCGATCTGAAATAGTTCACCAGCGGACAAGGTGAGAAGTTTTTTTCTGATGTTCCACACCACGCTCTTCCGTACTTTATCCGCCATGATGACCCTTTTCACGATCCCTCACGTCACCGTCACCAGCCAGCCAGGACGCGCTTCTCACAACCGACTTTTCTGGATCACAGCCGCTGTATCCATACTCTGTTGGTCTCGAAGATCATAAGTTTTCGGACGAGCCCCCAAGAATCTGTTGCAGACCCCGTTCAGAGGGCCAGCAGACAGATGTAAATACCTGTAAAAACAGGAAAGAATGAGGAGACAGACAGATTGGCTGCTTGTTTCCACAGTATCCTCGTGGTTATCTTTATTAAATGCATATTTTCCAAATGCTTTTAAAACAATAACATTTTCATTCTAAATGACCTATTAACATGTCATCTTCATTTTCGCAAAATATCTAACTTTTCCTGTGGAAAGTTGTGAATCCGTCTCACAGACTATACATCCTATTATATACAGTGTGCAGCGTGCTACAGCTATTCCTTTTCCTTCTGCGCCTAAGGGGATGTCATATCTGCCAAGACATAGAACAATTCCTTTCTAATAACAAATAATAATGCATCTAAGATTTCTGCATATTGAGTACATTTAAATGTACATAACTGACTCTGCATCAGGAAATACTGCTTTTACCATTATTATTGCAGAGTAACTGGAGCCTTCACCCTCCTAGTGTTTACATTAAGGATATCTCTCTTATTTTCTCCCATCTGACTCTCTGCACAGTTAATACAGCTGTATATAACATGGATTCTTTATTTTAAGTGTTTGGGAGTTACTTCCTGCTTTAGGCTTACCTGTAAAAACAGGAAAGAATGAGGAGACAGACAGATTGGCTGCTTGTTTCCACAGTATCCTCGTGGTTATGAGGGTAAGCAGGAACACATCACCAGTGCCACACCTATAATCTTCCCCCAATCCTTCTGGAACATAAGACCCTGTGCGTCATAATAACAGTCCCCTGCTGCTGCAGCAGAGAGCTGCATTCTCATAGTGACTTGTTATAGGCACCATATACCACATAGAAAACATAAACACATACCTTTCAATGTCACCACTATACATGACAATTACTTACTTTATATAATTGTGCACATACCTCGTATGTGTCACATCATTCCTGAGGTTATATTATACTGTATATACCCTAGTGCAGGGCTCAAATTTTCCACTCGCCTACTAGCATTTGGCGAGTGGAAAATAAGTGAGGGCGAGTGGAAATGCACACACAGGCAGCACAATAAATTATTTCGTGCTGCGTATTCCAGCGGTGCCACCATGCAGCCCCCCTTCCCCAGGCTGCACGGTGGCAGGGATCAGCTGCCTAACCTGACCAAGCTCGTTTCTGTCACTGGCGGGGGGGTGGGTGGAGAAAAGCTTCCCTGCCTCCTCGCTCTGCTCACACTGGGGTCTGGTGACTGGGTATACATATATCTGGGGTCTGATGTCTGGGTATTAATGTTATTTCTGTAACTTTATTCTAAATAAAACCTTTAACAGTGTAATTTCATAAGATAATTTAATGGGGTGTGTTTAGGGGCAGATTTAAAGGCTGGGTAGGGGTTAGGTGGAGCAACTGGTGGCTAGTAACAAATATGGCCTGGTTAGTAGCTTGGGACTTGAAATTTTGAACCCTGCCCTAGTGGACAGAGATCGTACATATACTAATGGATGTTCAGAATGATGACCCTGGAAATAACACCATAGGCAATATATGTTGAACCACACATATTGGAGTGAATGTGACACTTACATGTTACTTATAGATGATCAATGTATAAAGATATCTGCACAACTTGCCATTTTATTCCTTGTTTTTCATTCTTTTGAGCTTGGAGCACACCGGTTATACTACTGCAGCCACTGCAAAAAAAAAGGGGGGGTCCAACGTCATAAGCCAGAAGTGATATTTACAGGGATATCCATCTCATTATATTGTGAGTGTGGCAGGAACTATGACCAGGGGCAAGGAAGGGATGCAGAAAGGCCGGTGCTCGTGCTGCATGCACTTAGGTGTCCTGCATATCCAGACCTGGCATTCCTGCTGTTCTACCTATAGAAGGCCTCAGATGTTGCCTCGACACAACTATTATGGTCCTTCTATTTAAGGGTGTTTCCACTAAGACCTAGGCCTTCTACATACTAGTTTATGGTATGCCTGTGTCCATAGCCTGAAATCAGATTTTACTATACTCCTGTGTATCACTTTATTGTGCTCCTTTGATGTCCTACTGCCTCAGCTCTGCACCATGCACTGTCCTTCATTCCTGCATTGTCCATCATTCCTACATTGTCCAGCATAACTCTGTTTGCGTGCTTCATGCATTGTTCATCGGTCTCCAATTTGCCTTCTGCGTTTGTTCATAGTAATATCCTGAACGACTATTCTGACTCTCCTGGTCATTCCATTATGACCAAACTCACAAGTAGAGAACATATAGAATTATACACACCTAACATGACAATAAAACATCCTAAAATATAATAGAAAGTTCCAGCTCAATTTTTTAGAAGTATTTGACAATGCTTTAGAAACAATTTGATGACGTTAGCTGGTTTTTAACAAATGTGAAGAAGAAACTAATACTAATTAATACTATCTCCACATTATAAAGAGTGATCTTGGACTGAACATATAAAATGTATGTATAGGTGGGTGTTTGGGACAATCTGAATATTGAGTCAATAAAGTAGAAAAATAAATCACAAAGCAGAAATGTGTTTTTGACCAAGTCTCCTGTTTTGTTGAAATGTTGAAACAGGTCGAATTGATGGCTTAAGACTACTGGTAGATGAAGGGGGTGTGCGTACGCTAGGGGAGTCACCTGAGAATTTGGAGACCGTCCATATAAAATCCACAGGTAAAAGGATGAAAGAAAGGTAAATCCACAGGAGAGTTTGGAAATTAGAACATTGTGAAATCTAGAATGAGGTTGTTGATCGTGTGTATTATAACCTCACATGACACTTTAATGGAAAATTTAAATGCCCTGGACAATGCTATAGCACGTATATATTTGCTGATATAAACGTTACAAGATTGGAATATTTTATAAAAGTTGAAAAAAAAATTGTAAATGAAAGCATTCACTATCACCATAGAAAGCTTTTGTCAATTTCAATGGTCTCTGTGGTAATTGTGCAACACTTGAATGTCTTTCCTCCTCTTCTACAAGTGATGCATTAATAAATCACCTCCTAATCATGGTAATGGTAATACATTTTGTGGCTTGATTGGACTTGCCAAGTGCATTTTGTGTTGGGGACGACAGCATCATGTCCAGTTTGTCAGTGTAGAATTACCTATAAAGTTCTTCTGTTTCATTTCTGCCTGCTACTTGAGTGATGTTAACCTTATAAAACCAGATGCAGTGTTGGCTCATGGACCAGTCTGCTTTCGTCAAGAGAAAGAAACTGCTGACAATGATATTAGGATTGCATATTTGAGTATTATTTTTAATGTCCCTGTTAAACTCAAAAAAGCAGTTGTATTATTGCAAAGTGCAAGGGCCCTATTACAATCTAAGCGTTAAAGCGCTTGCGCAACGCGTGAATTTGTGCACAAGCGTTAAACGTTAACGCGCGTAAATCACCACTGGAATTACAATCCTCGCGCATTTTTTTATCCATCGAGCAATAATGCGCATAAAACAGACGTGCACAAATACGCGCGCAGCACCGTTGCGTGCAGAAATCAGTGTGCGGACTGCTTTTTTCACACGATTCAGCCAATCAGAATTAAGAACCACAATTATCTTACGTTATGTTTTTGCACCTGCCAAAGTCAATCTGAGTATACATGCTTCAGCAATAATAAATGCACGCACAACTTCTCAATTTTATTGGTTTGGTATGAGTAGAATGTGTAACTATACTTTGCTGCGATTTTTTTTGGGCTGGTGTATTTGGTTTCGGCCAGGTTGATAGAATTTGCCATTAACACCAGCTTTCAGGAGTTGCTAAAATTATGCGCGCAAAGGCTATGCGTTAAATCCTGCGCATAGTTTGTAAAACCATCTGCGTACAAGTGTTCATTCGCGTTTGCGCTCACAATGTTAAGTATAGGACCCGTGCAGTAAAGTACGGTCACGCAGCATTCACGTAGGTTCACCAGCTGTAGAAGAAAACGCGCGTAAGTTGCGCTGACATTGTAATACGACTTTCAGCGCAAAGGGTTTTACCCCTCGCGTTAATGCGTTTTTGCGCCGGCACAAATGTTTGCGCGAAGATTGTAATAGGGCCCTAGGTGTTTAGGAACTGCAGCAACTCAGCCACGAAGCGGAAGACCATGTAAAGTCACGTATTGGAGTCACAGGTTGCTGAGGTGAATGGTGCATAAAACTTGCCAACGCTCTGCTGATGCCATAGCTGTAGAATTCCAAGCTTCCACTGACATTAATATCAGTGCAGAAACTGTGCGGCAAGAGCTTCATGGAATGGCTTTTCCACTGGACTCTGGATCAGTGGAAACGTTCTTTGGTGTGACCGGTCATGCTTCTGTTGGGCAATCTGATGGGCATGTCTGGATTTGGCATTTGTCAGAGAACATTACCTGTCCAACTGCATTGGACCACTTGTAAAGCTGACAGAAGTGTTAATGGTATGGGCTGTTTTTCAGGGGTTGAGCTTAGGCCCCTTACTTTCAGTGATGGGAAATCTTAATGCTTTGACATAACAAGACATTTTGGACAACACTATGCTTTCAACTATGTGGGAACAGTTTGGGGATTGCCTTTCTCTATTCCAGCATGATTGTGCCACAGCGCACAAAGTAAGGTCCATAAAGACATTGTTGACATTGAGTTTGGTGTGGAAGAACTTGAGTGACCTGCACAAAGCCCTGACCTCAAACCCATCGTACAAATTTGGATGAACTGGAACGGAGATTGCGAGCTAAGCCTTCTCGTCCAAAATTATTGCCTGAACTCACAAATGCTTTACTGGATGAATGGGCAAAAATTTCCCACAGAAACTCTCAGAAATCTTGTAGATAGCCTTGCCAGAGGTGTGGAAGCTGGTAGTTGCCAAAGGGGAACCAAATCGATAATAATGTCTACGTATTTCGAAGGCGATGTCATAAAGGTCTCAATGGTGGTTGGCAGTCCCAGTTGGAATTCCATCAAGACGGGCTGGTATATATCATGTATATATCACTGTGTATAGTTCCAACATCTGTGCGGTTTAAATAACGGAGAGCGAATTCGTTGGGATGATGGGCGTTTTATACCATTCCAAAATGTGAGTGGCCACTTGAATATACCTTTATTGATAGTGTGGCAATATTACCCTATGTTTGTTTTCTGCCTTTTTGTCTTCCAGATGATATGCTTTATTTATATAGACAAAAAAGCATACACATGATGAGTGAGGCGGCTGATGGGTAGCTCCTCAATCCAGAAGGTCTAATTGGTTTTTTAATGAATGCTTCAGAAACACCTAGGGCCATATTACATACTTGGTGGTAACTTAACCAGAGCTGTTGTAAACTTCCCAGAGCCATTAAAGCCTATGGAGGTTTTACGTTTACAACAGCTCTGGTTAAGTTAGCACCAAATATGTAATATGGCCCTTAGCACATAAATGTACTGATTTACTAAATGGATCGAGCAAGGCATTTCTGAACATGTCATTGGTAAGCGAAAAGAAAAAAAAATCACAAAGCTTTAATTTCAAGGCAGTGCCCAACCATGACCTTACTGTCACATGATAGATACTGGCACAGCATCTATTAGGCTTCTGTCATGGATTTATATTTGACACTGGTCAAAGTGCTTTTGATAATAGGTTCAAAGAGCACCAATCAAGACCAAAACAAGTTCTCCCAAATCTGACTACACATTGTTTTTCCCAAACTGCTGACGGATAGATTTTTCAAAAGGAGAATTCGAAAGAAAGCTCCCAAAATTTCCAATTGGTTCTCAGTGATGTAACATACCAAATTACTTATGTCTTGGGCAGTGATTTATACCTGCAAAGCAGGAGAATTCGCCCCCAGAGTTACAGTTACAAGTATTTATAAAGCATCAAGACGTTCCGTAGCGGTGTACAATGGGTGACACAGAGCAAGTTGAACAGAACAATAGGGGGGATGACCGTGCTAGAGAGCTCACAATATAAGAGGAGAGGGGTGACACACTAGGTGTGGGTAAGAAAGAGTAGCTGGCTGCCTGATCTCAAAATCCATGGAAGCAGTGGCAGCTGCTTTTAGATAAAACATGGGCTGCTCTTCTCACTCCTTGAAGCTATGTTACACACGCCAGTAGTCCGAAAGCGCAACTATTATGTGCATTAAAATTCAATCAATTTATAATCACTACATAGTGCTGTAAGTATAGTGGAAAATTATGTCACACATCAAGTGTATATATACAGTGGCAAGAAAAAATATGTGAACCCTTTGGGATTACATGGAGTTTTGCATGAATTGGTCATAAAATGTGCTCTGATCTTCATATGCGCCGCAACAATTTGAAAAACACAGTCTGCTTAAAATAATACAACACAAATATTATATGTTTCATGTTTTTATTGAACAGAACATGTAAACATTCACAGTACAGGATGGAAAAAGTATGTGAACCTTTGGACTTAATAACTGGTTGACCCTCCTTTGGCAGCAATAACCTCAACCAAACGTTTCCTGTAGTTGCAGATCAGACCTACACAATGATCTGGAGTAATTTTGGACCACTCCTCTTCACAAAACTGTTTCAGTGTAGCAATATTCTTGGGATGTCTAGTGTGAATCGCTTTCTTAAGATCATGCCACAGCATTTCAATCGGGTTGAGGTCAGGACTCTGACTGGGCCATTCCAGAAGGCGTATTTTGCAAACTTCAAACGTGCTGCATTATTCTTTTTTTAGACAGCAATGGCTTCCTCCGTGTTGTCCTCCCATGTACTCCATTCTTGTTAAATATTTTCCTTATTGTAGATGTGTCAACAAAAATGTTAGCATGTGCCAGAGATTTCTGTAAGTCTTTAGCTGACACTCTAGGATTCTTCCTTACCTCATTAAGCATTCTGCGCTGTGCTCTTGCAGTCATCTTTACAGGATGACAGAGCCTAGGGAGAGTAGCAACAGTGCTGAACTTTCTCCATTTGTAGACAGTCTGTCTTACCGTGGACACATGAACATCAAGACTTTTGGAGATACTTTTGTAACCCTTTCCAGCTTCATGCAAGTCAACAATTCTTGATCGTAGGTCTTCTGAAAGCCCTTTTCTGCGAGGCATGGTTCACATCAGGCAGTGCTTCTTGAAACCAGTAAACCCAAAACTGGTGTGTGTTTTTAAAGGGCAGGACAGCTTTCAGCAACACATCCAATAATATCACACTGGTTGGACTCAAGGTTGGCTCACTCCTGGCTCCAATTAGCTCTTGGAGAAGTCATTAGGCTAGGGGTTCACATACTTTTTCCACCCTGCACTGTGAATGTTTACATGTTCTGCTCAATATAAACATGTAAACATATAATGTTTGTGTTGTATTATTTTAAGCAGACTGTGTTTTTCAAATTGTTGTGACTTAGATGAAGATCAGAGCACATTTTATGACCAATTCATGCAAAACTCCACCTAATCCCAAAGGGTTCACATACTTTTTCTTGCCACTGTATATATATATATGATGGAGAATACTTATATTTAGTAGTTGGTCTCCTCCTGCTGTGCTAGCTGGGCATCGACTTGTTGTGGGTATATAGAATCTTTAATGCTCCAGCTTCCACTGCCAGCTTCCAGTCTTGTCCATTGTTATCACCAACCTGGTATCCTGTACTGGAGGCAAGTGGAAGGACTCAGACTCCCATAAGTGTGGGTATAAAAAACGAGATTTCTTAGGTTTAAAAATCATACACACATTGTATGAATTCTGATCAGAATAAAATCAATTATTCAGGTTTAAAAAAATGGGGATACGCGTTTCACCGACCACTCTGTCGGCTTCATCTGTCCCAATGATAATGTCAGTGTGTGGATCCTCTCCTCCCCAGTTTAAATACGTTTTAGTTAACAGGCTTTTCTCATGGTTCTCGGTGTACTGTTGCCGAGATTTGAACGGTCTGGCGAAAACTAAAGAAAAACCCAGACGGTGATTGCACGCATGCGCAGTAGAAGCCGTCACACTGAAAACAACACGGACACCATCTTAGGACTCCTGCATTTGAGGAATGAAGCTGTCATTAGCAAACAATGGTCAAAACCTAGCTCAGTTCATAGGGGTGAAATGGCTCATAAGAGAAGGGGTTAGCTTCCATGTAAATAACCTCTGGATATTCTCAAAATCAATACACCTCTATAGTGTGTATGTATGGTCTGTGTATGTCATTGTGTCTGGTGTAAATATTGGTGTGTAAATAGCTATGTATTTTTATTTTTGTGCACATGAGTGTGTATCTGCATGCATACCTCCCAAATGTCCCTATTTTGGAGGCACTGTCCCTATTTGGGGCCCAAATCCCTCTGACTCTTTTTTTCCCAATGTCCCTATTTTAAAGAGTTCTTACATATATTCAGGGAGTGCAGGTGTATAAATAAGCTGCACAGCAATAAAACTCCCAGCAAAGTCTCTCTAAACTATATCAAATATTGTTAGAAATTGTTCTGTGTAAATAAGATACTTTGCGTTTGTTCTAGATTACATTTTTATTGATATAAATAGCCTAATAGGTTGTGATTCCACCTAGAATGACTGGGAATAGCCTAGTACCTGAGCATGTCCCCAGTGACTTCCCTAAGGCCGGGTGCACACGGGACATTTTCTTTAATGCACATTACGTGCGTTAAAGAAAACCGGCGTCGCACTCGACGCCCGCCCGCCCCCCTCGCACCATCCTCCATAGGAACCGTGTGCACCCGGCCTAAACCGTATGTGTGATTGTGTGCATACCTATGTATGTGGTTGTGTCAATCCCTTTGTGTTATATACGTATGGGCATAAGTGGCTGTCTGAGCAGAACATTTGCTGAGTGGGGTCTGTCAAGTGAAACCCGAGCAGAAGGAAGACAGACCCGATGTGGCAATGTTCTGGTGAGAGTGAGTGTGATCCGGAGCTGTCGCTGTTATAGCAAACTGAAAACATTTCTACATCAAAATTGATAGATTGCCCCTACTGAAACTCATTGCTGGATCCACCCCTAACTGTATTTCAGTACATTTAACCTTTCACTGGTTTCGTATTATGAAAAAACATACCAAGGAATATTTTTTCTTGAATACATTTTTTCAACTATAAGACTCAAAATAGTTGTCAGTGTATTGTAGTTAAAGATTATTGATTCTTTTTTAAAAAAAAATAATTAATGAATCCAAGATTAAAAATTTGGCCTACATTACAATCCCTGCGTTAAAACGGGGGCGGTAGGGAGAAAAAGCTGCCCCCGGAGTTTTCCCCCTACCGCCCCTGTTTTAACGGGGGATTATAATGCAGGCGCAAAAAATGCTGCCTACATTTGTAGTGGGCGCTACTCCCCGGAATGCTCGCGGCAGCGTTGAGTGCAGCCGCGAGCATCCACTTGATGGAGTCCATAGGACTCCATTGAGCCATGACCTGCCGAATCTCACCTCGCGAGATCCGGCTGGTCGGCGTAGTGATACGCAGGGGGAGACTGAGGAACTTTTTCCCCCAGTCTCTCCCTGCTCCCGCCGAACGGAGGAGGCGGACGGAGCCGCGGTCCTCGCCGCAGGACAGGAGGTGAGTATAGGATTGTTTTTTTGGATGGTGTTAACGGATTCTGCAGAAGTGGAATCCGTTAACACCAAGTCCTGGCTCTGGTTAACTTTGCGCTGACCAGAGCAGGATGTTAATCAGCGTTAGGATTTTATAATCCTAACGCTGATTAACACTTTGCGCTCCCCATGTCAAAGTATAGGGAGCGCAAAGTACAGTAAGCTCACGCTGAAAAGCTCAAGGTACCAAACGCAAACGGGTTACTTAACCCTTTTGCGTTTGGACTGTAATATACAGTAGACACCGAGGCTAACCTTAATGCTCGCAAAGGTGAGCACATAGATTGTAATGTGGCCCTTTATATTTAGTAGACGTGAAAAATGAGGCAACCACTTCAAATTAATTTCTTTTTTTGTAATAAAAGTTTTATTACAAGAATGTGCGTATACAAACAGCAACATCACGTTTAGCAGTGCACATCATCTCGCTCCACAAAAACATGTAGTATAATGTCAGGGTTGGTACGGTCCCGTACAGAAATCTACAATACATGAACACACATATCAATACTGAAAACCCCTGAAAACAAGGTGGAACACATTTAATCGCGAGAAGTTCATAAGCGGCCCAGCCCCGAGAGACAATCTCCAAGGCCGTTGCCGTCCATGTCAGGAATGCGCTCTTGCGAACGAACTATCACAGAGAAAACACATACAAACAAACATGTTATCCGTCATAACAACGGAAGATAAAATAAGAAAGAGAACAACAAGGGAAAAAGAAAGAGGAGAAGAGGGAGAGAGAGAGGAGAAAAAAAAAGGGGGGATGAAGAGTAACAGAAAGGAAGAAGAGATCATTGGGAGGGGCATAAAATATGTTTGGGAGTCCTACGGGCAGGAGCGTGACCCTCGGACCCGCTAGCCTCCAAATGAATTTTTTTTCTCAAGAAGTTATATAGGCAATTTAAATGACATGGCTAATCTAGTTATTAGTTTCCACAAGGGAGGATGTAGTTCTTAATGACTAATAGTAACTTAAACTAATTGCAGCATAATACAGATTAAGCAAGTACAGTAATAGCCAAAAATCCGAAATCTGAAATGTTCTAAGTAGGGATGAGCTGCTCGGGTACGGACGGTTCGGAGTTCGACCCGAACTTTGGCAGTTCGAAAGTTCGCGAATTTCGAACTTTTTGGGTGTGTTCGGTTCGGGTTCGAAAAAAAAAGAAATTTTGAAAAAAGTATAGAAAATGCTTAAAAAAATACTAAAAAATCAGGAGAATAACTGGAGAAGTGAAAATTCTAGCTCAAAATAGCCAAACCAGAAAAATTCTCCCATTTATCTCACTTTCCAAATCGGCTATTTGGTCTAGATTGTTCTCTTCTCTTGCCAGTTCTCCTGGCTTTCACCTCTCTCTCAGGGTTGTTCAGAGAAAGGTGAAAACCAGGAGAATGGCAGGAAAAGAGAACAATCTGGACCAAATAGCCGATTTGGAAAGTGAGATAAGGCTAGGGTCAGACTAACGCATTTTTCGCAGCGACCGTCAAAAAGTGCGTCTGAACGCATTGCCGTATTTTTTCACGGATTGCGCAAAAACGGTCATACGATGCGCATTTTTGTGCGTGATTTTTTACGGATCCAAACCAGGAAACTTTGGGTGTCTGGACTTTATGTTGGCCGGACATGAGCAGGGTCTGACGTCTCCAAATCACGCACACACGCCACTAGTGGACGCAGCGCACTCTGTACGACCGTACTAGCAGTTCTGCATTCTCGAAAAAATGCATTCATTTTCCACTTGCGTTACGCAGCCGGACTTTCGTGCTACCGTACTTTGTATATTGGCTGTCATTGCCCGTCATTTGCTGCTAGTGCGGCCGTGATTAAGTGCGCCTAAACGCACGTTAAAAATTCGCTAGTCTGACCCTAGCCTAAATGGGAGAATTTTTCTGGTTTGGCTATTTTGACCTAGAATTTTCCATTCTCCAGTCATTCTCCTGCTCTTAACCGCTCTCTGAAT
Source organism: Leptobrachium leishanense (assembly GCA_009667805.1). Lineage (NCBI taxonomy): Eukaryota > Metazoa > Chordata > Amphibia > Anura > Megophryidae > Leptobrachium > Leptobrachium leishanense. The sequence goes on along the minus strand of CM019069.1, from coordinate 67,133,516 downwards.
AACCCTGACAGGGTTATTCAGAGAAAGGTGAAACTCAGGAGAATGACTGGAGAATGGAAAATTCTAGGTCAAAATAGCCGAACCAGAAAAATTCTCCCATTTATCTCACTTTCCAAATCGGCTTTTTGGTCTAGAAGTTTCCATTCTCCTGCTTTTCGCCGCCAAAAAAATCAGTAAACTTTTTCTGCGTGTATGAAAATGTCTCCTCTTTTCATACAGACTGCCGCCCCAAGCAGTTGTTTATGGATAGATTAAAGGAAAAGCATTTACCGTCATTTGAAATGTCATTTTTTGGTTTTTACATATTTCTATACATCCTAGAAATCCACCACTTCACGGGCAGGTTATGGGGACCTCCTAGGCACGCTATTTGAAGGAATTTTTCGTTTTTATTTTTAACCCTTATTTCATGGAAAACTCACTGTCCCTTTAAAAACGTTTTGTTTAAAACTTTTTGTCCTTGTTTCCTGTCCCCCAGGGCACGACCCGGACCCCCATACACCTTTTATGGCAAATATGTAGCATATATGCTCTCTTGGAGGGCACTCCAAAAAACCAAATTTTCAGCCCCATTGATTTGTATGGGGGTTCGGGTTCGGGTTCGGTCCCGAACAAATGGGAAGTTCGGGTTCGGGCTCGAACCGAACTCGGGGAGTGTTCGGCTCATCCCTAGTTATAAGTTCCAAAATCTTTTTCAGCACCAACATGACACCGCAAGTGTAAAATTTCACACCGGACTGCATGTGACGGGGACAAAATTATGAAAAATATTGTATAAAATTATTTTCAGGCTAAGTTTATAAAATGTATCTGAAACATAAATGATTTTATTCTATAGACTTGAGTCCTATTCCCAAGATATCTCATTATTATTGTCATGTTCATCAGGTTGAAGCAGGAACACAAGGTACAGTTGGCCACAGAGAAGGTCCAAAGCAAAGTACAATAGGGGCAATCTGAAGGCAAGGCCAAAAGTCAGGCTAAGGGTCGAAGCTGGCAGCAATGGTTCTTAAACGGGGTGGAAAACAAAGGGTCAATATACTAAAGAGTTTAAGAGGGAGTACTTGACTTTACAGAGAGAAAACAATACTGAAGCAAAGCCAGAGAGGAAGTTCTGGCATTATATATGGAATGGAGGTGGATCGCCTCTGGCTCAGTTACCACCCCTCATTCTCCTATTGGAGACTGGCCTGGTAGCTCCTCCCCATTCCACACAGACTCCTGCCTGCTTCACTCCCACCCATCAGACCTATCATAGGTCAGGCAAACCCCAGACGCCATCTTGGCCGAATCCCTCCAACCAGCATCTTGAATGGCCACGTGTCACGCCACCAACCACCGACCGCCACATCATACAGGCCACCTCGGACATGAAGGTCAGACGACCGGAGGCCCGTATACCGTGGGAGAGGAGTGCCGCGAGGACCTGCAGACCCATTGGGAGAAGCCGGAGTCAGACGAGGAAGGAAGCGGCTGCCAGTGAAGTGCGACAATTATATGCAAATGTTCCAAAATCCGAAATCCAAAACACTTCTGGTCCCAAGAATTTCAGCTACTCAACCTGTAGTATATTAAGCTGATTTTTACTTATTTATTTGAGCTGTCCTCTCTTTTAACACTGCTAACAGATTTTTGCAAAAAAAAAATATTTGTGGTCTTTGGCTTAAAATTAATTCGTTTAGTAATGTTAATTCAACTCAAGCCAACCCCATGTTGGCAGAAGTTGACGCATGTATGATTGGTTATTACGCATTTGAGGGTTCTGCCTGACTATTATCAGCTCAGGGCGTGTATTTTGGATGCTGATTTGCCTTAATCCTATTGGATGTTTAAAATTTCCTACGTCACAGTCCAATTTTTAGCATATCTTGCACATTTACTACCAGATAGGCTCTCATTCAAGTGATTGCGACATGATTTAAAAAGTCACATATAATAAAAAAATAAAGGACAAGAAGAGAAATCCAATCATAATTTATAGAGTGCAGTTTCATAGCAATACCAGTGCAAGAAAAGTGACTGATTACTGGTAATATAACTTCTTGTGTTATATATTTTCTTTGTCATATCGTTTTTATTTAGTTTCTCATAAAAGACACAGATGCAACAGAACACGCAGGTTCAGTTCTATACTAATAACCATTGAATGTACTGTATATGAATAAGATTTGTTACATACAAATAAACAGAAAATAAAAGAAATTGCATATGGTGACGTGTGCTATGAACTCCATAAGCAATCAATCTGCCGAACTGAGTTATTGCTTATCAGCTATTAATTAAATTATTAAATGCACCGCCTTGACCTTGTACTTAAAGGGGCATGATCATCTCTGTCAGAGATATTAGAACACAATGTGTCGACTTTTCTAATCAGAGGCATTCTTACCATCTTGTGTTATACACTCACCGGCCACTTTTTTAGGTACACCTTGCTAGTACCAGGTTGGACCCCGTTTTGCCTTCAGAACTGCCTTAACCCCTTAGTGACCGGGCGGTTTTACACAAATCCGTCTTTTAGTGACCGCTGCTGTTTTTACGTTTCTGCGCTGTTAGTGTTTAGGTCAAATTTTCCTCTTACTCGTTTATGTAACCCACACATATTATACACCCTTTTTCCCGCCATTAAATGGACTTTCTAGAAATACCATTATTTCCATCATATCGAATAATTTACTATAAAACCAATATGAAATATGATGAAAAAATGGTAAAAACACACTTTTTCGTAATTTAATCCCCAAAATCTATAACCACCCAAAAAGACCCCAGCTAAATAGGTTCAAAATTTTGTCCTGAGACTAGAAATACCCAATTTTTACATGCGTTTGCTTTTTAACCCCTTCACTGCTGAGACAGTTCACCTATGTGCGCTGCGCTCATTCTGACCATTTTGTGCTAATTATTTTTAGATGACAGCTTAGGTCCTATTTAATTAAACCCCCCCAGACAAAAAAACTTTTTTAAAAAAACTTTTTTTTATTTTATTTAATTTTTTTAAAAAAAATTTTTAAAACCAAACCTGGTCATGTTTGGTATCATTGGAAAGGCCTTTCAAATGATGTCAAATATGACCGTCTAGCTGCCATGGATCGGGAGATATGGGGATCCTTAGGATCCCCTTATCGCTACATGGCAGCTAGATGGTTAACTGGCCCACTGACATCCTCACACATATGGTGAGGTTGTCAGTGGGTGGGGGGGGACCTGGAGGCTTGGCTGACATCCAAGATGTCAGCCCCCCTCCAGGTTCGAATCGCGTTTTGGCGCCAATTGGCGCCGAAACGTGAACCGGTGGCGAAAGAGTTAATGCTATACACCGCAGAAAAGGGGAGACTCTCCCCTTTTCAGCGGTGTAAAAAGAATCTCCCTAGCTGCAATGGTTGGGGAGATAGAGGGCTCCGAAGGAGCCCCCCCTCCCCTCCATTGCTTTGCATGGGGACGCCTTGGATCAGCCTCGCCTGCCCATGTAAATCACATGGGCAGGCTTCCTCCCTGCCAGATCGCCGAGGGATCCAGCGAGGGAGGTGAGTATCGGGCGGGAGGGGGATTAGGCGCCGCTGACGTACCCTGTACGTCCGCGGGTCTAAGGGAGACCTGTGGACAGGACGTACAGGGTACGTCAGGGGTCCTTAAGGGGTTAATTCTTCATGGCATAGATTCAACAAGGTGTTGGAAACATTCCTGAGAGAATTTGGTCCATATTGACATGATAGCATCACACAGTTGCTGCAGATTTGTTGGCTGCACATCCATAATGCGAATCTCCCGTTCCACCACATACCAAAGGCACTCTATTGGCTTGAGATCTAGTGACTGTGGCGGATATTGGAGAACAGTGAACTCATTGTCATGTTCAAGAAACCAGATGATCTGAGCTTTGTGACATGGTACACTATCCTGTTTTCAGTAGCGATCAAAAGATGGGTACACTGAGGTCATAAAGGGATGGATATGGTCAGCAGCAATACTCAGGAAGGTCTTGGTGTTTAAATGATGCTCAATTATTGCTAAGGGGCCCAAAGTGTGCCAAGAAAATATCCCCCACATCAATGCACCACCACCAGCAGCCTGAACCGTTGATACAAGGCAGGATGGATCCATTCTGCCCATTCTCCCCTAACCTCTGACATCAACACGACATTTTCATCCACACAACTGCCGCTCAATGGTTATTTTCTCTTTTTTCAGGCCATTCTCTGTAAACCCTAGTGATGGTTGTGCGTGAAAATCCCAGTAGATCAGCAGTTTTTGAAATACTCAGACCAGCCCGTCTGGCACCAACAATCATACCACGTTCAAAGTCACTTAAATCCCCTTTCTTCCTCATTCTAATGCTCAGTTTAAACAGCAAGTCGTCTTCACCGCGTCTAGATGCCTAAATGAATTGAATTTCTGCCATGTGATTGGCTGATTAGCAATTTGTGTTAACAAACAATTGAACAGGTGTATCTAATAAAGTGGTCGTCGAGTGTATATTTAATGTAGACATATGAGGAAATTCCTCCTTGATGTATAGTACCGCTGAAGTAAGGTATAAATAATAAATTCCAGTCTTTAACTATATAATGTTTAGGATAGAATTGACTACATTTTCAATTGAATTAATTTGTTGATAAGTAAAATCACATTACAAAGTAACATTGAAAGGTTGGTTTTGGGACAGGCTTGGTGTCTTTTATACGTGAAGAATGAGTAGTACTACTTTTGTCTGTGGCCTTGGACACCAGAATGTACTGTACAACTTATCTCTAAGCTTCAGCCAAATTTCTTCATCCATCGGCTTGGTTGAGTGTTTCTCTTCCAACATCTATTTGCTCTGATTTGTTTTCTTTGGCATTCATGTAAGTGAGCTTCATTATGTCCTCACAGATGAAACCATCCTAAATATCAAATGCTTGTTGTCACAAGACTCAGAAGATGATAAAGAATCCTTTGAATTCAATAGCAGTGGCCGCATTTAAGACAGCATTGGGTATTTTGTAGGGATGTGCGTTTCGGGCTTCGGAATTTTGGAATTTTCACGAAATTTCCAGATTCGTGTTTTCGGATGCGGCCGATTTTCCTAAAATTTTTAGATCCGAAAAGTTTTCCGAGCCGAAACGAAATATTTTCGGAATTTTCGAATGTACTTGAAATGTGTCAAATCGAAATTTATTGCTTTGAAACGAGGAGAACAGACGTTCCGAAAAAACGAAAATTTTCGAAAATACGAAAAGTCTATACAAAAACGAGCTAAGTGACACGAAAATACGAAAAATGGTCGATATTCCGAAACTATTTACAATTCCGAAAAACGAAAATTTCCGAAAATACGAAAAGTCGATACAAAAACGAGCTAAGTGATACGAAAATACGAAAAATGGTCGAATTTCCGAAAAAAATTTACACGAAAAACGAGTCGAGCCGAACCGAATCGAAACAGAAATCGGTCGAAACGAGCCGAATCGAAAAGTTTAAAAATCCGAAAAATCGAATCGAATCAAAAAAAAAATCGGTGCACAAGCCTAGTATTTTGATCAGTGAAGAACACATGAGTCCATTAGTCTTTTAAAAGTTCATGTTTACCCTTTTCCTTGAATATGGACATCAAAAATCTAGTTAATCATATTCAGCACAATATATATCGACTCATGTATGCTACCCAAAATTCTCACTCCCTAAATGTTGCTGTGCTCCATATTATGTTTTCTAAGGAGAGTTTGGATTTCTAGATTTGCTTTGATTTGCACTATTCCACTGTGGGAAGACAATATTATCCATGTTTTGTTCTAGGTTGTACTGTGCAAGTGGTAGGGCAGTTGGGTATGTCACTTGAGACACCAAGCCAGCTTGTCCCTCTCCTGTGTGGACCTCTTGACCACAATACCCTATACTACCTCATGGAGAATAAATTTGGGCAGGCGACATTGAGAGACCTTTAACAGAGCAGCAGAGGTGAGAGCTGGGGGCAATATATGCCCATATGAGCTGGGGGCAATATATACCCATGAGAGCTGGGGGCAATATATACCTATTGAGCTTGGGGAAATGTATACCCATTGAGCTGGGGGCAATATATACCCATGTGAGCTGGGGGCAATATATACCCATTAGAGCTGGGGGCAATATATACCCAATGAGCTGTGGGCAATATATGCCCATGCGAGCTGGGAGCCATATGAGCCCATGTGAGCTGGGGCAATATATACCCATGAGAGTTGGGGGCAATATATACCCATGTGAGCTGGGGCAAATATATCCATGTGAGCTGAGGGCAATATATACCCATGTGAGCTGGGGGCAATATATACCCATGTGAGCTGGGGCAATATATAACCATGTGAGTTGGGGCAATAATATACCCATGTGAGCTGGGGCAAATATATCCATGTGAGCTGGGGGCAATATACACCCATGTGAGCTGGGGGCAAATATATCCATGAGAGCTGGGGGCAATATATATCTGTCACGGATCCCTCTGATTACCAAAAGTGTGGTCCCTTTACGCAGACCGCTCTCTACCCTTCCGATCCTTGAATGGTCGGCAATACTAGACAGACAATTTACCAGACAATAGATAAACAAGGGGTAACACCAGACAGAGGTATGGAATAGAGTATTGTCACAAATCTTTCTGACTACCAAGATATTGATCTCTTTATGTAGCTCACTTTCTACTCTTCCGATCCTTGAATGGTCGGCAAAGCTATGTAGACAATGAAGCAGGTAACAGATAAAGAAAGGGAAACACCAGACAGGGGTACAGAACAGATCACAAGTCCTCCCTAGGACTTTAGTAATAGCAGAGGTAATCTGATGCGTGCTTAGGGTGCCACATAGACTGACCTCGGTACCAACGTTAAGGGCAGAACCTAGAGCAGAGTAAATGCCAATACCAGGGGTTATACACAGAAGGGTTCGTTTGCCAATGCCAAGGGTCATACACAGGAGGGTTTGTTTGCCAATGCCAAGGGTTATACACAGGAGGTTCGTTTGCCAATGCCAAGGGTTATACACAGGAGGATTCGTTTGCCAATGCCAAGGGTTATACACAGGAGGATTCGTTTGCCAATGCCAAGGGTCATACACAGGAGGTAGCCAAAATAACACAAGAGCTCTGCGGGAGGTGAATACCACGTCAGGGCACCGGTGTATTGGAGAGACTGGGTTTTAAAGCCGGCGGGTCCGCGTCATAACGCCAGGCCCCGCCCCTCGGCGTCCCACGTGAGCGCCCCCGGAAGCGTTTACATTCGGCGCCTGGCCAGCGAGCAAGCTGCTGCCAGGCGCCCCATCCCCTGAGCCACCGTGACAGAACCCCCCCCTCCAGGGGCGGCCACTGGACGACCCCCAGGGGCACGGGGGTGCGCCAAATAGAAGGCCTTCACTAGCCTAGGAGCATGAACTTCCGCAGCTGGTACCCAAGAACGATCCTCCGGACCGTAGCCCACCCAATCAACCAAATACTGCAAAGACCCCCTAGACATCCTGGCACCCAGAATGGCCTTAACTTCGAACTCCTCCTCGCCCTCCACAGAGACAGGAGGCGGTGGAGCATGGACTTTGGTGTACCGATTACATAATAACGGCTTCAAAAGGTTAACATGGAATACATTGTGTATCTTAAAATGGGGGGGTAACGCCAAAGCATAGGAGACAGGGTTGAGTCGCCGTAGAATCTTATAGGGACCGATGTACCTAGGAGCCAACTTCATGGAAGGCACTAAGAGCTTGATGTTACGTGAAGACAGCCAAACCCTGTCCCCAACTTGATACACGGGTGCCTGCCTCCTGTGTCTGTCGGCCTTAGTTTTCTGGATGGCACTACTCTCTCCAGTGCCCGTCTCACTCTCCCCAAGTCTCTTTCAATGATGCCAGTTGCTCATCTAAAGCAGGAATCGTGGTATCAGGAAACGTGGCGGGGAGCACGGGAGGATCAAAGCCATAAACAGTGAAGAAAGGAGAATGACCTGTGGATTCACTTACTGCGCTGTTAATAGCATATTCTGCCCATGGTAGCAGGTCTGACCAGTTATCTTGTTGTTCTGAGATAAAGCACCTGAGATATTTCTCTATATTTTGGTTTGCTCGTTCTGCTGCTCCGTTGGTCTGGGGGTGATAAGCCGAAGAGAAAGAGAGGTCTATCCCTACGTTCTTGCAAAACCCTCTCCAGAATCCGGAGATGAATTGGGTCCCCCTATCAGAGACTATCTCCCGAGGGACACCGTGAATGCGGACCACATTGGCAATGAATATGGGCACCAGTTCAGCTGCCGAAGGTAGTTTCCGAAGAGGAACATAGTGACCCATCTTGGAAAATCGATCTATGATCGTAAGTATCACTGTATTCCCTCTTGACTCAGGTAACTCTACTATAAAATCCATGGCTACATGTGACCAGGGTCGTTCGGGGATCGGCAAAGGCTGGAGTAAGCCAATGGGTGCTGTTTTGGGACTTTTCTGTCTTGAGCACACTTCGCACACGGCAATGTAATCTTTGACATCTCGGCGCAACGTGGGCCACCAGAGGAGTTTACTGATACTAGACACAGTCTTGGTGATACCCATATGCCCGGAAGTTTTATTATCATGATAGATGTTAAGTACTTCCTCTCTTTCGTTCTCAGGTACAAAGAGTCTCGCAGGAGGTTTTCCCCCAGGAGCTGCGCCCTGGACGGTCTGCAACCTTTTCATTAGAGGAGACGAAACACTAATCGTGGTAGCGGCTATAATCCTTTCCTGGGGTACAATGGGATGCTGATCTTGGATATTATGTTCATAAGACTCATACTGTCTCGACAATGCGTCTGCTTTAATGTTTCTGGACCCAGGTCTATAGGTAAGCACGAAATTAAAACTTGAAAGAAACAATGACCATCTCGCTTGTCTGGAATTTAAACGTTTGGCATCTCCAATGTACGTGAGATTCTTATGGTCGGTTATGATAACAATGGGGTCCTTAGACCCTTCTAATAAATATCTCCATTCGGCCAAGGCCGCGATGACTGCTAACAATTCTCTATTTCCAATGTCATAGTTCTTCTCTGCCGGGGACAACTTCCGAGAATAGAAGCCGCATGGATGCAAGGGTTTGTCAGGAGCCTCCCTTTGGGACAAGACTGCACCAAGACCTAGTTCGGAGGCGTCAACTTCTACTTGGAAAGGCAGAGCCGGATCTGGATGTCGGAGAACAGGGGCAGTAGTAAAAGCTTGCTTTAGTGCCTCAAAGGCTTGAGTGGCTTGAGGTGTCCATTTCTGATTTCCCACCCCTTTCTTTGTCATAGCCGTGAGGGGGCCACCAAGGCCGAAAAATCTTTAATGAACCTTCGGTAATAGTTCGTAAACCCCAGAAACCTCTGAATGGCTTTAAGTCCTTGGGGTAGAGGCCAGTCAAGAATAGCTGAGAGCTTCTTAGGATCCATTTGAAAACCCCCAGGAGTATTATATAACCAAGGAATTGCACAGTTACTATGTCGAATAGACATTTTTCTAGCTTACAGTACAATCCAGCCTTCAATAGTTTTTTCAACACTTGTTTCACGTGGACATGATGAGTGTCTACATCAGGAGAGTATATCAGGATATCGTCCAGATATACTATGACGAATTCTTGCAGGAATTCCCTTAGAGTGTCGTTTATGAGGTCCTGGAAGACGGCTGGCGCATTACACAACCCAAAAGGCATCACCAGGTATTCATAATGCCCGCTACGTGTATTAAAAGCCGTTTTCCATTCGTCTCCCTTTTTAACCCTGACCAGGTTGTACGCTCCGCGTAAATCAAGCTTCGTATAGATCCGAGCCCCTTTTAATCGGTCGAACAATTCTGTTATGAGGGTATGGGATATGCATTTCTTATAGTGATCCTATTCAAACCCCTATAATCGATGCAAGGTCGCAGATCTCCCTCTTTCTTGGAAACAAAAAAGAAACCTGCTCCTGCTGGAGAGGAGGACCGTCTAATGAATCCTCGTTCCAGATTCTCCCTTATGTATTCCTCCATAATGTCGTTCTCTCTTTGTGATAAAGGGTATACGTGACCCCTAGGAGGCATCGTACCGGAGTAAATCAATGGCACAGTCATATGGACGATGTGGTGGTAGGACCTCAGTCCTGGCTTTAGAGAACACCTCCTTTAATGCCAGGTAACATTCAGGAACCTCTGTGGACAAAGGAGGGGCTGTGGCAATATTGAGGCTACCAATCACATGAACTCTGCTTAGGCACTTAGACTGACAACTCTGATCCCAACATTTTATGTCTCTCTGGACCCAATCGACAACTGGGTTGTGCTCTGTTAGCCATGGAAACCCAAGAACGACAGGACATGAGGGTGATTCAATGATTTGAAATCTTATTAGTTTCCTGGTGCAAAACTCCTGTTTTCATACATACATCGACTGTATCGTGAGTGATATATGGACATGACAGGGGTTTACCATCTATGGCCTCCACCTTAGAGGTCTTTCCCTGAGAACCAGAGGTATGAGGTTTTGACAGCAAAATTCTTATCCATAAAATTGCCTGAGGCCCCAGAGTCTAAGAACGCCTCAGTCTTGAGGTGAACCCCCTCCCAGGTTAGGGAGACCGGTAACAGAATCCTGGATTTTTTTTTCTCATTATCCACAAAGGAGGCACACAGAGAACCGACAACCTGGGTGTCTCCTGTTCTGAATCCCACTCTGCTATGTTCAGCCCTGCTAACCCTGGGTCTCTGAGGACATCGAAGGCGGAAGTGATCTGCCCCTGCACAATAGAAGCAGAGCCCCTTTTCTCTTCTGTGCGCTCTTTCTGCTTCTGAAATACCTGTCTTCCCTATTTGCATGGGTTCAACGACTGGCAAATCTGTTTTCACATTCTCCGAACCACCTGACGTACTGGTGTGTCTGGGTAACGAGGGTAAAGGAGGCAAGACCCTTCTGGGTCTATCTCTGGGGTGTCTCCTTTCCCTGATTTGATCGTCCATGGCTATACAGAAATCTATCAGGTGGTCCAGACTTTCTGGTAATTTTAAGGGAGCCAGTTCAAACATAAAAGCCTCGTTCAAGCCTTCGGTAAAGGCTAAGGTTAAAACGTCGTTCGGCCAAAGTACCTCAGAAGTCAAAGTTTTAAACTCTATGGCATAATCGGCGACCCTCTTATTACCTTGTTTGATGTGAAACAAGGACCTACCCGCATTGGTAGCCCTTCTAGAGGGATCAAAGGTACGTTTTAACTCAGAGGTGAAACCCTCATAGTCATAAATGATGGGTTTTTATTTTCCCACAACGGCGTAGCCCACAATAAAGCTTTTTCTGTTAAATGATTAATCAGATATCCTACTTTGGCTTTATCAGACATACAAGAACCTGGATTGTTCTCAAACAAGATCTCGAGTTGAGTCAAAAAACCCCCGACATAGGCTTGGTGTACCATCATAGCGTAGGGGTGCCTTCATACTAAGCCTATGTCCTCAGGGGGGACGGAACTGACCCTAGGTAACACTGGATCTGGAGGGTTTGTGGTACCTGTATTGGACCGATTTAACAGGGTTTGCAGAGCGAGAGAAATCTGGTCCATCCTATGGTCCTGTTCCTCTTGTCTGGCTGCGATACGTGCCAGCTGGTTAGAGAGGTCTGCGGGATCCATTGGCCCTGACGTAATGTCACGGATCCCTCTGATTACCAAAAGTGTGGTCCCTTTACGCAGACCGCTCTCTACCCTTCCGATCCTTGAATGGTCGGCAATACTAGACAGACAATTTACCAGACAATAGATAAACAAGGGGTAACACCAGACAGAGGTATGGAATAGAGTATTGTCACAAATCTTTCTGACTACCAAGATATTGATCTCTTTATGTAGCTCACTTTCTACTCTTCCGATCCTTGAATGGTCGGCAAAGCTATGTAGACAATGAAGCAGGTAACAGATAAAGAAAGGGAAACACCAGACAGGGGTACAGAACAGATCACAAGTCCTCCCTAGGACTTTAGTAATAGCAGAGGTAATCTGATGCGTGCTTAGGGTGCCACATAGACTGACCTCGGTACCAACGTTAAGGGCAGAACCTAGAGCAGAGTAAATGCCAATACCAGGGGTTATACACAGAAGGGTTCGTTTGCCAATGCCAAGGGTCATACACAGGAGGGTTCGTTTGCCAATGCCAAGGGTTATACACAGGAGGATTCGTTTGCCAATGCCAAGGGTTATACACAGGAGGATTCGTTTGCCAATGCCAAGGGTTATACACAGGAGGATTCGTTTGCCAATGCCAAGGGTCATACACAGGAGGTAGCCAAAATAACACAAGAGCTCTGCGGGAGGTGAATACCACGTCAGGGCACCGGTGTATTGGAGAGACTGGGTTTTAAAGCCGGCGGGTCCGCGTCATAACGCCAGGCCCCGCCCCTCGGCGTCCCACGTGAGCGCCCCCGGAAGCGTTTACATTCGGCGCCTGGCCAGCGAGCAAGCTGCTGCCAGGCGCCCCATCCCCTGAGCCACCGTGACAATATCCATGTGAGCTGGGGGACAATATATATCCATGTGAGCTACGGCAATATATATCCATGTGAGCTGCGGGCAATACTATCTTTTTTTATATTGCAGGGAAAAAAAGTAAAAATATAGATTTTTTGGGGGGGAAGGGGGGCCCTTCATGGATTCTTGCACCGGGGACCTCAGGTTTCTAGTTACACCCCTGCCTCTGCAGCAAAGTAATATCCTGATCACATTGTATTACCTTTCCCAGGTTTGTGTCATCTGCAAATACAGGATACATTTTTATCCATACGATTTTTTAAACATTTGATTTTTTTCTTCTATTTCATTTTATATTTGCATTCATACTACTTACCTATAAGTGTACTTTCTATATTTGAACTATTCTGTCCAACAGTATAATACATATATTGCAGACAGCGCTGCAGTACTGTATCCCTTGTTAATGTTTGAACCCCTTGACCTTAACAGCATAGTCTCTTTTTTTTATTTCCTGGAAAACATGCAAAAGCCATAGAGATATGTAAAGGGGAAGTCCCACTCCCTAGGCTAGGGGACCATGCACTGAGCATGTGAAAATAACATGAAAGAGACAATGTCAGTAGAGCAGATGTGATCAGAGTCTGGATCAGCGTTTAACCTGAGATGTGAAGCAAAGACAAAGCAAACAGTGAAATGACAGATCCCAAACGTACAACATTCAAGAAATAAATTTGTAGGAGTGGGTTTGTGTACAAAGTGTCTTTTTTATTAATGCAATTCAACAACTGATTGATTACAAATATTTCTAAAGTGCCAATAAATTCTGTAGTGATGTACAATGGATAGGACAAAACAAGTCAAACTCGTTTGAGAGCTATAGAAAAAAGAAACGCCTGCTCAAGTGCAATTTCATGGCAGTTCAAATCTTCAGAGAACTGTCAATTTGCCAAAAACTGGCGAACTGACAGCGAAATATGGTGCAGTTCGACGCAGATCAACGCAGTGGCAGTGAAATTTCCCCACAGAGAAGTAATGGTTAATCTATTCAGAGAACGCCGAACTGCATTTTAATGTTAAAAATATTATTGTTTTAAAAAAAAATTATTCAACCGTTTATTCTTTTCAGTTTTGGCAAAAAGCCTTATTTATTTTGTTGGGTATTTTTCTGGATTTTTAGGCGAAATTTTTAATTCCCATTTTTTTCATGTTTTTTTTTTTTCTGTAGCGGACCTTTTTCATTATTTCCACACATTTTCATGCATTGTAATTGTTTTAAACACCTTTCAAAAAGTAGAAGAGTTCCTTTTTTTTTTCTGCAATTTGGCGGCATTCTTCGGTCAGTGCGTCTGTCTTTGGCGACATTCCGATCGGAGGTTGGCGATGGTGTTCGGCAGTCTGTTCAGCGGCGTTTGGCTACTCCTTGTTCGGTGCTCTTCGGGGCCCCCTGTGGTGAATAGTGAATATCTCTAAAGGATCGGCGAACTGAAATCGCTGAAGCGCACCACAGTGTGCCGAACGAGAAAGCACCGAAATGTCACTGAAATGACAGTGCTTTCTGAATAACCCCACATATGTACATTATTGTACACACGGTGGTTTTTGCAGAAAAAAATGTGAGTATTGTGTGAAAAAAGTGTGTCTAATAATAATAACACAGGTAAAAAGAGCTGTTTAAGGCTAGGGTCAGACTGAGGCAGTGCGAACGCGCGTGCAGGCGCACTTAATCACGGCCGCACTAGCAGCAGATGCCGGGCAATGACGGTCAATATACGAAGTACGGTCGCACAAAAGTCCGGCTGCGCAACTCAAGTGGAAAATGAACGCATTTTTTTGAGAACGTGAAACCGCAGGTACTGACGTACAGAGTGCGCTGCGTCCGCTAGCGGCGTGTGTGCGTGATTAGGAGACGTCAGACGCTGCTAATGTCCGGCCAACATAACGTCCAGACACAAAAAGAGTTTTATTGATGATCCGTACAAAATCACAGACGAAAATGCGCATAGTATGACCACTATCACGTATTCTGTGAAAAAATGCGTCCATTCGTTCGAACGCACTTTTTCACAGACAACATAAAAATGCGTTCGTCTGACCCTAGCCTAAAACGCCATTGGCTTTATCACCCAGGACATACTTGAAAACGAGAGAAATCTCAATGTAACTTTCCTGGTAAAATACTTTATAAATAAATAAATAATCACTTCAGGGACACTCCAGCCACTGTGACCACTTAGGCTAAAGTAAAGGGATACTATCATGTAAAAACAGGGGGGCAGCACAGAGGGTTTAGTCATTAACCTTTCCTAACCCCTTTCCCTGTTGCTACCTTACGTTTAATAATTTTCTTTTAATATAGTGCTGGAGTCCCCCTCTCTCCTCTTCTGCTTTAACCATTTGATGCGTTATTAACCTCCCTGGCGGTCTGGTTTTTTTTACATTTTCATGTCAAAAAGCGCTAAAAAAAAATTTTTGCCCCCCCTAGCGTCATCCCGAGTGTGGCTCGGGGTTAAATTCCTATGTTGGAAGCGGTAACCCCAAGCAACACTCGGGATGCCGCTGGATACATCACCTCTCCCTGCGCTCCCTCGATGTCCCTGCAGCCTACTCCGGCGATCGCGACCCTCATACTTCTTGGTTCCCTCCTCGCGAGAAGGAATCCAGAAAGTAAAACACCGGGATCGCCAGAGGAGACTGCGAGGATCAGCGAGGGAGCACAGGGAGAGGTAAATGTATACAGCCCGAGTGTGTCTCGGGGTTACCGCTCTCAGCGGTGTAATTTAACCCCGAGACACACTCGGGAGAACCGTCAGGGGGGTTAAAGCACTGCTGTCAGAGGGCTGGAGCCTCGCTGAACATAAACAGGGTTATTCAGAGAGAAGTGAAAACCAGGAGAATGACTGGAGAAGTGAAAATTCTAGGTCAAAATAGCCAAACCAGAAAAATTCTCCCATTTATCTCACTTTCCAAATCGGCTATTTGGTCTAGATTGTTCATTCTCCTGACAGTTCTCCTGGTTTTCACCTTTCTCTGAATAACCCTTATTGTAAATAGGCAGCTATCCCTCTCCTGCCGTCATGATCACTATCCCAGGGAACAAGCCTAAAAAGCTCCGACCACTTCATGATTGAAACTCTCCGTCTCATGACGTTGATGGTGTCCCCGGGGGTCTCCAATGTGGCTGCTTCCCCCTTGTGCCTCCCCCCTATGGCTTAGAGTCCCCTTAACGCTGATTTATGTGTTTCTCAGCAGAGCTCAGAGCACAATGCAATCACTCCGGGCTGAAAATCACAGAAATCATTGGTGAATCCCTTCATCTGGGTCAGCAATGCACATGTTGAATGTGACAGGGTGACAGGGTTATAGGTGCACGGCACCACCTGGCGCAGTCCCCCTGCATAAACTGCAATAGGGTCCGCCTGGGCACACAATACTCACGTCTATGCTACTTAAGCAAATTCACAACCTCAAACATACTGTAGTCATCTAATCCTCCACACACACACAAATTCAAAAATCCTACTGTCTACCGTATCCTTAGGTCCCCCACTTTTGCACACATCAAGCACCCCATTTATACTCTCAGGATCCCCATCATTCAAATTTAGCTCCCCACACTCTCACATCTCCCACCGGAATCAACCACCCCCAAACCCTTCCACAGCAACACAGCACCTAGAAGTTGTCTATAGTGGTACGTCAATGGATTTTACGTACTCTTGACTGTGCAACTTTGTTGTCCTGTTCATAAATTTTTCCAAGAGTCACCACCGTATAACTGTGTGTTGCACAAAGTGTGTTTATTTGGACTAAAAAGGTCAATAAATAGCAATCAGCTGAGGCTGTCCCTCTGGTTGGCATGTGTCCACACTGGGGTTGTCAGATCAGCTACGTGTCCTGGGGCACATATCACGGTTACGTGCATATCATCACGTAAGTGCTCCCCTGCGGTATGTAGTATTGATATGCTGGAGGGGAATGGATTAAAGGGACTCGCTGCTCAAACTGACACTTTATCTTTTTCTAGAGGCTAGGATGTGCATAGTTTGCCCCTTGGCTTCCCTGCAGCCTTGTTCTGGTTAAACCGGTGAGTGAAGTGGAGGAGTTTCCTCTGCCTACACCGGCAGCTAGGATTTTAAATTTCCCAGTTGCTGGTCACTAATGACGTCACTACCCAGTGCGAGCTGACATCACCCTCTCTGAGTCCGCCTGCAATAGTGAGAGCTCTCAAAGAGGCAATGGGTGGATTGGTTCTGTGCATTCAGCTCTGAGCCATCATTTGGTGCAGGCGCTACGGAACTTACGTATAGAAAGTGCACACGTCCGTCCCAAGCGATGCGCAATTTCCAGATCCTACACCACGCGAATCGCATAGCAAAGCCGCAGGGGCTTCCAGGAGGAGCCACGCACACCAATTGAGGAAAGATACGTAAAATCACCTGAAATAAAGAAAAAAGCAGCATTTGCCTGGGGAAAAACCAAGGAGGCTCTGTTTTAAATTGAGAATCCCTTTAACTACTAAACGCAGTGTGTTTCCCTTCCAACAGAATATAAATGCTATCCCTATATACTGCAAGAGAGCACTGTGATGCAAGAAAAACACGTCTGCTAGAGTTATCTCTCTGGTTGAGGTGTGTGAAACTCCCAAGCTGTTCCATTTAGGCGAACAATCACGTGTTTCCCTCTACGGAAGTCAGAAGCTCACACTGCGCACGCGTCAGGAAAAAAAAAAAAGTCCGCACCATACAGACACGAGCAGAGGAGCGTCAATCACTGGGTGGGAGGGACTTCCCGTACCAAGCAATGTGTTCCTGTGCGCTTGCTTCGTGACGTCACGAGTGGGAGGTGTCGGCTGGTGCTATCAGAGGAAGTCCAGACCTTCGGCTCCTGTACGGCTTCCGGTTTGTTTTCTCCCGGAGAGCGCTTAATTGCTGCCTGTGAGTTGGTCGCCGCTCCGGACGCTGCGTGGCGCTGGATGCTCCCTGCATGACCCACACGCCCCGCGCCTGCACGTACAGCGCGGCCTCCTGGAGTCACGTGACAGCTCTATGCTCCTAGCAGCGCATGAATGGCGCTGCCCCATACGGTCGTGCGGACAACAGTGGATAGACTGGGGAATCCGAGTCTGTGGGGAAGCTTCCTTTCACTAACTCCTCTCCTGTGCAGGTGCCCTCTGCTGTGTAATGCAGGGCAGCACCTTTCACGCTCTGCCCATCTGTGCGGAGCGGTGTGTTTGATGCAGAACAGCACTTTTCATGTGCTATGGGGCACTCTAGGTTTAGCACGCACGAATCTTTATTGTGCCATGGTGTGATTTGTGATTTAAGGCCTGGGCCAAAACGTTGTCTTGATTTGGTCTCCATCCTCAATAAAGCTGTGTGGATGCTCAACCTGCAGCGCCTCTCATCACCATCATCATCTAGGAAGAACAAAGAGAGGTGTTAGATAAATAGCTGGTTGTGATGATGAGCAACATTAAGGCTAGGGTCAGACGAGCGCGTTTTCTACAGACTGTGCGCCCGTTCAGTACGGACGCACCTTCTGACAGCAGACGCAGTAGTGGCCACACAGTCCGTTATTTTTGACGGCTGTAGGAGGGAAAATAAATTAAATATGAAAAACATTTTGTCCGTCAAAAATGCTGGATGCATAAATGCAGTCCGTCTGACCACGTTCCATCACTCACACACAAAGCTATGCGGACGCAGCGCACTCTGCATGTCCGTTCTAGCGGTTTTACATTCTTGCCTAACTTGCGTCCGTTTGCCGTGTGCGTTGTGGACTCGCAGTTCGGTGCGGACGCACTTCGTGTGGGGGTCTCCATTGGCGATTTATTCTATGCTGCGACGGACGTTATAATGTGCACAAAAACGGACGTTCACGCTGCGCTCGTCTGACACCAGCCTAAACTGGACTCGAAACTTAGTGTTTCCAGACCTATTTCTGAATAGATTCACCCGCCATCATACTAATTGATCACACCGGTCCAAAGCCCTTTTATACAGGCAGCACGTGATTATAAGGGAGCCAGAGCTGAGTGTCGCCCAGTAAACGTTAAACGCTTAAAGTTTTCAGACTGTTTTGAAGTGAGCTCCCCTTCTTGCAGCCCCGCTGTTTGTCTGATTATTGTGTGAAGCGGAGGATTTTCCTCTGCCTGGACAAGTAGCCGGGATTTGAATATCCTGCCAGCTGGGGACCCATAATCCTCCTGTCTCAAAATGCCTGCAGTAGCGAGCATTCTGGGAGACTGGAGTCGATGGATTGGCTCCTCGTGTACAGCATTAGTCTTGTCGTTCAGCGCAGGCACGCCAGAACGGGCTTACAATGGTACACAAGTTCCGAGCGATTCACAATTTACCGAGGTAAAATGTTGCAGGAACTTGCGTATTCCGGAAAGCCCTGATCTGAAGGGGAGGAGCAGTGCACCTCAAGGAGAAAAGGTGAGTATTTTCACCTAAATTAAAAATGTTGCTGTCCGCAGCATCTGCCCAATTATTTAATGGCAAAAGGAAACCGACTTTTCGTATGGTGCTCCTTTTAAGTGTGGCTAATCTATTCTATGCGATGCATTTTATCCAGCATAAGCAAAAAAGAAAAATGTGGTTCGGCACTCTGAGGGCTCTTCAGTTTAATCAGCGTGACGTTTCGGCCAATGCAGAGACCTTTTTGAAGCCATAGTTTAATCGTGTGACTTGGTGAAGGTATACTTGGTGCCAGAAAATCAATAAATGGAGCCATGGCTGCTGGTAATTGCACAATAGCTGATGTTCCTGTGTCCTAAAACCCTTGATAAATCAAACCTGTGGCCTTATGATTAACCATGTCCCCTAGTCCCCAGTATCTAAACACTGATTTTATCTCTTATGAATACTACCATTCCTCCTGGATTTATCCAGTAATCCTACGTTTGCATGGATGTAGCTTTGGAATGAGCGTGCCATGGAGCAGGGGTCAGCAGCTTTGGCCATCCAAATGTTTTGGAACTATATTTCCCTTACTACTTTAAGTAATGAGTAGCTGAGCATCATGGGAGATGTAGTTCTAAAACATCTGAAGGATCGAGGATGCTGAGCCCTGCCCTAGCGAATTTGAGAGTGCTGCGCATGTAATCCCTGGAAGCTGCAGCAGCCCGTAAAAGTTCACTTAAGTACATTTGCATAATTACATTTTCAAAGTTTGAAAGTCAAACGACTTGCAAGACTGTAACTTTTTAAACTTCAAAGATTTTTATTAGACACATCATTAAAATAAACAGCCAATCATGAGACATCCCAGAGCGACACAGCGCTCTGACGCAATACCAGAGGGCGTCTCAAACAATGTGACTTTTTAACTATCGTCCTCAATTTAGCATTCGACACAAAGTAAATAATTGAGTGAGTTTAACAAATAAGGTAAATCTCTCCTCCAAGGATGGTTTCAGACATGTTAAAATGTTTATTTTTTTACTCGTCGTTCCAGATCTCTACTACAGCATGGAGCAGCGATTTTTCCAGAACCCGTTTCATGATTACCAGGAACAGGAATATTCGGCTTACAACTCCGCAGGGCAGGTGAGCTTTGGAGAGAGGAAATATTTTTATGTATTTGGAGAAAGGGCAAAATGTTACCTTTCTGGAACGCAGGAGATACATTTCAACAGATGCAGAAGAATGTATGTTATGTATCCGTGACACGGTTGAAAGACCGTCAGATGTTTTTATTTTTTTTATTTCAAAGATGGTTGGAAATGTCTTTTGTTTCGCACACCTCTGGGAGTGTAGTCTGTGCTTGTTCTTTCATTGTCAGATGTAAATGGGGCAAAGGGTTCTCATTTGACATCAGTTGTATTATTTTTTAGCTGACGTCTGACTTTGTGCACCGCTTGAACAGCAAAATCAAGGAGCTGCTTCAATTCATGGAAAAAGGCCTGCAATCTGCAGATCCCGGGGACTGTACCACGTACACAGGGTGGGCAGGTAAATTAATTCCCATATGTTTGACGCTACTGAATTCTAAAAGAACATGTTTTTGTAGACACAATTGTAACAGCAATGAGCTACATGTGGAATAGTCACCAGATCCAATTGTTGGATCTACCTGCTGAATGCCCGTTTCAGCACTTAGATTGGCTTTGAGATCTCCCTTGATTTTTATTTTTTTTGAAAATTGAGGAATCTGGATTATCTTAATTGACAGTGTCTGGCAGAGCGGTACCAACAAATTCAGCAGGCGCCTGCCACACCAGTGTGCTCTCCCGATGCCCAGGCGGATGCGCCGTCTGTTAATATACTTGTATACGGATTCCTTTTTTTTTTTTTTTTTTTTTATGGTGAAAAATCAAGGTTGTTGTTCAACCCCACATGGAGTGTACAGCGCTACGGAACTCGTTGGTGCTTTATAAATGCTTGTAACTGTAGGCCAATGTTAGACAGATTATTTGGAATTCATTGAGGCCAAAGTTTGCTAAAACTTTCCAGTTTTGTAATGATCTGAATATGAGGCAGATCATTTACTGAAGGACTATCCGCTGGCATCTGTGAAGCCTCAGGTTAGGGGTCAGCAACCTTCGCGCTCCAGATGTTTTGGGACTACATCTCCCATAATGCCCAGTTACTCGTTAGGTTGGTAGAGACTCATGAGAAATATAATTCGAAAACATCTGCCACGGTTGCTGACACCATTACATCTTTTTTATAACGCGCTAACCAGTTCCGTAGCTCTTTACAATGGGTGAGACAGAATAACATACAAGTTAAACACACAGAACAGTAGGAGAGCAGACCCTGCTCGAGGGCTTACAATCGAAGACTCCTGCCATTGGGTCTTCGTCAAAGCTTGAAGATGATTTTCTATAGACTCCATGTATATCACACATAAGATGTAGGCAGTTTGTGTGCACTTCTTCGTTAGGGGGGGTACGAGACCAGTAAATCCACCAAGGTTTTAATTTGGGGGGGGGGGACTTTTTCGCTGCAGTTATTTGTTCAAAGAAAATGAAAGCTATGACACTGTGCTTGGTAACAAGACTCCTTAATCCATAAATGCAGGGTTGTGGAGATTTTAGAAAACAAAGGACTAAGTGGTAGTCCAATCTACTTGTCCTGATAAGAAAAATAATTTCAACAAAATAGTGTTTAAATAGAGGTCTTTATTCATAACAGCGCGCACATAATTTGAGTTAGACGGCAAGCTGTATTAATTAAATACATATAAATTACTGCCAATTTAATCCGACTAGTATCATGCCCAGATACATATATACAGACCAGATCATGCCCACTCAAGATACATATACAGAGACCTCAGCCCAAATCATGCCCATAGATAATATCAGACTAGATAATGCCCACATATATAGACCTCAGACCAGACCCTGTACTCGCTAGGCATGCTGGCTGGCTGTGGCTGAGCAGAGTCGGCAGCTCAGCCGACTCAGAGCGGCATGAGGCTGTTGCCGCTAAGCTGCACCTCCAGCGGGGTGACGCGATGTAGGTGGGAGGGATCTACAGCACACGGCGCAAGCGCCGTGTGCCGCAGCTCCTGTCCCTCCCCTCATCGCGCCGCTCAGTGAGAGGTAGGAACGTCCGTGAGAGTGGGCGTTCCTTCCACTCTCTGCGCTCAGTGTACAAAGTGCAATCCTCCTTGCCTGCCAGACTGCATTTCAAAAATTCCACTTGTCCGGTGCCCGGATCTTCATGTCCTGGGCGTGGGGCGCTAGTATTCCCACACCCCTGATAAATGATATAACTGGCATAGGTTATGCTACTTGGGATTGTACAGGATGATGAAAACAATCAGTGTTGTATTTGTGTTTCTGCATTCCAGGGATTGCACTGTTGTATTTGCACCTCTCAAATGTGTATGGGGAACCGTCTCTTCTACTAAAAGCACAAGACTATGTCAGAAGGAGCTTGCGTTGTCTGACCCGGCGGGATGTCACTTTCCTTTGCGGAGATGCTGGACCTTATGCTATAGGAGCTGCTGTGTTTCAGAAGCTTGGATGCTCCAATGAAGCAGAGGATTGTATTAAGAAGTACAGTAATTCTAAACCTAAATCTGTCCTGTTAAAGATGAGCATTTGCTTTACAGTGCACGCAGAGCGTTGTGGGAGGATTTTATATTATTTGTTTGGACTTGTCTTTACCTCTGACATATTAGTTCCCTTCAGACTGAGCTGTCTACTCTATAATCCATAAAAAGAACTGTCTCCTCTTTAGTGTTTCATACAATTAGGCTCGATGGCACATTGGAACTGCTTCACAGGCAGGGCACAATGTCAAGGATAACATCTCTATTAAATGGTTAGTTGTCAGATAGCAAATTGTCATTTCTTTTGCATGAACTTCCTTGCTCTGTACGCCTAATGTTATAATGCCTTTATAAACTGTAATTTAATCCTCACAGCTCTTGCATGTAAAGGCGCTTGGAGAAAATAGGATGTATAAAAATTTTTATGGAGATAGATATATATATATATATCTCTAATTTCTCTCTGCTGCTCGAAAAATACATGTATACATCACACAAAGATAGAAACCTTTTAAAAACAACAAAATGTGTTTCTGGGCACACCAAAACCGTATCACTGGTGATTTTATACAGAGGCCCCAAACCAACTGCTGATAAACGATGCAAATTGTAAGTTCACAATTCCATAAATGGGTATGCACTAATATAAAGACCACCAATCGCGCAATGCAATTAACTTATTGAAAACTATATAAGTCAACATAAATCCACTCACAAATCGGGAGCCTCAAATGAATGGCTCATTGACGACACTTCTCGGCCATCCACTCTGCTATCACTACTCCAATCTTTTGTATTCGAGACGTTGCACACCTCCTCAAAATAAATAAAATATATAGTGCAGACGTTTTTGGTATAATTCAATAAATAAGAAATTCTCTCTCGTATGTCCTGGAGCTTCCTATTCGGGTGGCTCATTATTTCCACGTTGGACCTCTTCAAGGGGTCGGTTGTGCTTCTCTCCCAGGTCTTCGTGAATTCTTCAACCGGGTCTCTTAAGAATAGGCCCATTTATTAAACGTATAAAAATCAAAGGGTTGATTTAAATCACATCTAAAAACCCTCATGCGCATTTTGTCTGCTACTCTGCAGACTTCATCAGTCAGTATTGAGGTCCGGTTGGAGAATTCACGAAGACCTGGAGAGATGCATAACAGAGCAGGGTGAGTCCCCTCCTTCAAAAGGTCCATCGCACCAATACAGAGCCACCTGAATAGGAGGCTCCGGGACACGTGTGTGAGTAGAATTTCCTTTTAATGAATTCTTATAACGAGATCTGTATTATTTACTATTTATTTTGAGGTGTGCAACGTTCAGAACATGAAAGATTGGTGTAGCGATATCGGAGTGGATGGCCGAGACCCCATAGTGGCTGAGAAGCGCTGTCAGTGAGCCTTTCGTTTGAGGCTCTTGCTTTGTGAGAGGATTTATGTGGACTTTTATATAGGTTTCAATAAGTTTAATTGCGTTGCACGATTTGTGGTCTTTGTTTTTAGGAAGATGGGAATTGTTGACCGTGCATAACTATTTATGGAATTGTGAACTTACCCCGAAATATACAGAGGATAAGTACAATCGTTTATTAGCAGTTGGTTTGGGGTCGCTGTATAATCACTGGTAATAGTATTTTGGTTTGCGCTCCCACAAACACGTTTTGTTTTTAACATAATAATTTTAATCTGTCTTTTGTGGTAAAGAACATTCATTCTATGCTGTGGGATTTAGTAATTCATCCTAGAAATGCAGATGACCATATTCCTCCAATACTCTGACCCATAAAACTCTTGATTTCTTGTCTGCAGCCTCCTTCAGATGCATTCTTTAGTGATCAAGCCAGACTCCCGACTCCCAGATGAATTACTTTATGGTCGTATGGGCTATCTTTATTCCCTGCTATTTGTCAACAAGCAATTTGGGATGGAGATGATCCCTTCCAGTTACATTCAGCAGGTAGGGTAGACCTCAAGTGGGCAACTCCCATTTCTACTTTATGTAATGGCACATGTATGTAAAACCTAATTTCCCCTTCCTTTCTCTCTTTTATTTCATCTGATACTTTGTTTCCACCCCCTTCTTCCCACCATCTCCTTTGTTTCATGGACAATAGGTGCTGGTTTAAAAAAATAATAGACTTGATTAACCATTTCAGAGTGACATGCCATGACCGTTGCAAAAAAAAAAAGTCTCCAGTGGCCGAGTGACTGTCATAACACGTTGTCATACTTGTGTCTCCGTAACATCTCTGTGAGGGGCATCTAAACCGCTATGCCATAGCACTACATCTGCATGTGTAATGTGATTGGCTGTCACGTTGACCACATGGTATTGTGTTGTGAAGGGTGTTTTTGTCCAATGGATGCAGAACACCCTTTGTCACCAAAAATGATTTGAAGGTCCATTTCAAACCGAGTGATAACCTATGCGGGACCTTCTATAAAGATGCCATCATACAGCTGTATATAAACACAGCAGATTTTAAAAAAAAAATCTTAACAGCCAACAAAACCACTTACAAATGCTACACGCAGGAACTATCCTCCTGGATAAACCTATAAAATTAGGTGGAGGGCAGGTTTGAGCCATGAGAAGTTCCTGAGTAATGGAGGAAAGCTATGGAAATGAAACAGGAGGGAGGGGAAAGCCGAGATAAGGGGGAGTTAGCCATATGGATTACTTACAAAGTTGGCAACAAATAAAAACCTAAGTACGGCGAAGAATTCAGGAATAGATGATTGCATGCAGAGGGATTCCTGAATAACCAACATCAAAAATCCTAAAGGGTTACTCCGAATATGCTGGTCCTATTAATGAATAGGTTTCCAGTCAATGGTTTGTTTTCATTGTTTTTCCCAGTACAACATCACAAAACTAATAGTGCTTTGACCGTGAGTTCTTATTTTATCTGTTTTTTCCAGGTGTGCTATATTGTGCTGCTCTCTGGGGAGCAGCTGGCGGCACGCAGGAACTTTACTGCCCAGAGCCCACTTATGTATGAGTGGTACAGAGAGTATTATGTTGGTCCTGCCCATGGGCTGGCTGGGATATACTACTACTTAATGCTGGTAAGGAACTGGACTGTAAATGAAGTGCTGTCGTTTATTAGGGCTGCACTCTGATCTTGAACGCACTACAGAGTTGAAGGTGAACCCGCCAATCACTGCTTAACTGTTATCATGGGTTTGAAACCCCTAAGGCAGGGATCTCAAACTCTATCCCCCAGTTGATGATTGCCTACAATTCCCAGAATTCTTTGACTGCTATAGATGACCAGAGAATTATAGGAGTTGTAGTTCAGAAACCTCCCTTGGGTGCCAGAGTTTGAGATCTCTCTGATAAGATTATTCATTTGTTTTTATTAATTTTAGGTATTTTGTGCTAAAACTGTTGCTTCACCACTGATTCTTGTTGACCTCCTTGTGAAAAATGTCCACAAATTGCAGCACATCATTTCCCCTGTTGTTGTAGCATGCAGGAGCCAGGCAGTTTGTTTTGTGCAAAATAAATCCCTGAACAGATAAAAATCCACATTTAATTTACTCAAAGCTAGCTGCTACCTTTTACAACGTATATAATTAGTTTGACTCCTGGGATTTTTCGGGTATTGATTATATCTTTTAAACCCCTAAAATAATCAACAAATTTATCAAAGTTATTTTCTTTGTGACAGGTATATGGGTACAACATTAGGATCTGTTTTTCCAGCAAGAATCTTTAGCTTGCATTGAATTTGTTATAAAATCCATAGTTTAATGGGTTTGTTGAAAGAGCGTCTGATGCCAACCCCTAACGCTTGCAATCAATACAGACACACTTCATTTAAAGGGTAGCCATGTTTATCTCTCCAACTACAAATGATCTGTTCTTTGTTCTCCCTCAGCCTGAATGCAACATCGGTAGCGATAAGCTATTAACCTCTGTGCAGCCCAGCCTGGATTATTTCAGCCAACTCAAATTTCCGTCTGGCAACTACCCACCTTGTATTGGAGACCACAGAGATCTGCTAGTACACTGGTGTCACGGGGCTCCTGGTGTTATTTACATGTTAATCCAGGCTTATAAGGTATAAAAAAAATCTCAATGGAATGTGTGGCAGAAAGTTCCTTTCATCCGCTATGCGAACACTTAAAGCTATACAGAAAACTGGTTGTTGCAACGTTTGTAAACAAGTTAAAATGATCAAGTTTTGAACTAACCGGATAGACCTGGCTAATACATATAGGGCCCTATTACATTCTTCGCACACAATTTTGCACGTGTGCAAAAACGCATTAACGCGAGGGGCAAAACCCTTTGCGCCGAACGTCGTATTACAAAGTTCGTGCAAAAAAATGCACGTTAACGTTTAAAGCGGATGGACCTGCGCGAGCGGGATGAACTGTGCGCGTCCTATACTTAACATTGTGAGCGCAAATGCGTTTGTGCGCTGGTGCGCTCATGGTATTACAATCTTCACGCAAAATTTAATGGACAACGTTTGCGCATAATTTTAACGTCTTTTGAAAAGCTGGTGGTAACGGCAAATTGTAACAACCTGACAGTACCAAACTGCAGATTCACAACGGAGAACGTCTATGGGCATTTTTTTTTTTTTATTTATTTATTTTTTTACTAGCTCTGTCACAAATGACGGGCAATACCTTGTCTTCCGTAAAATGATGGACTTGTGTCAAAAATTACATTGCAGTCACTGATTTTGTGCACGCAAACATACTTTGCGCGCATTTTTGCGCGTCGCTTTTACGAGCGAAGGATGACAAAATGCACGAGGATTGTAATAGCACTGTTAATTTTTGCAAGTTCAGAAACATCTGAGTGGCCAGAGATTGAGATCCCAGCTCTAAAGCAATAAGCTCAGAGGAAAGTCTTTAGACGATACAGTACTTGGTGTCAGAAATTAGTTGCTGTAAATGGGATATGTGACGTTTTTATAAATCATTTTATTTACATACCACAAATACGGTGTGACGTGGAGCTGAGCGATTTCCTAGAATTTATTTTTCATTTCACGATTTAAATCAAATTTGATTATACTTGGATTTTAGTTTATGAAAATCAAGGAATCTGAGTTTTTTTTAAAAGACAGAGTGTTTGTATGAACAACAGCCGAGTTGACAGGTTCTTCAGGTGCCTGATGGGTCTGTCATACCGATGCTTGGACAGCGCTCTGGCAGTTAAACGTTTTGATGCCTTGATTTTCATAAAATTTGAAATAAAGGGCAATCTTGAAAAATCATGATCGCCCAGCTCTATTGTGACATGATCTAAAGCATGATGACAATCTTTATGTTTTATACATGAAATGTGCTGGATACATCTGGTTTACGCAGCCGCCCAGGTAGGGAATAGTGCGTGAAACCACCTTTTGTGCATGATCTAAAACATGTCGGAACATCCTTGTAGTCCCAGGTCAACCCTTCAACATTCCCTAAAATACAATCACCTTTCTGATCCTCTTTACAAGCTTTGCCTATCTCCCAATATTTAGAGCGGGTAGAAATGCAGCTTTCTTATGGGAAATCTGGAATGCGGGCACACCTTTTTTTATAAACCGAGAAAATCACAATAGACCAGCTTTAATAAACGATGAGCAGCTAAACTGACAAAGGATTTTTTTTCTTGCCCGTAAACCGTGCAAGGATGTTTGGTTATGTTGTTCAGCAATCCACCTTTTTTGAAACTGCTGAGGCTTTTTCTGACCTAGCTTCTCTGTAACCTTCCTTTCCAGGTTTTTGGGAAACAGAAATACCTGGTGGATGCTGTGGAATGTGCAGAAGCATCTTGGCAACGTGGGTTACTGAAGAAGGGGTATGGGCTTTGCCACGGCTCTGCTGGGAATGCCTATAGTTTTCTTGCACTTTACAACTTGACCCATGATATCAAGTACTTACACAGAGCATGCAAGGTATGTGAGTGCATTTAGATCTGTAGGATTGAAGCAGCTTTCCAAATTTCCATATGTGGTGTTAAACACCTACTTAAAGGGGGGGCACTCACCACTTTTCGTATCATTTTTTTTGTTTCATTTCATACAGTGTTATAAAATAGTAGTATGCAGTGTGGGAACGACACAGGCGTTTTGGGCTCTAGCCAAGGGCCCGGCACCATAGTATACTATCCAGTCTGCAATGCTTCTTGTGGCTGCGTTGATAGTTACAAGCAATAAAGCGCCAACAAGTTCCGTAGCGCTGTACAAAGGGAAAGCCCGAATAACAAATATACATACACAGAACAGTAGGAGAGGGGACCTCTGTTGTTTTTTACCTAAGAATGGGTGTGCAAAACCTAGTTTGAGGGGGTTAGCCTTCCATCCCTTATCTCTATTTTTTCGGTCTATGAAAACAAGGTTTATGAGGGTCCTGAGAACAGGCAACAGCGCAAAGTATTCCTTCGTTGGTATGGGTTGATATTCAGCAAGAATACCCTTTAAAAATAGGGGGGGGGGGGGGGTGGTAAGAAACAGAGGCAAGAAAAAAGTAGCATCATTGTCTAAATACTACACCACGTGTTACACTTTGACATCTATAATGCCTACTACCAGCTGCTCCTACACTGATAACTGACTACATGCCCAGTCTCTTCTATTCTTCGGTATCCTGTACGACAGTTGCCACCTTCTTGATGTTTTTAGAAATAATGCAGCAAAAATGTTGCCAATTTTAAAGCATTCCTTAGATTATCTAAAGTACAGGAATACCTTGGATTGCGAGCATATTACATTCCAGAAACGCGCTTGTAATCCAAAGCAAATTTCTCCATAAGAAATAATGGAAACTCTGACTATTCGTTCCACAACCATTTATTCATATGAAAATGATTACAGTAATATAAAGTAAAAATAAAACAACCTGCAGTTTACCTTTTTAAGAAGGATCCTGGCGGGAGGGTTATTGTGTAGAACATTTATCACTAACAGATGAGCTTGTGGTTAACATTGTATCAGTTATGACTGACGTTGAGAAAAAGAGGAAAAAAGCTGTATATGGGGGTGTCTCTACGTCCGTTGTAGCTTTTTAAAACCCTCCGACATGACGTCATACTCAGCAGACAAAGCGTACATACTGCTCGTGTTGCAAGACCTCGCTCGTTTATAAAGTTAAAATTTATAAAAAATTGTTGCTAGTCTTCCAAACTCTCGCAGACCAAGTTACTTGCAATCCAAGGTTTTACTGTATTTTAAGTAGGAAAACCACATGTGTAAATTCTTTAGTGCAGCTTGCCACCATACTCGAAAAACAGAAAAATAGCACACACGTGTTTTTTCATCGTGATGGAGTAAAATAAAAAAACTGTACTAGGTTGCACTGAAAAAGAAGTCGTGTGTGCCAGTCATGTTTGTTTGTTTTTTATGTTATCAACTTTTTTTTTTGATTGGCAACTGTGACGCATCATTTCTATCCAGAACTGAAGATGGTGCCCTGCCTATAGTAAAACCTATGCTCCTATACCTCAGCACTCTTGTGCCTACTACCCATTGTTCTTCCATCGCTGCTAACGTCACCACCTCTTATTTTGAACAATGATTTAAGCCATCACAACCTTTGTAAAAAGGCTCTGCCATTATACACTGTTAGCATTGCGGTGAAGGGTGCACTGCTGTCCCGGATACTGTTCTAATGCTGTGTGCACTAGTGTAGTTTATAATTTTATATTGAAGACCTAGGTTTAAGGGGTACATCCCTTAACTTGATTGTAGACTATCCGGGCTAGTCAGAGATCTGAAAAGTCACTGCATATTCGGTGAGTTTTCGTTCCCTGCACTTTGGGGTGATTCCTAGTTCGCCAACCCTGTGGCGTATTCAGCAGGCCCCGCAGGGCCCCCGTAGTGCAGGGAATACTCGCCAAACACTCCCCAAAACCAAGCCGAACGCGCCAGAAAAATCCGTGCAGCCGCCAATCACTGTGCAGACGAACGGGGTGAAAAAAAAACGTACGCTTGAAAGTTTGAAATTTGAAACAAACGCTGTTTGCAAAAAACTACTGAACGAAAATGTGGGAAATTTACATATAATAAAAATATCTAGATTGTAAGTTCCCATGGGAATAGGGTCCTCATATCCTCATGTATCTGCTGACAGGAATACTGACCTGTCTCCTGTATGTATTGTAGAATCGTCCTGTCTTTACCCATTACACCTTGTACAGCGCTGCGGAATGTGTTGGCGCTTAATAAATAATGTCTTTTACAGAAAAATGAAAACGATTTGTCAAAGTATAGATTTTTTTTTTTTATTTAAAAAAGACTTTACAGCAGAATAAAATGATAAACGATTTATTAGATATTGAATTAAAACAGGACTATTTTTAACATTGAAGCCTATGGGATTCGCTTGAATAAACCTGTCGAATGAAACCACCGAACAGCAGTGCATTGCGGCAACCTTTCCCTGCTGTTCGGTGTTCTCTGAATAGACGAACCATTGCGTCTCTATGGGGGATTTCACTGCCCTCGAACAGGCACCGTACGTGCATCCAATTTGGCAAATTAACTGCTCTCTGAATAGCCGAATGGCACCATACACTGAATTTCAGTGTCCGGTTACATTTCGGGGCCAGATCGACTCTCTGTATATCACTTGCTATCCTCTGCCAGGCTTCTTAAAGATTAAAGCAATGCTACAGCTGCTAGATACCCATCATGATACCCATGAGAACAGCTCCAAAGCGAATAACTTGCAGCTTGCTATGCATGGATATCTGAATTACTCCATTTATCATTGTCCGGTGTCCTGACAGACACCCTCTGTGTGGGTGTGACTCCACCAATCCCATTACATGGTCTAGGGGTCTGCCAAGTATTGATAGGTACTGGATTAATCTAAATTTGCAATCCTATTGTATTTGTTTTTGGTTAGGTGAACAAATAAGGCTTTTTAAAAGCCTTGGATAACCCTGACCTTTCTCTCTGTTCTAAATCCTACATAATATTTATGTCCTCGTCTGACTGCTCGTTGTGTAATAAATCTGTGTTCTGAAATAACCGTTTTATTTTCCCTCCTCTTAGTTTGCAGAATGGTGTATGGATTATGGGGAACATGGCTGCAGGACTCCAGATACTCCTTTTTCCCTATTCGAAGGTACATATAGGCAATCATGTGACACTTGCACATCTCCAGTGTATAAAGAGTGAATCACGAAATGAATAAAGAAGCTCCAGAGTCCACGATAGATTTCAATGGATTTAATCCAACAACAGAAAAAAAGGCAACGTTTCGACCATGACTGGTCTTTGTCAAGCCTAAAACACAATGACAGAACAGGAAATAAATAGCACCACAGACTGGTTAAGCAATCAAACAATAATTGCAACCAGTCCGTGTATGCCAATCCAACAATTAAAAACAATAGTCTACAATTGAATACATCAATTAACATATTAACTTTAGTAATTATATATACGATGCTTATTAACATACAATAATTGGCGATGAATTGTAGAACAATGCCTATGAGAAAAAGGAGAGACTGAATAATTATGCATGTGAAGGGAAGGGATTACATCTCTACTAGTAAACCTAAGGGAGAG
Organism: Leptobrachium leishanense; assembly: GCA_009667805.1. NCBI lineage: Eukaryota > Metazoa > Chordata > Amphibia > Anura > Megophryidae > Leptobrachium > Leptobrachium leishanense. Next base: position 67,101,545 of record CM019069.1, on the reverse strand, counting down.
AAAGGAACAGATCTATCTATCATAGAGAGATGCTAACGTAACATATTTATAGAAAGGGTGAGAGATCTGATTCTCTATTAAGACCATGTGGGAAGAGAGTGTTGAGATGATGGATCCAATATAATTCCCTCCTTTTAAGTAATTTTTCTCTGTCCCCACCTCTTGTTAACTTAGGCACCTCATCGATCACCTGATAACGTAACTGTGAAATATCATGTCCACAACGTATAAAATGTTCAGGGACTGGGAATTCAATCTTTTTAGTCCTAATATCAGACCTATGTTTGATGAATCGATTTTTAACTTTCTGAGTAGTCTCGCCCACATATATCAACCCACACGGGCATTTCAATAGATACACCACGTATGCAGAATTACAGGTAAAATAACCTTTGATTTTGGACTTCCTCCCAGAGTGTGGATGGACAAAGGAATCACCCCGTATAACTGCATTGCAGCAAGAACAATTTAGACATGGAAAAGTTCCATTCCTGGGTTTACCAAAAAAGGGTGTTCTGCCTGTGTCTTGTCCAAACTCTGCTTTAACCAACATCTGTCGAAAAGATCTCCCCTTCTTGTATGACATAAGTGGGATGGTCTGAAACTCTGAAATATCAGGGTATGCATCCCTTAGGATGTACCAGTATTTACATAAAATATTTTTCACTTGTGAAGTATGGGTTCCATATTTGGAAACAAATGGAATCCTGCCACAGCTTTGGCGTCTCTGAGGAATTATAGGTTGATTAATTCTGGTACTTTCTCTACTCAGAAGTTGTCTCGGGTAACCCCTGGCTCTAAACCTATCGATCATCTCCTCGAGCCTCTTGTCCCTACTTTCAGGCAAATCAACTACTCTATCAACGCGCACGAGTTGACTCCGTGGGAGAGAGTTGAGTAGTGTAGGTGGATGCGCACTGTCATATCTTAACAGGGAGTTCTTATCGGTAGGTTTTCTGTAAAGATCTGTCATTAATTTGCCATTCCTTTTAACCACCAAGGTATCCAAAAAATTGATTTGTGTAAGACTGCATGACATAGTGAACTTAATGGAGGTAGATCCGTTATTAAGTATACTGAGAAATTCATCTAATGTATCTCTAGTACCCTCCCATACAAAAATAATATCGTCTATATAGCGAAACCAATGATGGACATATTGAAAAAGGTCGCATTTATAGACTACATTTTCCTCAAATTCAGACATGAAGATATTGGCATAGGTGGGTGCTACGTTAGTACCCATAGATGTCCCCCGTATTTGAGTATAAAATACTCGATCAAAGAGAAAAAAGCTGCCACCCAACACCACATCTAACAGATCCAAAAGAAATTGTAATTGATTATCAGAATAACCCAGTTCAACAAGAGCATGTTTCATAGCATTTATACCCTCAGAGTTCTGTATAGACGTATACAGGCTGGTGACGTCAAGACTGACCAAAATACTGTGATCACCCACAGCAAGTCCACGAAATTTGGTAAGAAAATCACCGGTGTCCAAAATAAATGATGGAATCCGCTGTAGATAGGGTCGAGCCACCCTGTCCAAAAAAATGGACAGGGGGCTGAAGACCGAATCCACAGCAGATACAATAGGCCTCCCAGGAGGCGCAATGAGAGACTTGTGGATCTTGGGCAAGACATACAAAACAGGTATTAAAGGATGTTTTTTCACAAGGAATTTCGACAGACCCTTATCAATAATCTGGTTCTCAAGGGCATCATGTATCAAGGTGGAAATTCTACTGGCAATCGCTGCCGTGGGGTCACCATCCAATCTTTTATACGTCTCGACGTCACCAAGCTGGCGCTGGATCTCAGCCACATAGTCGCCACTATTCATGATCACCAGAGCACCCCCTTTGTCCGCCGGCTTTATCACAATTGAGGGGTTGTCACGTAATTTCTTTAAAATCCCAGAATCAATGGCGGACATATTAGGGGATGCTCTGGTGAAATGACGCCTAGAATATACTTGGGACATTTCCCTCTCTACAATTTTGACATACGTCTCAACAGCATGTTCAACATTCTGAGGCATAAATTTACTTTTCTCTCTCAAACCAAGGTTTTTAGAATTAAAGGGTGCAAGCGGTAAATCAATCTCGGGTTGACCTGAAAATAAACATTTCAATCGAATCGTACGAAAAAATCGAAAAAGATCGACTTTAACATCGAACGGATCGATGCGTTCGCTCGGACAGTACGATAAGCCCCTCGAAAGAAGCTTAATTTCATCGGCCGTTAATGAAATGTCCGATAGATTAAAGACTAGCGTCTCTTGTATAGGGACTGGTTGTTTCTCATCGGAGGTTTTTTCGTAACACTCTTCTGAGCTTGTTCCTGCCATCGTGGAACGCAACGCCATGAGTTCCAATTCGGAATTGTTGTCTCGAAACGATTTTTCCAAGTTTTCGATAGATTCCTGGCATTGTGCAATTTCCTTCGATAAAAAGTCGATCGTAAGTAGCATGACATCCATCGAACATTTGTTCAGAATTTTTTCGAATTTCTCCACATAGTCAGGATTATCTTTATAGAAGATCGGCTGAAGCCCCACTCTTAGGCCACGTGGTATTCGTAGTGCACGATAATATTCAGCCAAAGTAATCGAATGGAGTTGACATCCGATCAATTTACGATTCAATCTATCCATGATTGTGGGAAAAAAGATCTTTTAAAATCGAATCGTAAATTGATCGGATGTCAACTATGTGGAGAAATTCGAAAAAATTCTGAACAAATGTTCGATGGATGTCATGCTACTTACGATCGACTTTTTATCGAAGGAAATTGCACAATGCCAGGAATCTATCGAAAACTTGGAAAAATCGTTTCGAGACAACAATTCCGAATTGGAACTCATGGCGTTGCGTTCCACGATGGCACCGCAACTGGACCACTTCCGGAAGGAAGTGGAATCAAGGAAAAGACGGAAGTTCCAACGTGATTTGGATGACTATGTACAGGGTCATGTTTATTCCTGGCAAAAAGGTTATTCCAGGACACCAACTACGATGCGAAGAGGACCTGGTCGTAAATATACGAAAAAATCTATTCGTTTCACAGAGGACTCTATGTCTGGGACAGGTACTGATACATCCGAAGATCTCGGTGTAGTCCGATCGAACGACCAAGCGTCTTTTTTAGATCAGCGCCAAGGGCGACAATCGCCCGGAGGGAATGTACAGGAACAAGCTCAGAAGAGTGTTACGAAAAAACCTCCGATGAGAAACAACCAGTCCCTATACAAGAGACGCTAGTCTTTAATCTATCGGACATTTCATTAACGGCCGATGAAATTAAGCTTCTTTCGAGGGGCTTATCGTACTGTCCGAGCGAACGCATCGATCCGTTCGATGTTAAAGTCGATCTTTTTCGATTTTTTTCGTACGATTCGATTGAAATGTTTATTTTCAGGTCAACCCGAGATTGATTTACCGCTTGCACCCTTTAATTCTAAAAACCTTGGTTTGAGAGAGAAAAGTAAATTTATGCCTCAGAATGTTGAACATGCTGTTGAGACGTATGTCAAAATTGTAGAGAGGGAAATGTCCCAAGTATATTCTAGGCGTCATTTCACCAGAGCATCCCCTAATATGCCCGCCATTGATTCTGGGATTTTAAAGAAATTACGTGACAACCCCTCAATTGTGATAAAGCCGGCGGACAAAGGGGGTGCTCTGGTGATCATGAATAGTGGCGACTATGTGGCTGAGATCCAGCGCCAGCTTGGTGACGTCGAGACGTATAAAAGATTGGATGGTGACCCCACGGCAGCGATTGCCAGTAGAATTTCCACCTTGATACATGATGCCCTTGAGAACCAGATTATTGATAAGGGTCTGTCGAAATTCCTTGTGAAAAAACATCCTTTAATACCTGTTTTGTATGTCTTGCCCAAGATCCACAAGTCTCTCATTGCGCCTCCTGGGAGGCCTATTGTATCTGCTGTGGATTCGGTCTTCAGCCCCCTGTCCATTTTTTTGGACAGGGTGGCTCGACCCTATCTACAGCGGATTCCATCATTTATTTTGGACACCGGTGATTTTCTTACCAAATTTCGTGGACTTGCTGTGGGTGATCACAGTATTTTGGTCAGTCTTGACGTCACCAGCCTGTATACGTCTATACAGAACTCTGAGGGTATAAATGCTATGAAACATGCTCTTGTTGAACTGGGTTATTCTGATAATCAATTACAATTTCTTTTGGATCTGTTAGATGTGGTGTTGGGTGGCAGCTTTTTTCTCTTTGATCGAGTATTTTATACTCAAATACGGGGGACATCTATGGGTACTAACGTAGCACCCACCTATGCCAATATCTTCATGTCTGAATTTGAGGAAAATGTAGTCTATAAATGCGACCTTTTTCAATATGTCCATCATTGGTTTCGCTATATAGACGATATTATTTTTGTATGGGAGGGTACTAGAGATACATTAGATGAATTTCTCAGTATACTTAATAACGGATCTACCTCCATTAAGTTCACTATGTCATGCAGTCTTACACAAATCAATTTTTTGGATACCTTGGTGGTTAAAAGGAATGGCAAATTAATGACAGATCTTTACAGAAAACCTACCGATAAGAACTCCCTGTTAAGATATGACAGTGCGCATCCACCTACACTACTCAACTCTCTCCCACGGAGTCAACTCGTGCGCGTTGATAGAGTAGTTGATTTGCCTGAAAGTAGGGACAAGAGGCTCGAGGAGATGATCGATAGGTTTAGAGCCAGGGGTTACCCGAGACAACTTCTGAGTAGAGAAAGTACCAGAATTAATCAACCTATAATTCCTCAGAGACGCCAAAGCTGTGGCAGGATTCCATTTGTTTCCAAATATGGAACCCATACTTCACAAGTGAAAAATATTTTATGTAAATACTGGTACATCCTAAGGGATGCATACCCTGATATTTCAGAGTTTCAGACCATCCCACTTATGTCATACAAGAAGGGGAGATCTTTTCGACAGATGTTGGTTAAAGCAGAGTTTGGACAAGACACAGGCAGAACACCCTTTTTTGGTAAACCCAGGAATGGAACTTTTCCATGTCTAAATTGTTCTTGCTGCAATGCAGTTATACGGGGTGATTCCTTTGTCCATCCACACTCTGGGAGGAAGTCCAAAATCAAAGGTTATTTTACCTGTAATTCTGCATACGTGGTGTATCTATTGAAATGCCCGTGTGGGTTGATATATGTGGGCGAGACTACTCAGAAAGTTAAAAATCGATTCATCAAACATAGGTCTGATATTAGGACTAAAAAGATTGAATTCCCAGTCCCTGAACATTTTATACGTTGTGGACATGATATTTCACAGTTACGTTATCAGGTGATCGATGAGGTGCCTAAGTTAACAAGAGGTGGGGACAGAGAAAAATTACTTAAAAGGAGGGAATTATATTGGATCCATCATCTCAACACTCTCTTCCCACATGGTCTTAATAGAGAATCAGATCTCTCACCCTTTCTATAAATATGTTACGTTAGCATCTCTCTATGATAGATAGATCTGTTCCTTTCTCTCCCTTAGGTTTACTAGTAGAGATGTAATCCCTTCCCTTCACATGCATAATTATTCAGTCTCTCCTTTTTCTCATAGGCATTGTTCTACAATTCATCGCCAATTATTGTATGTTAATAAGCATCGTATATATAATTACTAAAGTTAATATGTTAATTGATGTATTCAATTGTAGACTATTGTTTTTAATTGTTGGATTGGCATACACGGACTGGTTGCAATTATTGTTTGATTGCTTAACCAGTCTGTGGTGCTATTTATTTCCTGTTCTGTCATTGTGTTTTAGGCTTGACAAAGACCAGTCATGGTCGAAACGTTGCCTTTTTTTCTGTTGTTGGATTAAATCCATTGAAATCTATCGTGGACTCTGGAGCTTCTTTATTCATTTCGTGATTGTTGGGGCTGTGGAGCAAGAGACCCCCACTCCATTTATCCACTTTGGGTTCTGCATTCGGGCACAACTTTTCACGTATAAAGAGTGAATGTTCTTCTGTAAATCTTATAAACTGAGTAATTTCCACAGTCTGGGATATACTTGATTGGCCGCATAATATTTATTTTAAACAAGGAACATGCTTCAATCTAGAAGATGGGTAGAAAAATCGAGGCCTGAGGTTTGTTGGAATTTTAGTACAGGATGGGAAATGTCACACATATTGATTTAAATTCTTTCAAACGCGTCGTGGTTTCCTGTGTGGGTTGAGCAGCCCCCAGCTTAAATTCAAAAAATTTGAAAGGCTCCAAAAACCAAAGTTTTCGGAGGTCTTTGGTCTGCATGGAGAGAGCCTGTGGAGTCATGGGTTCGATCCCAGCGAGCAACCTCTCCAGTAAGTGTCCTTGGGCAAGACACCTAACGGGACATACTTGAAAACGAGAGAAATCTCAATGTATCCTTCCTGGTAAAATACTTTCTCAAAAAAAATAAAAAAAATAGATCTCTGCTTGCTGACCGTCTCTCGCTTCCCCCTGCCACTCTTGGTTTTCTCTACTGGCATGCCTGTGTGTTTCGCAAGGGTCATGCTTCTCAGTGCCAGGGTGGGACACAACGCTATGGAGCATGTTTGTGTCTTTTGCCGTGTCCCTCGCTTCCCTTCTGCTGTTAGGAAACCTGACCTAATTTCAGATGTGAAGTATGATACAGGATACTCAACCGATATTTTGCATTGTTTTAGGTTCGGATTTATTCTTACGGGAAAGGTGCGTGAAAAGTTACTTGAAACATTGACGTAATCGCTTAATTTTTTTGACATCAAAAACTAGTACATGGGAGAGCTTGAGAACCACCTGTAGGACGGCTCTCCTGCTCTCACCTAGCAGGTAAATCTGAGCATTGCGGCTCAAACCAATGTGAGGAGTGACAGGTGCACATTAAAGGTTTAAACAGGTTTACTAATCTTTTGCGTTTTCTTTCCCCAGGTATGGCCGGAACGATTTACTTCCTGTCTGATCTGCTTGAACCGACACAAGCCAAGTTCCCAGCGTTTGAAATATGAGGACTGCTAAATGCACCCTTGTTGACATTGATTTGACAGTGTCTTTGGAGCAGTGCTTCGTGCAGAAGCCATAAAAACAGCCTTGCGTTGCTAGCCAGATCAATATGATGCTTCTGTAGACAGCTGTATATAAAAAAAAATGTACACCGTCACACCTGTAAAAGTTATCCCTTCATTACAGGCCTGTGATAGAAGCAGAGTAACTGGTTGTATATGTAAAAACACATTGTGCTGCATGACTAACCAACCCTGCAATGGTAACTAGTGGTCATTCAGCTGCTGACGAGCTGCTTCATACTTTGCTAGAGATAGAAATGTGGTGCAACAGAGTAATGGGAGTCATTTTTCATCCCGTTTGTAATTTAGGCTAACGTTGTGTGCTTTCTGAAGAGGTGAAAGGGTGCTTATTGTTTGACTGTGCTAGCTGTCATTCCTTTGATGCACTTAATGTACCTTTTTCGCTGAGAATCCTGTGTATTATTATTGAGGATTCCTGGAATTTGCGTGGAAATGTTTTGAAAGAAAATGACCTCGTTATGACATTTGCTACAAAACTGGATATTTTTTTTTCTTCCTCTACATGACCTATAGCAGATATACAAACAGCCTCCTTTATCATTATATTCCCTAAGCCAAATGAATGGTGGGAATCCCCTACCATTACCAGGATATTTAACACTTTACTGCAAGTCTTCAGCTTCTGATGTGTTTTTTTTTTTGTTTTTTTTTTTTGAATGTCACAATAAAACCCCTTCAGGCCGAAATTAAATGGAAATTAATGAGGTTTTTTTTAATGTGTATATATCTCTAAAGGCAAGAAACACGTTAATTTAATTTGGAAAACTGTAGTACTTTCAATCTGAAAATGTGGTTTAAGATTGAAACGACTCGGCCTGGAAGGGTTTAAACAGATCGTTTTGTCTTCAATTCCCCACTCCTCCCCCCCCCCCCCCCCTCTGTATACTTGTATCTACTATATGTCCATGATATCAGTAATAGTTACTTGTTTCTTACGGCATAAAAGTGAGCATCCTCTGGAATTCCAGCTCTAACTGAACACCCATCATGCTCATCCAATTGATAATTGTGAATGTGGAGAGGTTTATAGCCAAGATTTTAGTTCTGTCAAAAGGTTTTCATCAGTTTATTTGCTTCCATTAAAATTCTATAAAAAGAGATCAAAAGTGTTAATGACGCACAATTGATTACTCTGCACACGTCGTGATGACAAAGTACATTAAGGTACTGCATACAGTATATGATACGAAAGAAACATTAGTACGTCACAGTTGTCCCTCAAGACCAAATGTCATTGAATTATAACTGAAGGAAACCACTGAAGGGGAAACAGAACTTAAAATAGGAGTAGGAAGGGCATTACTGGGGAATTTGAGTTTATTTTGATTGTTTTCATTCTCCGGTACCAGCTGGTGGGACAGATTTTCAAAACTAACCTTATCAGTCTGTTGCTTTGTTTTTATTCACTTGTCCTGTGAGATTCATCAATAATGTGTAATTGGTAAAGCGTCACTATGTAAGGCAGAGAACGGCATCCCTGACCCTTCAGATGTTTTGAAGCTACATCTCCCATGATGCTCAGCAACTGATTGTTAGCAGAGCCTCATGGGATATGTAGTTCCAAAACATCTGGGGGGTGGGCAAGGTTGCTGGGATGTGTAGATGTGGATTTGCATGTACAATTTTGGAATATCTGCTATACCTTTTCATAGCTCGCTGAGGCCTTACGTTTTCTGGTCTCTGATTCGGATTTGTTCTGGTTTGATGAAACCACAATGCAGTTGGTATTTTTCTTTTATTCTTTAAACCCTGACTTTTCCCCACAACGTTTGCAAGCTGCTTTTTAAAACCCTGTGTTTTTCATCGAAATATAATCTGTAAAAAGCAGGTCAAATACGATGTATAAAAGATTGTGTGTTTAATTTGTAAGAAATCCTTGCCATTTGTAGGTCTCCTAACGCAATCTTTTTACAGCTGAAGTTGCTTTTTGGTGTTGCTCATAGTAGGGCTGTTGGTTATAGAATTTGTATAATAAACGTTTATTGTGAGACATTCCAATGCAGACTCCATTAAGTCTCATTCCAGTTTGTAGTTGTATAAACCTTGGTTCATCTGGCATTGAATATCATAAAAGAACAGTAAACTCGATACTACTTTTACATTGTATAGGAAAACCCTAATATGTGGTCTCAATCTTCTATTAATGACCTTTTTAACTTGCTTCAACATCTCCTAGGAGAAGATAAATCCAGATTACTCCTTTTTATAAGTCGGGAATACGTTTTACAGAATGGCCGAAGGTTCCAAAATATATTTCCAAGATTTTCTGCTGCATTCTAAAGACCTTGAGAATCAGGGGCAGACTGACCCATCGGTTTTGTAAGGGACCACGGTGGCACACTAACAAACCACCTTGTCGGCGGTGCTCCAGCGTGCCTTCCTGGGCCCCATGTGCACCCTGCAATGATGCCGCCCCCCCCCCCCACGTGATCACATGGGGGGGGGGTGGCGTCAATGCAGGGTGCACGTGGGGCCCAGGAAGGCACGCTGGAGCTCCGCCGACGAGGCGGTTTGTTAGTGCGCCGCCGTGGTCGGAAAGCAACGCCCCTTACAAAACCGAACTGCTGGGGTGAGTATATATCCATGTGAGCTGGGCACTATACATCCATGTGTGAGCTACTGGGGGCAATATATACCCATGTGTGAGCTGCACATTACTGTGGGTTTTATTGCTGTGGAGCTCTGTGATACGCTCATGCACTCTGCACATTACTGTGAGTTTTATTGCTGTGGAGCTCTGTAATGTGCAGTGTGTCAGGATTGTACAGTATCTTTAAAAGTGATCGGCAGTTTCCCACATTTTCCACAGGGACTTTCTGTGCCGTGGTGCAGCCTTAGCTGCAATGCGTGGGTGATGGCTACTGCAGCAGTGCGATGGCCATCTGTAAGTATGGAGGGGGGGCACAATTCGCTGCTGGGTCCAAGTGGATTTTCAAAAAGGTTATTTTTAGGAGTTCAGAAATGAATTCTTTAGCACAATAATGTACATGTGGGTTTTTTTATGGGGTGTGGCCTCCTGTGGGTGCAGAATAAGGGGGGCCCCCATGACCTCCTATTGTGCAGGGGCCCCATTAGTTGTCAGTCTGCCCCTGTTGAGAAATGCAGTTTCAGAATGCAACAATGCAGTTATAGTGACCATTTCTTAAATGTTTATTTTTCATTTTACTGTCCCTTTTAAACTTAAAAGGACATTTGACAGCAGTGGTTCCGAACCTTGGTCCTCAGGTCCCCCTATCTGGCAAACCTGGCCTGTTATCTGAAGCACAGCACAGGTGATCTAATTTGCTGCTCAGTGATTGATTGATTTATTTATTTATAAAGGATTTTACCAGGAAGGATACATTGAGATTTCTCTCGTTTTCAAGTATGTCCTGGGTTCAAGAACATTGAAGTGTTTGTTACAGAAATACAAAGTAATACAATGCAAGATATTAAAAAAACAACACAAATATACAGATTAACAGACAATTAAATATGTAGGAAATGGTCATTATGTTACATGTTTACAGGTGCATTCTGTATTGAGGTATGTTTAATAAGGAGCTCTTGAGTGACTTAAGACTGGGGGAAGATTTGTTGGTGTCTGGGAGGTTATTCCATAATTGTGGTGCTCTGTAGGAAAATGAGGACCGAGCCACTGTCTTTTTGTGTTGTGGTATTGCAAGTAAGGTGCTGGTCCTGGATCGGCGGTTATAGGATGAGGGAGCTGCTGGGGGAAGCAGTCTATTCAGGTAGGGTGGCAGCTTCCCAGAAATGCTATTAAACACCAGGCTGGAAAGGTGAAGGGTGCGTTTAGACTCGAGCGAGGGCCAGTTTAGCTCTTTTAACATGTCACAATGGTGGGTCATGTAGTTACATTGTAATGCAAAGCGTCAGAATGAGTTATACAATGTAGTAAGTTTCTGAAGATGTGTTTGCGGGGCGGCTGCGTACACTACATCTCCATATTCAATAGCAGGCATAAGCATTTGTTGTACAATGTGCTTTCTTACCGCGGGGCTCAGGCAGGATTTGTTTCTGTACAGGGCGCCTAGTTTGGGGTAAAGTTTAGATGAGTTTTTCGATGTGGGGGCCAAAGGCTAGATTAGGGTCCAACCACATACCTAAATATTTGAGAGAAGTGACTGTGGCCAGCGTGCCATTTGATTTTGTCCCAACACATAAGTGGGGATTTTGCAATTTGTGTAGTTTTAGGTTTTGTTCCAAAGAGCATCGTTATAGTTTTGTCAGTATTTAAAAAAAAGTTTGTTTGATCCACTTTTCTACCTCTGTGATTTGTGCTACCACATTGTGCTACCACATTTATTAGAAAGAGACACAAAACAAACGTTTCGGGGACACAGCCCCTTCCTCAATGTGTAATGCCTTGACAAGTACATAGTATATGTTTATAAAGGGGTTTTTGTCTAACAAGGGTAAAGCGATTCAGGCAATCTGAGACACGTGGAAGGATAATTAATTAAACTTGCTAACTCATACTCTGGGAACAACCTGCATCTCTCTAACGCCAATAGGCGTGCCAAGATGGCGGACGGAGCACAGAGCATGCGCCTACCCACGGAATCATGGGAGACTGCGGGTGCGCATGTTCAAAAGACGACTAAGGGACTTAATATACAGTGACGCTTCAAATCCACATATCCTTTTCTTCCCCTGTCGTGGGAAGTTCTAGTTAAGTCCATACGTTGATCCAACTCCTACAGTTGTGTTAAAAATTATTCAACCCCCAATGCTGTAAAGGGTTTTAGGGAATTTAGTGTACATTTGTAATTGTATTCAGAATGAAATCCTACAAGGACTTTTTAAAGAACCATATGCAACTAAAATGACATCAATTGGTTTTGTAATACAGTAGTAAATGTTTCTTTTGTGAATTCTTCATTGACACAATTATTCAACCCCTTAAAGACTACCACTCTGAAGAACAGAGGTTCATTCAAGTGTTTTCAATCAGGTATTGAAAACACCTGTGGATGTCACGGAGCAGCAATAAAGCATAATAAGCACCAATTAGGCAGCTTTAAAATGACTGATACTCAGCTCCTTCTAGACATTTACTGGTGTGGTTACAAACATGGTGAAGTCAAGAGAATGGTCCAGGAAGACGAGAAGAGGTGATTACTCTTCACAGGAAGGGCAATGGCTATAAGAAGATTGCAAAGATGTTAAACATACCAAGAGAGACCATAGGAAGCATCATTCGCAAATTCAAGGCAAAGGGCACTGTTGAAACGCTACCTGGTTGTGGCAGAAAGAAGATGCTGACTTCGACTGCTGCGCGCTACCTGAAGCGTAGAGTGGAGAAAAGTCCCCGTGTGACTGCTGAGGAACTGAGAAAAGATTTGTCAGATGTGGGTACTGAAGTTTCAGCTCAGACAATACGGCGCACACTGCGTAATGAAGGCCTCCATACCAGAACTCCCAGGCGCACCCCCTTGCTGTCTCCAAAGAATAAGCAGAGTCGACTGCAGTATGCCAAAAGTCATGTGGACAAACCACAGAAGTTTTGGGATAGTGTTCTGTGGACTGATGAAACAAAATTAGAACTGTTTGGGCCCATGGATCAATGCTATGAAGAAAAGAACACCGTACCTACTGTGAAGCATGGCGGGGGGTCAATCATGCTTTGGGGCTGTTTTGCTTCTGCAGGTACAGGGAAGCTTCAGCGTGTGCAAGGTACCATGAATTCTCTTCAGTACCAGGAGATATTGGATGACAACGTGATGCAGTCCGTCACAAACCTGAGGCTTGGGAGACGTTGGACCTTTCAACAGGACAATGATCCCAAGCATACCTCCAAGTCCACTAGAGCATGGTTGCAGATTAAAGGCTGGAACATTTTGGAGTGGCCATCGCAGTCACCTGACTTAAATCCGATTGAGAACCTCTGGTGGGACTTAAAGAAAGCAGTTGCAGTGCGCAAGCCTAAGAATGTGACTGAACTGGAGGCTTTTGCCCATGACGAATGGGCGAAGATACCCGTAGATCGCTGCAAGTTTAAAAGCTGTTAGTACAACATCCTTTTACAGTTATAAGATTGAATGTCACTTGGGGGTTTAATAAAACTGATAATGATGTGAGCACAGAAAAGACATTTGTGGTTATTTCATTATAAATGTTATGTTATATTTGTCTGACCTACACGTGCCTCTTTGATTTAATTGTAAGCAAGATGACTGAATGATCAAAATCAATGTCAAACTGGCCAAAACACTCAATTTCAGTGGGGGTTGAATAATTTTGAACACAACTGTATATATGTGTTTCCATGGTGACCCAAAAACTGCCTTAGGAAGCAGCACCTGAAAAAAATAACCCATACAGATAAACCCAAAGTGAACACATAATAACCAGTGATAATCTAAATGATACATAAAATAAAACATAACAAGGAAAAAAGGTGTCATCTGCGCTCGTTTCTATGTGTTCCATGTACAACAAAACTGAGGTTTTTGTTTGTTTCAATGGCCATTGCAACGTAAGCTCACTCGCCACTTCACGGCACCTCTTTACAGAGTGAGTACCGAACATGTATCAAAAGGCCGCTCTACTGAGCAGCTCCAAGCCCCTCCTGCTGCTTTTCAGCCAAGGAGAGGCAAAGATATGGTGGGTTTTATTTATACACGCACCAAACCCTTCCCATTTGGGATTAAAAACAAAAACAACATGGAAAGAGGAACAGCTGCAGAACGACCTTGTTATGTTTTATACATTAACTGGGCTGTTACTGGAGCGGCAGCAACTGCCAGGAGTGAGTATGGGCGCGACGCCATTTTTTCTGTATTTATGTATATCATGCTTGTAACACCAGTCCGTCGTTCTGCAGCTGTTCTTCTTTCCATGTTTTTGTTTTTAATCCCAAATGGGAAGTGTTTGGTGCGTGTATAAATAAAACCCACCATCTTTGCCTCTCCTTGGCTGAAAAGCAGCAGGAGGGGCTTGGAGCTGCTCAGTAGAGCGGCCTTTTGATACATGTTCGGTACTCACTCTGTAAAGAGGTGCCGTGAAGTGGCGAGTGAGCTTACGTTGCAATGGCCATTGAAACAAACAAAAACCTCAGTTTTGTTGTACATGGAACACATAGAAACGAGCGCAGATGACAACAAGGAAAAAAGGTATGTTTTATACATTAACTGGGCTGTTACTCCTGGCAGTTGCTGCCGCTCCGGTGAGTATGGGCGCGACGCCATTTTTTCTGTATTTATAAAATAACACATGGCAACCATGGTTACGAAACCACAGAATACATCGTATGGTAACCACACACAGCAGAGATTTATCTATATAGCATACATATACTCAACGTATACAAAATAAATGCATGAATTTAGAGATAATATAAATCGCAGGATTCGGTCTGCATTTCCACAAGGTGATCCTTATTATAATCTGGACTGTTAGAGGTATTTGAGGACCAGGATTGGGGACCAGTGGTCTAGGGTGAAAATGAGAGAGGTGGGAGGGGATAAACATTAACCCCTCCTGTCCCCTTCCTGCTATAACCCTTTAAGTTTAAAACTCCCCTGGGAGCAATCTGCTCTGTTTAGACATGACATACTGCTGTTACTTTCCTCTAAGCTGCAACATGTCACGTCACCATGGGAAGGCTGCAACTGGAGCAGCCCTCATTGCCAAGAGCATTCATACATATTGGATGAAGAACAAAATGGCAATTATATCTTGAATAAAATCATACAGGGTTATTCAGAGAGGTGAAAATCAGGAGGGTGACTGGAGATGTGAAAATTCTAGGCCAAAATATCCAAACCAGAAAAATTCTCCCATTTCTCACTATCCAAATCAGCTATTTTGACCTAGAGTTTTCACTTCTCGAAGTTCTCCAGAGTTTCACCTTTCTCTAAATAACCCTGTTAGTGTATAAGAAAGTTATTCCTATTTTTTTTATGTCAAGTTCATAGTGGGTATTGATATGTTCATGGTGAGATAAAAGGCCATCACATGTCTATCCAAAAAAAAAAAAAAAAAACTTCACCGGTACCAGGCACTCCAATTCTGGTTATTTAATCTAGTGAGTAGTGCAACATTTTGGCTGCCTTTACAGCATTTATCAACCTTGATGAAGGCTGTGACAGCAGCTGAAACGACGTGCTCCTCGGAGTAGAGCGTGTGCAACACAGCACTTTGGGGATAACCCTTAGAGCCTGCTTTTTGTCTTCTGGCACATTTTGGAGAAAATAGAATCTGGTCATTCGATCGCTGTGTACCCTTTCATTTATAAAATATTTTACCAGGAAGGATACATTGAGATTTCTCTCGTTTTCAAGTACGCCCTGGGATTTTGTTTAGTAGGAAATACATTATGCTGCATGCTAAGGTCAGTGTCTGTCTTATGCAATCCTGCCATTCTACCTCCTCTGAAATAAAATTCAATGCTCATTTAAGTGTAAAAAATGAAATTGTGGATTGCCAAGAAAAAAGTAAAACAAGGATTAGTTAGATTAAAAACAAAGGAAGGAAGGTATGTAGAAGAGGATAAAAGTCTCGCTGACTGCCTCAATGAATATTTTTGTTCAGTCTTTGGAGAAGAAAAGGAAGGAAAGGGACCTCAGTTAGGAGGAAACACTAAAGAGACATTTACATAGGAGTTTACAGAGAAGGAGGTTCTACAGCAGCTGTCTAAAGTAAAGACAAATAAGTCAGGGTGGATCCCATCAGGCCCCATTAAGTTATTAAAAGAGTTCAGTGGTGTAATTGCAAAACCGTTAACAGATTTATTTAACCAATCCTTGTTAACTGGAGTCGTCCCAGAAGACTGGAAATTAGCAAATGTTGTGCCCATTTACACGAAGGGTAGTAGGGAGGAATCGGAACTATAGACCAGTTAGTCTTACGTCAGTAGTGGGGAAATTAATGGAAACCATGTTAAAGGAATGGATTGTTGAACATCTAAAAACACAGATTACAGGAACAACATGGGTTTTCCTCAGGGAGATCATGCCAAACTAATCTTATTGATTTTTTTTGATTGGGTAACAAAAATAATAGACACAGGTGGTGCAGTAGACATTGCTTATTTAGATTTCAGTAAGGCTTTTGATACTGTTCCGCATAGAAGGCTTATCAATAAATTGCAATCTTTGAGCTTGGATTCCAATATTGTTGAATGTATTAGGCAGCGGCTGAGTGACAGGCAACAGAGGGTTGTGGTAAATGGAGTTTATTCGGCGCAAGGTCTTGTTTCCAGTGGGGTACCTCAGGGGCCAGTACTAGGGATGAGCCGAACACCCCCGAGTTCGGTTCGCATTCGAACTCGAACTTTTCAAAAGTTCGAACCCGAACTCAAAGTTCGATTTTATTTATTTTTTTTATTTATTTTTTTATAGAGTGCCCTCCAAGAGGGCATATATGCTAGCTATTTGCCATAAAAGGTGTATGGGGGTCCGGGCAGTGCCCTGGGGGACAGGAAACAAGGACAAAAAGTTAAAAAAAAAAAACGTTTTTAAAGGGACAGTGAGTTTTCCATGAAATAAGGGTTAAAAATAAAAATGAAAAATTCCTTCAAATATCGTGCTTAGGAGGTCCCCATAACCTGTCCGTGGAGTGGCGGATTTGTAGCATGTATAGAAACATTTAAAAACAATGTCCGGGTAGGGCCCTGGGGGGCAAGAAACAAGGACAAAAAGTTTAAAAAAAGAAGTTTTTAACCCCTTCAGTGCTGACGACGTGTGGGACACGTCCGCAGTTACTCTCGCTGTATGCTGAGGAGGACGTGTCCCACACGTCATCAGCTTTGCGGGAACCCCGGCGGAGATACTCCCCCTCTGGGGTCCCGTGGCGTTCTGACTTCAGCGTCCTCAGACGCTGAAGTCAAGCTCCTCCCAACGTAAATGACGTCATTGCGCCATGAGCGATGATGTCATTTCGAGACGACCCCTGGCCAGGGCCGGTGCAAGCATTTTTATCTAGTCAGGCGAAGGTGCATTTTGGTGCCCCCCCCCCATCTGTGTCATGTTAAGCCAATCAGGATAGAGGTGCCATGATAATCTCTAAGTATATTTTCCCCCAGCTCATATAGGTATATTTGCCCCAGATCACATGTGGATATATTTGCCCCCTGATCGTATGTAGATATATTTGCCCCCAGCTCATATAGGTATATTTGCCCCAGATCACATGTGGATATAGTTGCCCCCTGATCGTATGTAGATATATTTGCCCCCAGCTCATATAGGTATATTTTCCCCAGATCACATGTGGATATATTTGCCCCCTGATCATATGTAGATATATTTGCCCCCAGATTACATGGGTATATATTGCCCCAGCTCATATAGAGATATTTTCCCCAGCTCATAGAGATATTTGCCCCCAGCTCATATGGGTATATTTGCCCCCAGATCACATGTGGATATATTTGCCCCAACTCATGAATATATTTGCCCCCAGCTCATGGATATACATTTCCCCCCAGCTCATGGATATACATTTGCCCCCAGCTCAAGGATATACATTTTCCCCCAGCTCATGGATATACATTTGCCCCAACTCATGGATATATTTTCCCCTAGCTCATGGATATATTTGCCCCCAGCTCACGGATATATATATATATATTTGCCCTCAGCTCATGGATATATATATATTTGCCCCAACTCATGGATATATTTGCCCCCAGATCACATGTGTATATATTTGCCCCCAACTTATGGATATATTTGCCCTCAGCTCATGGATATATTTCCCCCCAGCTCATGGATATATATATTTGCCCCCAACTCATGTATATATTTTTGCCCCCAGCTCATGGATATATATATATATTTGCCCCAACTCATGGATATATTTGCCCCCAGCTCATGGAGATATATTTGCCCCCAACTCGTGGATATATTTGCCCCCAGATCACGTGGATATATTTGCCCCCAGATTACATGGGCATATATTGCCCCAGCTGATATGGAGATATTTGCCCCAGGTCACATATGGATATATCTGCCCCCAGCTCTCACCTGCTGCCAGGCCCCCCAGGCTCCACCGGCGTTCCTCATGGTGGCGAGCGGCCGCTGACATGATGCAGCTTTGCCGCTCGCCGGGCGGGAACCACATGACCAGCGCAGCCGTGTTCTCGCGAGATCGCGCGCGGCGCTGGTCAGGTGGTTCGGCCCCTAGCGCTGCGCCGGGTCTCCCCGGGCCGACCAAGATGGCGGCGCTCGGGGCCAGGGAATTCCGCCCCCACAAACTGGCAGGAAGCCAGATAGTAAGGCGCGCCTGTGCCGCCTTACGCTAGCGCCGGCCCTGGCCCCGGCAATGGCGGGAGATCGCCTGGAAGGGAGGGGGGATCAGTTCGGATCCCTCTCCCTCCCAATCGGGAGGTCCCACAAAAAAAAGCCAGGCACCGCTTAAAAGGGGAGAGTCTCCCCTTTTAAGCGGTGCCTGGCTTTAACCCATTAGGCACCGGGTCGCACTTCAGCAAGGCGCTGAAGTGCGGCCTAGCTCTGGTGGGGGCCGCCATCTTGGATGGCGGCTCCACCCCCGGGTCCTCCCTTACTGCCGGGGATCCCCTAGCTGCCCGGAATCCCCTGGTGGAGATAGGGGGTTTGTTTGAACCCCGATATATCTCCAGAACCGTGGCAGCTAGGGGGTCATGGAGGGTGTCAATCAAATATGATTTAAGTACTCGTTTCACTCGGAAGTACATCAGAAAGATTTCTGTCCTGTGCAGTTAACCACTCATCCAGCAGGTGGCAGCAGGCATGCAGTTTAGTTTATGCGAGAAGAGGTTCCTTGACCACCAGTATTGGTGTCTTTGTCCTCCCAGTGTAAGCTCCATACACAGGACATGGTAGTTTCAAAGGCATTCCCATAGTAAAATATCACTGTCTAAAACCTCTGGCTGTTTACACAAGTGTTCTGTCTGAGACCGAAATAGCCGCGGGGGATGCCATGTGTCCCTCTCAAAATCCTAATGGTTTTATTTCTGAGTCACAAAAAACACAATACTGTACTTTGTTTCCTACCATACATATGGACATGTAAAATTAGTTTTTGACATGTTCTCATTAGAGTGTTATTACATTTGGTGGGTGGAAAAGATCAGCATATTTATAAAATGTTTATCAGAAACAAATTACACCAGGATTTCTATTCATTACAAGTATCCCAGGACAGGGCAGCAAAATGACATATTGTAATATTAAATATTCCAATAAATCAGGGGTCAGCAATCCTGGCCCTCCAAATGTTTTGGAACTATACCGTATTTTTCGCTCCATAAGACACACTTTTCTCCCTCCAAAAAGTGGGGGGAAAAGTGGGTGCGTCTTATGGAGCGAATGCCCCATAATATGCCCCAACTCACCTGCCGCCGCCGCGTTCGGCTCCCTCTGAGTGTGCGTCCGGCGGCAAGGAGCTTGGGCACTCGCCTGGGGGAGCCACGTGACCAGCCGCGATCTCGCGAGATCACAGTCACGTGGCTCCCCCCAGGCGAGTGCACAAGCTCCTTGCCGCCGGACGCACAGTCAGAGGGAGACGAACGCGGCGGCGGCAGGTGAGCTGAGGCATATCCATGTGTGAGCTGAGGCTGGGGCATATCCATGTGTGAGCTGGGGCATATCCATGTGTGAGCTGGGTCATATCCATGTGTGAGCTGGGGGTATATCCATGAGCTGGGGCAGTAGATCCATGAGAGGAGCTGGGGCAGTAGATCCATGAGAGGAGCTGGGGCAGTAGATCCATGAGAGGTGGGGCAGTAGATCTATGAGAGCAGCTGGGGCAGTTTATCCATGAGAGCAGCTGGGGCAGTTTATCCATGAGAGCAGCTGGGGCAGTAGATCCATGAGAGCAGCTGGGGCAGTATATCCATGAGAGCAGCTGGGGCAGTAGATCCATGAGAGCAGCTGGGGCAGTAGATCCATGAGAGGAGTTGGGGCAGTATATCCATGAGAGAAGCTGGGGCATTATCCATTATTACACGATTTGATTCAGAATATTTTTTTTCCTGTTTTCCTCCTCTAAAAACTAGGTGCGTCTTATGGAGCGAAAAATACGGTATTTCACTTGAGGCTCTGCAAACCTAATGAGCAGCCGAGCATCACCAGAAATGTAGTTTCAAAACATCTGGACGGCTGTAGTTGCCCACACCTGTACTAGAACCTCAATTTAGTGCTTAAACAAGATGCTTTGTCCTGATTTCTTTAGGGCTGTGGTTCTCAACCGCGGTCCTCAAGTACCCTTAACAGGCCAGGTTTAGAACCATCCAAGAAAAAACATATATTTTATACTGCTTTCCAAAGATTTGGGGCAAACATAGAAAAATAGTGGTTGGTGGTTCCTTTCATAAAATCGCATGCAACTCATTTATTGGTGTATCCAATATACCGTGATACAAACAGATTAAACAGTGATGTACAGAATGGTTCTCTCTCAATATAATCTGTTTGTATCACGGTATATTGGATACACCAATACATGAGTTGCATGCGATTTTATGAAAGGAACCACCAACCACTATTTTTCTGTTTGCCTGAAATCTTTGGAACATATATACGTTAAGAGTTGGAACCAGTTTGCGCTTTCATAGTGTGTTTTTCCTTTCCACTATTGTATTCATATAGACGGAGTGTTTTGACTATTGACAGCAGCATTCATTAAGGTACCCACCTATACACTTCCCTAACCAGCGCTCCAGACTACGGGTGCTCGTGCACTCCCTATCGCAGGTTTTTAAAGATTGCCTTGGGGAAATGCAGACTGAATCCTGCAATCACTGAGCAGCAAATCATATCACCTGTGCTGTGCTTCAGATATCTGGCAAACCTGGCCTGTTGGGGGTACTTGAGGACCGCGGTTGGGAACCACTGCTTTAGGGTATGAATTTTTTGAACTCCTTTTAAAAGCAAACAGATGATGACCCCTTTTGTACACCTTTTACAGGCTACTGAATAGCTTGGGTTTTTGCTCCGATGTGACTGGTCGAGGATATGTGTCTGCAGTTGTGTTCATAAAAGCTTTCTATGAATGGGTTAAACTAAGAAAATACTAAGCAGGGGTAGGGACCCAATCCCGACGCCAAACAAATTTGGGATTTCATGGTCCTGGGGAGCTGTGATTGGTTCTCTCTTGCCGTTGTGCAGTCAATGGTTTTTGTCGCAGTCCTTGCAGTGAAGCTGAGTGAGGCTTAGGTTGACTGACAGTAACTTAATATGGGGTTTGGTCATCCTAGCTCAAAAGCATTTTGGAGCAAAGCCCATAAATAGCTGTAACGATGCTGCAGGAAGGAGGGAAGGTGGGGGTAGAATAAATTCCCTGAGGAAGATGAGGCTTTCGAACTACAACTTTTTTATACTTTGAGCATATTAATTAGTTCTAACCACATTCCAATGTTTTGGTACTTTATTTAATAGTAACATTAGCAACCAAGAAATGTATTTATTCAGAAAATGCAACAAATGTCTATTGGTTATAATTGTGTAGCTAATAAAGTTATCAGACACGCATATATACTCAAAGTCCCACTAGAATATATTTCCATTAATACAGCTAATTAGTCAACGTGTAGCTGTAATTCGTTTTTTTATGCAATGTGACAACAAACATATCAAACATATACAAAGTTGGTGTCTGTTCACTAATGTCCATGGCGATGCTTTGTAAATGCACTTGTCAAAATTGATTCAGGAAATGTTGGTTAATTCTTTTCCTTGAGTTTCAATACGGAACAACCATAAAGCAAATAATATTTTTTATGTATTGTAACATGTAAAGACAGTAGAGGAATGCAGAACTCCCGAAGTGGTTTCTTAGGATGCATGACATGGCAAATATCTGT
This sequence comes from Leptobrachium leishanense, assembly GCA_009667805.1. Taxonomy (NCBI): domain Eukaryota; kingdom Metazoa; phylum Chordata; class Amphibia; order Anura; family Megophryidae; genus Leptobrachium; species Leptobrachium leishanense. The sequence continues at coordinate 67,079,643 of CM019069.1, read as the reverse complement.
TGGTCTTTGTCAAGCCTAAATGAGGACAGGGTCGGACGAGCGTTTTTCAGAGCGGAAGGAATGTCCGGGGGGAGTGGACGTTCCTTCCACTCTGACGCTAGCGCTTAGCGCTACAAGGCTCAATCCTCCTATGGAGGATCGCGCTTTGCAGCCCCGTCAAGCACACGTCGTAGCACTTCGACGGGGAGACTTTCAGCATGACCGCAGCACGTCCGCTGTAGCGCACGCAATTCGTGCGAGTGCTACAGCATGTGGCCGGCCCCATCGAAGCGTTGGGAGGCACACCAGTACGCGTGCACGTAGTGCGCTCTTCTCACCATGCCTGAAGATGGCTGAAGCATTGCCACATCTTCCATCTCAATAAACCTGGTTGGTTGAACCACCTTAGGAGTGCCAGATTCCTCTATTGTCTTTTCAAGTTTATGGTGTTGACCTACCTGGGACCAGTGTTTTGCTCCCTTAACCTCTGTGATACCATATTTGTTTTCAAGACACAAGAGTGCCCTGCTATATATTTTTTATGAACAGCGTCTTTCTGTACGCCATTGTCCCTCCCATTGTATGAATTTATCTTACAGTGTCTTTGTCAGTGCCTGGGTTTGTCAGTATTTGTGTCTTTCAATGTCTTTGTCATAATATGCAGGTCTTTTTCTGTGTTGTCTATGTTGGTCTTTGTCTCTGTATCAGGGATGGTGGCAGGCATGGTGATCATTCAAACTATATAAACTAACATGATGTGGGAGGGTAAGTGAAGAGAAATAACACAAAGCTTAACTGGGGCCGCACACTGAATCTCAAATTCAAGGTGCTACTACAAACCAAAATAATTATGTCCATGCTACACATGTAAATTAAAGACCAATTACTGCAAATACAAGCATAGGTAGCAGATGAACTTTCTGTAGAGAGATATAACACATCCGGTTTAGAACGAAGGGCTAGATAGGGCACATATACACACACACAACCCATCTGCACATACAAACACATACAGGTCATCTACATCCAAAATATGCAGGTAGAGGTAAGAAGCAGAGTAATCAATCGGATCACCATTTGGAAGTATGGGAAGTTGTTCCAACACCAAAACAAGTGTGACGATGGCATTTCCTCCAGTAAAGCCCTTCTCATATCAGCTCCAGAAATCTGGGGCTGAACTTTCCAAGGTCTATAGACTGCACTTTAGCCTCCTAAATCCAATCCCAGCCTCATTTCATGGTTATAACTAGAGATGCCCCAATACCGATACTAGTATTGGTGCCAATACTGGCCATTTGTATGAGAATCTGACTCAAGCAAATGCCTCCTATACAGGAAGCCGAACTGGTCACACTTGCCAAGTGCTATCTGAGATCTGGGGCCAGCTGACCGTATGCTCTAAAAGCATTCTGCCAGGCCCACCAGCTGGCCGCGTTTCTTTGAGTGCCCACCAGCATGTGTATGTTTTAACACAGCTCTGCCAGACCCCGCAGCTGTGCTCCCGCATACATTCTGCCAGCTGACCCTTGTGTATCTGAGGTCTGGTGTCTGTGTAACTGAAGTCTGTGTGTTATCTGAGGTGTGTGCAGGACTGTGCATTGGATGACTGAGTTGTCTGGCCATACCTTTCAATAAATTGGACAGACTTTCAGCAAAATCTTTATTTATTGGAAAACTGTCACATGACATTAAATAAAGGGATCGGTATCCGTGCACAACTGACGTACTTTCTGACTGATGATACTGTAGACACCACACGGTCCGTTTTTTTTGACTGACGTTTTTTTTGACTGATGTAGATAGTAAATAAAATTAATATGTAAAATGAAAAAAATTGATACATGATATGAAAAAACATTTTGTCCGTCAAAATGCTGGACGTCAAAAATGCAGTCCGTCTGACTACGTTCCATCACTCACACACAAAGCTACGCGGAAGTGGCGCACTCTGTGCATCCGTCCTAGCGGTTTGACGTCCTTGGCTCGGGTCAGACAAGCGCAGTGTTCACGTTTGTTTTTGCGCACATATTAACGTCCATGGTAGCATACAATTAGGATCAATAGAGACCCACACACGAAGTACGTCCACACGGAAGTGCGGACACACAACAGACGCGGCAAACGGACGCAGGTTAGGCAAGAACGTAAATCCGCTAGAATGGATGCACAGAGTGCACTGCGTCCGCAACGTCCGCATAGCTTTGTGTGTGAGTGATGGAATGTAGTCAGACGGACTGCATTTTTGACGTCCAGCATTTTGACGGACAAAATGTTTTTCATATTAATTTATTTTCCCTGCTACATCAGTCAAAAAAGTCCGTCACAAAAACGGACTGTGTGGCCACTACCTTGTCGTCAGTCAGAAAATACGTCCGTTGTGCACGGACGCACAGTCCACACAGAGTGTGCTCGTCTGACCCTAGCCTAAATTGCGTCCGGTGCCACGTGCGTTGTGCGTCCACACTTCTGTGCGGACGTACTTCGTGTGTGGGTCTATTGATCATAATTTTATGCTACGACGGACGTTAAAATGTGCGGCAACACGGACATGATCACTGCGTTCATCTAACACGGGCCTAAAATAATTAAATACTTGTTAAATGTTGTGCCATGAAGAACAGAGTTGTTCAAGCATGGTATACATGATTCATTTATCTTATGTCATATTTCCCAAATCTTATTTTGTGTTTAAATCAACAGGGTTTTATTGGAGAAAGCTCAACAGCTGTCAAACACTACGTACCCTGTTTTGTCTTTGCATTATGCCGCAATGCGAGTTCAAAGCATCATGGATTCGGACAGAGACACCAATCTGTACGAGCTGATAGGATACCGTGCTTTCCCAAAACAGTTATTCGTAGACGTAGTTCTCCAAGACTGAATTAGAACTCCTTGAAGGAACATTCCAGGAACTATAGTTACTAGCGTGCAAAATAATCTTGGTGGATACAAATAGTCATGGAACTAAACTTTCAAGATTAAGTCTCTTAATTAGTGTGAGAATGGGTATATACGTGAGTTTTAATATATGGAGCCATGGTTTAGATGGGCTACTTCAACTTCTTCAGGTCTGAAATAGAGTCAAGAAGAAGCAAATCAAGACCCAGGAGAAACCGAAATAAAAGATAGATTCCTGTATAGCTACGTCAACATTATTTGTCCATTTAATAGAAGGTAAATGTCACCTGGGAGTGTCTTTTTGTGTAAATGGGCCATGTGTGCTAAGTAAAGCTATGAGCTATTATCAGCTTCACCAGTTGTCCTCAGGCTCTCCTTTTCTGTGGTAAGAACAAATCATTACAGACAAGCGCAGAACAATCTTCAGCTCACAATTTTGCCAATGAGGTTATTTGGATTGAGGTTTAGAGAAAGGTCCAATGTTACCTTAATATAGATCCTTCATGAAAAAAGCAAATTATGAAAACGGGCAGAAATAGGCAAGTGGAAATTATGAAAATTCCATGTCCTTACATGCTGAAAATATTACTATTATTGATAACTTAATTGTAGAAAATATTTTCAAGAATTTCCAAAAAATTTGCTCCAATCCAATTGTGATGGTTGTATGTACTCTTCTTCCCGGGGCCAGCACCTGAGTTATGTGTTGCTAAATCTATTTTCAGGTTTTCAATCTTCATGAAGGATACAAAAACCGCTAATGTGCAGTATCACCTCAAAAGTGAACCGCTCATGAATTGCCTCAATCTTGGTCCCCTGCATGCCCAGTACAGAATGATTTGCAGGAGAGTTACCTGCTGACAGAAGCCACCCAAATCTGAGATATTATTTAGCACATGGGGACAAAGCTTCACACAGCCAACTACACAAACACACCCTTATCCCACTCAGCTGTACACAATCACATTCTACACAGGAAAACCCCCACACTCACCCATCTTAATTCATACACACTCATTCCCATCTCACAGAGTCCACCTCCCATTCCACCATATCGCTCAGCCACACATAAACATATCCCACGCAGTCAAACCAACTCATACTCCCATCCAAATTCATCCACACTCACTCGAATCCCACAGACCCAACCTCATACCCATTTCACTCTGCCAAACCTCCACATGCCCACAGTCCAACTCCATAAATACTCCCATCCTACAATCTGATTCGGAATGGTTTACTATGAAAAAGACACTGCTTTTAAGCCACGTCAAAAAAATGATGCGGTGAAAAGACTCATCTTTGAAAAAAGACACTACAATTCCGATGAGTTCAAAAGAAGAGGCAGAATCTGTTACCTACAAATGAAGCAAAAATGGAGCAGAATGTTATGGTTAGCCCTAACACAAGCAAAATAATTGCAACCTAACCCTAATTTTTAACCCTAACTTCTATTCCTAAACCTATTTCTAAATTAGAATGATGATCCATTTCGGCTGAGGTATCTAAATCGGATGCAGTCAATACCAAAAATCCGCCTGCGTCCGAATTTGACTGGCGTCCAATTCAGCCACACAATTGGAGAGTTTTTTTTTTCCTCAAACACATGACCTTTTTATCATCTCTTTTGATGTGGTTTAAAAACCACATCTTTTTTTATAGGATATCAGAATTAAATGTATAATAATAAATATGATATGAATAATAATTTCTAAATGTAATAAAATGAATTTGAGCGGTCTTGCAACAAGCTTACAAACTACAATACCCACGGTTTTGCATTAATTTAGTCCAATCCCAAAGCACCAAACCCATCCATCTTTATACTTGTTTATAGCTCACTAGGCTTACATCTTTTCCTTCCATTTACCTTACCCTATTTTAGGTAATTTAGAGACATGCGTGAATTAGAGCATTCAGGCTAGGGTCAGACGAGCGCATTTTGTACAGTCTGTGCAGTACGGACGCACGTTCTGACAGAAGACGCAGTAGTGGCCACACAGTCCGTTTTTGTGACTGACGTTATTTTTGACAGATTTAGATGGGAAATGAAAAACCATTTTGTCCGTGAAAAATGCTGGACGTATAAATGCAGTCCGTCTGACCACGTTCCATCACTCACACACAAAGCTACGCGGATGTTGCGGACGTGGCGCACTCCGCACGTCTGTTCTAGCGGTATTACGTTCTTGCCTAACCTGCGTCCGTTTGCCGCGTTCATCATGCGTCCGCACTTCCGTGCAGACGTACTTCATGTGTGGGGCTCCATTGGTCAGAATGCTATGCTGCCACGGACGTACAAATGTGCGGCAACACAGACGTGAACACTGCGCTCGTCTGACACGGGCCTCAGTCCTTAGGCCCAGAGAAATTATTCAAAAATTAAGGAAAACTTTAAAACTCCAAAGGTCAATTACTTTTTTCTTTATTCCACCACAATCCAGGTACACTATTAGTGGAGGACCGAGGGAGGATGTGGGTAACTGGACATACAGTGTATAAACCCACATGCGAAGTTACAGAGTCATAATAGGTTCTAATTTGTGTGCCTTTGATATATCTACACTATAGAAACTGTATGGAGTTGGACTTATTGTGCTTTGTTTTATTGTCTATGTTTGTCTTACCTGTGAAGATATTTGGTTTATATTGAATTTCAACCTATTGAAAACATAAAGATATATTTTTTACAATCATTTGTAGGGGAATAATGGATGATCCTGTGCATAAATAAGAGACATTCCAATCTTGGTAAAAAAAATATACACATTGTGTTGGTTGTGAAACAGAGAAGTCCTTGTTCTTCCTTGGCAACAGTTCTTATTTAAAATACAAAAAAGAAATGAAAAGTACAACTGTATGCGTGTTGTTCGTTTGGTCAGATCATGTTTGTCTATCATTGGGACGTTGGATTTCAAAATCCAGGTATTTCCAGAAGGTGCACAATTTATTTTCTGCAGCTGCACATTCAAGTCTCTGATCAGGGTTGTTACAAATCGAATGATTGTGGAGTGCGACTGCCACTGCCTGCCACACCTGCATTGGGCATTAGTCAAACATGGCACATATATAAACATTTATGTTAGGGATATCCCAATCCAACCCCTAGGATCCGGATAGCAGCATTTTTCAGACATTGGCTTAGTCAAGCCAACCCAATTCCCGAGTCTGAGACCTGCTGGGTGCCAAGACTCCTAGGCCCCTATTACATTCTTCGTGCAATTCCGTTCAAGCAGCGCAAATTTTTTTGCGCGCATCGTCCAGTGTTATCGTGCGAAAATTAACGTGGTATACCGATCCGAACACATTTTCTCATCCGTCAAAAAATAACGTTTGTAAAAACGACACGCAAAACGAAGTGTAATACACGCGCAGTAACATTGCGCAAGTAAATCAGTGTGCGGACTGTTTTTTTCGCGGTATCAGCCAATCAGAATTAAGAACCTTAATTGACATCAATTTACCTTAATTGACTCACTTAAGTTTTTGCGCCTGTCAAAGTAAATCTGAGTACCGGTATACATGCTGCAGCAATAAAAAAAATATGCACAAATTCACAATTTTATTGTTTGGGTATGTGTATAATGTGTAACCACACCGTGCTGTATTTTTTTGTTCGTGCTGGTGTTTTTCTTTTTGGCCAGAACGTTCCGATTTGCAGTTACCACCAGCTTTTCAAAGACGTTAAAATTATGCACGCAAACAGAGTTCATAAAAAGATGCGCATCGATTGTAATACCATCCGCGTACCAGAGCACGAACGAATTTGCGCTCACAATGTTAAGTATAGGACGCGCACAGTTCATCACGCTCGCGCAGGTCCATCCACGTTAAACGATAACGTGCATCGTTTGCGCGAACGTTGTAATATGACGTTCAGCGCAAAGGGTTTTGCCCCTCGCGCAAATGCTCATTTGCGCACGCAAAACGCACTGCGCGAAGAATGTAATAGGGACCCTAGTGTCCGACTAGAGTCCCTCAGCCATGGCAGTGACGCCCAGTGTATTCCCTGCCTGCTTGTGAGTCATGGAGAAAGCAGAAAAGACCCATGAGCAGAGAAAATACTGGGACTTGAATGCCAAGGCCTGGGATCCCCTTTTGCAAGGGAGCCAGTTGTCCAGCTGCAGGTCGTGCAGTATCAGATAGGGACATGGTATCGGCTGCTCCTGATTATATAGTATATATACAGTGGCAAGAAAAAGTATGTGAACCCTTTGGGATTACGTGGAGTTTTGCATGAATTGGTCATAAAATGTGCTCTGATCTTCATCTAAGTCACAACAATTTGAAAAACACAGTCTGCTTAAAACAATACAACACAAACATTATATGTTTTCATGTGTTTATTGAACATAACATGTAAACATTCACAGTGCAGGATGGAAAAAGTATGTGAACCCCTAGCCTAATGACCTCTCCAAGAGCTAATTGGAGCCAGGAGTGAGCCAACCTTGAGTTCAATCAGTGTGATATTATTGGATGTGTTGCTGAAAGCTGTCCTGCCCTTTAAAAACACACACCAGTTTTGGGTTTACTGGTTTCAAGAAGCACTGCCTGATGTGAACCATGCCTCGCAGAAAAGAGCTCTCAGAAGACCTACGATCAAGAATTGTTGACTTGCATGAAGCTGGAAAGGGTTACAAAAGTATCTCCAAAAGCCTTGATGTTCATGTGTCCACGGTAAGACAGACTGTCTACAAATGGAGAAAGTTCAGCACTGTTGCTACTCTCCCTAGGCTCAGTCATCCTGTAAAGATGACTGCAATAGCACAGCACAGAATGCTTAATGAGGTAAAGAAGAATCCTAGAGTGTCAGCTAAAGACTTACAGAAATCTCTGGCACATGCTAAAATTTTTGTTGACACATCTACAATAAGGAAAACATTAAACAAGAATGGAGTACATGGGAGGACACCACGCAGGAAGCCATTGCTGTCCAAAAATAATATTGCAGCACATTTGAAATTTGCAAAAGAGCACCTGGATGTTCCACAGCACTACTGGCAAAATATTCTGTGGACAGATGAAACCAAAATTGAGTTGTTTGGAAAAAACACACAACACTATGTGTGGAGAAAAAAAGGCACAGCACACCAACATCAAAACCTCATCCCCACTGTAAAACATGGTGGAGGTAGGATCATGGTTTGGGGCTGCTTTGCTGCCTCAGGGCCTGGACGGATTGTTGTCATTGATGAAAAAATGAATTCCAGAGTTTATCAAGACATTTTTCAGGAAAATGTAAGACCATCTGTCCGCCAACTGAAGCTCCGCAGAGGATGGGTGATGCAACAGGACAATGACCCAAAGCATACAAGTAATTCAACAAAAGAATGGCTTCAACAAAACAAAATACGCCTTCTGGAGTGGCCCAGTCAGAGTCCTGACCTCACCCCGATTGAAATGCTGTGGCATGACCTTAAGAGAGCGATTCACACCAGACATTCCAAGAATATTGCTACACTGAAACAGTTTTGTGAAGAGGAGTGGTCCAAAATTACTCCAGATCTTTGTGCAGGTCTGATCTGCAACTACAGGAAACGTTTGGTTGAGGTTATTGCTGCCAAAGGAGGGTCAACCAGTTATTAAGTCCAAAGGTTCACATACTTTTTCCACCCTGCACTGTGAATGTTTACATGTTCTGTTCAATAAAAACATGAAAACATATAATGTTTGTGTTGTATTGTTTTAAGCAGACTGTGTTTTTCAGATTGTTGTGACTTAGATGAAGATCAGAGCACATTTTATGACCAATTCATGCAAAACTTCACGTAATCCCAAAGGGTTCACATACTTTTTCTTGCCACTGTATATTGTATATAAAGATATACAATGTTATCTTACATTAATTTTGTGGCTGTAGCAGTAGTAGTCTTCAATGATTTATTATTGAATAGTAATAAAGTTAAAGTGATCCCCATCCACATTCCAACTATGCCACTACCAGCAACTTCATGTACAATTTAAATTAGTTATAAAGCATCAAAATATACACAGCGCAGTGTCATGGGTAGGATGAAATAAAATCTAAAATAAACAAGTTTGGAACAAGCAGAACGAAAAGCAAAGAGGACCCTGCTCAAGTGAATTTACAATCTAGTAGCAATTACAAACAACACTGCAAATGTAAGCCGATAACCATCCGCCATCGCGAAGGGAAGGTCTGATACCATGACAGTGATGATTTTGATCTATAAAAATAAAATATTTATTGTATTAAATTTTGAAACATTAAATTGAAAGACCAAGACAAAATAGCCAGGAAAAGTTCTAAGATTGAGGATACATTGAGGATACAATCAGGATACATTGAGTATTGATGTATTGGGATTCAGACTGTACGTTAAGACTCCAACACAAACTAGCAGTACTGGTAATATACTTTATTACATTACTAGACTCACACACTTCACAGATCAATGATTTTATTTATACAACTCCTATCCGAAACTTGGCATTGATCCCTTTGAAAGTTCAGAGCATAATTTCCCCAGCGCTAGTAAGGGGAAATAAATTCTTCAATGCTAGCTGTATTCTGTAGTATGAATTTCTTGGCTCTTAGATACGTGTTCAGATCTTTTCAATAAGATTTTTCTTTATCTTTGAAATAGACCCTTTCATTTGGTTTTTCTCTGTCTTTCTCTTATTTTCTGTCCCTTTGCATCACCAATTAAACATCTCTTTTGTATTTTTAAAACGATAATGTTGGGATATAATCTTGCCTATATTTTAGATTTATATGTGCTGTGCCCCTTTAAAATAAAAACTTGAAGAAAACAAATAGTACCAGACCCATGTTGTGTGAGTGTCCAAAGAGCAGATTAAACTCATGGCCTCCTCAGGATTTTTTTTTTTTTAACATTTTTTACAAACAACAAAATACATTGTAAAATGTCTAATTTCTCTTGTTTCAGTCAGCAGTATTTTTCTTTACTGCCTAGCAACAAGAACCATTTAAAACTGTTGAAAATGCCGGCTATATTGTCCAGATGACACGCTACGTATGTTGTAACCAGTGATGCGATTTGAGTCATCCCTCCCCTGCTAATTCAGTGACTCTAACGCTGGTCCTTCTCCTGCCACATGTCTATACTTTGTCAGTGTTGGTGTTGCACTCTTTAGAATAAGAGACGGAGCTTGTTCTGGTACAACACATTTATTTTATGAGTTCACCTGAAACAGATAAAAGATTCTGTTTTTACTCTGGATGCACTGTGCACACTCTCTCTTAACTGCATCCAGTGGTAACTTCAGGATTACTGAATCTATATAACATAAAATCCTAATCCATTATACAGCCTATCTTAAATAACAATTGGTACAAACATATCTAGAATTAAACAAATCTACCTAGCAACAAAATATAATCTGGTTTCACTTTCAATCTCTGTTGGAGATTGCACAGAACAAATATCATACACAAGTAATAACATTCTGCACATTTTCTCAGAAATAAAACCTACTTAAAACTGATTCTGGGAACTGGAGTTACTCGTACATAAGGCTTCTGTTACTATACTAGCATGCTTTCCTAATTCAGCCATGTTGATTACAACACGTGGCTGCAGTGAATCCTATTTAGCAATCTGTGTAACCAGACCGATTTAACAGCATAAAACACTGATGCTTCCTTCATTCTGTTAAATGACATTCTCCATGTTAAAGGAGAGAACAACTATACAGACATTAATACAGCTACTGCAGTTTCCAATGCATATTACACCAGGCCTGTCACAGCAATCAGTCTGCAGGGGTCTGTCTGACCAAACTCCTATTTACATAAAATCTCTAATAACCTTTCTCATTAACTGTTAGACTTTAGATACTTTTCTGCCTACCTGAAACAGATAAAAGATTCTGTTTTTACTCTGGATGCACTGTGCACACTCTCTCTTAACTGCATCCAGTGGTAACTTCAGGATTACTGAATCACTGAGACAACCACATGGTATTAAGTACAGTTTCTGTGGCTGAGGACACAGCAGTGACACCCGCTGGTAGGAGGTCAGAACAGCAGCAACAGAACTATGTTCTGGTAAATTTCAATAATAACAAAACAAAATGCTTTCTACTTAGTCCTGTTTACAGTACTCTTTTGGTGTGCAATGAGTTTAATACCGATTTAATACACAGAGTGCCACATTGGCAAGTATGTAATGTGACTTTAAATAATAAATATTGCCAGGGATGACACATTTTCTCCGTTGAGTATTCTGACAATGAAAAAAAGCCATTTTCACTAACATATTTACTTACATACAGGTGAAACTCGAAAAATTAGAATATCGTGCAAAAGTTCATTTATTTCAGTAATGCAACTTAAAAGTCCACTCCTTGTGAAAGTCCCCAACACTTTTAAATGGCCTTTTCCTGACAATCCTCTCCAGGCTGCGGTCATCCCTGCTGCTTGTGCACCTTTTTCTTACACATAACTTTCTATTAATGTGCTTTGATACAGCTCTTTGGGAACATCCAACTTCTTTTGCAATTACTTTTGAGGCTTTCCCTCCTTATGGAGGGTGTCAATGATGGTTTTCTGCACAACTGTCAGGTCAGCAGTCATTCCCATGATTGTGATTCCTACTGAACCAGACTGAGAGACCATTTAAAGGCTCAGGAACCCTTTGCAGGTGTTATGGCTTAATTAGCTGATTAGAGTTGGACACTTTGAGCCTAGAATATTGCACCTTTTCACAATATTCAAATTTTCTTAGATTGTGGATTTGGGGTTTCCATGAGCTGTAAGCCATATGTCAGGTCCTAGAGGCCCTGACCCCCTGGCGCCCCCTTTCTATGCCACATCCTGCATGCCCTATGCAGGTTCCAGGACTTTATATCAGACTATACACATTCCTGGACTCTGACATTCTACCCTGGAACCTCACCTGCCCTTCATCCTCCCTAATCAGTCCTGTATTTAAGGAAGTCACACCCTCTACCCTGGACTTCCTCATTGAAGTCCCAGACTGTGTTCCTGTGCAGAGCTATTCCTGAACCCTCCTTTGTGGTATCGAAAAAGACTACCTAAGGACCTCTTGTCTATTTCCTGGACATTCACCCTTCAAGCCGGTAACCCCCCTGTGCTTCCTGATTCCCCCCATTTTGAACCCCTGGATAGCAGACCCCCTTGATTTTGGACTTTGACCACCCTGATTGCTGCCTTGCCTAGACCCCCTGCTTTGCCCACGACCATTCTATTGCCTGCCCCCTGCCTGAGACCGTTGCTTATGTCATCTGTGTTTATGTATATATCTGTTTAGTGTATTGTTTATTCATTGCTTGCCCCATGTGCTGTTAAGTTCCCTTTGTGTCTCTTTCTACTCACTTCTCTAGTATCTTTAGTCTCCCCTTGCTATCCCTCAATTATCCTGCTTTCTAACTGCTCTCATATTCAGTTCTCACTAACCTCCCTTCCCACTACTCTCAGCCATCCCTTTTGGCCTCCACCTCCTTTTCCTGCATCTCCTCTCCTCCTCCTCCTGGCTATTCCCCATTGTGCTCAGTCTCCTCTATTATCCTGTTCAGATCTTGTGTATGTTTTATGTTCTGGTGTTTATTATTTAATAAACTCTGTTTTTTCTGCAAACCTGCCTCACTGCATCTTGGGCTCACTAGCGCACCTGCTGCATCAATCAGTCTGAACCCTGACACCATAATCATCACAATTATGACAAATCACAGCTTGACTAATCTCCTATATTAGTTTCACCTTTTAAGTTGCATTACGGAAATAAATGAACTTTTGCACCATATTCAAATTTTTCGAGTTTCACCTGTATATCAAAGCAGCTCTCTCCTCAACCAAGAGGCTGCAGACTTCATGTCATGCTTCCAGTCCTGGAGTCCATAGGAAAGCCGGGACATCCTATTCATGAGTTGATCCAGGCCAGCTATAAGTATTGCCTTGCCCTTCCTGCATCCAGTCCCGGATTTTCTTAGCCATCAGCTGTCCTCAGTATCCACCTGTCTGTTAGAGCATTTGTCCAACTCCCGATTTTAGGGCATCTCTCCCATGATGCAGTGCTCCGTCATTCAGTCTCCAGCCCTACCATGGTTTTCATTAGACTCCCCAAACGTGTTCCTGAATCTTTATGTGCTTTATCCCTTGGTTTGACCTCTTGCTAAGTATTCTTGGTTCTAGTTTCTGCTTTTGTCCATCTTTGGCGCTTATCCTGTTTCTGTGTACTGACCCTAGCTATTGTGTTTGGATTCTGGCTTTACTTTCTTGTCCCTGTATGATTATTCTAATTCAGTGTACTGACCCTGGCCATTGTATTTGGATTCTGGTTTTGCTATATTAACCCCTGTTGCACTGATTATTCCGTGTACTGACCTCAGCTAGTACTCCTGCCTATTCTCTGTGCCTTAAACCCCTATAGTGCTGTATATACCCCGTGTACCTATCCTGGCGATTGTCATTGACTCTGTCTTTGCATAGCCTTGCACTGCCTCGTGTTAGCTTTTGCTTCTCTTCTCCGTTCCTAGTATGGATCCAGCCACTTCAAGGACCAGCCTGTCAGATTAGGGATTTCAGTATTTTGGTTGTCTTTGTGCAGACAGTAACTGCCCTGCGTAGCCATGTCTTCACCTCCTGCCTTTCTCTGTACTGTTTGTCTGCATTCAGCCAGTGGTGCCTCCTGCTCTTTGGGCCTTTAACGCCATATATGGGTCACACCTCAACTCATGCCAGGTGCCACCCTGATGTTTCATGTCTTTCTTCATTGGGTAGGGATACAAAAATAATGTAGATTGTCATCTCCAGGGACTCAAAACAGTCACATGTTGACTTCCTTTTCTTTTTCTGCAACTCCTCATAAGTGTCTATTGTATCATTGCCATATTGTTGGGTGGATTGGTTTTGGCCGTCTCCCATGTCGGTCCATACCTACAAATTTTGGATGCTTCCTACACGATTCATGACAAAAGAGCATTAATTTAAGCCCGGATCTTAGAAATTCCTCATTGCCCAAATCTAACCAGAGGCAAAAGAAAGGCTGATAGGGAACTGATCTTTAAATGGCTGAGCTAAACAAATTACGAATGGCCAGATGCAAGTCAATGTCTTGGGCAGGAGATAAGCGCAGCAACAACTAAACAAGCCAAGGGTTAGCACTGGAATAATCGAACAAAGCAATTATTAAACCAGAGAGGAAATAACATAGAAACCCAGTGAAGGGCAATGCACTATGGGCCCTATTACATTCTTCGCGCAATTTGTTGCGCGCGCACAAAAGCGCATTAACATGAGGGGCAAAACCCTTCGCGCTGACCGGCTTATTACGACGTTTGCGCATACGATGCGTGTTAACGACTAGCTCGAGTGACCCTGCGCAAACGCAAGTTCGTGAGCGCATCCTATACTTAACATTGTGAGCGCAAATGCGTTCGTGCTCTGGTACGCGGATGGTATTACAATCGATGCGCAACTTACGAATGATGTTTGCGCGCATAATTTTAACGTCTTTGAAAAGCTGGTGGTAACTGCAACTCTGAACGTTCTGGCCAATACGAAAAACACCAGCACGAAAAAAAAAAAACAGCAAAGTATAATTACACATTCTACACATACCCAAACAATAAAATTGGGAATTTGTGCGTCTTTTTGTTATTGCTGCAGCATGTATACTCAGATTTACTTTGACAGGCGCAAAAACTTAAGTGAGTCAATTATGGTCAATTAAGGTAATTTGATGTCAATTAAGGTTCTGAATGGCTGAATCCCGCGAAAAAAAACAGTCCGCACACTGATTTACATGCGCTACTTTACTGCGCGCGTATTTCTCTTCGTTTTGCGCGTCGGTTTTATGAACGTTATTTTTTGACGGATGAAAAAATTAGGTCGGATCGTAATATCACCGTTAATTTTTGCGTGATAACGCTTGACGCTGCAGCGCAAAAATAAAATTGCACTGCGCGTACAAATTTGCGTGGAGAATGTAATAGGGCCCTATGACAGGGGAGTGAAGTTAGGATGAGGGGGATATAAATACCCTGCAAGAGATTAGGTGTATGCTTAAAGGTGTGACTAAAATTAAAGGTAAGGTCATATGAATAGTAGGACTCAGCTTCTAAGAAGTTTCCTTGAAATGACGCTGTACAAGGATGAGCGACTGAAGATGACAAGAAGAATGGAGAACATCATGAGACTGACACAGGGCCTCAGAGGAATTAGAAGAATGACAAACGGTACCAAAGACTGTAACGTTTATCATTCAATTTGCTACTGCTGTGTTTCTGTAAATATGTTTTCAAACCGGTGTCACGGACAAACAAATAAAAAGATTATGACACAAGACTTTAACATAGAAATCAAACTAAGCATTCAATCAATAAGTAAATCATTGGGAGTTATTTTAGCAGCCCTATGTATCCATTTTATTAAACTGTAAAAGCTAAAGAATATTATAGTCCAACATCCATATTGATCTAATTCACTTTAGATAAACCTTTATGTCTTCAGTGCCCTCTACATCCTCCTTGGACCTCTTCTCTGATTTACATTAAGTTATGACTTTAACCTCAGCTCATGTAACGGAGAAAGAATTGAGGAAACTATGTTTCTTGGAGACCTTCATAACCACCATGAAAGTAGATCCTGTCTTGGCCCATTGGGTGACACATACTTCGCACGTTCCAAGCTGTAAGATGCATGCGTGTTTCTAAGCTAACTGGCCAATCAATACCCTGACTACAAATTCATCACAGCTCAGTCACCAATCACCACATGCAAGAATGTTGGATTTTATTACAACTTTGCAGACTAGACGTATTTGTTGAAAACTATGCGTTGTTCTGCAGTCAACCTTTTCCAGAGACAACATGATCGACTTAAGGTAACCTGCTGGATGGATACCGGCTGGATGGAGTAGAGGTAACATCACTGCTCTATAACCATGCAGTCCCAGTTTCAAATCCCAGCCAGAGCACCTCTCCAGTAAGTGTTCTTGGGCAAGACACCTAACGGTATATACTCGCCTACCACACAATATCGGCTGTGGAGTCCAGTGGTGAGGTCTCTACCCTGCAACCGTGGAGAAGCAACTCAAGGTCCCTTTCGGCACGTCCCTCCAGTACAACTGTGAAGAAGTCTCGACTTTGTGAGAAGCGGGTTAAACCTAACCACCAGGTCGCTGATATACAATCATGGAAAGACGACTCGATCCCACTCAGAAGACACCACCAGCAAGTGTCCTTGGGCAAGACACCTAACAATATGGATGTGCCTACCTCACAAAATACTTGTACATCTCATAGATTGTAAATTCCCTTGGGAACAGGTTCCCCCTGACTCAGGGCATATCATCCATGTGTGGTATTCTAATGTATTCCTTGTAAATTATATAGCGCCACATCTTGTGGCGCTATATAAATAAAGGATAATAAAATAATAATAACCTAAGAAAATATTCCTATAACCTAGATCATGTAAAAGTATAAAGTACAAGAGAAATCTGCCGCTGACGTTTTGGTACTCAAAAATATTCTGAAATTATGAAATATGAAAATTCAAAACATTCACAATTTATATTAATTCTCTATATTCCAACCAGGAACGAGATTGTGATCAAGCATCGTGTCATTTTATTCTCCAAAGGAAACCACCATCACATACAACCCTTAACAGCAATAGCTTTATACCAGTCGTTAATGTGTAAGTGCGAGAACAATGATCTATTCCCTGATAGCTTTCTATTCTCATCTTGAACCAGTATTCATTAAGGAATTCCAGCTCAGAGATGCTGATGTTACCTGATGTTGCTTTTTTAAAGTCATTTAACACATAAAATTTAATTGCTTAAAAAATGTTTTACTCACCTCTGATCCCATGGTGCAGAGGATGGCACACTAGGAAGCCTCCTCTGTTAATATGCAGAAGAACACTTGGAACTATTTATTCCTTCCATGGCTTGCATAGGGTTGTGCTTCTCTCCATGGAGTCCTATGAACTCCAGGACACATTACCAGAGACAATACAAGGCACTGCTGCCAGTATCTGTTTGGAGCTCCCAACGATTATGACTTGAGCCGTTAATAGAGTAGGACAATCAGAATAGTGCCGCTAACATCGAGCCACTATAGATAACAGCTCAAATACAATTTTTCCATTAGATCTGGCTATTAAGGACTACGTTGGTCGAGGGCCCTGCGTCTTCCTAACAACTTAGCAGTAGAAGCACATCTCAGCCGCTTATTGCCCCAGGCATCATCAACTCATCAAATCCATCAGATCTCAAATGTTATCTATCCCCACATGCGAAACCTGACTTGCATTGACCATCAACCTCAACTACACCAGTTACTGGTGGTCATTTGATTTGTTTTCAAACCTCTGACAAATAATTTCCTAAACAACTGAAGCGATAAGAATTCTAATTATCTTCAACCATCATTTTCAGCCAGCTACCCTATTACACACTCTAGGATAAACATTGTAACACATACATACAGAAAAAATGGTTTCATGCCTATTCCTCCCTATACCACATAACACATACACATAACAGTTCTAAAAAAAATCTCAGTTTTTACCCAATGACATAAACATCCATATAAAAACCATTGAATAGCAAACTAAAAGTACTATACAAGCAAATCAACCCTTTCAGACCATAGTTAGTGTTAAAACAGGGGGCAGCACTCTTGGCCCTCCAGATGTTTTGAAACTACTTCTCCCATGATGCTCAGCCTCTCATTGGGTTGACTGAGCATCAAGGCGAATTGTAGTTCCAAAACATCTGGAGAGCCAAGGTTGTCGACCCCTGTGTCACAATTATGATATTAAAGTGACCTCTTGTTCTATAAATTATAGGCTAGCATCTGTCATGGATTTCCCACGAATATATGAAAACCAATCCCTGTACGCAGAGTTGCCTAAATCCTCCGATCCTTAGAGTTGTCGGTTAATAGAGACTAAATAAGAAAACAGACAGAGACAAGAAATATATATAGATATATATTGTGAAACCAGAAGTCAGATATCTGTATAAACAATAATGCAGAACCAGTGGTCAAAATACTAGAGTATTCGATTTCCAAAGCCAGAGGTCAAAACACAAGAGTAGTCGATTGCCAAAGCCAGAGGTCAAAACACAAGAGTAGTTGATTGTCAAAGCCAGGGGTCATACACAAAAATCACAATAATAATATGAAACACTTGGAAGCACTGTGGGTGTGGGAGTACACGTCAGCGCGCTTGTCTGGAGCTAGTGAAGGGCTTATATACCCGATGGTGCCGTGCCTTCCTACCGCGCCCTGCCCCTTCACCCATCATGTGACCGAAGCCGGTGTGCATTTCATTCGGCGCTCAGCCAGCGATCAGCACAGAGGATGCTGCCGGGCGCCGGAGTTACGTGACAGCATCACTATATCAACATTACAAAAGGCATTTTGCGCAAACTGAGACTGAGGAATCATTGCCGTTTGTCTTATTTTAATATGGTCCTAACCCTTATGGGGATTTAATGATCATGCACTTGCGTGAGACATGGCACACTAAGGGCAGTATTCCAAGTCAAGCGGTAATGATAGCTTTCTGTTATGGTGATGTTCAGCATTTTTTGCAACAACGATAAACTACGTTGGTTACTTAATAACCATTTTAGTCAAGTAAGGAGTTATGCATTGATAATCATACGTTTCTCAGCCGCAAGAGAGGTTCTTGATTAATAAAATTTGTGACCAAATGCCACAAGTTCGTCAGTTGTTCGGGCTAAAGTGTGCACTCTTTACATTTCTTTAATTTTGTGAATTCTGCAATCAACTCAAAAGGACTGAAAAGTGTTTTCCAGCTGTAAGCCGAGTTCATATGCTCCTTTACCTTGTGAGAAATTAACCAGTCAGTCTATGATGTTGATATATCTTTTTGGGGGGGCTTTAGTTCCTAATCTGTGAAGTGATTAATAGGCTTGTGCACCGATTTTTTTTTCGGTTCGATTTGTTCGGATGTTTAAACTTTTCGATTCGGCTCGTTTCGACCGATTTCTGTTTCGATTCGGTTCGGTTCGGTTCGTTTTTCGTGTACATTTTTTTTTCGGAATATCGACCATTTTTCATATTTTCGTGTCACTTTGCTCGTTTTTTGTATCGACTTTTCGGAAATTTCGGAAATTTTCGTTTTTTCAGAACTTCTGTTCTCCTCGTTTCAAAGTGTCTACGATAATTCTGACGATTCTATCGTATTTTTTTTTTATTAAATAAAGATCAAATCATGAATAGAGCAAAAATAAATTTCGATTTGACACATTTCAAGTCCATTCGAAAATTCCGAAAATATTTCGTTTCGGCTCGGAAAACTTTTCGGATCTGACATTTTCGGATCTAAAATTTTTTGGAAAATCGTCCGCATCCAAAAACACGAATCGGGAAATTTCGTGAAAATTCCGAAATTCCGAAACCCGAAATGCACATCCCTAGTGATTAAACATACTGCACATTTGTGACTTCATGGCATTACTCTGCCTATGTTTTCTATGCTTTCATTTATTTTGTATCTAATTAGTAGAGTGTTTCCCAAACCTGTCCTCTTGACCCATTAACAGGCCAGGTTTTGCAGATCACCTTTGCGGAAATGCAGACTGAATCCTGCAACCACTGAGCAGCAAATCATATCACCTGTGCTGTGCTTCAGATATCTGGAAAACCTGGCCTGTTAGCACAGGTTTGGGAAACACTGAAATACTAGAATATCATAAGGCTACCTGCAAACTTTAAATACCCTTTATGATGATTTCCCCCCAGCTCCATAGGAGTGAACCTGGTATCTCCTAATTTAAGTTCTTCTAATAAATTGATGTGCTCTTGAAAGGAAACCTTTCGACAATCACTCAACGAGTATGCATTGAGTAAACGACACAT
Source organism: Leptobrachium leishanense (assembly GCA_009667805.1). Lineage (NCBI taxonomy): Eukaryota > Metazoa > Chordata > Amphibia > Anura > Megophryidae > Leptobrachium > Leptobrachium leishanense. The sequence continues at coordinate 67,059,912 of CM019069.1, read as the reverse complement.
CTAATAATATTAAAATGACACAGCTGGAAGAGTACCAGCACTCAAAGGTCTTTCATTATGCTTCAGCTGAAAGAAGACAGCTTGAAATTAAATTTTAATGCCCCGAAGGATGGAATTAAATAGTTTCGGGCCCTCCCCTAGAAAAACTATCCAAACTCGCCCTTCACAACTCTATAGCGTGCAATATATCCACCCTCAGCCTTTTCTTGGTGGCCTCTCAAGCGCTCTTCATGGCCTCTGCTTCCTAAACCGATGAATGAATGACCCTGATATATATTTAAACGCTGAGGTAGAAACTGCCCCTCTCCCCCCTTTGCTCTGTGCTAAAATAAACCCTTGTAAGGAGCAGCAGATTTAAATGAGAAGAAGCAGTGGACGTGGGGTGAGGGGAAGCTGAAGAGAACATGGCAGCTGCTTGAAGGGCTATGATTTCTTCAGCTGCTGCCATTATTTTCAGAAGCATGTCCATGTTGTCATGTCACACCGTCCGACGAGCCGAGGGACACTTACCAAAAGACTGAGACTTAAACATGGAATTAGAAAGCAAATGAGAGAGTCGTGGACCATCTAGCCAGCTTTACTCTTTTTTTTTTTTCCTCCGACCTACTTTAAGAACTTTAGACCCTATTTGATCTATGACCTTCTTCTAATATTCGGCAGGTCTTGGTCTATCCAGAAAGGTTTTGAATTTCCTGACTCAATTAGCCCACACAAATCACTGCTAGAAGGCTATTCAATTAATCCAGCACTCATTCACCGTGCCAAAATTTAATTAAACATCACTTAAGCCACTGTTTTGGTCGTTGGCTCTGCCATGACACTTCCTCTGGTGCTTTATATATTATATATACCGGTACCTTTTTTCCTTTATGTTATGTTTTGTTTTTTTGGACCAAGTACAGTATTTAGATTTCATAATTGTTTCTTTCTGGTTTTAGTCTTTTAAAGAAAAATACATGTTTTTAATGGCACCAATAAAAGTTGCATTTTAAGTATATATTGTCCATGTATTAGGCTCTGGAAACTGAGCTGTGAGTGATAAGTATGTGTTAAAGCTGGTTTAGGCCTAATAAGTGGACAGTTGTAATGGAGGTGCCCATTTGATGTCCTGAGGGATACTGGGAGTTGTAACTGTCAGGGTTATTCAAAGAGAATCGAAAAGTCACCGCACGTTTGGTGACTTTTCATTCTCTTCAATTCGGTGCGTTTTGGCGATCCCATTTCGGCGACCCTGCGGTGTATTCAGCAAGCACCACGGGGCCGTCGTAGTGCAGGGAAAAGACGCCGAAAACTCACGGCAAAACCCAGGCGAAAGCACACCGAAACCCGCAAAAACATCTGGATTAACCCTGCCGTACATGCCGGAGAAACCCGACTAGCCGCCGATCACAGCGCAGAGCAGCCGCCGGAAAATCCCACATAGACGAATGAGGTGAAAAAAAAAAAAGTACGCTTGAATGTTTGAAATTTGAAACGCTGTTTGCAAAGAAACTACTGAGCGAAAATGCCTGGAATTTACATATAAGATCCAATGAATGATAATAAAAACGGCTGTTACAGAAAAAAGAAAAAACGATTAAAAAAAATGGGAAAAATGTTTTGCTAAAGAAATCGGAAAAAATGCCTAACAGATCCTAAAAAATCTATTAATAAAGAGACGCTTTACTGCAGAATATAATATTAAATGGTTTATTAGATATTGAATTAAAACAGGAATATTTTTAACATTGAAGCCTATGGGAATCGCCTGAATAAATCAGTCGAATGAGACCATCGAACAGCAGGGCATTCTGGCAACCTTTCACTGCTGGTTTTTGTTCTCTGAATAGCCGAAGCAGTGCTTCTCTATGGGGATTCACTGCCCTCAAACAGGCAACGAACAGGCACCGTATGTGCAGGCAATTCGCCAGGATTTGGAGAATTGCCTGCTCTCTGTATAGCCAAATGACCAGGAAAGGTAACCGAACGCTGAATTTCAGCATTCGGTTACCTTTCGGCCCCAATTCGGATCTCTTTGAATAACCCTGTGTTTCTCAAAAACGAGAGCTAATGAAAGAATTCTTTCATTATGTTCATTTATCTTGACCCAAAAGTAGTGCAATATGACAATTCTTAGTAAGGAAACAAATTAATTATATATATTTTAACACTTTTATCTGTCTCTCGTTATTACTTCGTTATCTGCTATTATATTTTTCATAGAATAACAGGTCTATTCAAAGAAAGATAAAACTCAGGAGAATGACTGGAAAAGTGAAAATTCTAGGTCAAAATAGCCAAACCAGAAAAATTCTCCCATCTATCTCATTTTCCAAATCGGCTATTTGGTCTAGATTATTCTCTTCTCCTGACAATTCTCCTGGTTCTCACCTCTCTTTGAATAACCCTGTAAGAGTATTTCTTCGGTCTAAAACCATTTTTGTTACGTGTTCATAACACATAAGGAAAGGGCTGGCAACACCTGCTCTCCTTTGGTAATTGTCATGGTGTACTTAGAACCATCAGAGGTGTGTCTCTAGTAGAGGTTTTCCCTTAGAAGACCTAACATTCCAATCCAAACCTATGCTAATATTTTACATTCTACACAATGGCAGGACACCACATATCTTGTTCAAAGAATGAAAAATATTGGGATTTTCTACTGAACATAGCTTTCAAATCTTCTACTTCCTTCCAGACCCAGGCCACTGTTGCAACAAAACAAATTGGCAGCATATTGTGTTACCGGAACGAACCTCTTTATCCATATCCAGACAGTGAAGTCAGTTTCCTAACATAAAGAGATTACCGGTCCCAGAAATACACAAACCGCTTCCTAAACTGCACAGAACATTTTTATAATCTGATGATAACTTCGGAGTAGATAAGATATTGAATTGTGTATGCATATTTTTTTACAATGTATTACTTAATGCATAAAATGTGACTTTGATAAAAGTATGCACTAAATCTATAGTCAGCGACTGTTACTACATGGTTCCAGAAAACTCAGTTCTTTGCAGTGTTAGTTACTGTTGGCGATAAGATATCATCTGGAGCCAATATAGAGCCAATTTAACCACCTCAACAGGCAGAGAATTCCACAGCTTTATTGTTTTCACTGTAAAGTAACCCTTCCTATTCTTTAGGCCAAATTTCCTTTTGTCCAGTCTGAATGGATGACCTTGTGTCCTGTGTATAGTCCTGTTAATGAATAGGTTATCAGACAATGGTTTATAATGGCCCTGTATATATTTATATAAAGTTATCAGATCCCCTCTAAGGCGCCGTTTCTCTAAACTAAACAGGTTTAAGCTTGTCAGCCTTTCCTCGTAACTTAAACCTTCCATTCCCCTTATTAATTTAGTCGCCCGTCTCTGCACTTTTTCAAGCGCTATAATATCCTTTCTTAAAACAGGTGCCCAAAATTGCACGGCATATTCAAGGTGCGTCTTACCATTGATTAATACAGAGGCACAATTATGTTTTCATCCCGAGAGTGATTTCCCCTTTTAATGCATGCCAATACGTTGCTGGCCTTGGCGGCTGCTGTTTGACATTGCACTTTGTTACTTAGTTTGAAGTCTATGATTAATCCCAAATCCTTCTTTGATTTCCCAAGCTCAGTGCCAATTAGGGTATAAATTGCTTGTGCGTTCTTCACTCCAAAGTGCATAACCTTGCATTTATCTACATTAAATTTAATCTGCCGTTTAAGTGCCCAGTCCCCCAATATATCTAAATCCCTCTGCAGCGAAGTAACATCCTGTTCACATTGAATTACTTTTCCTAGTTTTGTGTCATCTGAAAACACTGACACATGACTTTCGATGCCTATCTCAAGGTCATTTATAAATAAATTGGATAGAATTGGTCCTATAACAGACCCCTGAGGGACACCGCTTACCACTGGTGTCCATCTTGAAAAGTTACCGCTTATGACCACTCACTGTACCCTATCTTTTAGCCAGTTTTCTATCCAAGAACAAGAATTTTCATCTAGACCAATTTTTCTTAATTTAAATAGTAATCTCGTGTGGAACTGCGTCGCAAGCTTTGGCAAAATCCTAGTAAATTACATCTAATGTGACCCCCTAATCTATACTTCTACTTACTTCTTCATAGATGCAATTAGGTTAGTCTGACGTGATCTGTGTTTGATAAAACCAGGTGATGTCTTATGTTTGGTTTTGTTTAGTATAACATTAATAAAGTTTAGAGTTTAACACATTTGATTGCAGGTCTGGCTATACTGTTCAAGAGACCCTAGAGGATTCTCATTTTGTATTTATTATTACTATTATTGGTTGTTTGAGGATTAGGGTTTTATTTGGGCTGGTTTAAAAATTACAGTTAGGGTTACTTTTAGGGATTAGGTTACTATTTGCCCTTATTTTAGAGTTAGCATTAGGGTTACTATTACTGATAGTTTTATGATTAGGGTTACAATTTCTGCGTGTTCTAGGATAAGGGTTAAGGATACTATTAGTATTATGGCTAGTAATAAGGTTATTATTGCTGCTTGTTTTATTATTAGGGTTACAATTTCTGCTTGCTTTAGAAATATGGTTAGGGTTACTTATAGTGTTAGGGCTAGTATTAGGATTGCTATTTCTGCTTGTTTCATGATTACTGTTATCATATTTGCTTCTTTTAGGATAAGGGTTAGGGTTACTTTTAGGGCTAGGGTTAGTGTTACTATTTGTGCTCATCCTAGGGTTAGGATTACTATTTCTGCTTATTTTATGGTTAGGGCTAGTATTGTGCCTGTTTTACGATTGGGTTACTACTTCAGCATGTTTTAGGAATAATAAATGTGTGATGGACAAATTGGTCCTTGTCTGTCTTTTATAAATTATTTATCTCTATTTACTCTACTCTTCCTAATCCAAAGGTCATGTGAGGCACTGTAGAGGAAAAGATTGCTATCACCACTGAGCCTCATCCAAGTCTGATATGAAACCTTGGTTGCCAGACAAACCTAAGAAACATGATTCCCTGGCTCAAACTTTTCTTAAGTGGGTGGAGAAGATTTGGCGAGCCTCCATTAGCGCTGGAATGAGTGAAAGGTTGAGGGTGATCAGATCACCTTAAGCCCTTGTCTGGACTCGTGATAATTTAGTTATGTGCACAGGATCAAATTTATCTAGTGACGATAATGTGTCCTTTGATATTCTTCTGTCCTGCTCCAAAATATGTTTCTGGTAACTCATCCTCAGCACTACAGTTCTACAGCTAGTACTTCCAGTTACAGGTACTTATAAAATGCTAACAAGTTCTGTAGCGCTGTACAATGGGTGAGACAGCATAAAAAATATACGTACAAGTGAAACACACAGAGAAGTAGGAGAGAGTACCCTGCTTGAGAGTTTACAATCTAAGAGGAGAGAGTTGACACATTAGGTGAGGGTAAATAGACGACTTGAAGTAGCGGGCTGGGTGGGTGGGACGGTGATGCAAGAAATGTACAGTTGGGGAATCATAGAGTGAGCTGACAGGCTTCTCTAAAGTATTGTGTTTTCAGAGACTTCTTGAAGGACCGGAGAGACGGGTAGAGTCTAATGTTACGGAGGAGGGAGTTCCATAGAAAGGGGGCATCTTGGGAGAAGTCCTCAAGGCAGGAGTTGGGGGTGCGGGTACGAGGAGCTAATAGCATCAGATCATTGGCAGAGTGAAGTGGCCAGGAAGGGATATACCTGCTAATAAAGGAGGAGATGTAGGTAGGGGTGCGGTTATGGAGAGCTTTGTATGAGAGCACCAGTATTTTGAATTGAATTCTAAAGGAGTCAGGGAGCCAGTGTAGAGATTGATAAAGGGGCGAGGTGCCTGAGGTGCCTGAGGTGCGTGAGGTAGATGTACCTTGCACAGGCATTCATAACAGACTGCAGAGGGAGAATCTGGGATCTCTAAAGGCCAGAGAGAAGGAGGTTACAGTAGTCAAGGTGGGAGATAATAAGAGCTTGGATGAGCATTTTAGTAGAGTCCTGACACACAGGGTTATTCAGAGAGCGGTGAAAAGCAGGAGAATGACAGGAGAATGGAAAATTATAGGTCAAAATAGCTGATTTGGAAAGTAAGATAAATTGGAGAATTTTTCTGGTTTGGTTATTTTGACCTAGAATTTTCTATTCTCCAGCCATTCTCCTGCTTTTCACCTCTCTCTGAATAACCCTGTAAGAAAGGGATGGACGCGTGCAATTTTCTTTAGGTGGAAGTAGCAGGATTTGGTTACTGACTGAATGTGAGGAGTGAAGGAGAGATCAGAGTCGAAGAGGACCCCGAGGCAAACGTTTGTGCGATAAAGGGAATTAATCTAATTTTGTCCAGATAACAATACTATTATCTCAGCTTTATCACTCTTTCTACAGTCAATCAAATCATTGTTTTAGGAAATATATTTTATTTCAATTAAAAATATCTAAGAAACTCAAGGAAAAACTGTTAGAAACCCTACTATGTTAGTTTAACAACATCACAAATAACAGAAAAATGTCAACCTGTATTTATTTATAAAGTATTGTGATAGCATCACAGGAAGTTGAGGCCTGTTTTGTTGCTTTTTTTCTGGTGTTTGCTTGAGAATCCGTGGCCCCTTTGCTTGTTTGTTAGTTTTGTTATCTATGTAGCGTAATCCATTTATTTGATACAATCCAGTATTCCTGGTCATATCCCGTCCACATGACTCTTAGTGACAAACACTGACGGCTATGTTATAAAGTTGGTGCTAACTTAACCAGAGCTGTTGTAAACTTTTTGACACATTATACATTCACCTTTAGATCCATCACACTGACATATCGCACCATTGAACTGATTACCAGATCTGCCTTGTTTTCCTAGACACATATTAGAACCTTCATGGAGAAAGGGAACACAGGGAAGGATCTGCCCCTCAATATGTAAACATGGCAGGAGGGAAATCAGCTTATCAGTACTTTTTTTGGGATCCCACACTAATTAATGAATTGATTGCTATGTACAGTGCATGGATTCAACATACTGCATGGTAGTGCTTTTCACATATAGCCCATCAGCATGTACAGTTGTGTTCAAAATTATTCAACCCCCAATGCTGTAAAGGGTTTTAGGGAATTTAGTGTACATTTGTAATTGTATTCAGAATGAAATCTTACAAAGACTTTTTAAAGAACCATATGCAACTAAAATGACATCAATTGGTTTTGTAATACAGTAGTAAATGTTTCTTTTGTGAATAATTCATTGACACAATTATTCAACCCCTTAAAGACTACCACTCTGAAGAACAGAGGTTCATTCAAGTGTTTTCAATCAGGTATTGAAAACACCCGTGGATGTCACGGAGCAGCAATAAAGCATAATAAGCACCAATTAGGCAGCTTTAAAATGACTGTGATACTCAGCTCCTTCTAGACATTTACTGGTGAGGTTACAAACATTGTGAAGTCAAGAGAATGGTCCAGGAAGACAAGAGAAGAGGTGATTACTCTTCACAGGAAGGGCAATGGCTATAAGAAGATTGCAAAGATGTTAAACATACCAAGAGAGACCATTGGAAGCATCATTCGCAAATTCAAGGCAAAGGGCACTGTGGAAACGCTACCTGGTCGTGGCAGAAAGAAGATGCTGACTTCGACTGCTGTGCGCTACCTGAAGTGTAGAGTGGAGAAAAGTCCCCGTGTGACTGCTGAGGAACTGAGAAAAGATTTGTCAGATGTGGGTACTGAAGTTTCAGCTCAGACAATACGGCGCACACTGCGTAATGAAGGCCTCCATGCCAGAACTCACCGGCGCACCCCCTTGCTGTCTCCAAAGAATAAGAAGAGTCGACTGCAGTATGCCAAAAGTCATGTGGACAAACCACAGAAGTTTTGGGATAGTGTTCTGTGGACTGATGAAACAAAATTACAACTGTTTGGGCCCATGGATCAACGCTATGTTTGGAGGAGGAAGAACAAGGCCTATGAAGAAAAGAACACCTTGCCTACTGTGAAGCATGGCGGGGGGTCAATCATGCTTTGGGGCTGTTTTGCTTCTGCAGGTACAGGGAAGCTTCAGCGTGTGCAAGGTACCATGAATTCTCTTCAGTACCAGGAGATATTGGATGACAATGTGATGCAGTCCGTCACAAACCTGAGGCTTGGGAGACGTTGGACCTTTCAGCGCTGCGGAATATGCTGGCGCTTTATAAATAAAGAATAATAATAATAATAACAGGACAATGATCCCAAGCATACCTCCAAGTCCACTAGAGTATGGTTGCAGATTAAAGGCTGGAACATTTTGGAGTGGCCATCGCAGCCACCTGACTTAAATCTGATTGAGAACCTCTGGTGGGACTTAAAGAAAGCAGTTGCAGTGTGCAAGCCTAAGAATGTGACTGAACTGGAGGCTTTTGCCCATGACGAATGGGCGAAGATACCCGTAGATCTCTGCAAGACACTTGTGTCAAGCTATGCTTCACGTTTAAAAGCTAAGTACTAAGATTGAATGTCACTTGGGGGTTGAATAAAACTGATAATGATGTGAGCACAGAAAATACATTTGTGGTTATTTCATTATAAATGTTATATTTGTCTGACCTACACGTGCCTCTTTGATTTAATTGTAAGCAAGATGACTGAATGATCAAAATCAATGTCAAACTGGCCAAAACACTCAATTTCAGTGGGGGTTGAATAATTTTGAACACAACTGTATTTTAAATATGCAGAAAATCACGATCTAAGGAAACTCCGAAACCAAGCAGGGCTGCCCCACCAAGTCAGTTTCCTTGTCCATCATAAATGCCCAGCATAATTATAGAAGAGCTTCCCCCCCCCACACCTCTCAAGACTCATGTTGGAGTAAGGCTGAAATTTCTTTATTGAACTTCCCAATTGATATATTTCTCAGAATGTGCATTCACTACCAAAGGAGGGATTGAAAGAACAATAGAGGTGCTACTCTTTCTGGTGAGTTGCCCACCTTTCCCTCCTCAGTGAATCCCTAGAGGGTTTAAAGTACAAAATCATGGGATTCTGAGTCTTCTTTGAGGGACACTCCCAAACCCAAGATATACCCACATAGCTCAAGCTGCCTTAAAGTACATTGGCTGCACGTGACCGTGGTGGGTTTCTGATCTGGCGCTCAATTCCATGTGGTCGGCTGCTTGAGTCCAGTTTCTCGTCGCTACGTTCCTAAGACTGCTGCAACCAACTGGCTTGAATCCAGGGCACTTCTCAGGCAGCACTATATCAAAGCACAGAGGGCATAGTCATGGAGCAACATTCAATATTATACTTTTTCCCCTGATGAAGACTAGGGATGAGCCGAACACCCCCGTGTTCGGTTCGCATTCGAACTCGAACAATTTCAAAAGTTCGAGTTCGGACGGGGAACACGATCCGAACTCAATGCAAGTCAATGGGACCCGAACGTTCGATTTTTAGAGTATGATTTATATGATTTAAGTATCCAAGTAACTGTTTATCCCATTATTTTCCATTGCTTTTCAAGGACTGTTATTATTTATCCATGTCCTGCCTTTTTTTGTATTCAACTATTCAATATATTTTCCTATGATTTCACGCCAACCTTTTGTCTCGTATACATTTATTTACCGCGACTGGGTTCTTATCCATTTCACCGGACCCCCACCTTACACTTAGTGATGAGCCGAACACCCCCGTGTTCGGTTCGCATTCGAACTCGAACAATTTCAAAAGTTCGAGTTCGAACGCGAACACGAACCGAACTCAATGCAAGTCAATGGGACTCGAAAGTTCGATTTTTAGAGTGCCCTCCAAAAGGGCATATATGCAAGATATTTGCCATAAAACGTGTATGGGGGTCCGGGTAGTGCCCTGGGGGACAGGAAACATGGACAAAAAGTAAAAAAAAAATCGTTTTTAAAGGAGCAGTGAGTTTTCCATGAAATAAAGGTCAAGAATAAAAACGAAAAAATTCCTTCAAATATCGTGCCTAGGAGGTCCCCATAACCTGCCTGTGAAGTGGTGGATTTGTAGGACGTATAGAAACATTTAAAAACAAAAAAATGACATTTCAAATGACGGTAAATGGTTTTCCTTTAATCTATTCATAAACAACTGCTTGGGGCGGCAGCCTGTATGAAAAGAGGAGACGTTTTAGGACACGCAGAACAAGTTTAGTGATTTTTTTGGCTAAATTATGGTGAAACTTATGCAGGTTTTGGATGAAAGTAACAATAGGTGCTTTAAAATTGGGCCTTAAGGCTAGGGTCAGACGAGCGCAGTATTAACGTGCGTTTAGCCGCACTTAATCACGACCGTTCTAGCAGCAAATGACGTCCAATGCCGGGTAGCATACGAAGAACGGCCGCACGAAAGTGCGGCCGCACGAAAGTGCGGCCGTGCAACGCAAGTGGCAAACGAACGCATTTTATCGAAAACGTCAAACCGTTAGTACTGACGTACAGAGTGCGCTGCGTCCGCTAGTGGCATGTGTGCGTGATTAGGAGAGGTCAGACGCTGCTAATGTCCAGCCAACATAACGTCCAGACGCAAAAAGTGTTTTATTGATGATCCGTACAAAATCACCGACGAAAATGCGCATTGTATGACCGCTATCGCGTATTCCGTGAAAAAATACGTCCATTCGTTCGAACGCACTTTTTCATGGACAACGCGAAAAATGCGTTAGTCTGACCCTAGCCTTAGTGTCGGCAACAGTGCCGTCACACCGTAACCCCTCTGTGGTATTGTGGAAGAGTGCAGGGTTGGACCCTGCGGTCAAATATTAAAATGATATGAATTATTTATTTATTTATTTATTTATAAAGGATTTTACCAGGAAGGATACATTGAGATTTCTCTCGTTTTTAAGTATGTCCTGGGTTCAAGAACATTGAGTGGTTACAGAAATCCAAAATAGTAAAAATGCAAGATATTAACACAAGACCAAATATACAGATTATCAGAAAAATAAATATGGAGGAAATAAAGTCATTATGTGACATGTTTACAGGTGCATTCTGTATTGAGGTATGTTAATAGGGAAGTCTTAAGGGACTTTAGACTGGGGGAAGATTTGACGGTGTTTGGGAGGTTATTCCATATTTGCGGTGCTCTGTAGGAAAATGAGGATCGAGCCATTTTCTTTTTGTATTGCGGTATTGCAAGTAAGGTGCTGGTCCTGGATCTGAGGCTATAGGATGAGGGAACTGCCGGGGGAAGCAGCATATTCAGGTAGGGTGGTAGCTTCCCAGAAAAGCTCTTAAACACCAGGTTGGAAAGGTGAAGGGTGCGTCTAGAGTCCAGTGATGGCCAGTTTAGTTCTTTTAACATGTCACAATGGTGTGTCATGTAGTTACATTGTAGCACGAAGCGACAGAATGAGTTATACAATGTAGTAAGTTTCTGGAGATGTGTTTGTGGGGCGGCTGCATACACTACATCTCCGTATTCAACGGCTGGCATAAGCATTTGTTGTACAATCTGCTTTCTTACCGCGGGGCTCAGGCAGGATTTGTTTCTGTACAGGGCACCTAGTTTGGGGTAGAGTTTAGATGAGAGTTTTTCGATGTGGGGGCCAAAAGATAGATTTGGGTCTAACCACATACCTAGGTATTTGAGAGAAGTGACTGTGGTCAGTGTGCCATTTGATTTTGTCCCAACACATAGATGGGGTGTTTGCAATTTGTGTAGTTTAGGTGCGGTTCCAAAGACGATTGTAACAGTTTTGTCAGTATTTAGAAAAAGTTTGATATTTGCGATCCACTTTTCTACCCCTGTGAATTGTTCTTGCAGCACTGCCTCCAGCTGTGGGAGATTTGGTTTGCTGGTATAGATTACAGTGTCATCTGCGTACAGGCGTCACTGGCAGTGCACCCAAATATTTTGCCTTTGGTGGCAGCAAGTGCCTTCACACCGTAACCCCTCTGTGGTATTGTGGAAGAGTGCAGGGTTGGACCCTGCGGTCAAATATTAAAATGATATGAATCTGGTATAGGCGTCACTAGCAGTGCACCCAAATATTTTACAAGACAGATTCTAATTTGCTGAACTGTGGTATAACTCACTGATACACACTGATAACAGGCTGTGCCAAGACAGATTCAAATTTGCTGAACTCTGGTAGAACTCACTGATACACATTGTCCCTGATAGCCTGGCAGTGCCAAGACAGATTCAAATTTGCTGAACTCTGGTAGAACTCACTGATACACACTGTCCCTCATAGCCTGGCAGTGCCAAGACAGATTCAAATTTGCTGAACTCTGGTAGAACTCACTGATACACACTGTCCCTGATAGCCTGGCAGTGTCAAGACAGATTCAAATTCCCAGAAATCTCCTACAACTCACTGATAGCCTGGCAGTGCCAAGAGAGATTCAAATTCCCAGAAATCTCCTACAACTCACTGATACACACTGTCCCTGATAGCCTGGCAGTGCCAAGACAGATTCAAATTCCCAGAAATCTCCTACAACTCACTGATCACTGATACAGTGATCTGTGAGCCCATGATTGGGCAAAATTTGCCCAATCAGGACTCTGAGCCGTGATTGGCATAGTCTTGCACCTGACCTGTGGTCAGGTGCAAGGCTGTAGCCAATTACAATCTTCAGGCCAGTGGAAAAGTGCATTGTGGTCCAATGTGGTGCATTGTGGGCGAACTCGAACTGAACACGCGGAAATGTTCAGAGTTCGCGAACAGCCGAACAGCCGATGTTCGATGCGAACTCCAAACAGATTGAACCGAACAGCTCATCCCTACTTACACTGAAGCTGTTATGTTGTGTACAGTGCCCTTCTAAATAGCACTCAGTTCTCTTCTGAACTAAAAAAACAAAACACAGGATAGTGCACTGTGCATGCTATATTATGTGTATACGTATGTGTAGAAGTTAGAAATTCACATTGCTACTTTGTTTATTGCATCAACTTTGTTTAAATATAACTATATTGCCATAGGAATTGGAAAAAAAAATGTAGATTTGCTTATTAAGCCATTCATTCTCGTTATACTGTATGTGTTCATGTCCCTCCTCTGTTTGGTGGCCACCTGGGTGGAGACATCTCACTGATGGGGATAGGGTGCTAGAGATTCATGTTGCCCACATACCTTCTGAGGAAGCCATACCATCAGGAGAGGGGCTCCTGTCCTTGTCTTATCTGGATAGATTAACTTTTTTGCAATTGTGACACTATCTTCAATCTTTGCCGTGTCGCCCCCATTTGACCAGGACATTGACTCCCTTTGAGAAATTTTGTGTTTTAGCTCTTCCATTGGACCATGGCATTTTGACTTTATATGCCCTACTTCACAGGGTGGATTCCTCGACACTCCCCTAGACGACTATCTTTCATTTAGTACACCATGGAACTAGAGCTGTGAGATATGAGACTTCATATAAAATTTTGACTTTCTGGTACCAGACCACATAATTTGTCCAGCCTTATGATCCTGTTTGATGGAGATGCGGCCAAGACGTTGGCACCTATCTCCACATTAGGTGGACCTGCGCCCCACTTCAATCTTTCTGGAACCTAGTACGAACAGTGATATTTGAAGTCACAGACCTTAAATTGGATCTTAGTGCCAAGGTGTTTCTGTTACTAAACCTCACAGTACCTACACAGGGTTTTTGCAAATCAATAGCCTAGCGCATCCTTTTGGCAGCACGTAGTCTAATTTCATCTTTTTGGAGGAGGGCAGGGGTGCCTATAATTAGAGATCTGGCGGCTCAAGTGGAGGACATTCGTAGCCTTGACAAGTGTATTGCAACCTCTGAAATAGGTTACCTGAGTTTCATCAACTCAGGTTCTTTTGGCAGCAGTATACTTCCTCCAACTCAATTTCGAAGCAGCTCTTGGTTATGGGTGTGACGGAAGGGGGCCTCGCAGTGATCATGAATCAATGATTTTTGATTAATGAACCGGGAGGACGGGGCTAGTTTTTTTCACTGTTGCTTACCTGTTGGCCATTGGCTTTGAAAGCACTTAATCAATGGGTGTCATATTGAATGTGTGGTGTTGTGGGGTGAGTTCTGTGGGCGGCCATGACCAATTTCCCTCTCCTTTTTTTTTCTTCTTTCTTCCCCCTTTTTCTCTTCCCTTTAGATCCCTTTTCCTCTGGTTTCCCTATGATGTTTTTTATATTCAACCTTCCTCTCCTGGTTCACAGGCAGATAGCCCTTTAACCCTTTAAGCTATCCACCTGTGGCTCTCTAAATTAGCGACGTCAAACATGCTTCTTATAGCCTTTTCATTGATTTTTGTCTGCATCTCCGATTCATGTATATTTCGATGATTGTTTGTATTTTCCCAAAATACTTGTGAACCAGTTATATTGCTTTACTATTGCTTTTTATTATATTATATTATAATAAGTTATAGTATATATATATACTAATTATAGTTTTTCCTTTTTTTTTCGATTTGGATATATTTTGTATACGACTTTATAAAATGTGACAATTTTTTTTATTTTGTTTTAAATAACAACCATGGTTCATAGATGAAAGCGACAGACACTTGTTAAAGGTAGGGAAAATATTTCTTTGTTTATGTATTGAGTGATGTTAGTCCTTTATTAGATTGACTTGGAGCTCTGGCATAGCTGAGTGTCATTATTTCGAAGCCGCAAAGCATCCTCTGGCTGTCTCCAAGAATGTCAATTGACTGGAACATGAAGTGCTAATTCCACTGAGACTCAGGGATCAGCGTACAGGAAAGCATTGTGTTTTTAGAATGGCAATACATATTTCTGGATTTTTATGTGTATACCATTATATAATGCCTACGTAGCTAACCTGTTGCCTTTTGATGGAAATTCCCTACATGTGGGAGGTAGAGCTTCAGATGGTTTTGGCTACCTCTTGAAGTGCTTTACAATAATAGCACCAAGGACACATTGCTTTCTTATTAAAGTTTCCACTTGGCTCTTCTGCATTGTAAAGCATGTGTTAGGACAGATACATTATAAATGAGGAATGACCTCCGGCCGTGTTTACGGAGATGTTGGACTGCTTTATTTTAATTAAAGCTATCACTAGTCTGGCATGTAGATAATCAAAGAACTGTGCCATTGCAGGCAAATATAAACGTTGCAACTGCCTGAAACATCTTGTCACCATGTCCCTTTCTTTAACCTTATATCGTCATTCATGTGTCTTTATTGACCTTTCTTCCACAATCTCTAAAATTATCAATTTTCTTGTCTCTGGGTGCAAAATAGAGAGGCCAACTAGGCACTTGTCAATGGGACTAAGGACCGTCAGTAGTCTCTGTAGAACATAATTACGAGCATTATGGAAATTTAAGGTCTTAGATGTATGATTAAAGGGGACATTAAAATCCCAAACCAGCTGATGAAGAAGTCCGACTTTCAGATGAACTGTATTGGGCCCAGGATCACTTATCACTGGGGACATGGCACAAGAAACATACAAATACATGTTATCATCCTGAACTTGACCAGGGTACCATGTCCTCGCAAAATAGCCACGGTCCTCAAGGACAGTGGTTTCCAACCGTGGTCCTCAAGTACCCCTAACAGGCCAGGTTTTCCAGATATCTGAAGCACAGCACAGGTGATATGATTTCAATGCTCAGTGATTGCAGGATTCAGTCTGCATTTCCCATAGGTAATTCTTAAAACCTGGTCTGTTAGGGGGTACTTGAGGACCGCGGTTGGGAACCACTGCTCTAGGATATTGATTGACCACAACCTTGTAGCATCACAAACATAAATGTGTTTTGTCTTTGTCCAGTCTTCACAAAACCATCTCTCACTACTTCAGAGAAAGCTAACAAAAATGGCTTTACCAACCTTTTGATTGTTTCCCCATTCGGTCCCTTTATTTTAGTTTTGGCTGCCTTTTAGATAAGTGCATTTCGTTTCGTACTGAATCGCAATTTGGACAAAATTATACCGATTCATATCTCCAAAAAAACTAATCGGTTCTGTCCGAAACAGAACGAAAATGACACGTAACAATATGTAACGAATTGATTTTGTTATTCACGAATCGATTCGCTATACCGTTTCACTTATTTCAGAGATTCAGCACTGCGTCCCTGTCCATTGGCCATGGTGCTGAATCTGTTGTATTCAGCACCACAGGCCATGGATAGCACCATAGCGCCATTCGGTGCGATTCAGCAGCAGTGAAATCGCCATAGAGAAGTAATGGTTAATCTATTCAGAGAACGCCGAACAGCACTGAAATGTCAGTGAAATGCCCTGATTTTCAGTGGTTCGTTCCACAGGTTTAAGCAGGTGAATCCCATAGGATTCAATGTAAAAAATATTCCCTGTTTTTCTTAAATATTTATTCAACCATTTATTCTTTTCATTTACAGCAAAAAGCCTTTTTTATTTAGGGATTTTTTTAAGAATTTTTGAAGTATTTTTTAGGTGAAATTTTTGGATTCCCAATTATTTTAAAAAGACGAGGCTTTTTTCTTTGCCGAAGGCAGCGAGTTTTTTCTTTCCTTCAGTCTGGCTATGTTCGGCGGGGGCTGTCCTTGGTGCTGAAATCTATTTCAGCACCATGGACATGGGGTATTATTTGCTCTGGAGATCCGCGGTGCTGCCGTCCTCGGTTCTGAAACATATATTAGACTCATGGGAAATGTAGTTCAAAAACATCTGGGGGGGCAAGGTTCTACAACGCAACATACCTCTTTCCATTGTCAGGCACCGTCATCTCACTGCTTTTTGGACGGTGCACTGTGAAGGAAAATTGTGTGAGAGTTCCGAGGTTGGCCGGCCATACTGAAGCTGTTACTCTAACTACAGTCAGGTCCAGAAATATTGGGACATTGACACAATTCTAACATCTTTGGCTCTGTACACCACCACAATGGAGTTGGAATGAAACAAACACAATGTGCTTTAACTGCAGACTGTCAGCTTTAATTTGAGGGTATGTACATCCAACTCAGGTGAACGGTGTAGGACTTACAGCAGTTTGCAGATGTGCCTCCCACTTGTTAAGGGACCAAAAGTAATGGGACAATTGGCTTCTCAGCTGTTCCATGGCCAGGTGTGTGATGTTCCCTCATTACCCCAATTACAATGTGCAGATAAAAGGCCCAGAGTTCATTTCAAGTGTGCTATTTGAATTTGGAATCTGTTGCTGTCAACTCTCAAGATGAGATCCAAAGAGCCTTCACTACCAGTGAAGCAAGCCATCATTAGGCTGAAGAAACCAAACAAACCCATCAGAGAGATAGCAAGAACATTAGGCATGGCTAAAACAACTGTTTGGAACATTCTCACAAAGAAGGAACGCACCGGTAAGCTCAGCAACACCAAAAGACCCAGGAGACCACGGAAAACAACTGTGGTGGATGAATGAAGAATTCTTTCCCAGGTGAAGAAAACACTCTTCACAACAGTTGGCCAGATCAAGAACACTCTCCAGGAGGTAGGTGTATGTGTGTCAAAGTCAAAAATAAAGAGAAGACTTCACTAGAGTAAATACAGAGGGTTCACCACAAGATGTAAACCATTGGTGAGTCTCAAAAACAGGAAGGCCAGATTAGAGTTTGCCATTCAACACCTAAAAAAGCCTTCACAGTTCTGGAACAAGATCCTATGGACAGATGAGACCAAGATCAACTTGTACCAGAGTGATGGGAAGAGAAGAGTATGGAGAAGGAAAGGAACTGCTCATGATCCGAATCATACCACCTCATCAGTGAAGCATGGTGGTGGTAGTGTCATGGCGTGGGCATGTATGGCTGCCAATGGAACTGGTTCTCTTGTATTTATTGATGATGTGACTGCTGACAAAAGCAGCAGGATGAATTCTGAAGTGTTTCGGGCAATATTATCTGCTCACATTCAGCCAAATGCTGCAGAACTCATTGGACGGCGCTTCACAGTGCAGATGGACATTGACTCAAAGCATACTGCAAAAGCAACCAAAGAGTTTTTGAAGGGACAGAAGTGGAATGTTATGCAATGGCCAAGTCAATCACCTGACCTGAATCCCATTGAGCATGCAATTCACTTGCTGAAGACAAAACTGAAGGGAAAATGCCCCAAGAACAAGCAGGAACTGAAGACAGTTGCAGTAGAGGCCTGGCAAAGCATCACCAGGGATGAAACCCAGCATCTGGTGATGTCTATGCGTTCCAGACTTCAGGCTGTGATTGACCGCAAAGGATTTGCAACCAAGTATTAAGAAGGGAAAGTTTGATTTATGATTATTATTCTGTCCCATTACTTATGGTCCCTTAACAAGTGGGAGGCACATCTGCAAACTGCTGTAAGTCCTACACCGTTCACCTGAGTTGGATGTACATACCCTCAAATTAAAGCTGACAGTCTGCAGTTAAAGCACATTGTGTTTGTTTCATTCCAACTCCATTGTGGTGTTGTATAGAGCCAAAGATGTTAGAATTGTGTCGATGTCCCAATATTTCTGGACCTGACTGTATGTATGGCTCGGCAGCCAATCAGAGAAGCATAGGAGAGTCTGCAGGGCAGCAGAACAACAGAAGAGACTGGTATTATAATAACTATATGTATATAATACTACTATGTGTAGAAGAAATAGAAGTGTTTCCCGGCCATGGCGGTTTCACTATAAGATGACCCAGAGCAACTGGATATCCCACCACTGCTCACTCACTCTTTACCCCCATATGCGGGTGCAATGTACAGCCTGTATACAAGGATGTGCACGCATAGAGCATGCATTACGTGCAAACTGAATGAATATGGATTCTTTATTATGCACTACAAAAAAACTGACAGATACTGCACCTAGAAAAAAGATAAAACATAACTTTTAATGGGTGCAAAATAAAAGGTCGATGGAAGACCAGGATTGCAGTCAAAAAAGTCGCTTATAAAAAGTAGAAAATCAAAAACCACAAAACACAGCTGATACAAATACAAACATATAAGAAACAAAAACATATAAAAAAAAGCAATGCAAAATAGCGTATCTATCTATACTTTGGTATGGGATGTGGTGTCCACCCAAACAGTGACTATCTCTAGGTATCTAAGAAGGTAGGAACACGGGCCTTTGTGGGTGCGTGATAATAGGAAAGCGAAGGATACCTGGGTGGAGTAGAGGTAACATCACTGCTCTGCATGGAGAGAGCCTGTGGAGACATGGGTTCGATCCCAGCGAGCTCCTCTCCAGTAAGTGTCCTTGGGCAAGACACCTAACGGTACATACTCGCCACCCAGGACATACTTGAAAACAAGAGAAATCTCAATGTATCCTTCCTGGTAAAATAATTTCCCAAAAAAATACAGCACAGAGGATCACTCACCGTATGCTGGACCAAAGGGTAGTGTCCAGTTAAGCTATAATATGTCCACATGGGGAATCTGTAGAGAGCTCTCTCAAATCAACAGTGCCCAGGCAGGGTCAATAGAGCAGGAAAACCTTAGCAAGAATAGCTGCATAAATAAATAGATTTACTATATTACTCCATCATACTCTACGCGTTTCGCCAGTTAATGGCGTCCTCGGGAGCATAGATAGAGTTGTATGTAAGTGAAGGAAAGTATATTAATTTATAATGAATTAAATAAAAAAACACCCAAAAAATATAGATCTGTCACGTGTGGCACCGGCCATGCGGCTAAGAGTGCCAGATGCAGTGGTGCACGTATATATGTATGGGCGGAGACTAATGGTTTGCAGGAGGATTAACAGGTAGGCTGAGGGACAGGACATGTAGAGGGTTTATCTGGTTGAGGATGGTGGGAAATGTGGTCTTATAGAAAGGAACTAGAAGACACTGGGACACGACACAGAGGATCTAGAGAATAACTGGATACTTGAAGGGATATCTCGGGGTCATAAGGGGTACTGTAGACAATAACAGGGACAGTGGGGAAATCAAGACGAGGTAACCAACAAGGAGCAATCCAGGAATCATGGTCAAAAGGCAATCCAGGGCAGGCGGGTAGAAGCAGAAGACAGGAGCAGTATAGAATGCAGGTCTTGTCTTAACAGAAGAAAAGGTTACAATGCTGAAGCATTGACTGCTGGGAAAGGATTGACTTTTATTAGGAGCAGGCAGTGCTTATTTGGATAACCAGGGAGTGTTATGCACAGAAGCAACCATGCTTAGAGCGCTGAGGGAAAGACAGGAATGGGGCTGTCAGGAGTCAGGGTACTGGTATGGCGCCGGCGGCACAAGACATGTCAAGATCAGAACCTAAAAGATGGAGAAGCAGGACCAATTCATCCAGCTGTGCCCCCTCAGCACAGGCCAAAGCTTATCCTGTTGCACAGGGCAGGGATGTATTACATTTGCATACTCTGCGCACACTAATACTGGCCAAGGACCTTCACTTGGATGACTTCTTGAGCTTCCTTCCAGCATCATGACGTCATTGCATGGCAGCTATGGGGCTCTGGTGTCCAATGAGAGATCGCATTCCCCATGGCTCTTTAAGCTCTCTCCATGTCAGTGTCCCGGGGGCAGCAGTGAGTGCCGGGTATCACTGAGCCACAGCTGTATCTGTACATCAGCTTTATAAACTCTATTTATACTCAAAACAGCATAGTGGAGCCTTCACCAGGCCTAATCCCAGCATCTCCCTCCATGCCTCGCTCCTGGTCCTCTCTCTGCATTGTCTGCCAGCTTCTCCAGCTTTCTCTTAGTATTTATACATATGACTCTGCCCCTTGTCCTCTCTCTTTCTTCTTCCCCTCGTTTACTGCACTATATGTTTTGCCTCGGTCTCTGGTCTCATTCTGTCTCATACTTAATTCCATTGCAGACCCATGTCTTGTGTTCATTTTCATTTTGGAAGCTTTTATGCTTATATGTGTCTTTCCCTGAAACCATTTTATTATATATCTCACATTCTGTTATATCTCACCCCCTTTCACTTTTCTCTCTCTTTCTTATCTCTCTCTCTGATATCTCACCCTCTGACATCTCTCTCTGATCTCTAATATCGCACTGTGTGTAATCTCTATCTCTGGTCTCTCTGTGATTTCTCTTTTTCTGATATCTCTCACTATCTCTCTGATATCTCTCACTATCTCTCTGATATCTCTCACTATCTCTCCCTGATATCTCTCACTATCTCTCTGATATCTCTCACTATCTCTCCCTGATATCTCTCACTATCTCTCCCTGATGTCTCTCACTCTGATATCTCTCACTATCTCTCTGATATCTCTCACTGTCTCTCTGATATCTCTCACTATCTCTCTCTGACATCTCTCTCTGATCTCTAATATCGCACTGTGTGTAATCTCTATCTCTGGTCTCTCTGTGATTTCTCTTTTTCTGATATCTCTCACTATCTCTCTGATATCTCTCACTATCTCTCTGATATCTCTCACTATCTCTCCCTGATGTCTCACTCTGATATCTCTCACTATCTCTCTGATATCTCTCACTGTCTCTCTGATATCTCTCACTATCTCTCCCTGATATCTCTCACTATCTCTCCCTGATGTCTCTCACTCTGATATCTCTCACTATCTCTCTGATATCTCTCACTGTCTCTCTGATATCTCTCACTATCTCTCCCTGATATCTCTCACTATCTCTCCCTGATGTCTCTCACTCTGATATCTCTCACTATCTCTCTGATATCTCTCACTGTCTCTCTGATATCTCTCACTATCTCTCTCTGACATCTCTCTCTGATCTCTAATATCGCACTGTGTGTAATCTCTATCTCTGGTCTCTCTGTGATTTCTCTTTTTCTGATATCTCTCACTATCTCTCCCTGATGTCTCACTCTGATATCTCTCACTATCTCTCTGATATCTCTCACTATCTCTCCCTGATGTCTCACTCTGATATCTCTCACTATCTCTCTGATATCTCTCACTGTCTCTCTGATATCTCTCACTATCTCTCTGATATCTCTCACTGTCTCTCTGATATCTCTCACTATCTCTCTCTGACATCTCTCTCTGATCTCTAATATCGCACTGTGTGTAATCTCTATCTCTGGTCTCTCTGTGATTTCTCTTTTTCTGATATCTCTCACTATCTCTCCCTGATGTCTCACTCTGATATCTCTCACTATCTCTCTGATATCTCTCACTATCTCTCCCTGATATCTCTCACTATCTCTCCCTGATATCTCTCACTATCTCTCCCTGATATCTCTCACTATCTCTCCCTGATGTCTCTCACTCTGATATCTCTCACTATCTCTCTGATATCTCTCACTATCTCTCTGATATCTCTCACTATCTCTCTGATATCTCTCACTATCTCTCCCTGATGTCTCAC
Source organism: Leptobrachium leishanense (assembly GCA_009667805.1). Classification (NCBI taxonomy): domain Eukaryota; kingdom Metazoa; phylum Chordata; class Amphibia; order Anura; family Megophryidae; genus Leptobrachium; species Leptobrachium leishanense. Next base: position 67,037,743 of record CM019069.1, on the reverse strand, counting down.
TCTGATATCTCTCACTATCTCTCAACTGATCTCTCTGATACCTATCTCTTTGATATATCTCTCCCTCTCACTGGTATCTCACTCTATGTGATCTCTCTCTGTCTCTCTGACATATATCCCTCTGATTTATCTCTGACTGATCTCTCTCTGATATATCTCTCTAGCATATTTTCTGTGATCTCTGTTTCTCTGACATATCTCTCTCCCTGATATCTCTCTGAAATATCTCTTTCTGACATGTCTCTCTGATATCTCTCTCTTTGACATTTCTCTCTCTGATCTCTATATCCCTCTCAAATATCTCTCTTTTTTTTAAATATTGCTAATAGGTGTATCATTCTCTCTCATCTCTGAAATCTCTCCCTCTCTGATCTCTCCTGTCTCCATCTCTCAGCATTCCTCCTCTTTCATTCCTTGTTACATTGTCCTTCTGTCACTCTGTCCCCTGCATCAATCTCTCTTTCTCCATTATCCCTTCCTTCCTTTTTTGTTTCTGTGTCTCTCTCCTCCTTTCTCTTGACCCCTTTACTCCTGTGTATATTTATTTCTCCAGTCTCTAGCTCCATGTCTGTCTCTAAATTCCCTCATATCTTTCTTTCATAGCAGTCTCTCTATTTTTACCCCTGCCTCTCTTTTCACTTACCCCCTCTCTTTTTACAACTCACCTCTTCTCCTCCTCTCACTCTTTTTATGGCATAATGATGTGCCCCTCTTTTTAATCAGACCCTCCTGCGCCCCTTTTATCCCTGAAGGGTGTGAATGCAAGTCCCCCGGTTGTCATTGTGTTAAATAGATGCCTTAATAATGCCTTGGCATTAACCCCTTCACTGCCTGAAGCCCTGCACGGTGTGCAGTGAGGAGTTTATGAGGTTAAGAAGGGGAAGGTGCTGGTGTAAAGATGCCAAAGGTGCCTTCTAAATATAAAACCCTTTCCCTGTGCGGATTTACAAGGGCATGAATTATGACTGCGAGTTCTGAGGACATATAAGTGGGAAACAGCTGGACCCCGCAGCCCTATTTAAGTGTCAGATTTTGCCCCAAAGTCACCAGAAAATTCTCCATGCAGAGGGAGGAAAGAAGCCACATGGAGCTTTCACTCACACAGAGGTCGCTGAGGATCTGGACTTGCAGACCAACCACACAGGAGGGTCCCTGGTCTTCACTGGGGTCACAGGGAGCACTCAATCACTCACCTGCACCACTGCACCTGCTGGACTTTTACCAAGGGCTCCATCCACTAAACAGCGACTTACAGCATACAGCAACTCTCATGCACAGTCACTCATAGCTGAAGGATGATTTTCTTACATGTTTTAGGTTGGCACGATGCTCATTAACTGACCTGCAGTCGCTTTGAAGTGAATAAAGCCCTTTGGTGTTTGTTTGACTGGAGAACATCCAGGTGATGAAGAGGACACCACATGGACATCCACACACAGCAATACAACCTCCCTCAAAGGCACAAGCTGTTCATACCCAGGACAACACTGTCCTCCACACACTGATACAAAACAAACACTGAAACAATAAACAGAAATCATAAACACACAATCTCTCGCATGTGCACATGTATCTACCTGTGTGTGTGTGTTTATAAACAGATACATTTATGTTTATTGACAAATACATTGCCGCACACATCGAATTTTGCATATTTACACTCTTACACCAGTTTATAAGTGTATATACAGTAGTTTAAGACATAAACACAATCATTCACATGTATAAAAAGAATCAGTATGCTACAATACTACACATACATACATATGTACACTAAAACACATATTGAATTAGATAGATATGTATACACACACACCATACATTTATTAATATATATAGATATATAAAAACACACGCAAATATACAGTTATATATATATATATATACACCCAAACATGTACACATACACCATACATATATAAATATAGCTAAACCACATACACACAAGTATGTACAAAAACAAAGCTATACAAACAAGTATACACAGACATATACAGTATATATATATATATATACTACACATACATACACCTATAGAGAGGTCCATGCTGTTTCTCCTGTTTTTCAAGGATCAGCCTGCATATAGGACTATGTGCAGAAGAAGCAGAGAGCTGAGGCCCCCAGGGTTGTGATTTTGGGGAAGGGGGCACTGAGCAGGCACATGTCATCTCCTTATCCTCCTGTAACTAATATACAAAGGCAGGCGTCCGATAGGATGGGCCATGTGAGTCCACTACATTCTCTGTGAAACGGGAGCAGGTGACAAGGACGACTTGCCATATACGACTGCCTTTATTTTTAAACCCTCTGCTTGATCAACACATTTCTCCTAATGAAAGGAAGGGAAATGGGGAGGGAGGGGGGGTGTCTCTAGAAGACTATGTTAAAAATGGGGGTATCTTGCATGGGAGGGCACAGGGACATCATTAAATATGTACTCTGTGTATTCCAATAAATATCTTTTTTGAAACCATATCCATTATGAGTTCTTGGAATGTGTACTGTGGAGGTGGGGAGAAATGGGGGGGGGCTTGATTTATTATAACCATGGAAAATCCCAAAATTCCAGCATGAAAAAAATGAAGTGTTTCCAACATCCACATTACCAGAGTGTCAACAGCATCTCCTAATGCTTTTTTATCATGTGTGTTTGTCCTTTACACTTATCCCAAAAATCCTAGGAGGTTAAAAAAAATGCCAAGGTCCCGTGGCTTGATGGAGCTCTAACCCCCTTATAGTCCATTTATAGTCTTAGTGTGCTTATGACATCCTCCTTGCCTGGGGAACTGTCCAATCCAGCAGCATGCATGGAGATTGTGTTAGGTAGGAAGCGAAATATAAATATGCCCTAATACTGAAAAACACATTGGGTCCCACACTTCCAAGCACTGGACTGAGGATCGTGCTGATCTTGCCTCCTCCCTCAAAACTCATCACAGACACAAAAAAGAGTGTGTTTGTCTCCTTTTGGATCCTTCTATTAAATTAAAAAACAAGAACAATGGCACCCAAGAAGGATGTGAAGAAACCTGAACCACCCAAAGCTGCTGCTGCTGCTGCCCCTGCCGCAGCACCTGCCCCAGAAGCACCAGCAAAACCCAAAGAACCAGCCTTTGATCCGTCCAGCATCAAGGTAACAGGGGCTGCAATGGGACTGATTGTGTGTGGTCACTGGAAAACTAAAAAAAAAACTTTTTTTGTGGGACCATTAATAACTGGTGGGATTTAGTGAAATTCTGGTGAATTTTTTACCATTTATAAAATAACTAATAAAATAAGACTTTTAAGAAAAACATATTTTAAAAAAAACACATCCAAGGTTTTTTTTAATTTTTTTTAAATATATATATTTTTAAGCATATTAGGTATCCCTGCCCCCACTCAAAACATTTTATTTTAACGCCAGGGTTTACAAAAGGAGATTTTAATGAAATCTTGTTCTAAGTGTCATCAGTATATCTTCCCAGTGTTACCTCTTGGATATTTCCCCCATAACAAGAGATCTGTGTCCTCAGACCAAGTACTTACCCCTGAGTTTCATTATCTGTTATGTATGACATTACAGTATCCAGACTGCAGAGCAGTGCAACATTCTGTCCTGGAATCAGTGTTTCCCACTGTATTTACTTTTCAAACAAAACCTTTTTTTTTTTAAAGGAAACATTTCTTTTAAAAAAGCAAATTTAGAGGTTTCCTTTTTTTCCAGTGACTACAACTCTCAATCCTGTGCTGCAAAAAGAAGTGTGATTTTTTTTTGGGGGGGGGGAGGCGTGAACTAACACAGTTTGAGGTTTGTGTGTCAGCTGAAAGCTTGCTCCTTGCACTTCTTTAACTTAGTCTCTGTGTGAGTGCTCTGCAGACAGGTGGCACCAAGTATCCCCCTATGCTAGCACAGCCCTGGCCATCTGATTGGCCTATAGACAGGGGACCCCTCATTACCAGCAGCAGGACAGTGTCCTAATATGGAGTATTAAGGGGGTGGGATTCAGTCTTTCCAAGCTCCTTCAGATCACTTTTCATGGCTTGGAATAGAAGACAGTACTGACACCTACTGCAGCAAAATCTAATTTTGTCTGCATGGGCAGTTAAATATTGGGGTCTACTCACTAAACAGTGAGATGTGGTGTGAAAAAAATCCCCCAAATAGCCTGGTTTTAAATCAAAAGTATGGTGAAGCCACTACAAAAATTAAGTATACATTAGAAAACATTCTACCTTTTTATATTATGCATTTCACATTTTGTTCTTCACTCTGTGGAATGCATGGAATGTTTTCTGTGTCCAAGATAGTTAGCTGACAAATTAATATAAAACTGCCTGTACTTTCATTCGTTGGACCAAAGATTTAGGAAAATTGAGATCTCAGGGTGTATATTGGGAGAGATCTGGGAGGAATAAAGTGTAGAATCTGTATAAGCATCTGTGAAACTGTATGTGTGTGTGTATGTGTGTTCTTTATGGAATTCTGAGGAAGTTCTATATAAAAGCCAGCATGGGATTACATTGCTATTAGGGCAAATAATCATGAAAATGGGCATCTGGCTTGTAGAAGGTCTTGAACTAAATTGTGTTTTCAGTTCAGAAAATCTGGTCCAGATCTATCTAAATTATAATCTGGTCCAGATCTATCTAAATCCATGGAAAGATGGCTGAAAATTTCCAGTTTAATGAATGTATATGAACAGTTTAACTGATTTTCCAGGAGCAGGCTTTTTTGTTATGGTTTTGTGTGTCACTAATAAGCTATTTGTATTTAATAATATTATCTATTATTACTATTGGCATAAAATATGTTTCCTGTATTTCTGCAAAATATTGTTATTTAATGGTACAATCACAGCCTCATCACATGCACAGTGACTCTGCACCACAAAGTACACCTCACATGAGTCCTTTCAAGAAACAGCAGAAAAAACACTTAAAAGACATAAAATAGCCACGGTGGTTAGAGTGTCCCTTTTGTGTTGGGATTATTCGCTAAGTGGTGCATTGGTGGGGTATTCAACGTGTAATCTATCTGAAGGAATACTGGAACTGGGAATATTTTCAAATTCAGATGTTTTAACTTAATATGTTTAGTTCCTTTGCAATCCCCCACCAATTCACCCCTTCAGTAACCCAGTATTAGACATTGCTGGTCAGTAGTCAGTTCACTGCATCCTCTCACTTACAGAATATAGTTCTTGTTCACTTCTTGGGTGTTCTTTCTATTAACAGAATTTGTTTTACAAAATATAAAAGTAAATAGCCAAATTGGACAAATAAATAATCAATCTGGCCAAATATTCCCCAACTCCCTCTGTTTTAGCCTATTTTTTGGGGTAAGTAGGTTGATACTTGTATTATGTGGCTTGTGTTATTGGTTAAAGTATCTCTAATCAGCGTAATAAGATATATATATATATATTCTCTAAGGCTGGATATACATAACAGAGTGATAAAACACATTTAATCACAGATTGCATTTAATTAGTCCCATCAGTGATCATTCAGGGGCAATGCAATCTCACTGGTCACTCAGTAGTAAATTAAGTCACACTTAATTACTGTACAAAGGCTGAGTGAGGAGCCAGAGCAGGGTCATAAGAGAGGACAGGCAGGGGGTGCCACCTACTGCTTATTTTGTGCAGTGCCCATAGTGCAGGGGGTAAGACAAGACTTGGGGATATCTCTAGAGGTATTTCAATGACTGATCTACCACTGTGTTAGAGGGAGGGGGTGGCGATATGATGTCATCAGGATCCATATGACATATTTTGCTTGCGCGATAAGAGGACATCAATCAATAGATCTGCAGTAATTTTTTGTTAATATAAAAAGTGATCAATGGCACAGTGGGCTTCTGATACCTTTAATTCAGGGATCAGAAACAGTGACCCTTCAGGTGTTTTGGAACTACATCTCCCACAATGCTTAGTCTACCTAAAGAATGGCAGAGAATCATGGGAGATGTAGCTCTGGTAGGTAAGGTTGCTGTCCAACCCCTGCCCTATTCCCTACTGGCCCAATTATGGCCCTATAATTCAAGTCATATGATGTTTTGCAAATCTTAACGGTATAAATTCTTCAGCCGTTATACCTTTGCAATTACCAAACACTGACTCAATTACTCCTGGGCCCCTATTGTGGTCAAGATGGTTAAAGAGAGTTGAGGCAACTATGAGTTGTCGAAACACGTTTTTGCAGATTCCTATTGCTGGCTCGGTTAGGGGCCAGCTAACATATTAGTGCAGGAATGTCAGGCGCTGGCCCCGCAGATGTTGGTGGCCTACAATTCCCAGAATTCCTTCAATGCAATAGATGGACAGAGAATCATGGACGATGTAGTTCAGAAACATCTGGGGGGGCAGAGTTTGAAAGCTCGGTATTAGCAGCTCCATTTACAATTGTTGGAGCCGCAATGGAATAGTGGTATCGGCAGCGCCCGGCACTGCTGGTATTGTCTCCTGGGGTTCATAACACTCCATTGGAGACTCATGAGAGATCTCCAGATGAGATCACGTGTACACGATCTCACAGGATAGCGTAGTGCCAGCAGAAGCACACGGGAGAATTCTCTCCTCGTCACAGACGGAGAAGAGGTGAGCATTGACTTTATTTCAATGTATATTTTCCTGTGTTAAGTAATTTTGCAGATACACAATCACTTACAACAAGCACTGGCAGAAGAGCATCAGAGAACTATTTCTTCTCTGTGTCCTACAAAGTACAACTAGACGATGCGTTAGATCACCCTGCTTTTCATTGAGAGATTATATGTACGCTTTAAATATTTTTAAGTTATTGAGGTGTTTTGGGAGCCTTTTTTTACCTTGAATAACAAGTAACTTGGAATTACATGTTATTCACCTTTTCCCAGTACATTTGTGTCCTGTACATAGCATTAATGCACGCGAAGATGTCACAAGTCGAGCTGTAGAACAGACATTACGCTCCACTTGGAATAGCAATTTACAGGTCTATTCACTAAAAGGTGAAAACCAGGAAAACTGGCAGGAGAAGAGAACAATCTAGACCAAATAGCCGATTTTGAAAGTGAGATAAATGGGAGAATTTTTCTGGTTTGGCTATTTTGACCTAGAATTTTCACTTCTCCGGTCATTCTCCTGAGTTTCACCTTTCTTTGAAATACCTGTTTGTCTCCAACATTTGTGAGTGTAGCTGCAAGAGTTAATAGGCATCTAGCAAATGCTTACATCTCCCTTGGCATAAAGCCCTATATCTGCTAGTCAGTGATAGCTGCCTCCTTGCCCTTCTTCTTCTTCTCAAGCATTGTTTGATGGTTCACTTGTTTTTTTTTATTATTCCAGCAATACAGCCAGTGTTGGTTAATTATTTTTTCATTAAATTAGATTTTTTAAGACATTAAGGCTAAGGTCAGACGAGCGCAGTATTAACGTGCGTTTAGCCGCACTTAATCACGGCCGTGCTAGCAGCAAATGACGTCCAATGCCGGGCAGCATACGAAGAACGTCTGCACAAAAGTGCGGCCGCGCAACGCAAATGGCAAACGAATGCATTTTTTCGAGAACGTCAAACCGCTAGTACTGACGTACAGAGTGCGCTGCGTCCGCTAGCGGCGTGTGTGTGTGATTAGGAGACGTCAGACACTGCTAATGTCCGGCCAACATCACGTCCAGACACACAAAGTGTTATATTGATAACCGTACAAAATCACGAATGAAAATGCGCATCGTATGACCGCTATCGCGTATTCTGTGAAAAAATGCGTCCATTCGTTCGAACGCACTTTTTCACGGACAGCGCAAAAAATGCGTTAGTCTGACCCTAGCCTAAAAAATATGTTTCTCACGGTCCTTATTGTGCAGATGTAATGTGATGTTCATGTCATTTCTCAGCTTGATACTGATCACTGTTTAGGGGGCTGGCAGTGGGATGAGGATGATGAGGTGATGTGCCATGATGTAATTTATATCACTGGCATTGCTTGCGGCCATGGAAGGAATACGGCATCCATTCCCTTTATGCATGTTCCCTAGGATTGCAGGCAACCCGGTAAGGCCAGCTGTCATATGGAGAGAAATGTCCTAGAAAAGCATCAGAGATTGGGAGTTCCATGAAATATACATCTGAGCTGCACCTTAAAGTGATACTGTAGGGTTAAAAAAAGAGGGGGGAATTCGGAGTGGTGGAAGGAATGTTCCAGAAGTCCCAAAACCCTGGAACCTGAGCTCAGTGCCAGATTCTGGGAGATACTAAGCCCCTGTGCTCCGAGGGCTGAATCAGCACTCCGAGACCTCCCATAAGAGGGTGAGAGGGATGAGGGCTTTCAGAGCAGTGTGAACATTCAAAGAATGTTGAGTGGTCGCAACGCATAGAGTGTTCTTCTAAGACAGAGCTCTCAAACTCTGGCCCCCAGATGTTGATTTCCTACAATTCCCAAAATTCTTTGAATGTACTAGATGGCCAGAGAATCATGGGAGTTGTAGTTCAGAAACATGAGGGGGATCAGAATTTGAGATCCCTGCTCTAAGGCCGGTGTCAGACGAGTGCACTACGTGCATCCGTACTGACGTGACTTCCGACGTCCGTCTCAGCATTGTGACGTTTCGATGGAGTGCACGTGCTGCACGCGCTACAACAGACGTGTTGAAACACCCCCCCGTCTAAACACTACGACATGCGTTCGACAGGACTGCAAAACTCAGTCCTCCACAGGAGGATCAAGCTTTGCAGCACTGAGTGCACTAACTGCGCTCATCAAGGTGGCCAGACGGGCATCAGAGTGGAAGGAACGTCCACTCAGATATTCCTTTCACTCTGAAGTGCGCTCGTCTGACACCGGCCTAAGGCAACGTTTCCATGCATGGTGTCCCCAGAGCTGGATACCAGTGAAAACACCAATACTCCAGGAAAGGGAACCAAAACCTGAATTGTCCTACAAAATGTTGAGTGTTTGCCAAGTGTGATGCCATGTCACAAGGTTTAATTCCTGTAATGTAGCCCCCGGTGAAAATGTCGGAATCAGCGATTCGACGCCTAGTTTTGAATTGTTGCATACATGAGGGGGTTATACACTAAGCAATAAATTGGAGATTTACAAATTGTATGCCAAATCATTCCAGTGAAGACATACAACGGATAGGAAGAATTCTAATTCATGTCAGCGCTGGCTGGACTTTTTTTGCCTTCCATTTTTTTTCACCTAGAAAAAGAGGAGATTCCTGGGAACTCTCCCCAATCCAAATATAGCACGGTGTCTGACACGGGTAACGAGGACAGATATGAGTGCCAGTTCTGTTCGGTAGCAGAATGAAGATAATGTTTATATTGTGATTCTTGAAAGCGTGCAGTGGCCACGGTGCCAAATTCCCATCCTAAATTCCAAGAGATATAAAAGGCTTGCCCAAGGCTTACATTGTATGTGACACTATGCTTGGATCGAGGTACATCCCTGATAATTGTCCTCACTGGCAAATGCCTAGATCTGTATCAGCTCTTACAGTGTCTGTGCCAGAGGGCGACTCAGCACATGACGGCAACTGACAGCATTCAACAAATGTTTACATAATAAATGGGCAAAAATAAACATAACATTGTCAATATAACCTGGAGTGTTTTATACATTTCCTTCAGTAGTGTAGTGAGGATTGTGACACTGAAAACTTTCCCACAATGCATTGCAGACACTGATCATACATACTGCAAGTATCTATCTACGCGTCATATATCTATCTACAAATCTATCTATCTCATAAATTGATCAATCAATATATCTATCACCTATATCTATAAATCAGTCTACCGCACATATCTATCTATCGCCTATATCTATCAATCAATATATCACCTATATTTATCGCACATATCTATCTATCAATCTATCTATTTATCTATCTATCGCCTATATCTATCAACCAATATATCTATCACCTCTATCTATATATCTATCGCCTATATCTATCAACCAATATATCTATCACCTCTATCTATATATCTATCTCCTATATCTATCAATCAATATATCACCTATATCAATCAATATATCTATCACCTCTATCTATCTATCTCCTATATCTATCAATCAATATATCACCTATATCAATCAATATATCTATCAATCAATATATCACCTATATCAATCAATATATCTATCAATCAATATATCACCTATATCAAACAATATATCTATCACCTCTATCTATCTATCTCCTATATCTATCATCTATCACCTATATTGATCAATCTATCTTTCTACAGCTTTCTATTTAATACCTATATCTATCTATCTCTATCATCTAAATCTACATTTATCTATCTACAGATCCATATTTAATATTGTACACAATGTCATTTTGCTTGGTGTTCAGTGAGCATGCTTTGCACCCATCCATATGTAACCGAGTGTATCAGCATGAATTCTGCCTTTGTTTTTCTAATATTTTTACTCGCCAGGCCAACACCAGCTAAAGGAAAACTGCAACCCTGGGATCAAGAGATGGTATTGATCTATTCAATGGAGCAATGCATTGACAGACACTGTTGTTCTAAAAGGAAGTGTTCTCTTTGTGAGGTTAACAGCGAGATTATTTTATTTGCAGAATGGTGTAACATGCCAGGGGATTGCATTAACATGTCAGTATGGGAGGGGACAGACACCATATGGAAAACTAATGGGACTTCAGCTGCTGTGGCTCAATATAAAAATGTATATGGTGGAATATATTGGATGGGAGTTGGCGCAGGCGGCAGCTGGAGATCCAAAGGTCACTTGCTCTGCTTTACATATGTTCCATCCTGGTCACTTAGCTCTGCCAATGATCTGCTATTATCATTAGGGATGAGCCGAACACTCCCCGAGTTCGGTTCGAGCCCGAACCCGAACTTCCCATTTGTTCGGGATCGAACCCGAACCCGAACCCGAACCCGAACCCCCATGCAAGTCAATGTGGCTGAAAATTCGTTTTTTTGGAGTGCCCTCCAAGAGGGCATATATGCTACATATTTGCCATAAAAGGTGTATGGGGGTCCGGGTAGTGCCCTGGGAGACAGGAAACAAGGACAAAAAGTAAAAATAAAAACGTTTTTAAAGGGACAGTGAGTTTTCCATGAAATAAGGGTTAAAAATAAAAACCAAAAATTCCTTCAAATATCGTGCCTAGGAGGTCCCCATAACCTGCCCGTGAAGTGGCGGATTTCTAGGATGTATAGAAATATGTAAAAACCAAAAAAATGACATTTCAAATGACGGTAAATGCTTTTCCTTTAATCTATCCATAAACAACTGCTTGGGGCGGCAGTCTGTATGAAAAGAGGAGACATTTTCGTACACGCAGAAAAAGTTTACTGATTTTTTGGCGGTGAAAAGCAGGAGAATGGAAACTTCTAGACCAAAAAGCCGATTTGGAAAGTGAGATAAATGGGAGAATTTTTCTGGTTCGGCTATTTTGACCTAGAATTTTCCATTCTCCAGTCATTCTCCTGAGTTTCACCTTTCTCTGAATAACCCTGTCAGGGTTATTCAGAGAGCAGTGAAGAGCAGGAGAATGACTGGAGAATGGAAAATTCTAGGTCAAAATAGCCAAACCAGAAAAATTCTCCCATTTAGGCTAGGGTCAGACTAACGAATTTTTAACGTGCGTTTAGGCGCACTTAATCACGGCCACTCTAGCAGCAAATGACGGGCAATGACGGCCAGTATACGAAGTACGGTCGCACGAAAGTCCGGCTGCGCAACGCAAGTGGAAAATGAACGCATTTTTTTGAGAACGCAGAACCGCTAGTACGGATGTACAAAGTGCGCTGCGTCCACTAGCAGCGTGTGTGCTTGATTTGGAGACGTCAGACCCTGCTCATGTCCGGCCAACATAACGTCCAGACACCCAAAGTTTCCTGGTTTGGATCCGTAAAAAATCACGCACAAAAATGCGCATCGTATGACCGTTTTCACGCAATCCGTGAAAAATATGGCAATGCGTTCGGACGCACTTTTTGACAGTCGCTGCGAAAATTGCGTTAGTCTGACCCTAGCCTTATCTCACTTTCCAAATCGGCTATTTGGTCCAGATTGTTCTCTTTTCCTGCCATTCTCCTGGTTTTCACCTTTCTCTGAACAACCCTGAGAGAGAGGTGAAAGCCAGGAGAACTGGCAAGAGAAGAGAACAATCTAGACCAAATAGCCGATTTGGAAAGTGAGATAAATGGGAGAATTTTTCTGGTTGGCTATTTTGACCTAGAATTTTCACTTCTCCAGTTATTCTCCTGCTTTTCACCGCTCTCTGAATAACCCTGTGAATGTTTAATCCCGAGGTGAAAAATAACATTGCTTTAGATTTTTTTCAAACACCAGTTAAATGCAGCATATTAGGATGTTTTAGGGAAATTAATTCTCAAATCTCAATCAGAAGCAGACACCACCCCACCCTCAGTATATTGTACAATGTATCAAATTGATTACCAGAATAAAAACACCTGGTGTTATGCCCGTTTGTGAACAGAGGTCATTTAGAGTTGATAATCTTTCCACGTACACATTAGTTTTTAATTCAATATCTAATAAACCGTTGCTTATAATATTCTGCAGTAGAGTCTCTTTATTTCTAGATTTTTTAGTATTTTTTTAAGCATTATCTATACTTTTTTCAAAATTTCTTTTTTTTTTCAAACCCGAACCGAACACGCCCAAAAAGTTCAAAATTTGCGAACTTTCGAACTGCCAAAGTTCGGGTCGAACTCCGAACCGTCCGAACCCGAACAGCTCATCCCTAATTATCATCTCTTTGTACTCACACCCCTCAGTGTAGGACTTTTCCCAAGCTCCCCACTATTTATATAACACCATCCTTCAAAACATTTGACTCTCCCCTTGCTTCAAGGTCTTTCAAGATGTTTCTAAAAATGCATTACTATAAAGAAACCTAGCTCGCCCCATAATGCCCCCATTGCACCTTTTCTCATCTATATCTACACAGCCCCCATAAAATGAGACCTTCTGTTTAACCTGGAAAGTCTCTGAGACAGGAGATACATACCAAATGCTTTTTCCGTTTCTCTGTGATAAATAGCAACATGAGTTTAGCAAACAAAGTGCAAACGGGAGGAATATTCCAATGATTGACTGTCCATGGCGACTGCGTCTCTTTTAGACCTTGACCCCTGGATGCTCTGTTATTTATGCAAATCAGCCATTCGTCGATTCAACCTAAAGGCTGAAGGGGTTAACGGAAGCCTAAATAAAAAAATAATCAGGGTATTCAAAGAGATCCGAATTGTGGCCGAAAAATAACCAGTGAAATTCAGCGTACGGTTACCTTTCCTGGTCATTCGGCTATTCAGAGAGCAGGCAGTTCATCAAATGTTGGCGAATTGCCTGCACACACAGTGTCTGTTCGAGGGCAGTAAAATCCCCATAGAGAAGCAATGCTTCATCTATTCAGAGAACAAAAACCAGCAGTGAAAAGTTGCCGAATTGCCCTGCTATTCAGTGGTTTCATTCAACAGATTTATTCAGGCGAATCCCATAGGTTTCAATGTTAAAAATATTCCCATTTTAATTCAATATCTAATAAACCGTTCATTATAAAATTCTGCAGTAAAAAGGTTCTTTATTTTTATATTTTTTAGGATCTTTTAGGCATTTTTCGGGATATTTTTTGCGAATTTGTTTTCGGTTTATTTTTTTAAATCGTTTTTTCTTTTTTCTGTAACAGCCCTTTATATTATCATTCATTGGACCTCTTATGTAAATTTCAGACATTTTCGCTCAGTAGTTTCTTTGCAAACAGCGTTTCAATTTTCAAACATTCAAGTGTACTTTTTTTTGTTTTTTTACTCCATTCGTCTGCGGTGTCGGGTTTTTCCAGCGTCTGCTCTGCGCTGTGATCGGCAGCTGCTCGGGTTTCTCCGGCGTGTTTGGCGGGGTTAATCCATATGTTTTTGCAGGTTTCGGTGTACATTGGCCAGGTTTTGCGGTGAGCGTTCGTCGGGTTTGCGGCGGCTTTTCCCTGCATTACGGCGGTCCTGTGGTGCTTGCTGAATGCACCGCAGGGTCGCCGAAATGGGATCGCCAAATCACACCGAATTGAGGAGAACGAAAAGTCACCGAACATACGGTGCCTTTTCGATTCTCTTTGAATAACCCTGTATGTCAAAGCTGCTATGCATGAAACCCAACGAGCGCATTATACAAAGTAAACCTACCTGTGGCATACTGCACTACCAGGCTTGTTCTTTTGGAGAAAGTCCACAGTCCAGCCACTAAACCATGACTTGAAAACTCACTGTTATGTTTTGTTAAAAATCACAAATCCATGTAGATTCGGTAGACTGCAATGCAATATATTTATATATACCAGGGCTCAAAATTTCAAGTCCCAAGCTTCTAACCAGGCCATAAGAGTTACTTGCCACCAGTTGCTCCACCTAACCCCTACCCAGCCCTTAACTCTGCCCCTAAACACACCCACTTAAATTATCTTATGAAATTACACTGTTAAATGACTTATTTAGAATAACGTTACAAAAATAACATTAATACCCAGACATCAGACCCCAGTGTGAGCAGAGCGAGGAGGCAGGGAAGCTCCTCTCCACCCCCTGCCAGCGACAGAGATGAACTGGGTCAGATTAGGCAGCTGATCCCTGCCACCGTCCAGCCTGGGGAAGGAGGCGCTGCACAGTGGCACCGCTGGAATACGCAGCACAAAATTATTTTTTGTGCTGCCTGTGTATTTCCACTCACCCTCACTTAATTTCCACTCGCCAAATGCGAGTAGGCGAGTGGAAATTTTGACCCCTGTATATACCAAACCCATGCGGGATGCACTTAGGGTCTTATAAAAAAATCTTCTTTTAATTAAAGATGCTTTAAAAAATAAAACCAACGTTTCAGCCCAACTTTGATTAAGACCCGATGTTGCTTTTAGTTTTTAATGCATCTTTGATCAAAAGTAGATTTTTTTTTTTCTTACAAGACACTGAGTGCATCCCATATGGGGTTTGCTATATATGCTATCTGGGTTTGGGCACTGGGGCATTTATTAATACAATTTGTTTTATATTATTTGGATGGAGTAATATATATATATAAATAATATAATATATATATATAATCTACCAAGTAAATATATATATTGATATAATGATCAACTCCTGACCATTCTGAAGTAATGTCCACTCACATATATCATTAGCAATGATGATTAGACTGTCATTCGCGCTGTCGTGGAAAACATTTCCCGTTGTGCAGCGCATATCATGCTGTTTTTCAACAGCTGCTGATTTTTCTAAAATTAAACCGGTCCTACCATAGAGAGCTTTGCTCTTTGTAACTATATTTCAGAAAAAAACAATGTTAAAGGCGAAAAAGTAAAACTTGTAAAAATAACATTTTAGAACTATCGAAATGGATTATAAACATCAGTTGTTGAATTGCATAGAGAATCCTATTAGTGAAACGAAAACACTATTTATATACTATAATATATTATAAAAATATATATATATATTGTATATTTTAATATTTAAATATTACAACTTCAATAAGTGGATTTTTTATGCATTTCAACTACTTTTAATATATTGCATTTATTACTTTGTATTTCTGTAACGACTGTAAAATTTCAATGTTCTTCAACCCAGGACATACTTAAAAACGAGAGAAATCTCAATGTATCCTTCCTGGTAAGATACTTTGCAAATAAATAAATAAATAAACTGATGCGTAAATCCCTCTGGAAGGCCGGGTTCTAAATTGTCATTCTGTATGCATAACCAATTATGGCCACTAGATGGCACTAAACACGCAAGAATATATTGGGAAAGCTGGTCTGGCCACTGATTTTAAAATATACTTGATTTATAGCAACACTGTACTGGAATTTAAAAGCCAAAATTCAATTAAAAAAACTCAAAATGTCTAAAATGTTTTATTAGATTATTTCTGGTAAATTGGGAGTTTGTGCCCTCTATCTCATAATAAGGTATCAAAGACAGAATATAATAAAAGATTACTATACGCAATCATTGCTCTTGAAGTATTTCATTTCGATATCGTTTTTAAATCTCGTTATAACACATTTAGTCTAATGTCAGGCGTACGCAGTCTGAGCGCACTCTGCGTGCGTTCATAGCGGACGTACTGACGGAAGATACTGTAGACACCACACGGTCAGTTTTTGTTGACGGACTTAGAAAAAAAAGGAAATATTCGAAACAAAATTAACTAAAATTAAAAGACAGGTACAGTCAGTCTGCCCAAAAAAAACTTCTGAGCGTCAACGTGATGGACGTTGCAAATACGCTGCGTCTGACGTCGCGTCATCACGCACTCAGGCCGCTACGCGGACGCGGCGCACTCTGGGCGTCCTTCGTAGCGCTTTTACGTTGAGGCCTAAATGGCATCTGTTGCCACCTGCGTGGTGCGCGCGCACTTTGGTGCGCACGTACTTAGTGTGTTGGTCTCTATTGAATACAAATCAATGCTACGACGAACGTTAAACTGTGCGGCGACACGGACGTGATGACTGCGTTCGTCTGACGTTAGCCTTAGCTGTTTCAGCTTCTGGGATCTATCGTTAAGGCTGGGGTCAGACTAACGCATTTTTAACGTGCGTTTAGGCGCACTTAATCACGGCCGCAGTAGCAGCAAATGATGGGCAATGACGGCCAATATATGAAGTACGGCCGCATGAACGTTCGGCCGCGCAACGCAAGCGGCAAACAAACGCATTTTTTCGAGAACGTAGAATTGCTAGTACTGACGTACAGAGTGCGCTGCGCCTGCTAGCGGCGTGTGTGCGTGATTAGGAGACGTCAGACGCTGCTAATGTCTAGCCTACATAACGTCCAGACGCAAAAAGGGTTTTATTGACGAACCGTAAAAAAAACACGTATGAAAATACGCATCATTTGACCGTTTTCGCGTTCACCGTAAGAAAATACGTCAATGCGTTCGGATGCACTTTTTGACGGTCGATGCGAAAAATGCGTTCGTTTGACCCTAGCCTAAAAAGGTGTGTTGAGAAATGACATGCAGAATGCAGAACAAAACTGAGCTGGAAAGGGAAATTCCAGCTCAAGTGTTTTGCCCATAGCTTTGCACATTGGTGACATTTGTCTCAAGGCAATGCAGTTAGAAGTTATTGACTAAACGGATAATTGGAGGATGATGGTTATTGTAAATTGTAGACCAAGATGATCAAGTGAAAGGGATATCAGATTTGGGAAATCTTTTCCTAATATAAAAACAGCTATTTTACCCCAAAATGTGAAATTCTGTGTCCCCTGAACTTAATATCTCTATATCACTGTCCGCAGAACCCGCTAACAGGTCAGGTTTGCAGGATATGTGAAGCACAGCACAGGTGATATGATTTGCTGCTCAGTGATTGCAGGATTCAGTCTGCATTTCCCCAAGGTGATCTGTAAAATCTGATCTGTTAGAGGGTCCTGAGGACAGGTTCGGGAAACACTGCTCTAAATGCATAAAAAGCAATTCAGGCTCAAAATATTAAAATAGGAAAAAAAAAACAGTTAAAATCTAGGGATTATTCACAAACTGTCACTGTTGGTTTGTATCACAGCTTGAAGAAACGCCAGCATTTCACTAAACTAAAATCCAAAGAAACACAGGAGAATCTGCATCTGCCGCTTTTCCTGTCGCTCTTTGGATTTTAGTTTTGTGAAATGCTGGCGTTTGTCTGTGCTGTGATACCAGCAGTATTTGCAACACTGGCAATAATTGTGGCACAATTGGCATTGTGAATAACCTTTAGGCCGGGGTCAGACGAGACATTATGTGCGCCCGTACTGACCTGCCTCCCGGCGTATGTCGCTGCGTTGTGACGCTTCGACGGGGCCAGCCGCCCGCAGTAGCACACGCACGAATTGCGCTTGCTACAGCGTATGTGCTGCGTCCGTGCTGAAAGCTTCCCCATCGAAGCGCTACGACGCTCGTTCAACGGGGCTGCAAAGCGCAATCCTCCGCTCAGCGAGGTGGCCAGACGTGCGTCAGAGTGGAAGGAGCGTCCACTCTCACGGACGTTCCTTACGCTCTGCAAATCACTCGTCTGACCCCGGCCTTAGTGTCTTATTTCGTTCCGTTAAAACAAATATATGTTATTTCCTCAGCTGCTTTTGTTCAAAATTTTACAAACCAGCTGTCAGATCTCTTCAACACACTGGTGGGAAAACGAGCCTCTTTATCTTGTCAAATCGATCCACTTCCACAACCGTACAAGCCCCGAAATAGCTTTTTCTTCCCCTGTAAAGTAAGAATTACAAAATTTCCAAGTACAGACAATAAAAAGACAAAATCTGCATGTGTTAAAATGATGCGCTGTTAATAATCTAGAAAAACTAAAGGATAATGGGAGATGCAGTCTCCTTGTCGTACTCAATAGGTCAGTCTATGCCTTCCAGGGATATTGTTTTTTTTTATCGTCAGTCTACGGTCTGGGAGAAATATCATTAATATTGTGTCCAACCACTTATCATTCAATAATAAGTGACGCGCAGCGAGGGAATGACCGGTGTATTTTTAGATTCCTCCAAGACATTGTAAAGCTTGAGCAGAACCCCCCAAAAAGACAGTCCCAAATTTGGCAGAACCAGCCATTGCGAGTTCCCTCCTTCTGGGGGACTAAAACTGCTGACCACTTTTAAACTCATTAAAGCGTGTCGAACTCACGCCCGGCTAAAAATAGATCTCCAAATTTGTGGCAATGGAAAGAGATCCCTTTGCCCTAAGAAAGCCAAAAACTCACCAGGGGGAGGGATTACCTCCCCCCTGACATCTGATCTGGACCGCATGTCACTGCCCCTCTGATAAATAAGAGGAGCAGGCCAGGGCAGGAGGACCACAAGCTCCAAGTCATCCTCCGGACAAGTACTCCGCTCCCTGCTCATCTCCAAAACCCAAGCTCAACATGGTGGGTGGAAAAGGATTTTACTTTCTGTGTTTTTTAAAGAAACGCCTTTTTTGTTGCAGAAATTCTGTTGCTCCCACTTGCAACATATATGTGCAAGCCTTTGACTACCGTATCTTGGGAGACGTACTCAACATGCCCTCGTGGTAGCATCTACAGAGGACCTGTCGACTACAGATGCCCTAGTGCATTTTTTTTAACGATGAATTCCAATTGGTCTTCTATAGCACATAGCCTTGTATTCAATCGTACACCGTGATACATTGTATACCATTAAATACAAGACATTAAGTGGTTTTCAGTCTTTAGTGATAAATGTTTTAATGATCTAACATTTTCTAAGATTTCAACATAGCTACAGGGTGTAAGACCATTTTGGGAGTGTCTTTCTTTTTTTTTTTTGTATTTTCTTTTTAATCCAAGGGCTAGATATACAGGTCTATTCAAAGAAAGGTGCAAATCTGGAGAGTTTGCAGAAGAAAACACCCTAGACCAAATAGCCAATTCGGAAAGCGAGATAAATGGGAGAATTTTTCTGGTTTGGCTATTTGGACCTAGAATTTTCACTTCTCCTGCCAATTCTCCTGAGTTTCACCTTTCTTTGAATAGACCTGTAAGTGTAAACTTAACCAGAGCTCTGGTACACTTCCCAGAATCACTAGAGTCTACAGAGTTGGTAAGAATACCAAAGCTCTAGTTCAGTTGACACCTGACGTGAAATGCAGCCTCGGGGTTTTTAATCCACTCACCTTAGACAGGAATTCTTTTATTGATAGTAATTTGATAAACACTCAGTGGATTCTAATATAAACCTTTGCTTGCATAACTGTATCGCTGCACCCCTATGAGAGGAAACGGTCACTTACAGTGTGTCGACATCCAATTTGCAAAAATGCGAGTAGGTTGAAAAAACCCGAAATTCTTGATTTTTTTCTCAAATTATCTCGATTTTGTAAATTGCTAATTTAATGGGGAATAGACTTTTATGTTTTTGGAAAAACTCAAAATATGGCCCATTCAGTTTATTTACATCGTGGGAAAATGTGAGGTCGAGTAGACGCCAGGCCTTAATAAAGCTAGAAGCACAGATAGTAATTTAAGACCAAATATTTTGCGTCTGTCAATGCGTTTGCAACCATACTAGCTCTTGTTCTCTCTTCTTCCCACGCAGTCTTTCTCCGCTGATGAGGTGGCTGGTAAGTGAAATCCGCTCGGCTGGAAGTAAAGCAATAATGCCTTTCACATCACTCGCTTTTTAGTTCAATTCGGTGACGGATTTGGTCGCCAAGAAACATTTTGGAAAATTACAGGTCGTTCAAATAAATAAAAAATAAAATGATGATTAAAGGTGCAACAGACGGGCATTTTTTTTTCCCAACCATGTTTGGCTTTCAGCTTCCTGCGAGTTTCATCCTGCATGGGTTTGTAATTTTTCGGAACTCCAGAAAGCCTTGAATCTGAAAATCAAACGAGCCCTAGACCGTAATAACGGTAGTTTTTTGTTTGTTTTTTTTGCGGCTGATTTTTCGATTGACAGATCGAGTTCTCTCAGGATCAGCAGGATGGTAAGTCGAACGTGGGCAGCGCAAATGCTTTTTATTCTCCCCCCCCCCCTCAATATCCTGCATTTTAAAATCTGAAATGTAGCGAAAAGTATGAATTCAGGCTTGGATCATTTATTTTTCTATTATTTAATCGATATAGTTTAATATTGAGCAAGTGACTGTAGCAGGGGTCAGCAGACTTGGCCCCCTAGTTGTTTTGGAACTACATTTCCCATGATGCTCAACCACACATTTACTTGTAAAGGGACTTGTGAGAAAAGTAGTTCCAAAACAAGTCCCTTGCCAAGTAAATGTGTGGCTGAGCATCATGGGAAATGTAGTTACAAAACAACTAGGGGGCCAAGGTTGCTGTCCTCTTTGCTATAGGATCAATCATTGAGCAGTGAATTTGCAGAGGGTTCACGGAGACATTTTTAAGCAAAAATAGCTACATTTTAGAATTGTTCTAATTTAGCTTTTTTTTTTAAAAAAAAAAACTATTAAATCCATTTGTATTTCTACACTTATTCACTGTTGGATAGGAATATATTCTTCATCATTTTCCAGGATGAATTTCAACCTCCTTACATGAAACATTATCAGGTCTAAAAGGGGGAAATTCAGGAGAAGAGGCCAATCTAGACTTACAGGGTTATTCAGAGAGAGGTGAAAAGCTGGAGAATGACTGGAGAATGGAAAATTCTAGGTCAAAATAGCCGATTTGGAACGTGAGATAAATGGGAGAATTTTTCTGGTTTGGTAATTTTGGCCCAGAATTTTCCATTCTCCAGCCATTCTCCTGCTTTTCACCTCTCTCTGAATAACCATGCTTATAGCCGATTTGGAAAGTGAGATAAATGGGAGAATTGTTCTGGTTTGGCTATTTTGACCTAGAATTGTCACTTTTCCTGAGTGAATAGACCTGTATGACAAAGTCAATAAACAAATGGAAAGAAATACAAGACATGTAAAACAGCATACATTGTGGTATTTCATGTTCAAAATATGTTATTTTTTTTTACAAAATGTCCAATTTTAAAGGATAAAAGTGTGCATATTTAGTTACGCTATGGGTGTAGGAACTGTATGAGAACTGAACGAGAGGGACAGATCCCCCCAGATTTCCTTGTAGATTTGTGCACGGTGCATCCCTGGGATTAAGATTTGTTGTATTGATGTAATTTTTATTTTTGTTAACCACCCTGATGACGAATTCCCCCATTTAACATGCCATGAAGGGTAAGGGTATTAAACTAAGAAAATGAGCTTAATAAGTTGCATTGGTTTAATCATGTTATGCCTTTGCATTGAGAACCCCCCCCCCCCCATTTTTTTATTTTTTTTGGGGTACCTAAACTGATAGACCTAGCTACATAATTTAAAAAAGCGTAGCCTTGTATGAAAATATATATAAAATATTTAGGGTAAAAAAAAAAGCTAAAACTGCACAGAACTACTGAATTCAACGGACTGAAAATGCTAACTTAAAAGAATATTGCATTGAGTAAAGGGTGATGTTTATTGCCTATTTCCGAACGGTGTATTTTTTTTTTTAACCTTTTTTAGAAGGTCATGGTGCACAATGCTCTTTATTTTGAACCCCAGGGACGTTAGGGTAATGGCGTGATACTTTTCTTTAATTACTGACTTCACCCCCCCTCCCTAAATTGTCAGAGTCAAATACCAGGAACGATGTGCACTCACTCTGCAACCCCAACATCTCCAATTACCCTGTCAAAGGGTCAATGGTGGCTTGTTCCATAGATAACTTGAATGACATCAGTCACACAGTTTGAGACACGGAAGCTAATCTGGGATAACAGGCAATAAAAGGCAACATTCTCCCAATTTAGTAACCTTGCACATGTCACCAAAATATATCACAAGGCCTGTAGTTGATAAATATATGTTGTATTGATAGACAGATATATATTAATGTATGCACAGATATTATATTTTTAATTTGCAACATGTGTTGGTTCTGACTATACTGATTGTGCACAGATTCTCATTCAATCCAATGAGGGACTCATAAAGTCTTTAATTAACAAGGAAATCGTCGCTAAACGGATTGTCCACTGGGGTAATCTGATAAATAAGTCGCTGATAGATGATCTGTGGCCCTTTAGTCATTGTGGACAATATGATGGCGAGTCAAAGATTTCCTGAGAATCCGTACGGAATTAAGTTGAGAATTCAGCAAAAAAAGGAAGTGATTGGTTCCTGGTCAGTAGGGTTGCCAGATCCTCCATGTTTGCCCATTACACATATAATTTATTCATGCTGAGGGGCAGTGCATGAAATATACAACCCGGTAGTATGTAGAATTCATGCAGTGCAGGTACATTCATCTGCTTTGATTTGCCGCCTGGTTTCCAAGTTAGAGCATATGAATTATACATGTTGCGGGGCAGCACCTTCCATGTGCTCTCCCTTTGCAAGAAATAATATGTGTCCAGGACAACCTGGCCGATCCGGCAACCCTACTGTTGATTACATACATGATTAAAGTAGCCACATGGAAGCCAACCATCAATTATTCAGTATACAAATAAGCCACATTACAGCTTATGACTTCAAAATGTGTAAATGCAACACCCTTGTACTAATAAGCCAGATATAATCAACTTAAATCAATATGGATATTAGAATCTCAATGGAATATCATGGTGGCCTGAAAATCTACTGGGAAGCAGAGCAGAGATACCAGTCATCCTTCTGCTTGTTACATATGCTTTTCTTCCAAGCAACATGCCAATGGATGACAATCAGGGCAAGGTGAAAACCAGGAGAACTGGCAGGAGAAGAAAACAATCTAGCCCAAATAGCCGATTTGGAAAGTGAGAAATAGGAGAATTTCAGGTTTGGCTATTTTGATCTAGAATTTTCACTTCTCCAGTCACTCTCCTGAGTTTCACCTTTCTTTGAATAGACCTGAATCCTTTTAAGAGGGTTTTCATGAGGCCATATTAGGTCTGGAGTTTCAAATATCTATAATGATTTGAAGCTACAGCTGTGATCCTCTCTGACTCTGAGAATGATGGGAACTGTAGTCCATGTCACTCAGAGTATGACAACACAAGACACAATACTCCACTCAGAGTATGAGAAGTTAGTAGATGGCGTAGGAGGTTGATATCCCCATTCAACAGTCCGTACTAATGTAACAGTAACGGATTGTGATGAGCGGCGCCGGCGCCTATAATTCATAGTTACATAGGCTGAAAAAAAGACATGCGTCCATCAGGTTCAGCCTTTCCCACATCATCTACTTCTGTTGATCCAAAAGAAGGGGAAAAAACCCAGTCTGAAACGCTCGCCAATATGCAACACACTGGGAGAAAATGCCATGTTGTAATTAACATGAGAGCTCATCTGGAGCGCAGCGCAAAGGAATGACCCCAAGGAGTTAAACGCTATGGGGTCGCAGACATATTTAGATCAGTATGAGCATAAAGTTGCCAGGTGCAGCAATCCGATGATCGTCCTGTACTTTCGAAACACTCGCTGACACAGTCAAAGTGTTCTCTAATGACAGGTGTGATGCTAATTATCCCGCTTTCTGGCAATAAATGGGTTATTTGGTCTCTGGGACTGTGCTGGTGGGGTATCCCGTTACAGAAGCCCTGATCTCCCTCTCTGATATTAGCAGCCTTTTACAGCCGTGCTAGTAAAGTCATAGCCAGCCTGTTCTAGAAACCACCGTCACAGACTCAAAATAGCCAAGTTTCAAGTATCCATTCTTTAAATAAACCACACACACACACACACAAACACAACCCCACTGTGTCACCGCTCAAAATAATTTTCCATGTACTGTTGGGTGAACAGACACTATTGTAACCAGGGCAGGGACAGACAGTATACGATGCATCTCTTAAAAGGGTGAAACGATAAATATTATCGACCTAATGTACAATATTCTTCTGAGTTAAAAATGCAATTACATATCTATATACAGTCGTGTATGTGTGTATACACATATGCGAGTCAAGGCAGGTGATCGAATACTTTTGGCAATATAGTGTATGTTTAAAGTGTAGTATATTTATAAATATATATATATTGCCTTTTAATTTAACATTTTTCATACATTCCCCATAACATAGCATAAAGAGAACGTATGTCATCAATATTACATTTTCATTTTGTTTCCTTGATGTGTCATTGCTGCTTTCTCTTTCTTTCGCTCTCAATAGATTTCAAGGAGGCTTTCCTGCTTTTCGACAGGACTGGGCAGAGCAAGATCAGCCTCGGCCAGGTTGCCGATATCATGAGAGCTCTTGGACAGAACCCCACAAATGCTGAGGTCAAGAAGGTCTTGGGCAACCCATCTGCAGAGGGTAAGGACGAATGCCTTTACCAGCCAAATCACTGACTAATGGCAAAACCAAAGAACAAGTCTTATATTTATACAAATGAAGTGGTGGTGGTGGGGATATAATATATACTTGCATATGATATGAACTTGTTCTGTAAAGGCAACGATTGACACATTGCTTATACTGACCTTTCCCACCCCCAGAGATTAATGCCAAGCAGATCGACTTTGAGCAGTTCTTGCCCATGCTCCAGGCCGTTGCCAACAACAAGGACCAGGGCAGCTTTGAAGACTTCGTTGAGGGTCTCCGTGTCTTTGACAAGGAAGGCAACGGCACAGTCATGGGAGCTGAGCTTCGTCACGTATTGGCCACACTGGGTAAGGACATCATGTATTCCCTTCTTTAACTACTTGATCAAACCTGAAATAAACGTTGTTGCGAGGTCTTCTCATCCCATAAAGATGCAAACCCTACAAAACTGGAGTAACAAACACATTATTTTAATGTAACAGGTGAGAAGATGAAGGAGGATGAAGTAGAAGCCCTTCTAGCAGGTCAGGAAGATTCCAACGGCTGCATCAACTACGAAGGTAAGCATCCAGTACTTCACATTTTAATACCAAAACTCAAGCGATGGATGGTTCTAGGAGAAACTCAAGACGTTTGTCTTCCAGTATAGTTTGCTTGTTAAATTTTACTAAATATAAATGGCTCGATATAAGTAAATATAGAATGTGATGCGCCAGATTTTAAGTAATCCCTCCATTAACCGTATACTGTTTACTATATATTTCTAAATATATAATAAAGTTAATATATGCTGTGAGATTTATGCCCAGTTCCTAAGGTCATACCCACAGTGTCAACTTTAGCTCCACTCCTGATTACATCTTACATGTATAATATCACTATTAAATTAATGTTACTTAACATATCTATGGGGTTATTTAGTTGCACATTCTGCAGTTATGAAATCGTGTTTTCTTCCATTTCACAGCCTTTGTGAAGCACATCATGTCTGTCTAGAACTCCCAAGGTATGTGGAATCATTTTTTGTTTCACTTTGGGTCGGGAGGTTTAGTATTTTTAATATATATCCCCCTCAGGCTATGGAGTTGCCAACAACGAGCGCGTTGCAGTATTGACATCTCCAATGCCCATATTGCCCCTTTGCAATCTGTAATGAATGCAGGCATCAGGGTTATTTTTCTTACCAGATGCACCTCGCGTACCTCCCCCCTCTGCCAGTCCCTCCATTGGCTGTATGTTCCAGGTTACAGTTTAAAATACAGACACTCATCTTCAATTCGCTCAATAACTTGTCTTCGTCACTCCGCAAGCACATCCCATCTAGACAACTCCGGTCACTGCGCGATCTCCACCTGTCCTCTGTCTACACCCTCACTGCCAACTCTTGCCTCGAAGACTTCTCAAGGGCAGCCCCAGTCCTGTGGAATAACTTACCTCACCCTATCAGAATCTCCACTAATCTTCAAGCCTTCAGGAAATCCCTCAAAACCCATCTCTTCAGATCAGCGTACCACATCACTGATGCAACTCATCCCTCTGCTCACCGACTCACAAAGGATTGAAGCTGCTCCTATGGCCCCACCATTCCCAAACCACTGGCACTAATGATCCTGCCATCCAGTATAACACCCGTTGTCTTCCTAAACCCCAATCCCTCCTAGACCAGTGTTTCCCAAACCTGTCCTCAGGACCCTCCGCCTCGCCAGGTTTTCCAGATAGCTGAAGCACAGCACAGGTGATATGATTTGCTGCTCCGTGATTGCAGGATTCAGTCTGCATTTCCCCAAGGTGATCTGCAAAATCTGACCTGGTTGAGGGTCCAGAGGACAGGTTTGGGAAACACTGCTCTAGACTGTAAGCTCCTTTGAGCAGGGCCCTCTACACCTCTTGTTTCCATCCTATGTCCATTTTCTATGTATCTCGCTCCCTTTGGTTATTGTAAAGCTCTACGGAAACTGTTGGCGCTATATAAATGATGATGATGATGATAATAATAATACACCTAATGGAAGTTAGTTTCTTTAATTCGTCAGATGCCCTTTCAGTGTCAATTGAGATCAGTTTAGGGTTCATCAATCCTGCACATGAATGGTTAAAGGAAAGTAGGCCTTGTAGATGAAGACCAGGTTTCAGCAACCCACATGACCTTTCTTAGAATGATTAGTTTGGTAATAGATTAACACTATCTGGGAGTAGAAACAGAACCCAAACTCTAATCCAGAGGTCAACAACCAGATCCTTTGAAACTACATTTCCCATAATGCTCAGACACACTTTGAGCTGGGTAGGCATTATGGAATAGTAGTTCCAAAACATCTCGGGAAGCAAAGGCCTCTGCTCTAAACATTCCAATATTTCCCATACTGTTATCCAACTGAAAAATACAGGACTCCTTTATCCGTCCTACAAATCCCAATCATTTATCTTTATATTTAAAAAAAATCGTTGATTATGAAAAAGGTTTTAATTCTGGTATTAATTTTTTTCTTTTTCTCCCTTCCATTAGCAATATCTACAGTATGTCTCAGAAGATCTGGAGGCATCAAACCACGCAAAGACCAGTAACTGGTTTTTCTAAAAAATTACGGAACTGTACTGTATAATACAATTTTTTTTATTTTGCACCATCGGGACAATTCCTTCTACAAACCCAGCTGAAATCTCACACAGGACGTATCGCCCCAGCAAAGCTGGTGGAGAAACCTAGCCAGAAAATCTGTGTATCATGCCACGGAGCAATGTAACAAGACATCGCAATAAAACATCCTTTGAATAGTTGATGGCTACAAGTCTCTCTCTTCTTTTATTTGCCTGAAGTTATGGGTACCGTATTCCAAGGATCACTGCATCATTCACTGTCAGAAGCTCCGAAAAAGCGAATGTACTACTGGTGCTTCTGACAGTAGAGTGGTTAATTTATTATTTTTCTGTATTCCATAATGTCAAGACAATAAAATGTTATTGAAAGAAACAAAAAGATGTTGTTCATTGGTAGTGGGAGCATGCACTGCACATGCAGCTTTACACCAGGTTTTATTTTGCCATACTAGAGCGGAGGTATTTAACGATCCATGGGAAATCTCCAAACTGGAATCGATGGAAGAGTTTGGCAACATAGGTGACTGCCTAAGACCTCACTGAATCTTGGGCCGCTCATAATGGCATGAAGGTGGCTTACCTCTCTCTCCACTATAAAAGTCTCCACACAAGGACACATTGCAGAATTTGACCCTTAAATATACACAGACATACACTATTCTAATCCTCTATTGCAGTGGGTCCCAATCCTGGTCCTCTTATACCTCATAACAGGCCAGATTTTAAGGATTGCCTTGGGCAAATGCAGACTGAATCCTGCAATCACTGAGCAGCTAATCCTATCACCTGTGCTGTGCTTCAGATATCTGCAAACCTGACCTGACCCTGCTCTATTCCTTTCATTCACATCTACATACCAAAGGTCCAAGCAAATACACCTCTGCATCCATGTGCATACCGTCAATCCACACCAAAACGTTCCCTATAATCTGACTCAAACTCCAGTATATCAAGTGAGCTACATAAGCTTTTAACTGGCTAAACAACTAAAACATTTGCATCCATTTTGTTCTCATATATAGAAACATAGAAAAATGTCGGCAGATAAGAACCTTTCGGCCCATCTAGTCTGCCCAATTACATGGATACGTTACCTGGATTTATCTTTTGTTTAGGATAGCCTTATGCCTATCCCATGCCTGCTTAAATTCAATTACTGTTTTGGCCTCTACCACTTCAACTGGAAGGCTGTTCCATGTATCCACCACCCTCTCAGTAAAATAATGCTTCCTGATGTTACTTTTAAACCTTTGCCCCTCTAATCTAAGACTATGTCCTCTTGTTTTGCTACTTTGTTTCCTTTTAAATATACTCCCTTCCTCTACCTTGTGGATTCCCTTTACGTATTTAAATGTTTCTATCATATCTCCTCTGTCTCGTCTTTTTTCCAAGCTATATGCTCATCATGATATTACAAATTCAAGAGCTGCCTCTGCTCCACCTATCCTAGATTTTAAGGACAGAAAGTAAGAAGTACCTGCAGACACACAGTTCATTCCAGAGCTTCTTCAGATGTTTGTGGCTTGTGGGCTACCAAAAAGAATGTGTCATTATGGCTCACATGTGCAGATGAAGGCATGTCCTTAGCCATTATCTCATCATTTCTGCTTGCCTATAAAATCTAGGTTATACGCAGAGCTCCCAATCCAGGTTTTGGGAGAAAATTCCAAATAAACAGTCAATTACTTCAATGCCAAATATTATTCAGAAAATCCAATGTACCATTGTTTCCAGTATCACAAGTTTTGTGATACAGTAAAATAAAGTCATGCGTAAATTGTGTATGTCAAATGGTAAACCTTGAAATATTCTTGATCTGAACACAATGCCTCTTTTAACATTAGCGCATATAATTCAAGGACACAATAAAACTCCCGCTATTGAATACCCGTTTAATCCTCGAAGAGCCGATATAAAAACACAGTTTTCGCATTATTATCATGTCAAGTGTATAATGTCTTCTTGTCACCCTAAAGCGACAACTGTAATACTTATTACCATGTATCGACTACATGAAAAGAAGAATGATGAATTCAGGGGAATTAATCCTCTCTCACGGCATTAAATCTGGTATTAACAAGTCTAAGAAGACCACGCTAAGGAATCCACAAAGAGAAAGTGCCTCCAGGGATTCAGAATGGGTGTGATGCCAATTCTGCTTTCTATTAGAAGCTTTTAGAATGAGCTATTTCATCTTTTAAAGAAACACTTACAGTCTCAGAGATGCTCAGGTGTAAAATATGAAAAGGGGAAAATAAAAAGTAGTTAAAAGAGCATTAGATACATACCTCACTCAGATGTACAAGTAAAGATCAACTTAAGTGATATCTCTATCTATCCATTCATCCATCATCCCCCTCTATATGATAAATCTGTTTACGATACAATATTCCACTGTTTATTTTCCCTTTTTCCTATTTTATGCTAACAAAAGTTTAATCCTCTCACCCTCTTCATTGATTGCATAAATGATAACCCATAATATATCTTCTAAATCAGTATATTGATTGTGACAGCATTTAACTGAATTAAAAGAAGATGTATCAGTATGGGGATTCCTTCTGGATACTCTAAAAAAAAGATCTAATTCCATGTTTTAGGAGAGCAGATCAGGGGATAGAATTGTTTTTTCATTTCCCACTTATTTTGGGTGTTCTTTGTCAATGTGAATCATGTAGAGAACAGTATGGAAGGTTACACATACCAGTTACAATCGTTTCCATGATTTATACAGTATGTTGGTGAGTGTCATGCAGTCAGTTTCAGGGTTATTCGGAGAGAGGTGAAAACCAGGAGAATGACTGGAGAAGTGAAAATTCTAGGTCAAAATAGCCAAACCAGAAAAATTCTCTCATCTCACTTTCCAAATCGGCTATTTTGTCTAGATTGTTGTCTTCTCCTGCCAATTCTCCTGTTTTTCACCGCTCTCTGAATAACCCTGATATCCTTATCCTCATGCTCACTTGATCCCATCCTATATGTGACTTTTTGGAAATATTTTTCTCCCAGTAATAATATGAAAACAGTGAGTTGAATACAGAAGCTCCTTAATGGCCAGCAGTGATTTCTATCAGGGTTATTCAAAGAAAGGTGAAACTCTGGAGAACTTTTGAAGAAGTGAAAATTCTAGGACAAATAAGTTGATTTGGAAAGTGAGATAAATGGGAGAATTTTTCTGGTTTGGCTATTTTGACCTAGAATTTTCACTTCTCAACAAGTTCTCCAGAGTTTCACCTTTCTCTGAATAATCCATGTGTTTTTTATTTAATTCTAAAAAAGGGGGAAAATAGGTTTCATTCATATATATATATATATATATATATATATATATTGAACACACTATATATATATATATATATATATATATGTAAATACATATAGTTACCTCTAAGTAAGTGTAATTACATCATATAATGCTTGCACTCTATGCAAGAAAAGGTTTTAAATTTAGAAACTAATAAATTTCATTCTATTACCCATTATCAGGCTTTTCCCTCACCTAAAATTCTGTTTATTCCTTTTTTTTATTCTACCCTGAATTCATATTAATTACAATAAAATGGACTAATTAGCCCATTATACCATGTGACGTATTCTAACATAAATTATATATACAGTCAGGTCCAGAAATATTGGGACATCGACACAATTCTAACATCTTTGGCTCTATACACCACCACAATGGAGTTGGAATGAAACAAACACAATGTGCTTTAACTGCAGACTGTCAGCTTTAATTTGAGTGTAGGTACATCCAACTCAGGTGAACGGTGTAGGATTTACAGCTGTTTGCAGATGTGCCTCCCACTTGTTAAGGGACCAAAAGTAATGGGACAGAATAATAATCATAAATCAAACTTTCCCTTCTTGGTTGCAAATCCTTTGCAGTCAATCACAGCCTGAAGTCTGGAACGCATAGACATCACCAGACGCTGGGTTTCATCCTTGGTGATGCTCTGCCAGGCCTCTACTGCAACTGGCTTCAGTTCCTGCTTGTTCTTGGGGCATTTTCCCTTCAGTTTTGTCTTCAGCAAGTGATATGCATGCTCAATGGGATTCAGGTCAGGTGATTGACTTGGCCATTGCATAACATTCCACTTCTGTCCCTTCAAAAACTCTTTGGTTGCTTTTGCAGTATGCTTTGGGTCAATGTCCATCTGCACTGTGAAGCGCCGTCCAATGAGTTCTGCAGCATTTGGCTGAATGTGAGCAGATAATATTGCCCGAAACACTTCAGAATTCATCCTGCTGCTTTTGTCAGCAGTCACATCATCAATAAATACAAGAGAACCAGTTCCATTGGCAGCCATACATGCCCACGCCATGACACTACCACCACCATGCTTCACTGATGAGGTGGTATGCTTAGGATCATGAGCAGTTCCTTTCCTTCTCCATACTCTTCTCTTCCCATCACTCTGGTACAAGTTGATCTTGGTCTCATCTGTCCATAGGATCTTGTTCCAGAACTGTGAAGGCTTTGTTAGGTGTTGATTGGCAAACTCTAATCTGGCCTTCCTGTTTTTGAGGCTCACCAAAGGTTTACATTTTATGGTGAACCCTCTGTATTCACTCTGGTGAAGTCTTCTCTTGATTGTTGACTTTGACACACATACACCTACCTCCTGAAGAGTGTTCTTGATCTGGCCAACAGTTGTGAAGGGCGTTTTCTTCACCAGGGAAAGAATTCTTTGGTCATCCACCACAGTTGTTTTCCATGGTCTCCCGGGTCTTTTGGTGTTGCTGAGCTCACGGTGCATTCCTTCTTTTTGAGAATATTCCAAACAGTTGTTTTGGCCACGCCTAATGTTCTTGCTATCTCTCTGATGGGTTTGTTTTGTTTCTTAAGCCTAATGATGGCTTGCTTCACTGATAGTGACAGCTCTTTGGATCTCATCTTGAGAGTTGACAGCAACAGATTCCAAATGCAAATAGCACACTTGAAATTAACTCTGGGCCTTTTATCTGCACATTGTAATTGGGGTAATGAGGGAATATCACACACCTGGCCACGGAACAGCTGAAAAGCCATTTGTCCCATTACTTTTGGCCCCTTAACAAGTGGGAGGCACATCTGCAAACTGCTGTAAGTCCTACACCGTTCACCTGAGTTGGATGAACATACCCTCGAATTAAAGCTGACAGTCTGCAGTTAAAGCACATTGTGTTTGTTTCATTCCAACTCCATTGTGGTGGTGTATAGAGCCAAAGATGTTAGAATTGTGTCGATGTCCCAATATTTCTGGACCTCACTGTATATATATAGCGTTCTGAGTGGGCAGCGTAGTCTTCTTTATATGATTTATGTAAGGTGGCGACTGTATTTCAGAACGAAAATAATCTTTTACATAGTTATAAGTATCAGTCCTAAATTAAGGGAAGAATAAAGTCATAAATAATCCATAAATATCTCAGATCAACCCTGAGATTCTAGCAGGGTAGCAAGATATTTAGCAGATTACAGGATATTTCTGACATTTACTTTAGGTATATTTGGTTCACAAAAGTAAACCACTGGAATGAGTCTCTGAATTTGCCAACACTGAGGCTCTGGTGTGAAGCCAGTAATCCCACCTGTCAGGACTCATCTGTTCCCCATGCCTTAATAATGAAGGATGACAAGTGACAATAGTCTATTAGTACAGTTTGCTTTTAACCTCTGACACTCTGAAAAGTCCACTAATGTTTCCCCCGAGGACGGTGCTTTTGGGAGAAATACATAAGGTGACAGGTGATGCACAACGGCTGCTGTTTTAATGAGGTTGTTAAAATGATTATTAAATTGACAATATATTTTTAATATCTCTGAAAACCTATTAACCCCAATGACCCATAAAGTATATTTTACATTGACACGTTTTTTGCTAAAAAGCGATGGATTGTATGTAACCTTAGGGACTACGGTCCTCTAGTCCTACTGTATCATCTTTACCAAGTCATGTGATATTCATATGTATTAGCCCCTTGTCCATTTACCTTGTACAGTGCCACAGATGCGGTTGGTGCTTTATAACTAAACGGTAATACATTTTGAAGTTGACTTATGTTTGCCAGGAGCTTTTGGTACTTTATAAAGCAGGGCTGTCAAACTCTACCCAATCACTGACCAGCTGTTGATGGACTACAAGTCCCATCATTCTCTGTCCATCTATTGAATGCAAAGATTTCTGGGAATTGTAGGCTATTAACATCTGGGAGAACAGATCCCTGTTAATTTAGTTTCGGCCCAAGAGTTGGCCAAGCATCACGTTGTCCTCCACACCGGGAGTCCAGAGATGAGTATGGAATTTAATAATCTGATTTTTGCAAATGAAAAAACACAGAACAGCAGATTTTTAAGGCTGTGGTTTTTCTTTTTAAACCTACCACTGAACTCACTCTTTATTCTCAGGCTCACAATATATTTGTGCTTTCTGTACAATGTGTAAGACACACAAATATACACTAACTTGTCGTGACAGTGACCTGCCCTAACAGCTGAGCCTCAACGGAGAATTTAGTATTAACGAGCTGGGCCATTATACTTAACAAGCCAGCCTTTATACTAAAGGCTTAAAAGGAATAGGGCCCAATAGCAGATTCTGTTACAACCTTGGGCTCTATTCCAACGCTGGTGAAAATCTAACTCGGAGCCATTAGGCCGGGGTCAGACGAGCGCACTATGTGCACCTGTACTGATGTGCCTCCTGGCATCCATCGCAGCGTTGTGATGCTTCGACGGGGCCGGCCACACACTGTAGCATGCGCACGAATTGCACGCGCTACAGCGGGTGTGGTGTGGACATTCCCAAAGCCTCCCCGCCGCAGTGCGACGACGCGCTTTCAACAGGGCTGCAAAGCGCGATCCTCCATAGGAGGATCAAGCCTTGCAGCGCTGAGCGCACTAACTGCACTCAGTGAGGTGGCCAGACGGGCGTCAGAGGGGAAGGAACGTCCACTCTCACCGATGTTCCTTTCGCTCTGCAAAACGCTCGTCTGACCCCGGCCTTATAGTCTATGGAATGGTAAATTTACAACAGCTCTGGTTACACAGAGCTGGAATACAGTCCTTTGGTGTAAACTTAACTAGAGCTACTGTAATCGTCCCAGAGCCATTGACTTCTATGGAGTTGGTAAGTTTGCAATAGCTCTGCTTAAGTTTGCACCAGTACTGGAATACAGTCCCTCTATTGTAACATTTCAGTTAGTCACTATCATTGAACTAGTGAATAGATTAATGGAATTTGTGAAAGAAAAAAAGCTCCTGGCGGCAAAATGAGATTTAGAAAAATGGATCTGTAAATAAATAATCAATTGTTTGGTAGGTGATGATTTATGTGTCTGAATACAGATATGTTTATAACTGGTGCATTCTATCCCTAGACATGTTGACCAAATATCAGAAGTGACAGACTGACCTGGGCAAATGAGAGAATTCCTACATCAAAGCCACAATTAAAGGTTTTGTCTGCCTCCTCCAATATGGGTTAATTAATGTTAATAAAAACCCAAATGCTTTCATAATGGAGAAACAGAGACATGGGCAGCTCTGAGCAAGGAATGCTAAGCCTGCGCTGAATTTCCTGGGGCTTAAATAAGACTAAACAGCTGTTACTTCCAGCAAGTGTAAAAGACGCCTGCCTCTTCCCATACGTTCCAGAGTCTGCGGTGCAGCTGTCCATAGGGAGAATATTGCATGTCGCTTACAGAAATTGGCATTCGAACCAGGGTCGAAGTTTTGTCACGCATGAGCCTTTGTATCACGGGAACCACACTGGGTTATAATTAAACAAACCACTTTGTAGAATTCACTTGGAAATATTCTGCATAAATAATGTCCGGATGTTCGCTCCCTCTACCCCAGAGATGTCCAAATTCCGGCCCTCCAGATGTTCCTGAACTACAACTCCCAGAAATCTCTCACTGCATTAGATGGATGGAGAAACAGGGGAAATGGACATCTGGAGGCCGGAGTTTGGACATCCCAACTCTAACCGGACTGTACAAGGCTGAAACTTTACTTGCCAGTGGGGGCAATCAAAAAATCAAATATGCCAATTGGTATTTTCATTCCTGGTTCCATTGGACACATATTTTAAAAGAAATGTCTAATAATCCCTAATAATATTTGGGTTTGATTCCATTATCGTTAGTATGGTATCTTGACCACATATTAACCTTTTTTTCCTTGATGACACCGGCAGGGCTCCATACATTAGTTTAACAAGCTGGACTCTTTCTTTTTTTTTTGGAGAAATTATTTTACAGGACGGATACATTGAGATTTCTCTCGTTTTCAAGTAGGTCCTGGTTGGTGAGTATGTACCGTTAGGTGTCTTGCCCAAGGACACTTGACTGGAGAGATGCTCTTGCCGGGTTCAAACCTGTGTCTCCACAGTCTCTCTCCACGGTTATAGAAGAGCAGTGATGTTACCTCTACTCCACCCAGCCGGTACTCTGTTACATTTCAATACAGGTGGGAACGCTGTATGGGGTTATTCCATGGACATGCTGCTCAGAGTTACCGGGACTCCGAGAAACATGTCACATGCTGGGACAACCCAGAAGCTTCCAGCATGTACCGTGGTCTTTTGCAGTGCTCAGTAGCCATGTTCCCGAGCAGCAGCACTTGTTCAGAAAGCTCTTAATACAGGTATACAAAGATCCAGATGGCTCCATGAATTCCGTCTTCCAGATTAGGGGTTCACTACCTTTACCTACATCTCCATGGAATTCTTTCATAGAAACCAGGATCCGTGTTCACCTTTGCATACCTGATTATCACAATATCTCTATATCCAGTTCTTCCAACACTCTTCTCATAACCGTGTTTCCATTAAGGATATCTCTGTATATTGCTACATGCAACTTTCCTCAACTCTCACCAGTCACCCAACTGAAAAACACCCTTTAAGAAAGATGCTTCCAGTACTATGCTTCACCGTCAGGATGGTTTTGTGCAGGTGATGAGCGTGAGAGAGGACGTTCCTTCCACTCTGATGTCTAGCCACCTCGCTGTGCGCAATTAGTGTGCTCAGCGCTGCAAGACTCGATCCTCTTATGGAGGATCGTGCTTTGCAGCCCCGTCGAATGCACGTCAAGCGTTTTAATGGGGGGGCTTTCTGCACGGACGCTTGTAGCATGCGCAATTCGTGCGCACACTACAACATGTGACTGGCCCCATCGAAGCGTCACAATGCTGCGACCTAGTGCACTCGGCCTTATCTCACTTTTCAAATTGGCTATTGGCCTAGACTGTTCTCTTCTCCATCCAGTTCTCCTGATTTTCACCTTTCTTTGAATAGACCTGTTAGGATCTTGTTGCGCTTTATAGATACTTGTAACTGTAACTGCACTTTTCAAACACCATGGCAAATCGTTGACTCTATTGTGACAGGTAACAGTTAGACACAAAATGGGAAATATGTCACGATTACATAGTTAAATCTTTTATTTAATAACTTCATAAAAAACATACAGTGAAAAAAGTGCAAATAACATTCATTCACACGTTAAAATATGCTCTTGCATATACATGCCATATTAGTTGCGATTAGAACAGTGTGCTCAGGTATATAAGAGAGGTGACTTCTAAACCATGTCCCCTTAATCAATAATGGAGTTGGGGCTTCAATTTCTTGCGATATAATTGTGGTTGGATATAAGAGAAACACTTCCGTTATTCGGACCCCCCACACAGTAATTCATTTAATGGCGTGTCTATATAACACGCTACTATTTATTAGCTTAAGGCAAATAACCAACTCAATTAACTATGCTTGTTGTGGAACAAATCCACTTTGGGTTCTCAAACACCGGTTTATAAATGAGTGACAGAAACAAGTCTTTGGGCAACTTATGGAGGAAAAATACTTAGAGAAAAGGTCCAGCAGTAAATTGGCAGACTTATATCGTTAATTTAGTGCTGCACAAACCACCGTTACAGAAGAGCAACAGGCACAATGAACTGCTCCCGTCTTTCATTTATTGCTGCTCAAATTGCCGTTTAAAGAGAGGCAACAAGCGCAATTGGCCGCTCCTGTTTTTTCTGAGTCTTAGGCGCCAGTATTCTATTGGGAAGCGATATATCTGGGCTAGCAATCACAGTGATTAGGCTAGTTTAAATGCAATGTAAATGCAGCCATATACAATTTGTTATCTCAGCGGTAAAAATTATTGGGATACTCCCCGTTGTTCTACATACAGTATTAGAAATGACCGCCAAATAATAATTGGTATATACCGACTCCCCGTCAGTTGGTCGGGGCTGGTCTAAAAGACTATACTCCAAATGAACACAAGCTCACACAAGCCCTAAGGCAACGGCACATAAAAAAGCTTTGAAACGGACCTTCAAGTTCGTATAAAAAGTAAAGATAGAAGGAGCGTGGTCTCACAAGCACTCGGATTATCACAACAACAGTGGCTGTAGGGCTACTCAATGCGTTTCGCTGGTGCCACCCAGCATCATCAGGAGTAGGAGCATCAACACGCACTCTCGCATACACACAAACAAAATAATCTTTGAAACTGACTATCCGCAGTCTCAGTTTATATAACAACGCTAATTGGTACTCATGGTTTAATCACAAGTGAATGTGGTCTAATTGGACGTTAATTGCCCTCTGGCAAATTAAAGGATGTAGACCATAAGGTCATGTGCTGAAGACTAAACAGTATTGATCTTCCGAGAGACTACCTACCCAATCTAAAGAGTAATTGCGATGAATTCATTTTGGTTTTAGTGAGTTAATTACATATTCCCATCGATAGCATTAATGGGTATAAATTGTTACCGGAATTTAATTATACCGAGTACATACTGGTAAAGGGGTTCAACTCGTAACCACAGCCTTTATTGACAAGCATCAGGGAGATGCATTTATTATGTAACAAATACAATCACTACATTTGAAGAAACAGTTGCTAGAATAAAATTTAAAGAAAGCAACTCATTTATGCCATTGATTTATGTGTATATGTAGCAACGTGTAACCATTTAGTCAATTGTCATCGAGTATTTTGCTCCCAGGCTCTGTACTACCCTAATGATAGCAGAAGAAGTTAAAAAAGAGCTGTTGGTTACTATCTTGCTTCGCGAATTTAGAGATTTATACTACGTTATTAACAAAATTTATTATCTGAGACTTCATTTAACCAAATAATATTAACCAGGATATTCCAGGAAAATAAATATTTATTATAGTCTCCATTGGTAGATATTAATATTTGTGGAGAGCACTATATTTCTGGTTCTGTGAAACGTCCAAAAAAATAAATAAAAAATGTTCTAACT
Organism: Leptobrachium leishanense; assembly: GCA_009667805.1. NCBI lineage: Eukaryota > Metazoa > Chordata > Amphibia > Anura > Megophryidae > Leptobrachium > Leptobrachium leishanense. The sequence continues at coordinate 66,999,087 of CM019069.1, read as the reverse complement.
GTATACTCTAATTAAATGGTTTATAATTAAGTTAGCAAGAATGTAAATAAGCTGTAAAATTAAAACCTTCATTAAAACCTCTAGGTTGGAGGGTGTTTAAATGGTAAATCCAGTATGCCTCTCGTTGTAGCAATTTTTGATCAAGATTGCCACCTCTGGGTCCTAAATTAACTTGTTCTATCCCCTAAAACCTTATTTTCTCAGAACAATTGTTATAATGTATTCTTAGGTGCCTGGACACGGGGGTATCTCTCAGGTACCTCACTGAGCGTACATGCCCCAAAATTCTGATTTTAAATGGTCTTATTGTTTTCCCTACGTTCTTTTTTCCGCAGGAACAAGTCATTAGATATATTAAGCCCTTGGAATTGCATGTAAACCGGGAATTGGTCTTAAATTCTTCATGATTAGTGCTGTCTTTGAAAGAAATGGATGGAATGGCCATATATTTACAAGCTACACATCTCCCACTGCGGAACGTACCATTTGTTTTTGGCAACAACCAGTTCACGCCAAGTTGTGGCTTGATTGCTGTTTCTAAGTGACTAGGACTTAGTTTGTTATGTAAATTTGCCCCTCTTCTAGTAGTGAAGGAGGCCACTGGGGAGATGACTTTGGCCAGGTCTGCATCCAAATTTCAAGATGGTCCAGAAGGTTTTCAAGATTTCCTTTACCTTTACATTGGCTTCATCATAGTTGGCTATGAGTCTTATCTGATTGTCTTTCTTTGTTTTTTTGGGTTCAAGAAGTTGATCTCTGTCTTTCATCAATGCCTTATGGTAAGCTTGTTTGAGCACTTTTTGTGGATATCCTTTCTCAAAAAATCTTTTTCGCAGATCATCAGCTTGTAACTTAAAATCCATCATAGATGAACAATTTCCTTTTTTTTTGGACGTTTCACAGAACCAGAAATATAGTGCTCTCCACAAATATTAATATTTACCAACGGAGATTATAATAAATATTTATTTTCCTGGAATATCCTGGTTAATATTATTTGGTTAAATGAAGTCTCAGATAATAAATTTTGTTAATAACGTAGTATAAATCTCTAAATTCGCGAAGCAAGATAGTAACCAACAGCTCTTTTTTAACTTCTTCTGCTATCATTAGGGTAGTACAGAGCCTGGGAGCAAAATACTCGATGACAATTGACTAAATGGTTACACGTTGCTACATATACACATAAATCAATGGCATAAATGAGTTGCTTTCTTTAAATTTTATTCTAGCAACTGTTTCTTCAAATGTAGTGATTGTATTTGTTACATAATAAATGCATCTCCCTGATGCTTGTCAATAAAGGCTGTGGTTACGAGTTGAACCCCTTTACCAGTATGTACTCGGTATAATTAAATTCCGGTAACAATTTATACCCATTAATGCTATCGATGGGAATATGTAATTAACTCACTAAAACCAAAATGAATTTATCGCAATTACTCTTTAGATTGGGTAGGTAGTCTCTCGGAAGATCAATACTGTTTAGTCTTCAGCACATGACCTTATGGTCTACATCCTTTAATTTGCCAGAGGGCAATTAACGTCCAATTAGACCACATTCACTTGTGATTAAACCATGAGTACCAATTAGCGTTGTTATATAAACTGAGACTGCGGATAGTCAGTTTCAAAGATTATTTTGTTTGTGTGTATGCGAGAGTGCGTGTTGATGCTCCTACTCCTGATGATGCTGGGTGGCACCAGCGAAACGCGTTGAGTAGCCCTACAGCCACTGTTGTTGTGATAATCCGAGTGCTTGTGAGACCACGCTCCTTCTATCTTTACTTTTTATACGAACTTGAAGGTCCGTTTCAAAGCTTTTTTATGTGCCGTTGCCTTAGGGCTTGTGTGAGCTTGTGTTCATTTGGAGTATAGTCTTTTAGACCAGCCCCGACCAACTGACTGGGAGTCGGTATATACCAATTATTATTTGGCGGTCATTTCTAATACTGTATGTAGAACAACGGGGAGTAACCCAATAATTTTTACCGCTGAGATAACAAATTGTGTATGGCTGCATTTACATTGCATTCAGACTAGCCTAATCACTGTGATTGCTAGCCCAGATATATCGCTTCCCAATAGAATACTGGCGCCTAAGACTCAGAAAAAACAGGAGCGGCAAATTGCGCTTGTTGCCTCTCTTTAAACGGCAATTTGAGCAGCAATAAATGAAAGACGGGAGCAGTTCATTGTGCCTGTTGCTCTTCTGTAACGGTGGTTTGTGCAGCACTAAATTAACGATATAAGTCTGCCAATTTACTGCTGGACCTTTTCTCTAAGTATTTTTCCTCCATAAGTTGCCCAAAGACTTGTTTCTGCCACTCTTTTATAAACCGATGTTTGAGAACCCGAAGTGGATTTGTTCCACAACAAGCATAGTTAATTGAGTTGGTTATTTGCCTTAAGCTAATAAATAGTAGCGTGTTATATAGACACGCCATTAAATGAATTACTGTGTGGGGGGTCCGAATAACGGAAGTGTTTCTCTTATATCCAACCACAATTATATCGCAAGAAATTGAAGCCCCAACTCCATTATTGATTAAGGGGACATGGTTTAGAAGTCACCTCTCTTATATACCTGAGCACACTGTTCTAATCGCAACTAATATGGCATGTATATGCAAGAGCATCAGGGTTATTCAGAGAGAGGTGAAAACAAGGAGAAAGACTGGAGAAGTGAAAATTCTAGGTCAGAATAGCCGATTTGGAAAGTGAGATAAATGGGAGAATTTTTCTGGTTTGGCTATTTTGACCTAGAATTTTCACTTCTCCAGTCATTCTCCTGGTTTTCACTTTTCACAGTGAAAATTCTAGGTCAAAATAGCCAAACCAGAAAAATTCTCCCATTTATCTCACTTTCCAAATCGGCTATTCTGACCTAGAATTTTCACTTCTCCAGTCATTCTCCTGGTTTTCACTTCACTCTGAATAACCCTGCATATTTTAACGTGTGAATGAATGTTATTTGCACTTTTTTCATAAAAACATATACAGGGTTATTCAGAGAGCGTGAAAAGCAGGAGCATGACTGGAGAATGACTGGAGAATGAAAAATTCTAGGTCAAAATAGCCAAACCAGAAAAATTCTCACTTTCATCTCACTTTCCAAAATCGGCTATTTTGACCTAGAATTTTTCATTCTCCAGTCATTCTCCAGCTTTTCACGCTCTCTGAATAACCCTGTATATGTTTTTTATGAAGTTATTAAATAAAGGATCTATTTTAGATTTTGCACTTCATTTGCGATCTATCTGAATTTTTAAGGGTTACCCCCAGTTTGAAGGTGAGGGGTACACCTAACCAGGGTCATTGGCACTTACGGTATTTATTTTTCTGAAAAATTCACCGCTAGTTTGCTAACACGATTACATGGTTACACAGCCTGAAAATCCAAATCCTTGATCCAAACGAAGACAAAAAGCCCAGACAGAGAGTTTATTGCAGGAATGTGCAAAGAGGATTGAAAACAGAGGTAGCTAACTTGGCTCAAATGAGGGGCAAGAACATCAGGAAACAAGTAATCGCAGGGGCTATACAAGACAAACCAGAACGAGGGACGGTACAGGAGACAAGCTGAACACTGCGGTAAAACAGAACACTGAAAAACACTGATACAGATAGGGCAAGACAGAACACAGCGATAATCACAACAAGATAAGAAATTGTCTCAATACTGGGGCAAGTCAGACAGAGAGTCTCTGGAATATGGGGCACAAGTGGAGGAGTGGCAGGATTGGCACAAGGCAGTCCTTTGGCGAGCTTGACTCACAGCTCAGTAGAGTTTGGTTAGCTTGGTACCCGGCACAGCTTGGCTGCCTTGGTACAGATACAGACAGGACAAGCACCTGGTTTCTGTGGAACAAAAAATACAGCAGAGGTACTTTAGGAAGCAAGACAGATAAGTGAACAAATACACCATATAAGAGTCAATACAGAAGCATTGCAGAGTTGGGACACCTCCCTTTAATAGCAGTTCCTGAAACAGGCAAAAAGGGGTGAACCTGCAGCTTCCTCTCCAAGTGGAGCATGAAACAACCAGGAATGGAATAGCCAACTCTAGTCTGGAATATGACAGAATATTGGAGTGAGCTGATAACCCTTTCAGCTGTATTGCCATACCCACTCTTATCCTTTTAGCGAGGGACTCAATAGAGCATCTCACATATTCAGAACATTCACACTCAACATACACAGACAAATACTAGTCGTAGCTTTATGGTTCATTTGGAGATTTTGTGCCATAAAGTATAGATAAAACTAGTACTCTTTCAACAATACAAGAATAAATAATTATTGCAATAATCAATTATTATACATCACCGATTGAGTTGTCTACATCATTCCCTACCACGCATTTCAAAGGACTGAGAACCCCATGTTTGTCAGTCCAGCATAGGAATCTCAATCGGTAACGCATGCTGCACAGTGTGTCCACAGTGTGTCCACTCGGTTTTGTCCTGTTTATGTGGTCCACTCATGTCACCTTCATGTCGTCCCACCAGAGAGTGGCGATCAGGCACTCTCTGATATGGAGGGTACGAGGCTCACTGAGGGTCTAATCTCATATGGTGTTCTGTCTAACTACATATTTACTCGCTCTGTTTTCACGAAACTTGTGTAAGTTCTCTAATGACACATATATTGTTCCAAGGGCCCCTTATCACCCCTGGACTTCTGGGGGATTGTGTGCAAGCTAGGAGCTGCCCCCAGGAATGTCAAGGCATGCATTTAGAGTACTTTGAAAACCCCCATTACTACTGGATTCTTTAATTCAGCATCAATGAGGCATTTGATTAGTCAATAAAAACAAGGCTTCCCTTAAGCTCCTCGTTACTGGCTCTATAATCGAGTTGCTATTTTAGCAGCCTGACCAATAAAAGGCGAGAGCTGCTAAACAATGCCATAAAAAGTGTCGCCAATAGAGACATGTGCAACCCTGAGTGATTTTACGTAAAAGGGCTCGCACTGAGTCCATGAGCCAGAGGGAGCGGATGATAAAGCTACCATCTGCATTCGTTGGACCAGAGGTAAGTAAGAATTTTTAGAAGCAATCATTTAAGTGATTTTGCAGATGCATCCAGATGTTTTGTTACTGCATCTCCCATGAGGCTCTGCCAACCTTATGAACAGCTGGGCATCATGGAAGATATAGTTTGAAAACATCTGTAAGGTCAAGGTTGCTGACCTCTTTTATGGCTACAAAGAAAAATATCAGTGGTGCAAACCTTGGCAGCCCAGATGTTTCGGAACTACATGTTCCATGATGCCTAGCAAGCCTTACGTCTGAGCGTCATGGGACATGAGTAATTTGTAGTATGGATCATGAGTAGACATCATGGGACATGAGTAGATATGGATAGTTTTAAAACATCTGGGATGCCGAGGTCCACCATTACTGGAATAGAGCCTCTTGTTGTTTTACAGGCAATCCATTTCACATGCTATAAATAAGCTTTACCACGAGAGGGAAGCAGAATACAGAGAACTACTTTCTTGTGCCTCCAAGTGCACACCCTAATAAATGTACAGTGCACACCTATATTACTAAGGGACAGGATAAAGGTTTAGATTAGAAGGGCCTAGACTTCTAATACCATGAATTCACCTTGTAATTTAGTATAAACAGACATTTCCCTTTTTCAGGATGTTGTTTGGTAAAATTAATTTTGTAGAATCCAAATAAATCTTTATTGGAAAGGGCTTCCACATTGTACGCCATGTTTGTTCAATGAACCGTAATCAAGTGATGCACACACGCCTGTGGAATGGTCAGTAAGACACTAAGGGCTCTATTCTATACCTGACGCTACAATGGAGACGGTAAGCAGAATAATCTGGCCCTGCAGACTTTCTCTCACCGTCTCCATTTTAAAATCATATTCTGGAGTAGGCGCTAATTTAGCACCTCGCCCCGGAACGAAGTGCAAAGCTTGCTGATACAAGCAGCAGTGCCTCGGACCGCCGCGGGTATCCGCTCGTGGAGTTCCTAGGGTTCCATGGAGCTTTGTGCGTCCGGGCCTCAAAGAGTGGTTGCAGAGGGAGACTAGAAACTATTTGTTTCCGGTCTCACTCTGCTCCCGGCGAGAAGAAGCAGTGGATCGCACGGCCCTTTTCACTGTGGGATGAGAGGTGAGTATGGGAATTTTAGGGGGGGGGGGGGGTTTAGAGCGTATTAAATGATTTTGCATGTGCAGAATCATTTAACACCAGCTTTCAAGAGATGTTAAAATTTGTCAATTTTCGTTCACTTCTGACATTAAAGGAACACTCCAGTCTGAAAATCACCCCCCCCTTTTTTACATTATATTAAAGCTATTGCCCTAACTAGTCATTCAGTATATATATATATATATATATATTTTTAATGTAATACTTACCCTAAAAACGACACTTTTCCAACGGCGTTTTTTTTTTTTTTTACTCACCTCCCTCCTCTTCCGCTCCCGTCGTGGAAACTTGGAACTTGGCTACAGGTTTACGTGCAAAGCGCGCATGCGCGCCTATCACGTAAACCAGCCAATCAGCAAATCAGCAGGCTTCCTCCCGGAATCCTGCTCATTCAACCGCGCATGCGCGGAGCAGCGCACGTTCACGAGCGGCGAGGTGAGCTGAAGTTCACTCCGCCTGCTCGTCTAAAAACTCTTTGGCGGAGGAGAAGGAGGAGGAGGCAGCGGCTCCTTCTCCTGCGCATTCCCGCGACTCTGCCGGAGTGGTGGGACGTCATCGCGCTTCTAGCGCGATGACATCCCAGCTTTGCCGAGAGTTCCAAAACGCGGGGACCTTGAAACCCGATCGGCTGATTGACAGCTGGGAGGGCGGAGTAAAGTCCACCGCTTCTCTCAGCAATATCAGCCGATCGGGAAAAGATAGAAGGCTGGGGAAAAAAAATGGGATACTTCAGGCAATATGACCACCTTAAAAAGCTGAGGTGGTCATATTGCCTGGAGTATCCCTTTAACTTGCGGCAGCACCTTGGAATACCTCCCATCTCGAGATGTTAAAAACTGGTTTCCCTCCCCATGTTAAGTATAGGAGATGCAAAGTACAGTAAGCTCTAGCAAGTTGGGAAGCACTGATTTCACCTCAGTTTAGCGTCAGTTTTGGAATATCGAGGCCAGACGTCAAATTTACTAAACCTAGTGCTAACAATTACATATAGAAACGCTACAGTAGCAATGACTATGGGATAGAGCCCTAACAGTTTACAGATGGGAGGCAATTAAGGTCACAGTTTCTGTATCTTAGGACATAATCGAGACCATGCTACTGACTCAGAAAAAGACCAAAAAATGCCTAGGATGCCTGCTCAGTGCTCACCTGTGTGAACATGCCATAGGCACGATACAGGGAGGCATGAGGAATGCAGACGCAGCTGATTGTCCTCATAGTGGCAGAACATGTGTAAAACAACACCGGCACAGGACAATCGCACCTGCAGGACAGATTCAGGATGGCAACAACTGCCTGTGTTACACTAGGAATATAAAATATCGCCATGTTGTTCAGTTTATGTCTTAGCTAGTGAATCTTTTGATGCTCATAAGAATATTTACATATGTTAAGTTGGATGGAAATAAAAGCAGCTAAAATTGAGAGGATGTTTATTTTTTGTTGAATTTAGTATAAACTCAGAGGGTGATTCCAGTGTAAGATGCCCTGTGTTCTCTATTAGTAGGACATGCCACTTCCACCTGACTGGTCAATGCAGTTGGTCATAAAAGCTGTCTATAAACAAACAGATCAGTACTTTCGCTTTCGGATTTCTCTTTAATAATATGTTTATCCTCTTTGCTGTGTTGAACCACATAATTCCCGAGCAATTGAGGTCTTCAGCAGGGCCGTATTTTCATCTCAGGAGTCTGTAGGCACAGAAATGTGGAAGACCCACCCCCCCCACCAACAAAAAAAGAACATGCCAAAATGACTTTTTAAGTTTTTGTTTTGGAGCAAACTAAAAGAAAAGAAAAAAATATTATAATTGTAAACTGAATAATAGTGCTGCGTTAGAAACACAAAAGAGTAAACTAATATTTTATTTGTTATTTTATTTTGACATAAAACTAACCTGGTTATATTTGATATCACTTGAAAGGCCATAATCTGGTCTTTCCAATGATACCTCATATGTCCATCTAGCCCTCAAGGCTCCAAAGATACAGTGGTCTAAAATTATTGTAAAAAAAAAAAAAACTTTTTTTAACACAGAGCAAGGTAACCCCTTGTTGCAGTCTCCTCGCCTGTAGCCACATGCCTACTCTGCCTAGTTATAAATCCGGCCCTGGTCTTCAGAACATTCTTTATTGAGATAGAGCATGTTATTGTAACAGTAGAGCAGTTTCCCGTCCCTGGGCCTCAGTACCCCTACCAGGCCAGGTTTGTCAGATATCTGAAGCACAGCACAGGTGATAAAATCTGCCCTGAAACGGGTACTTGAAGACCAGGGTTGGGAACTATTGCTATAGAATATCCTTTTCATGATAGATTTTTTCTCTCTCCTAGGGTACTATTCCAATGTAGCCGGTAACAGTGAGCTGTTACTTTGAAGTACCTGTACATGCCTAAGCCTTAGCGGCTCCCTGTTACCATCTCTAGTGCAATGGCTCCTAGAGTCCACAGGACTCCATGAAGACAAAAGCAACCATGAGAAAGAGCATGTAAATGGGCTTGTAGATTGACACTGTTTGTTCAAGTGATTTTCGGCACACAGCCAGAGGAGCCAACGGATCTTGCTGCCCTCTGCAGCATAAGACAAGAAGTAAGTAAGGGATTTTTTGGGATATTCTGGGGTTATCCATTAAGCGACGGTGTCTGCTGATATTGCAAATACTGGCAAAAATTCTTCGGTATTGCATTGCCAAGAAATGTCAGTGTTTCTAAAAACAATAAGGCTGGGTTCACACCTGAGCGTATCTCATATGCACGTTTTACACACGTTTTTTGTCGGACGTTTTATGAGCGTTTTTGACAATTAGAAACGCGCATTTTTTGAAGTCTATGGCTGCTAACGCACTGTAATATGCCCAAAGAAGCTCCTGTACTTCTTTGGGCGTAGGGAGTTTTACAGCGCGTTCCTACACGCTGTAAAACGTCCAGGTGTAAACCATGCCCATAGGAAATAATGGAATTTCAGTGTTTGAGCGTTTTACAGCGTGTAGGAACGCACTGTAAAACGCCCAGGTGTGAACCAGGCCTAAACCAAACAGCAAAAGGAGGAGCTGCGCTTCAAAAGCTTCTTGTTTTACGGTTTTGCATAAAATTTTGGGAAGCACTGGCGTTTCTCGACACTCGGCATTAATATCGTCTTGTTTTCAGATCTTTTGGGGTTTTTAGTTTTCAGGGGTGTGGAGCGGCCCCTGAGTGTCCCCTAAATTAACATTTATCCACCTACCCTGCATTTATGATGATGGAGATCAGATGCAGCTAAGTAGCATTCTTATGTACATTTTGTTAGCGAGGGTATAATTCAGATCCCCCCTTTATTTCATGCTAATCAGTGGCAGGTGAGAGATATAAACAAGAAATCAGTGGGTTGTGAGGCCCCCGTCCTGACCCAAATTACCCCACTGCCCTCTGACATCTAGATATAACCCCTTAACTGCTTACCATGGAAATATTGTATAGCCCCATCGTATAGCAAAGTGAAGAGGATGTCCCCATCCCACAGCATTCAGCATGAGATAAGAGAGCAGCCTACACACGCTTAAGGGTCTATTCACAAAGCACTGAAATTCCGTGAAATTGGAGTCGCCAAAACAGTTATCGCACATCGGTGAAAACCTCTGAACTGCATCGATAACCATCGAACTGTTCCTGAATTGGCATCGGGGGAATTCCACTGAACTGGAAACAAAAAATGTAACTCTCCTATTCTCCAAATAGGTGTTTCAACCAATAAAATGTATTAAAATGTTTCTAAATAATAAAAAAGCTCCTTTTATAAAATAATAAAAAGTCTTCTACAGAATAGAAAAAACACCTTTTAAAAAAAAAAAAAAATCGAGAAATAAAAATTTTGTCTAAAAAAAAATACAAAATGTGTTCTAAGAAATAAAAAAAGGCTGTTTGCTGAAGGTGAAAAAAATAAACGGTCTAAAAATTTTTAAAAAAATAGATATGCAGGGTTATTCAAAGAGCTCGAAAAGTCACCGCACGTTCGTTGACTTTTCGTTCTCTTCAATTCGATGCGGTTTGGCGATCCCATTTCATCGACCCTGCGTTGTATTCAGCAAGCACCACAGGGCCTTCGTAGTGCAGGGAAAAGCCGCCGCAAATCCGATGAAACACTCACCGCAAAACCTGGCGAACGCACGCCGAAACCCACATAGACATCTGGATTAACCCCGCCGAACACGCTGGAGAAACCCGAGCAGTCGCCGATCACAGCGCAGAGCAGCCGCCGGAAAAAGCCAACACCGCTAACGAATGGTGTGAGAAATAAAAAAAACAGTACACTTGACTGTTTGAAAAGTGAAACGCTGTTTGCAAAGAAACTACTGAGCGAAAATGTGTGAAATTTACATATAAGATCCAATGAATGATAATAAAAAGGGCTGTTATAGAAAAAAGAAGAAACAATTAAAAAAAAAACAGAATTTTTTTTATAAATAAAAAAAAATAAAGAGACTTTTTACTGCAGAATATTACAATCAATGTTTTATTAGATATTGGATTAAAACGGGAATATTTTTAACATTGAAGCCTATGGGATTCGCCTGAATAAACCTGCTCACATTCAGCCAAATGCTGCAGAACTCATTGGACGGCGCTTCACAGTGCAGATGGACAATGACCCAAACCATACTGTAAAAGCAACCAAAGAGTTTTTGAAGGGACAGAAGTGGAATGTTATGCAATGGCCAAGTCAATCACCTGACCTGAATCCCATTGAGCATGCATTTCACTTGCTGAAGACAAAACTGGAGGGAAAATGCCCCAAGAACAAGCAGGAACTGAAGACAGTTGCAGTAGAGGCCTGGCAGAGCATCACCAGGGATGAAACCCAACGTCTGGTGATGTCTATGCTTTCCAGACTTCAGGCTGTGATTGACTGCAAAGGATTTGCAACCAAGTATTAAGAAGGGAAAGTTTGATTTATGATTATTATTCTGTCCCATTACTTTTGGTCCCTTAACAAGTGGGAGGCACATCTGCAAACTGCTGTAAGTCCTACACCGTTCACCTGAGTTGGATGTACAAACCCTCAAATTAAAGCTGACAGTCTGCAGTTAAAGCACATTGTGTTTGTTTCATTCCAACTCCATTGTGGTGGTGTATAGAGCCAAAGATGTTAGAATTGTGTCAATGTCCCAATATTTCCGGACCTGACTGTATGATAATAATAATACTTTCAGGGTAATTCAAAGAGAATCGAAAAGTCACCGCACATTTGGTGACTTTTCGTTCTCTTCAATTCGGTTCCTTTTGCCGATCCCATTTCGGTGACCCTGCGGTGTATTCAGCAAGCACCACAGGGTCCCCGAATTGCAGGGAAAAGCTGCCGCAAACCTGACGAAAACTAACCGCAAAACCTAGCGAATGCACGCCGGAAACCCGCAAAAACATCTGGATTAACCTGCCGAAAACCACGAAAAAACCCAAGCAGGAGCCGATCGCAGTCTCCGGACAAAGCCGAGACCGCAGAAGAGGCAGTGAATAAATTAGGAAAACAGTTTGCATGAATGATTGAAAAGTGAAACGCTGTTTGCAAAGAAACTACTCAGTGAAAATGTCTGAAATTTACATATGAGGTCCAGGGAATGATAATAAAAAGGGTAGTTACAGAAAAAATAAGTAAACTTAAAAAAAAAAAAAAAAATCCAGAAAAATGCTTAAAATATCCTAAAAAAAATCTATAGATAAAGAGAATCTTTACTGCAGAATTTTATAATGAACGGTTTATTAGATATTGAATTAAAACGGGAATATTTTTAACATTGAAGCCTATGGGATTCTCCAGAATAAACTTGCCGAATTAAACCACCGAATGGCAGGCCATTTCGGGAACCTTTCACTGCTGGTTTGTGTTCTCTGAATAGCCGAAGCAGTGCTTTTTCATGGGGATTTCACTGCCCTCGAACAGGCACCGAACAGGCACCGTATGTGCAGGCAATTCGCCAGGATTTGGCGAATTGCCTGCTCTCTGGATAGCCGAATGGCCAGGAAAGGTAACCGAACGCTGATTTTCAGCGTTCGGTTACCTTTCTCAAGCAATTCGGATCTCTTTGAATTACCCTGTATATAATATTTTTTTTATATTTCATTTCAAAAGCACATGATCCATGCACTTAAAGTTTCTCATACGCTGGTGAATATACTCAGCTGATAATATAAAGCAACAAAAGCATCAGCGTTTCAGTACCAAAGGATTTTTATCAAACCATAAAAATTCTCCCATTTATCTCGCTTTCCAAATCGGCTATTTTGACCTAGAATTTTCAATTCTCCAGTCATTCTCCTGCTTTTCACCTCTCTCTGAATAACCCTGAGAGTGTCAACGTGTTGGCTTCGCTGAGCCTTTATCATTGTTTTGATTTTGGAATAGAAGTGAAAGCAGGAAATGTTTTTAATGAGGACCCTTGAGTTATGTTTCATTTTGGATGATAATTAAGGGAGGTTTAAGCAGTTGAGAATGGAGAATAGGTGACTGTTATTTGCCTCTTGACAAACTGAGTGAATATGATTTGTACATGTGTGTGTTTTATGTATATATGTTACGGTTAAAATCCGAACTGTGGATAATTTTAAGATTATCCGGGTAAAACGGACATTACCCTAGCGTCGTTGGAAAAAGTCTGATGTGAAATGAAACATTATTATTATTATTATTATTCTTTATTTATAAAGCGCCAGCATATTCCGCAGCGCTGTACAATAAGCACAGTATAGACAGGGTTACAATACATTGAACAACATTTGACAGTACAGGAGGAGATGAGGGCCCTATTCCCGTAGGAACTCACAATCTGGGAGGGTTGGGGTTGGAAACAGGAGGAGAGGACTGTAAGGTGAGAGTGATTGATGGTTGCGTCAGTGAGTTGGGTGGTAGGCTTCCCTAAATAGGAATGTTTTAAGGGAGCATTTGAAGGAAGAGAAGTTAGGGGAAAGTCTGACAGTACGAGGGAGAGCGTTCCAGAGAATGGGGGCTGCGCGTGTGAACATGAGACCTTATCCAGGTAAACTGTGAAGTATCCAAACGCCTCTGGGCACGTTGTTTTTTTATGGTTTAACACTCATATACGACACAAAAAATGTCATGTTACTGTGTACGGTTATTGTATCAGCAGTCACATACGACACAAAATAATAATTTCACTTTATTATACAATGCTTATCTGCTGTTTTGGTTTAGGCCTTCAGAAAAGCAGTGAGATGCGGGATAATAAGGTGCTGAGAAAGTGCTTGGGTTGGTTGTATCTTCATGGTGACACAGACACCCAAATGACTTATTGGCCAGGTGAACTCCCAATCTAACTCTGTTCTTTCTCAGGGCTCCATGGAACTTTAAAATGTCGGGGACTCCTACGGCTGCCGGAAGACTCTCCATCTGGTAAGCTCGGTAATGCACAGTTTTTAGATTGTGCCGGTGCGCAGCCTCTGTAACTAAGGCTGATAATATGAAAGTGTTTTGAAGGTCAACATGTTTTCTATTTCCTGCAGTGTCCAGCGAGTTCCTAAAAAGGCACCATGCCCTGAAATGGATGGTAAAACCTTATCTCCGAGCTCTGCAGTAAGTGTCCTTCAGGCAGGATTTTACTGAAGTGAAATGTTTACAATCTATATGATTTTTTTTGACAAACATAGTTTCTTTCCTTCTCTCTGTAACAGGACATGCTCGTGGTCCACTCTTGTCTCACTGAATCAAGGGGATCAGCCTTCCGTGCCCGGGATCTGCCCGCCAGATGGGTGAGGGATTTACAGAGAGGTGGTTACAATGTTCATCATGCAAACACTTTCTATGGAAAGTCACTGAGCAAAACGTAACCAAAAATTACCCAATATTAGGAAACATTTGCACTCTTGTTTTGGTTCAGAAACTGATTGTTGACTCAACATTATATAAATGGGAACCATAGCATGGGTAAAACATCCAATTCAATACACAATATACCAAGTGTGTGAGCCTCCGTCTGTGCATATCCCGGTGTCATTTCACTTGAGATGTTTTCAGTTGGATTGATCACATGTAACCCCTCCATTCTCTTATTTCCACAGGATTCACAGGAAGATCTGCTTCATGGAGCATCACAGGAGCTGACCCTGAACCGAGACACTAAAAATAGTTACATAAATACTTACATGGTTCTCTTCCTTAAATACTGTTCAGCTTCCGAATCTTTTTTGAAATTATCTTTCAAATATCAAAAATCTGATTGTTAATGATATTAGAAACAAAGTAGCAAAACAAGAGGACATAGTCTTAGATTAGAGGGGCAAAGGTTTAAAAGTAACATCAGGAAGCATTATTTTATTGAGAGGGTGGTGGATACATGGAACAGCCTTCCAGTAGAAGTGGTAGAGGCTAAAACAGTGATTGAATTTAAGCAAGCATGGGATAGGCATAAGGCTATCCTAAACAAAAGATAAATCCAGGTAAAGTATCCATGTAATTGGGCAGACTAGACGGGCCGAAAGGTTCTCATCTCCCGACATTTTTCTATGTTTCTACCTGCACCTGCAGGTTTCTCCGTAGTGTCTCCATTTTAGCGTGAGTTTACGGGCAGGTGCTAATCCAGCAGCCTGTTCCATAGCCATGCGCTACACTCCCTGATACTCCCTGTAGCACTTCCACGCATGTATCAACCTCTGGACTCCATTGGGCTTCATGGATGGTTGCACTGCCCGTCTGCGAGCCCTGTGCGATCTCACTCTCGCTATTTGTCCCCAGTTTCACTGCTCCCGGTGGCCAGAAGTGGCAGATAGGGTCTCCGTTCTCACTGCCAGATGAGAGGCGAGTATGGAATTTATTGGGGGGGGGTTTAAATTAGTGCAAAATGATTCTGCAAAAGCAGAAATCAGTCAGCACCAACTTCTGGATGATGGTAAAAATCCATTTAACCCATTGGTGCTGTAATTAGAGCAAGGACTTTGTAATACCTTACTTATCTTAAACGCCAATAACGTATTGCGCTCCCCATGTTAAGCATAGGTTGCGCAAAGTACAGTAATCACGGGCAAGATAGCGCAATCACCGTTGCGCTAACGGATTACAAACGTGTTTAGCATTGGAAAAGTAATATAGGGGCAAGCGCTAAACTCACTTAAGCTAGTGTTAATGCTTACATATCCGAGCGCTAACATTAGCGTTAGGATTGCAATATGGCCCAAAGTAGGACGTACTGGAAGATTGGGCGGTTTTGGATGGAAAGGTATATTAAAACTTTGGTTTTAATAATATTAATTCAAAAGAAAATAGAAAAAACAATATATTTATTGCTGTAAATTCCTGCAGCAGTCCTTGTACAGTCAGAAATATCACAACTACTTTGAGGAATACACAAAACAACAGAGTCTTGCGTCAACAGTTTTGCTTTGATTGCTACAATACATGAATGTATCAACTTGAATGTGAAAACATAGGTGTGTGTATTAGATGTATAACAAAAGCAGAGACTGCACAGCTTTATAGGAAATAATAAACCGGGTACATGTAACTGTGAGCAGTAATAGCTTTTGCTATATAGCACATAGAAGCACAGCGGTGTATGGGTTAAGATGCTCCTATATTTCTTTATGCGTGCATTTGGGAGGTGGTGGCAGTTATGAACAAGACGAGAGCCTTGCATTAGAGCCCACAGTATTGTGAGTTCATACAGGTAAAGGTGGAGTATCTCTGCTCACAGTCAGCTCTCTAATTGGGTAAATTAGGCAGTAGCCTAAGGCCTCGTGGTCAGGGGGACCTCACGGTGACCTAACTTGTCTGGAGCATCACACTGCTGGTTCCTGAGACACACTCTGGGGCACGCCTGGCAGCATCATTTAAGACAGTTGCAGGGCTCCTTCAGCTGGGATGATGTCCATTCATAAGCAGGAGCTCATACAGCTTTGCGTGTCGCCCATTTTCCTTCCCTCCTTGGGTGCTGTGAGGAAACTGTTGCACAGTAAGGCAACAAAAATAGAGGGGGAGGCTGCGGCCCAAAAACGTTCCCCCTCACACGAGCAGCATCCAGAAACATACTGAAATGCTGCAACGCTACTTATTGTGTAGAAAGGGAGTTGAGAGAGCGACAGAGGTCATCGTACAGCCCTGCCAAGATCCTATTACAGGTCTCCCTGACCAGCAGCATCCCAGCCTCACACAACATCTCCATCTCCACCAGGTGAGGCGAGGAGGAGCCTGGTGTAAGGAGCTTCAGGAGCCACGGACTGCCTGTGCGCAGCAATAGAGAACGTGTGGACATGAAGGAGGTGTTGGGCCTGGAGCAGTTCAGAGAAGAGCTCTGGCGACCCAACGGCAAATGTGGAGAGAGGGTGAGGAAGAGAGGCCCCACGGTGCTCCCTTGTCTGCCAAGCAGCTGCAGCGACTCCTAGCATGGTCAGCCAGCCTGGAAGTCCAAGAAAAGAGCTGACACACTGTCTCTCTCTCATGGAACAGCAGCTTTACATCAGAAGGGAGCCTGCCTAATGCTTGGGTGAATACAACTAAGTAGTGAGGTAGTGGTGCGGTGGTCACTGTCCCACACTGCCCACCATCAAACACTGCCCACCATACATTTCACACACACTGTCACACACTGCCCTCTATTGCAAGCACACTGTTACACTATGCCCACCATACCTGCACCTGCAGGTTTCACCTTAGTGTCCCCCTTTTAGCACCTTACAGGGCTATTCAGCAGCCGCCCCCTAACACAGCGCACATTACTGTCAATTTTATTGCTGTGGTGCTCTGTGATACACTTATACACACCGCACATTACTGTGAGTTTTATTGCTGTGGAGCTCTGTGCTACACTCATGCACACCGCACATTACTGTGCGTTTTATTGTTGCAGAGCTCTGTGATATGCTCACACACACTGCACATATTTTTTTTGGGGGGGCAGCATTTCATCCTTGGACCCAGGCAGCACAGCGTCTTGGGTTGGCCCTTTAGGCATATATTATATTGCAGGTTATACAGCTTCCGCGTTTTGTTGTGATGTTCTAGGGAGGCCCAAAAGCCAGCTCCTGGGAATGTCCTGCCTTTTATATTCAAATTAACTACCCCCTGTTATTTTATTTATTGTATTGAATTATTTTAAGTGAGGTATGGCAGAGGACTAAAGAAAAGTGAACTGTGGAATAAAGGGGAACTGAGGGTTGAAGGGGGAAATTTTAGGTTAAGTAGGGGTCCGTGGGTTAGGGGATAACTTTGGAGTTAACTGGAGGAACTCTGGAGTTAAAGGGGAAATTTTGGTTAAAGCAAGGGATTTGGGGATTAATGGTGGGGTTTGTGGATAGCACACACAAAACGAGCAGGGTTATTCACGTTCGGTGACCTTTCGTTCTCTTCAATTCGGTGCGATTTGGCGATCCCATTTCGGCGACCCTGCAGTGTATTCAGCAAGCACCACAGGGCTGTCGTAGTGCAGGGAAAAGACACCGCAAACCCGACAAACACTCACCGCAAAACCCGGCGAACGCACAACGAAACCCGCAAAAACATCTGCATTAACCCCGCCGAACACGCCGGAGAAACCCGAGCAGGAGCCAATCACAGCACAGAGCAGTCACTGGAAAAACCAGACACCGCAGACCAGGGCCGTAGGGAGGGCGAGGCGAGTGAGGCAGTCGCCTCGGGCACAGCTGGAAGGGGGCGCAGAATAGCGCTGCCGCCGCCACCCGTTCTCCTCCCTGCTAATGGCCGCCGGCATGCAGAATGGCCACTCGCAGGGAACCAGCGTGCGAGAACGCGACTGCGCTGGACGAGCGCAGCCACGTTCTCGCAAGATCGTGGAGTTCACGTGAACTCCGCGATCTCGTGCGCTGGTCAGGTGGTTCCCGGTGAGCGGCCAAGATGCATGCCGGGGGCCGCTCGCAGGGAGGAGAACAGCCGCAGAGTCCCAGACAGGAGGTGAGAGGAGCTGGGGCAATATATCCATGTGTGAGCTGGGGGGGCAATATATCCATGTGTGAGCTGGGGCAATTTATATCCATGTGTGAGCTGGGGGCAAATATATCCATGTGTGAGCTGGGGGGCAATATATCCATGTGTGAGTGAGCTGGGGGGCAAATATATCCATGTGTGAGCTGGGGCAATATATCCATGTGTGAGCTGGGGCAATATATATCCATGTGTGAGCTGGAGGCAAATATAACCAAGTGTGAGCTGGGGGCAATATATTCATGTGTGAGCTGGGGCAATATATCCATGTGTGAGCGAGCTGGGGGGCAATATATCCATGTGTGAGCTGGGGGGCAATATATATCCATGTGTGAGCTGGGGCAAATATATCCATGTGTGAGCTGGGGGGCAATATATCCATGTGTGAGCTGGGGGCAATATCTCTGTCATGCCAGCCCCATGAGCCTGCCTGTAGTCACATAGCTTGCTGTTTGCTCCATATCTGCATATCCACCCAAGGGTTAATTCCTGCTCTGATCATGTAGTTGTGCATATAACCTGGACACACCCTTCCATCCACGCTCTCTCATTTTGTGTTTCCCCATCCTAGCTACTGTGAGGTTCTGTGAGCTGCCTCTTCCTGAGTCTGTCTGCATTCCCTATTATCCTCTGTACTGTTATTGTCTGCAAGTGTTCCTGCTTCATCTGCCTGCATTTACAGCAAGTCCTTTGCGAAGAGCTCCTGGTTCCAGGCCTGTGGATCCTGTCTGCTGTGGACACTGCCTAGTCCACTATCCCTGGTGTATTGTGACCACACCTGTGACTATCTGCATTCAAGCCTCGCTCCACCATCCTGATCTCAAGGTACTTTGTGAAGAGCTCCTGGTTCCTACTTGGTGGACACTGCATAGCCCACTATCCCTGGTGTATTGTGACCACACTTGTTGCTATCTACATTCAAGCCT
This sequence comes from Leptobrachium leishanense, assembly GCA_009667805.1. Taxonomy (NCBI): domain Eukaryota; kingdom Metazoa; phylum Chordata; class Amphibia; order Anura; family Megophryidae; genus Leptobrachium; species Leptobrachium leishanense. The sequence goes on along the minus strand of CM019069.1, from coordinate 66,980,070 downwards.
CGCTCCACCATCCTGCTCTCAAGGTACTTTGCGAAGGGCTCCTGGTTCCTACGTGGTGGACACTGCATAGCCCACTATCCCTGGTGCATCAAGACACTACCTCTGTGCAGAGAGACTTGTATATTTATTTCCAGTACTCTGTATTGCGTATAGACTGTTTGCTGTGTGCCTACCTTTTCTGGAATACACTTTATATACTTATAGAGCTTCCTGTGTCTGCCTGATTTGCTCTCGCCCAGCGCTTGGGAATATAAACTTAAACCTAAGGCTCAGCCATGGCTCCATCGTGGCGCGAGCCTGACATTATCCATGTGTGAGCGAGCTGGGGGACAATATATCCATGTGTGAGCTGGGGGGGCAATATATCCATGTGTGAGCGAGCTGGGGGCCAATATATACCCATATGAGCTGGGGGGCAATATATACCCATATGGTAAGTGAGCATACTGAGCCACATTTCACCGTATTCACGGCTTCAGTCAGTCTGACTGAAGCCGTGAATACGGCGAAACGCGTCTCAGTATGCTCACTGAACTTTTCAATTGTTTTTAACAGAAATAAATTCTGTTTTCTCTCTACCACGGTGGATTTTTTCATGTTTTTTAACCACCACTAAAGAACTGGTCCAGAGTGAAGAGATTCCACTAAGGGCAGAGGGTTGCCAGAAAATACCCTACACGCACACGTTCCTCAGAGCTGGGTTAGGGGCTCATCCTATTGTAAGTACCTCATAGGGGGGAAGATAGGGGCCAGTACCGCCGTGTACTGCGCAATTGTGTACATTGTGTTGCTTGTATTTCCACTGTAGAATTGAAGATATCCAGCGACATCTATTCGGTGATTGGAAAAAGAAGACCACCTCATATTAAATTCGAACGTTTCTGCTGGGTCTCCTACATTCTAAAAGTGACGTATATGTAAATTGCTATATGCTGGACTTTTGAGGTATCTCTGCTAACTACTAGGCATGAAATCAAATTGATCCATAATTGACTGCAAGAAATTTAAACTGTTCCCAATTTAGATGTGATTTAGAGATCTCCTTATGATATGTTGATATTTTAGAAGGCAACACTTTGCATAAAAGGTTTACTTTCACGAACAGAATTTAACCCATAGGTGTTACCATTCTAAGTCAACGACTACATATTATACGCGCCTAGGGGAATCCTTTCTTCTATACTATTCCAGATTTTCTTTATAAAGCTAAACGATTGCATGAAAAATTAATGACAAAAATATATATTTATTTTAATCTTTTAACTATCTCATTATAACAAGAATAGCTAAATTGGCAAATTGTTATTTTACCCTATATTTATGCCATACATGTTTCAAATAAATATTACGATAATGTTTTCTTTCAACACAATGTGCTCGGCTGATGATCCCCACTGACATACACAGGCCTGAGTGCAGAAGGTTAATTAATCAGATCACAATACCCTGACAGCAGCAGTGAAAGTCACTGGATGCAGTCCCAGCATGAAGCCAGCAGGTGGCAGTCCTGCAATTAGAACAAGCAGGAGCTGTAAAGTCTATGTACAAAGATAACAGCAGTCTCCACCTCCACTGCTTCTATTTCCTGCCTTACACCCTGACATTGTGCAGCTTTATTCTCACTGCAACACCCACCATGGCTACCCGGCTTCGTCTTCTGAGGAGACCAATCCAGCAATTTAACAGCATCTATTCCAAGCAAGCTCCGTGTGTGACATCAAGGAGCCCTCCATGGGCTGGGGAGCACATCAGGTATGTCCAACCTGTCTGCCCTATGGTCCTTCTCACACTGCTCTCATGTCCATAGTCTTAGATTAGAGGGGCAAAGGTTTAAAAGTAACATCAGGAAGCATTATTTTACTGAGAGGGTGGTAGATACATGGAACAGCCTTCCAGTAGAAGTGGTAGAGGCCAAAACAGTAATTGAATTTAAGCAAGCATGGGATAGGCATAAGGCTATCCTAAACAAAAGATAAATCCAGGTAAAGTATCCATGTAATTGGGCAGACTAGATGGGCCGAAAGGTTCTTATCTGCCGACATTTTTCTATGTTTCTATATTGTCTGTGGCGCAGATCCCCTGTGAAATTAATATTATTCTATCCTAGTGTTTCCCAACCCTGGTCCTCAAGTACTCCCAACAGGCCAGGTTTTAAGGATCACCTCAGGGGAAATGCAGACTGAATCCTGCAATCACTGCGCAGCAAATCATATCCCCTGTGCTGTGCTTCAGATATCCTGCAAACCTGACCTGTTAGGGGGACTTGAGGACCAGGGTTGGGGACTACTGTTCTATCCAATTAATCTGCAGGTCACTTGCAGCCTCCTGTTCCCCCTCGCCAATGCAATCAGCAATACATTTATTGCCTATCCTAGGTGCATTTTAATAAGATTTCTTCAAATGCAAACCGCTGGGTTTTTTTTCCTAATGTTTTTTTTTTTTTTTTTTTTTTTTTTTTAACACTAAACTTCCCTTGTGGACCTGCATTATGTGAGTGAGTTTGGTGTTTTGGCCCAGGCTGCTCCCCGTCGAAGTTCTGTTTATATCCAGCTCTCTCATTGCTGTGAACTTTGGCCTAGATTCGCTGACGTTGATATATAGGGGCTGGTGCAGTGTTTTCTTTTATGTGCCAGGAAAGAACACTTAACCTTCATATAGTAATTTAGGCCTGTACAACCTTCAGGCTATGAAGCCATCACTGCCACCTCTTCAGACAGGCTGATGGGAGTCACCATTCCTGTGGGGCCTGACCCCTGGGGTGTCTATACAGCAGACTAAACAGCCCGTGCTTTTAAAGGGACACTACCGCTAACATAATCTGTAACTTGATTACTTGTGCATTTATAAACCTAACTTTATAAAATACGTTTGCTTTTTTCTACTTTATTTGAAGTAACTGCTTTTAAATATAGTTAGGTTTTTATCTCCAATTTCTGGATTTTCTCCCAGATGCAACATTTACCAAAATCTGTGTTTTACTTTAGTGCTGCGGTTTAGCTTCTACAGTATTGAAGAGGCAATGGGTGGAGGAGTGAATGTTTAGATTAGCCTGCATGGGGTCTATTGTGATGCCGAGATGACAGATGAATGACCGGGATCGTAAAAGACTTCTAATCTACCCCCTGGTGATGTCCTTTTGTATACATTCAGCACAACAAAACACAATACAATGAGTTGGTTTCCATTATCTACAGACAAATTCACTCAATTCTATGCCCATTGCCACACAGTGAGGAGCAAGTGCTGTAAAGCTATGGGGGAGTAGTTTACACCAGAAGATCACACAATGGATGCACCCAGTGACACACATAGAGCAAAATATTTTCTTAACTAAACAAACTTGAGAACAAGAGAGGTACATGTAAAATATCAGGCACCTAAACAGGGTTGTTCAAAGAGATCCGAATGGCTGCCAAAAGGTAACTTAAATTCAGCGTTCGGTTACCTTTCTTGGCCATTCGGATATCCAGAGAGCAGGCAGTTCGCCAAATATTGGAAAATTGCCTGCACATACGTGCCTGTTCGAGGGCAGTGAAATCCCCATAGCTTCATCTATTCAGAGAACAAAACCCAGCTGAGAAAAGTTGCCGAAATGCCCTGCCATTCGGTCGTTTAAGTCGGCAGGTTTATTCAGGCGAATCCCATAGGCTTCTATGTTAAAAATATTCCCGTTTTAATCCAATATCTAATAAACCGTTTATTATAGTATTCTGCAGTAAAAAGTCTCAGAGATATATATATATCTATCTCCTAAGCATTTTTCAGGATTTTCTTTTCTTTTTTCTGTAACAGCCCTTTTTATTATCATTCATTGGACCTCATATGTAAACTTCAGACATTTTTGCTCAGTAGTTTCTTTGCAAACAGCTTTCACTTTTCAAACGTACTGTTTTCGTTCACTCCATTCGTCTGCGGTGTTGGGTTTTTCCGGCGGCTGCTCTGCGCTCTGATCGGCTCCCGCTCGGGTTTCTCCGGTGTCTTCGGCGGGGTTAATCCAGATGTTTTTGCAGGTTTCGGTGTGCATTCACTCGGTTTTGCGGTGAGTTTTCGGCAGCTTTTCCCTGCATTACAATGGTCCTGTGTGCTTGCTGAATACACTGCAGGGTCACCTATATGGGATCGCCAAATTGAAGAGAACGAAAAATCACCGAACGTGCGGTGACTTTTTGATTTATTTCTGAATAACCCTGAAAATCTTTTTTTTTTTTTTTTTTTTGTGGCAATGTTCCTTTTTTAAATGTTTACATTATTACGGCGGCTTTATGGGCTTATTTAAGGAGTGCTTGTGTCTAGGGCTGGTGCAAGGATTTCTGCCACCCTTGGTAAAAAAAACAAAACAACATTCTTCCACTCCCAGTATTTCTACACCAGACATTGGGCAATACTGTACTACAAAGCTGGTGCTAATTTAACCAGAGCTCTTGTAAACTTACCAGAGCCTTTATAGTCTATGGAATTGTTAAATTAGCACCATTTTTGTAATCTAGTCCATTGTCTCTGCTCCCCATAAAAGACCTTACAAGAATAAAAGTAGTCAGGGATGGATTTATAATAAGGCAAAGTAGGCATTTACCTACGGGGGTACCTTGCTCTGTAGAAAAAAAGCCAAAAGGTTACAGTAATTTAGAACCCAACAGGCTGTAGGACCATAAAAGGTATAATTGAAAAGCATAAAGTATGGCCTTACAACGATACCAAACGTGACCAGGTTTATTTAAAATAGAATTTTTTTTTTTAAATTATTAACACCGCACTGCTGTTCACATTGCAATTTATAAATCGAACAGGGATGCTGCTATAACTCTCATTTCCCACACCAACAGCATTTTTTTTGTGATATCCTATTGAAAAAAACGCCGAAAAATAAAGCAGAATCAAATAGTTAAGTGGTGTAAAAAAAAAAAAAAAAAATCTTAAAAAAAAAAGTCTTACCTGCGATCCCGGGGGCGGTGGAGGACAGAGGGCTTGCCTTCCATCGTGGCCAGAGGGAGCCTCCTGACGCTCTGCTCCTCCGCCCGCTGGAGCCCAATGGCGGCTGCTTGTTGGCCGAGGACGGTGCTGGCAGCGCTTTTTGTCCCGCTGCCACGGCAGCTCCTCTACGTGTTGTCTCTTTCACTGAACGGCCAAGCCTCTGGGCAGTACCCGATGTGGCGGATGGTGAGACCTGGTTACCGGAGGCCAGCAGTGTTTGGGGCAGCCTACGTAGATCTGCGGAAGACCCTTGCTTCACGTTCCCGTTGGACACTGGATGAGGGGACTTATCTTGACGACTTACCGCCTCCCCACTTTTTTCTGACCCTGGCTTGATCTGACCCGCTGAGTTCCCCCCCTCCGGTTCACCACCTTCTGATGACCCCTTGATGAGACCCCCTGTACGGAGATGGCCTCCCTTCCTTGGGACCCCGCACACCCCCCCCCCCCTTGAGATGAACTTTGTACCTTCTTTATTGTTGTTACCCTCATCAAGATGAATACCCCACCCCCCTTCCCCGTTATTAACCTATTCAGAGACACCCTTTGAGGACTCCCGTTTCCCTTTGGACACTCTTTTATGGACCTCGTTTTACAGAGAGGTGGTTCCCCGCTGACTTATTGATGGCCCCCTCATTTTATTTATTTTTTTCTAATATATATATATATATATATATATATATAATTTTTTTTTTATTATTATTTTATGGCGGCATTTTTCAGGTGGCTTTGAGGCGCGCCATTGTGGCATTCACCATGGCTCTGTTTGCCATACTTGGCCCTCAGGCTCCTGGGCCCCGTGACACTGTCCTTCCATGGCCTCCCTAGGGAGTAAGCCAGGAATGTCACAGATGTGGCTTCTGCCGCCTGACCCATCCCCCCCACCCCCCTTTTGGGGTTCCCATTGGCCTGTATTCCACCACCTCTCTGATTCTGCTGACCTATACATCGGAGTGTCCCTTTTGCTCCCTTGCTGAATATTGTTACATACAGTTGTGTTCAAAATTATTCAACCCCCAATGCTGTAAAGCACGGGTGTCAAAGACAAGGCCCGCGGGCCAAATCCGGCCCGCCAGACCTCGTCATGTGGCCCGCCAGCCTTAAACTGGCCCGGGGGTTGAGGGGACCCAGATGCCGGGCAGCGGGAGTGCCTGCCCGGTCCTGAACAGTCGTCCTGTTAAAGGGGAGGCGGCTGTGTGCAGGCGCAGCCGGTCACGTGGTCCGGCTAATCAGGTGGTACTGAGTCTCTGTACCACCTGACTGGCCGGACCGTGTGACCTGCGCGCGCACGCACGCAGCCGCATCCCCTTCAACAGGACGGACTGTTCAGGACCGGGCAGGCACTCCCGCTGCCCGGCATCTGGGCCCCCTCAACCCCTGCCGGAGCTGGGGCAAATATCCAGGTGATAGCTGGCTGCCTCTGGAGCATATCCATGTGAGAGCTGGGGGCAAATCCATGAGAGAGCTGGGCAATATCGAAAACTCATTTTTCAATAAATTGTACAATAATTGTACATTTGAATATCTACTTGCCATTATTCTGACTAGGTTTCTGCTTTCAGAGCTAGTTATTACTTGCATTATTACAAAAAACAGTAATAATTGAATGCAGTGACAATAATTTATGATAATAAAGAGTGGACACATAGTCCTACAGATACAACTGGCCCTTTTGAGGGTGACCAAACTGCTGATGCGGCCCCGATGACGTTTGAGTTTGACACCCCTGCTGTAAAGGGTTTTAGGGAATTTAGTGTACATTTGTAATTGTATTCAGAATGAAATCCTACAAGGACTTTTTAAAGAACCATATGCAACTAAAATGACATCAATTGGTTTTGTAATACAGTAGTAAATGTATCTTTTGTGAATACTTCATTGACACAATTATTCAACCCCTTAAAGACTACCACTCTGAAAACACTTGAATGAACCTCTGTTCTTCAATCGGGTATTGAAAACACCTGTGGATGTCACGGAGCAGCAATAAAGCATAATAAGCACCAATTAGGCAGCTTTAAAATGACTTTGATACTCAGCTCCTTCTAGACATTTAGGCTGGGGTCAGACGAGCGTAGTGTTCACGTCCGTGATTGCGCCTAAAAGTACGTCCGTGATAGCATGAAAGTAAGTCCATTGGAGCCTGACACATGAAGTACGTCCGCACTGAACTGCGGACGCACAACGGCCGCGGCAAACGGACGCAGGTTAGGCAAGAACGTAATACTGCTAGAACGGACGTGCGGAGTGCGCCACGTCCACAACGTCTGCATAGCTTTGTGTGTGAGTGATGGAGCGAGGTCAGACGGACTGCATTTATACGTCCAGCATTTTTGACGGACAGAATGTTTTTTCATTGTAATTTATTTTCCCCTCCTACATCCGTCAAAAAATAACTTCAGTGAAAAAACGGACTGTGTGACCACTACTGCGTCATCCGTACTGACTATGTCCGTACTGCATGGACGTACAGTCCGTAGAAATCACGCTCGTCTGACCCCAGCCTTACTGGTGTGGTTACAAACATGGTGAAGTCAAGAGAATGGTCCAGGAAGACAAGAGAAGAGGTGATTACTCTTCACAGGAAGGGCAATGGCTATAAGAAGATTGCAAAGATGTTAAACATACCAAGAGAGACCATAGGAAGCATCATTCGCAAATTCAAGGCAAAGGGCACTGTTGAAACGCTACCTGGTCGTGGCAGAAAGAAGATGCTGACTTCGACTGCTGTGCGCTACCTGAAGTCCCCGTGTGACTGCTGAGGAACTGAGAAAAGATTTGTCAGATGTGGGTACTGAAGTTTCAGCTCAGACAATACGGCGCACACTGCGTAATGAAGGCCTCCATGCCAGAACTCCCAGGCGCACCCCCTTGCTGTCTCCAAAGAATAAGAAGAGTCGACTGCAGTATGCCAAAAGTCATGTGGACAAACCACAGAAGTTTTGGGATAGTGTTCTGTGGACTGATGAAACAAAATTAGAACTGTTTGGGCCCATGGATCAACGCTATGATTGGAGGAGGAAGAACAAGGCCTATGAAGAAAAGAACACCTTGCCTACCGTGAAGCATGGCGGGGGGGTCAATCATGCTTTGGGGCTGTTTTGCTTCTGCAGGTACTGGGAAGCTTCAGCGTGTGCAAGGTACCATGAATTCTCTTCAGTACCAGGAGATATTGGATGACAATGTGATGCAGTCCGTCACAAACCTGAGGCTTGGGAGACGTTGGACCTTTCAACAGGACAATGATCCCAAGCATACCTCCAAGTCCACTAGAGCATGGTTGCAGATTAAAGGTTGGAACATTTTGGAGTGGCCATCGCAGTCACCTGACTTAAATCCGATTGAGAACCTCTGGTGGGACTTAAAGCAGTTGCAGTGCGCAAGCCTAAGAATGTGACTGAACTGGAGGCTTTTGCCCATGACGAATGGGCGAAGATACCCGTAGATCGCTGCAAGACACTTGTGTCAAGCTATGCTTCACGTTTAAAAGCTAAGTACTAAGATTGAATGTCACTTGGGGGTTGAATAAAACTGATAATGATGTGAGCGCAGAAAAGACATTTGTGGTTATTTCATTATAAATGTTATGTTATATTTGTCTGACCTACACGTGCCTCTTTGATTTAATTGTAAGCAAGATGACTGATCAAAATCAATTTCAGTGGGGGTTAAATAATTTTGAACACAACTGTACTTTCTATGTCTATTGTATGGATGACTTGTTGCAAAATAAAAAACTTTTAAATTTAAAAAAAAAAAAAAAAATTGCCAAGAATTTTGGTTGCTCCGGACTGAAATGGAGCATCATTCTCCATCGCTAAGGTTAGGCTTAGTGTAACAGATCTCTGTGCCCGGACAGGGGCACATCTGCCCAATGCTGCTTCCTCGCTGGACACCCAGGGTCTCCTCGTGACTCTCACGCCTTTCTCCAGTACCTTAAGGACAGGTGCACGTAGAGAGCCTGACTAGCACCCCCAGAAATAAGCCAAAGCTGTAGACCTGGAGCCTTTCGTTGGCACATTGAGCAGACGTTTCGGTAGCTGCTACCCAAAATCATGAGCCGCGACTTCAAGCTTGGTCAGAATAGAACTGACTCTTTATTACACAGTGACAGAGATACACAGGCAAGAACAACCCCCTTCATGCTTACACCCAACAGATAACCTCACAGATGCAACCACCAACCCTATTTGCATACAATCAAGCAGATAGCTGCACAGAACCTTCAAACAATGGGCTTTCCTAGGAGGAGAAGGGGGGAGGGAGAAGGCAGGTAAAACAAAGGAATTTCTTTATAGAGAGAACTACACAATAGAGAGAGCAGGTACTAATACAGAGATCTACATTATACAGAGAAGGGTTGGATAATAGAGGAAATGTACTCAACAAGAGACTATACAATAAATACACAAGGGAATAACACACAGTGTCAAGCTTTGTGGTTTGTGCACAATTCCTTCGCTTGAAAAAGGAACTTCAAACACCGTCGCCGGAAATAACGGGATTCCACTCTTCATTCGCTTGTATTGAAGTTTAATTTCAGTAAATTGTGGGGTAAATTAAATTGCTGTAGATTGAATAGAATAGATCGCTAATCTACTCATCACTTTAATTCAGCTATTAGAATTAGCGATGGGATTAGAGCGATGAATTAAAGGTGAAAAACCTTAAACAGAAAAATACAGAAATTGTATAAATACATTGCACATAACGTTCGTTAATCATTAACTTCTCAGCTTCATTTTGATTAGTACATTCTTCTAGAATATCATGACTGACAAAATATGTTTTAATTTAAATAAAACAGACATGAACTGAGCTAATATAAAAACCTGCATGTGTAATCTCCTCACAATGAGCATGAACTAGATCTACAAGTTAACAGACTGCATTTATCACTAAACTGGCTCAATTCATTTTCTGTACATGACTGTGACACAATCCTTTCCTACATATGACTGTGAAAATAGTCTTTTAGCTCACCGGCTGCCACTCCAGGATCTAAAGATGTTTGTAAATCTGTGCACTTTGTTATGTCCAGGTTGTCTCATGGCATGGAGCTCTCAGATGGCCCCTCCCTTCCTCCACAGCTCTGTCTCTGAGGCTGCTGGGAAGCCTGACCTCTGCTCTGATTTGCTGACCCTAACTGGAGCTGAATTGCGTTCAGGGACAAGTAGTTCTCAGACTATTATTGCAGATTTTAATCACATAAACTGAATTAGTCTTTATTATTCCACATGCTTGTATATTATCTGACCATTCTGTACTTCTGCAGTTTGAATTGACACAGACATCAGAAATCTTTAGTTAACTGGCGGATATTTAAAACCGTGAAAACCAAATATATTTAAAAGGTCCACCAGTTCCCCCAATAGTCTCTTTCACGGGCCATAATCTCTGGGCAGGAGGTTAGCGCACAGCCCCCTCCAAGTCGCACAGGAACAGCATGTTCTGTCACACTTGACAATTAGGGTTAGGTTACTTATTTGTGATGTTTTAGGCTGGGGTCAGACGAGCGCACTGACTGTGCACAGTAACAGACGTACTTTTTAACTGAGATTGTGGTTACATTGTATCAGTTAATTTTGACCGATGTTGAGAAAAAGGGGGAAAAAAAACTGTATGCAGTTGTCTCTCTACGTCCGTCTAGCTTTTTCACGTTGATGTCATTTTGGCGTCCGTTGCAACATGCATTGCACGCGTGTGAAAAAGTGAGCACGTGCTTTGTGTTATGTTCTCCTATTGCTTCCTTCTCAAAAGCTACAACGGACGCAAAAAGTGCGCTGGTCTGACGCTGGCCTTTAAAGGGACACTCTAAGAAACATGACCACCTAAGCTATTTTAGGTGGTCATGATTCACGGAGTATCCTGCCCTTTGTCCCCCCTCCCTCCGCTCAGCAGTTCAGCTGTAAATGCTGAAAACAGCTGAGAGAGGCGGAGAACTTTACTCCGCCCTCCCAGCTGTCAGTCAGCAGAGCGGGAATCATATTTCCCGCTTCTGCCGACTTTTGCCGAGTAGGAGACGTCATCGCGCTTTCAGCGCGATGACGTCTCCAACTCACCGCAGAAGCTGGCGGCTCCCTCTGAGGGTGAGTGTTGCGCGCATCCTCTTGCGCGCAACACTAATCCTCAGAGGGAGCCGGGAGGAAGCCTGCCGATTGGCTGGCTTACGTGAGAGGCGCGCTTCTCACGTAAACCAGAAGGCAAGTCGGATGGAAGAAGGACGGGAGCGGAAGAGGAGGGAGGTGAGTGAGTGTGTGTCAGGCCCTGGGGGCTCTGACCCCCAGACGACCGCTCTTGTTATGTTTTCCTGCATGTCCCCTGCAGATTTCAAGGCTCTGGTATGAATAATGCACCTTCCTCATTTTGACGTCCTGGCCCTCGATCCAAACCTGCCCTTTATCCTCCTTGATTAGCCCTTCATATAAGGGAGTCCCACCCTCAACCCTGGACTTCCACATTGAAGTTACTGACTGCGTTACCTGTGTACTAAAGCTCCCTGAAATCGCCTGACCATCTCCTGAACTCTCTGCTAAGACCCCAAGGACCTTCTGCTATTTATCTGGACTCTCATTGCATCACTCACCGGTAACCCTTCCATCCTGCTCCCCCTTTGCCCCCATCTAAGCCTTGCCGTGTACCGAACCCCTGCTGTACCACCGACTATTCTCTGCCAGCCTTGCTGTGTACCGAACCCCCTTGCTGAACCCCGACGACGCCATTGCCTGTACCCTATCTGATTTCATGCCACTGTGTTTACCAGCAATAAACACTCATTGCTATTCTGAATCTGCCTTCATCACTGCATCCTGGGCTCACAACCCCAACCTGCTACACCCACCGCAGTCAAACCCTTACAGAATGTGGAAGTCCAAAACCTGTGAGCCCGCGGTGATCCATGCCATGGTGAAGAACTTGAAAGGTGCCTTTCTACAGATCCAGCAGCACCTGGACTCCCTGCTTGATTATGTGCAGCAAAACCCAAGGGGCACCTCAACTAAGGTGCGCGTTCCTGCTACAGAGGGAGCCAGAGGACCACTGACCCCAGAAGAAAAGGCAAGGAGGAGGGCGCTAGACCTCTGCTTCTACTGCGGGGACCCCTTGCATCAGATCTCGGCCTGCCCGCTGCGCCCACCAAATCCAGGTACAAAATGCTTTCATACCCCTGTTCCTGTAAAGCCTGTTTGTACCGAGCCTGCACCTGTCAAAACCACCAGGTTGGTGGTTAAAACAGTACCCACCAAGCCAAAAATAGCTACACCAACGATCAAGCCCACAAAGTCTTCGTTGGGGAAGCCGGTGCCTGCCCTGCAGAAAAAGACTTCATCACCCATCAAGCAAGTACCCAAAGAAAGACCCCTATCCCAGCCTACTCCCAAAAGAAGCCGGGTAAGCAAACCTCCTGCACCTGAGTCAAGGGCTACCAGACTCTCTGCACCTAGAAACCTGGTTACCCAAGAAGCTTCTTCTGAGGAGTCAGACCAGGAAACCCCTATGCAGAGTGCCGAACCGGAGTCTGACCCTGAAATGCCCATGGAACAGGAATCCATGGACGCTGAGCCAGCCATGCCCATGGAGACTGAGCCTAACCAATACATCATGGCTGGTGTTGCCAAGAAGCCAGAACCCAGCCCTCTATCTCCTTGTTGCACATATGCCTCAGACGGGACTGTTGTTCGCAGAGAGGACCTGGAGGTCTTCGAATCGGCCCTGAGACTCCGGGAAGCCGCTCCTCACCAGCACGCTGGGCCACCTTCACCATATCCTTCTGATGACTCGGAGTCAGAAGAGAAAGCCGCTGGTGCTGGTCTGGACCTTTCCAGACAGACTGCACGCCGCACCCAGGGACCCCCAGGTCAGCATAAGGGGTATGTTGGCGTTGCGGCATCTGTTTGTCGCCCGGCTGGAATGACTCACCGTACCACTGTACCTTGCTATCACATGGAGACGGACTACATAACTCCAGCTATCAAAACCATCTCGAGTACACCTTGCCCAAGATCTGCCTTCATTGGTGCCCTCTTCTCCATGTCACCCACCGTTGTTCGGTTGCCCGTTAAACCGAAACCTCAGGAGCTGGAGGCTCACCCATACCTCATTAAATTGGAGGAAGAGCAAAAACCTGAGTTCGCTGCCCTGCAACCCGCAGGATCTCAGGACGTCGCTGCCCTGCAACCCGCGGGATCTCAGGACGTCGCTGCCCTGCAACCCGCGGGATCTCAGGACGTCGCTGCCCTGCAACCCGCGGGATCTCAGGACGTCGCTGCCCTGCAACCCGCGGGATCTCAGGACGTCGCTGCCCTGCAACCCGCGGGATCTCAGGACGTCGCTGCCCTGCAACCCGCGGGATCTCAGGACGTCGCTGCCCTGCAACCCGCGGGATCTCAGGACGTCGCTGCCCTGCAACCCGCGGGATCTCCTGACCTGTCACCGCCACGGGGCCGCCGCCGTAAGGCCAAGCCGCTAACTGCCCCGCAAGAGCCGTGCAGTGCCAAGGAGGTCGCCGCCGCAGAGCCGTGCAGTGCCAAGGAGGTCGCCAAGGGCGCTGCCCCGCCGGTCCTTTCCAAGGGCGCTGCCCCGCCGGTCCTTTCCAAGGGCGCTGCCCCGCCGGTCCTTTCCACGGGCGCTGCCCCGCCGGTCCTTTCCACGGGCGCTGCCCTATTGTTAAGCGAAGCCGCTGCGTGCGCATCCTGTAGAGCCGGATCCGCTCAGAGCAGACGGCGATAGGCAGTGGCGTAGCGTGTGTTGTCAGCGCCCGGGGCCAGCCAAGAATTGTGCGCCCCCCCCAACCTGTGGACACGTTATCGATATTGCCCCAGCCAGCTCACACATGGATACTGCCCCAGCTCACTCGTGGATATTGCCCCAGCTCACTCGTGGATATTGCCCCAGCTCACTCGTGGATATACTGCCCCAGCTCACACGTGGATATACTGCCCCAGCTCACACGTGGATATACTGCCCCAGCTCACACGTGGATATACTGCCCCAGCTCACACGTGGATATACTGCCCCAGCTCACACGTGGATATACTGCCCCAGCTCACACGTGGATATACTGCCCCAGCTCACACGTGGATATACTGCCCCAGCTCACACGTGGATATACTGCCCCAGCTCATACGTGGAGATACTGCCCCAGCTCACACGTGGAGATACTGCCCCAGCTCACACGTGGAGATACTGCCCCAGCTCACACGTGGAGATACTGCCCCAGCTCACACGTGGAGATACTGCCCCAGCTCACACGTGGAGATACTGCCCCAGCTCACACGTGGAGATACCGCCCCAGCTCACACGTGGAGATACCGCCCCAGCTCACACGTGGAGATACTGCCCCAGCTCACACGTGGAGATACTGCCCCAGCTCACACGTGGAGATACTGCCCCAGCTCACACGTGGAGATACTGCCCCAGCTCACACGTGGAGATACTGCCCCAGCTCACACGTGGAGATACTGCCCCAGCTCACACGTGGAGATACTGCCCCAGCTCACACGTGGAGATACTGCCCCAGCTCACACGTGGAGATACTGCCCCAGCTCACACGTGGAGATACTGCCCCAGCTCACACGTGGAGATACTGCCCCAGCTCACACGTGGAGATACTGCCCCCCAAGCTCTCATGGATATGGCCCAGCTCAGACCCCAGACCAGACATGGGGCGGCTGTCCGAATGCCGATAGATCATTCGAACAGCCGCCCATCGACATTCGGACAGCCGCCCCTGGAGCTCCGGCATACTTACCTGCCTGAGCGGCGAAGGGAAAGTTTCCCCGCTTCCGCTCGTTGAAGGACCCAAGCCGCGGTCACGTGGGACTCCCACGTGACCGCGGCTTGGGTCCTTCAAAGAGCGGAAGCGAGGAAACTTTCCCTTCGCCGCTCAGGGGTTGGCTGCGAGCGCATTCGGCTCTACAGGATCCGCGAGCAGCCTCTACCCGGCTGCTGCGCGTGCATCTTGTAACCGCCGCGGCGAGCGCACAGCCGGCTCGTGCCGCGGCGGTTGCATGCGCGCGCAGCCAACCGCCGCTGGTTGCGCGCGCATGCGCAGAGGAGGCTTGGCGACGGACACGCCAAGCCTTACTCTTTTATAGTATAGTATAGGATAGGGATAGGTTAGGATTAAAAAACGGGGGGGTGATTTTTTTTTTGTTGTTAGAGTGTTCCTTTAAGGCTGGGTTCAGCCGCACTTTATTGCGGCCGCAGTAGCAGCAAATGACGGCCAATATACGGAGTACGGCCGCACGAAAGTTCGGCCGCGCAACACAAGCGACAAACTAACAAAAAATTTTCAAGAACGTCGAACCGCTAGTACTGACGCACAGAGTGCGCTGTGTCAGCATAGTGGCGTGTGTGCGTGATTAGGAGACAGACGCTGCACCATGTCCGGCCTACATAACGTCCAGAGACGCAAACTTTGGTTACTCAGAATTCTTTTTTTTTTTTTTTTTTCTTTCTAGCTCAATCAAAAATCGCGGCCGTAATTGCGCACCGTATGACCGCTATCGCGTCTTCCGTGAAAAAGTGCGTCCGGACACACTTTTTGACAGTAGACACGAAAAATTTGTTCGTCTGACACTAGCCTAACATTGTTCTCCACTGTTACGAGAACACAGGTCAAATATTTTCCCTCATCCGATGTGATTTGTTTTCCTCCGCCAGTTCCCAGATTCTCTCCTCAGCAAGCAACGTCAGTTCTTAATTTCTCCCAATAAAGCAGACTCTCTGGCCATTTCACACGCCCTCTTTTTATTTGGCACAGAAGCAAATAAAAACAGTTAACATCCAAGCACACCCAGACATCCCGGCACCACAGTTTTCCATGCTCTCCATCAGGTCCACCTCGCAGATTGTAAAGTCTTGAGCAGGGGGCCTCCTCTGATACTGTTCTTTTTGTTTAACTTGTATGTATATTGGTTATTCTGTCTCTCCCATTGTACAGCGCTACGGAACTTAGTGGCGCCTTTATAAATAACTGTAACTGCAGTCATACGGAGCAAGGGTCCTTGTTTGAGGGGGAGATTTCAGGGGAGCAGCGGCAATCCGTGGGTACCATTTGATAGCTTGGGTCAGTCCAAAAAGTGCCCAAATCAGCAGGCAGGAGAAAGAACGGCAGCGTGTGGAAGTTCCCCAGGTGATGCTGTGTGAGGCCAAGAAAGGCTCAGAAACGTGGGTTCCCAATGGAGCTTCCTCCTGAAAAATCACACTAACTGCAGCTTCCATGAGGGGGAACTTACCCCTAAAGAGCACCCTGCTGGAGCAAAGCTGCAGATGTTTCCATTAACGTGAATGCTGTGTAGTCCTTGAATGGGATTGGTTGGCCCGTCTAGATCAAATTTTTGTTCTGTCACAGGCGACCGTATCTCTGGTTATGCCACTGCACTAATCCGATGTGCACGCTTACCTCTGTACTTTGCCCTGATTGTGGATAATGATATTAATGCGGCAATACCATATTATGAAGACACCATTACATTGCTGTGACCTAATCATTGTTTAAAAGTGTGTGTCTAAAGCAAATATCTACAAGGCCATATAGATAATATAAATAAATGCGGAGAATGACTTGCTGAGTAAACACAAATGTAGGTAAATAATATTCTGCTTTAACCCCTTAAGCACCAATGATGGAATTGTTCTGTCATAAATGCGTTGAATTTAAAGGATAGTTTTTTTTTTTTTTTTTTTTTTGAGACCTGTTTAATAATTAGAAAATAATCTTGATGGACCCTTTTGATACCTACCGAGATCATCGCTGCGGTGTCCGTCAACACGCGTGAAGGGGCCAGTAAGGGGTGAGTTTCCCCGTACGGTGCAATTTCGTTCGTGGCAGATCGTCTATTCACCAAATACTGGCAATTTGACAGGAAAATGCGCTGCAATTCGGCAATCTTCGGTGGCAGCAAAATTGTCCAGTAGATGGGGATCCCAAGTCTCACTGAAGTGAATGCAGGCTGCCTGGTGCCCTCAAACACTTCTAGAACTTCCGGATTTTCATTCGGGAGACGTGAGATCTGTCGGAGGTCATTCTCGGTTTAAGCAGATCATTCAATTATCTGGCTCTGAGCAGGGACGTCAGCCCAGCCCACTCTGTGGAACTGCCCCCAAGCTGCGGGCGTCAATGCGCATGTACGCGCGATGACCTCACAAACGGGAATTCCCCTTCTGACTGACAAGGGATTCCCACAAGAGATACAGAGGTCCAAAGGACTCCTGCATCTCTGGTTCCATATGTTCTACAAGGACAATTGAGGTACTGTTGGAAAGACCAGAGTCTGGCCTTTCCAATGATGTACAACATGACCGCATAATTTGGAAATATAAGGGAAACTAATTATATATTCTAAAAGCAGCATTCCCCCTTTCCAACGATGCAGCTGCACTAAATTTATATATTTAAGTTTATATATTTAATGTTATTTATATTCTAATAATACACTACATTTTGATATGTTTGTTTTCAGTTAATAAATTTATCAAAATAAACCGCATAATTGTTTTTGAGTGTTCTTGCTGTGGAGCTCTGTGATACGCTCATACACCCTGCACGTTACTGTGATCTGTATTGTGTGGGTTTTATGTGTGTGAGAAAACTGCAATGTAATAAGTGTTCTATTTAAACGAAATACCTGTGGTTGTTGATCACATGAGTTTGTTCTCTATGTGGTTGAGAATGAAGACCTAATGCCAGTTTGTTGACATTCTATTTCATATCTGGACAAGTAGATCGGGCTACCACTTTAGTCCATTGGACAAGTAGATTTGTTTAAAAAAAAAATTCCACATACCTGAATCCTTTTTTATAGGTCTGGTACATGGTATGAAAAACAAAAAACACCAAAGAAATATACAAATGCAGAAATCCTAATAAAGACGATACTTTGTGTAATCAAAGCTCTATTTAATTTCTTGCTTTTAAAATTCAGTGTAATTGATCTTACAATATCGATCAATATTTTGGAAAAATCGCTGACCAATGCAAGAGACCTTGGAGTCAAACGTATATAATTTTTTTTTCCTCCCACTTCAAGGTGCCAACACAGTCAGCAGAAAGACAGCCATGAAGAATTGCGCCCAGAGCCTTCTAATACCAAAACCTTAGTGGACATTGGTACGAGACGCATCTTCAACAGCGATCATGACATATTCCGAGAAAGTGCCAGGAAGTTCTTCCAGCAGGAGGTTGCCCCTTACCATGCAGAGTAAGTGCTGTGTTTTCTGGCTTCTGAGCATAGCTCACATTTTGCTTCCTGTCTGAAGCTGGTGGAATCTGATAAGATCTAGTGTCGCACAATTGCCTTAGTTTGACGCGTTTCACCACACGCTGATTTAAAAAATTATACTGTATTTTAATCACAACATTATTGTAGCTCGTGGTGTTTTTTGTTTTTTTTTTTTTTTTTTTTTTTTTGACACCTGAAAAGGCATTGATTTAAATTTTAAAAGGTGAAAAATGTGTAACGGTATGAATACTATGGACACCGGCCTAGAGCGCACACCACAGGTGGGAAACCAAATCCTATTTTTCTTTTACCTTTTCTTATTATTTTAGATGGGAAAAGGCGGGACAGGTGAGTCGTGAAGTTTGGGAGAAGGCTGGGCAGCAAGGGCTCCTGGGGGCCTCTATCCCAGAAGAGCATGGTGGTATCGGAGGGGACATCTTGTCATCTGCCATTGTGTGGGAGGAACAGTAAGTAATGGTTTTATGTCTTCACTGCAGCCATTTCCATTAGGTCTCCAGTTATATACTGGAGTCAGGTTGTGTGTTTTTAGAATTGGGAAAGAAATTTTAATTCTGTGTAATTTGCGTTCCTGGTCAAGTTTGTTACTACAGCACAGGAACAAAAACAACAAAGTGTCATGATGCCCTACACATGGGGTTCTCCTGTCACTGGTATGGCAGCTTCATAGTATTTCCTGCCTCAGTAATCCCGCCTCCCGCTTCTCAGACATCACAGCAGGAAGTAAAGGCATCTCTCCACCTGTATATATACTTGTACAGTGGACGCATGTTCCCACCTTCTGTGACCTGGCCCTTATTGCAGAGATTTCTGAATCTCTCTATTTTCATCTTGAATGTTGACTCTGTAGATTTCAACCACCTAACAGCTACTACCTATTCAGGTATTAGGCCTGTGTCGGACGAACGCAGTGATCCCGTCCGTGTTGCCGCACAGTCTAACGTCCGTCGTAGCATAGAATCCTGATCAATAGAGACCCACACACAAAGTGCGTGTGCAGTTCAGCGCGCACGTACAAAGCACGTGGCAAACGGACGCAAGTTAGGCAAGAACGTAAAACCGCTAAGACGGACGCC
Organism: Leptobrachium leishanense; assembly: GCA_009667805.1. Taxonomy (NCBI): domain Eukaryota; kingdom Metazoa; phylum Chordata; class Amphibia; order Anura; family Megophryidae; genus Leptobrachium; species Leptobrachium leishanense. Next base: position 66,960,782 of record CM019069.1, on the reverse strand, counting down.
CAAAGTGCGCCACGTCTGCGTAGCGGCCTGTGTGTGTTATGCTGTGACGTCAGCCGTAGCGCATTTGCGACATCCATAACGTTGACTCCTAGAGCTTTTTATGGTCTGGCTGACTGTACCTGTAGTTTAATTAATTTTGATTTCCATATTTCCCTTTTTTGTTCTACGTCCGTTAAAAAAAAAAACTGAGACAGTGTGGTGACTACAGTACCTTCCGTCTGTTATGCACGCACGCAGAGTGCGCTCAGACTGCGTTCATCTGACATTAGCCTTAATGTATGAATCACAATTAAAACCTATAACTTAGAATAGCTATAGTGACATTTTCTTCTTGGTTGGGATTTATGGCCAAGGATGTTTCCACTACTCGCAAATAATGACCGTTTACTGCAGAAAGTCGTGACTGCGAAGCAGAGCTCTTTTTTTTTTTTTTTTCTTCTTCACCTGTCTGCCTAATGCTTTTAAAAGACACGTTGCGCGTTTAACAAACCATGCACACGTTTCATTGATTTATGCTGCTTCCATTTGCTTCTCTAAAATACAATAAATGGTAATCTTGTTGATACATCGGTCTATTGTTTCAGGTAGTAGCACATTTTCATATTCCTATTTCGTGGGGCTTCTATAGGTTTATTTATGAACCAGCTAAAATAGATTGGAACTAGCTAGCGCACCTTTTAAACCAAAAGACTTTATTAAAGCAGGTCATGGGTGCTAACTGTTAGCCTTGTGGCTACTAGAAGGGTTAGTAGGAATGTGCATAGTGTCAGCTTGATTGCACGTTATTAAATCGCTTAAAACAGCCCTGAGTAGAAATTAATCCTTACAGTATTGATAAACACTGCTGCAATTCCCAGACGACTCGGCCGACCTGCTTCTCCTGCACATTGCACATCCGTATATAATACATGTAGGGACATGAAAACAAGGCTTAGGATCATTATTGTGAACATCTATGCTTTTTGGACCTCTTGAGCTCATGTAAGCAGGTCGTGACTGATCTTGTCGCTTGCTGTAGCTGTTTTTCTTTGAGCCATGTACTTTTTTTTTTTTTTCTCGTATCTGTAAAACTAATGAAGTGTTTTCTGTGTGCGTCACAGAGCACGTAAAAATACATGCATACCTCTACTACTGCACATTCTTGTCCGGTCACTGGCAAAACCCAGACGCCTTTTTATTGCTTGTTCATGTTTCTCAGAGGATTCTGTATGTGCATGGAAGCTGTAGTAATCTTTATCTGGTACCAGAAAACTGTCTGCCTTTTGTATGATGCTTATAACCATGGTATGCGATTAAAATCTATATGAGCGTCTAACTTTTTTTTTTAAATTCTATTTTTTTTATTGCATTGGACTGGGATAAACTTGTTTCCTTTTTTTTTTTTTTTTTTTAATGCACCAATCATACTAGCCTAAAGGGCACCACCTTCTTGGTGATAATATTCTGCGTTCTAGTCAGGACTACGAATGTTTACCTGTCAATTAAGAGAGTGTAGCTATAGAGGTCAAACAATGTTGGTGCCCAGCAGATGACTCTGACAGGTGCCCCTTAATTTGTGAAGTGCAGCCATCAAATATACTCAGGCACAGATAACACCATGTCTTGCGATCCATATGAGGCTTTTTTTTTTTTTTTTCTGCAACCTGCATTGTGAGACTCTATAATACATGGTAATGCAGTAGAAACCTCATTTATTTATTTTTTTTGAATTTACAATTTTTCTTTTGTAAAATGTCGTCAGGTAATCAAATAAATGAGGGCCTCGCGGGACCGCATAATGTCATCTAGGAGAACAGAGCAGAAGAAAAGTAGCAAACAATGAAAGGAAAATACACTAATTGACCAGCAAGACAATGGCTTTGTAGGGCCAACATATGGAAAAGTAAAGCGTCAACAGCTAGACTGTGGAAAGTACGGCTACTAGTATAGTAAAATGACTAAAGAATTCGTCGGGAGGATTGATCCTGAAAAAATGAAATGGCAATTAAGTTTGCAGAGGGAAAGAGGAAGAGAAAACAAAAAAGGGGGAGGTGGCGAGGGACTTCCAAATATATTGTGGTATTCCTGGCTTACCCCGGCAACCTAGATGGCCATGGAAGGGACCACAAGGCCGGGAGACCTGGGGCCAAGGGGACTTACAGAACCTAGGTAGCCATCCCAGCGGCTCACCCAGGCTACTTCCCAATGTCCCACACCACAAAAAAGAAAAAAAAAAAAAGGAGTAAGGAGTCCCGGTGCTCCATCAAACGAACAGTGTGCCCTAGAATTTGGCTGTCAGTACTTTTTTTTTTTTTTTTCTCTTAAGTCTTTTGAAAGTTTCAGATGTGTCGCTGGAGGCAGAGATTTGCACAGCTACTGGTTGTAAAAACTGTTTAGGAATTCCAGCTTATTCTACCGGCGCCTTAATAACCAAAACAGCCATTTGTATGTTGCATTTACTGAAGGAATAGGAAAGGCAAAGTTTTTTTCTTGGATATTTAGCTTTGCTGAACCATAGTCAGGGGTACCCAGCTCTGATTCTCAGGTCCCCCTAAAGCTAATGTCGGAGCGCACTCTGCGTGCGTGCATAACGAACGTATGTACTGACGGAAGATACTGTAGACCCCACACAGTCTTTTTTTTTTTTTTTTTTTTTTTTGACAGATGTAGAAACAAAAGGGAAATATGGGAATTAAAATTTAAATGACAGGTACAGTCAGCCAGACCAAAAAAAATCTGAGCGTCAACGTGATGGACGTCGCAAATGCGCTGTGTCTGACGTCGCGTCATCATGCACACAGGCCGCTACGCAGACGTGATGTACTCTGGGTGTCCATCGTAGCGCTTTTACGTCAAGGCCTAAATGGCATCCGTTGCCACCTGCGTGGATTTGTGCGCACGTACTTTGTGTGTTGGTCTCTATTGATCACAAATCAATGCTACGACTGACGTTAAACTGTGCGGCGACACGGACGTGATGACTGATGGCTAGCCTTAAAGGCCAGGTTTGCCAGATATCTGAAACGCAGCTCAGGTTATGATTTGCGGCTCAGTGATTGCAGGATTCGGTCTGCTTTTCCCCAGTGTAACCCTTAAGGCTAGGGTCAGACGAACCTGATTTCTACGGACTGTGCGTCCGTGCAGTAAGGCTAGGGTCAGACTAACGCATTTTTCACGTTGTCCGTGAAAAAGTGCGTTTGAACGAATGGACTTATTTTTTCACGGAATACGCAATAGCGGTCATACGATGCGCAGTTTCATCTGTGATTTTGTACGGATCATCAATAAAACACTTTTTGGGTCTGGACGTTATGTTGGCCGGACATTAGCAGCGTCTGACGTCTCCTAATCACGCACACACGCCGCTAGCGGACGCAGCGCACTCTGTACGTCAGTACTAGTGGTTTCACGTTCTCGAAAAAATGCGTTTGTTTGCCGCTTGCGTTGCGCGGCCGCACTTTTGTGCGACCGTACTTCGTATATTGGCCGTCATTGCCCGGCATCTGCTGCTAGCACGGCCGTGATTATGTGCGGCTGCACGCGCGTTCGCACTGCCTCAGTCTGACCCTAGCCTAAGGAAGACGCAGTAGTGGCCACACAGTCCGTTTTTTCACTGTTATTTTTGACGGATGTAGGAGGGAAAATGAATTAAAAAGCAAAACCATTTTGTCCGTGAAAAATGCTGGACGTATAAATGCAGTCTGTCTGACCACGTTCCATCACTCACACACAAAGCTATGCGGACGTTGTGGACGCAGCGCACTTTGTGTGGCCGTTCTAGGGGTTCTACGTGCTTGCTTCCGTTTTCTGCAGCTGTTGTGCGTCCGCAGTTCAGTGCGGAGGTACTTTGTGTGTGGGACTCCATTGGCCTATATGTCATGCTATCACGGACGTACTTTTTTGCGCCATCACGGACGTGAACACTACGCTCGTCTAACCCGAGCATTAAACCTGGCCTGTTAGGGGTACCAATCAGTTCCCCAGATGTTGTGGATCTACATTACCCATGAGCCTCACCAATCTAATGAGTACCCGAGCATCATAGGAGATGTAGTTTCAAAACATCTGGTGGGCCAAGGTTGTGGACCTCTGCTGTGCAAGGAAAACCATCCTGGGTTTTCACAACTTTTTACACCTGTGTTCTGATTATTGCCACCTGGCTCAAGGCATTTTAAATGAGTTTTTGTTTCTTCTTGTATAGAAACTAGTTACTGCCACAGCGCCTCACATTCTGGGCAGATGTGACGTATAAATCCACACTTTCCACTGTCTGCAAACTGTAAGCTTTTAATAAATGAAGCATGCAGGCCATCCCTTCGTATCCTCAATATGTACAATTTCTGGCGGCTGGTTGGGTTGAGGTCATGAGCTGTGAGCATGAAAACCCATGGTTTAAATCCGTGCTATTAATTAAAAACTCTTCTTCTATAGCAAGGATCTCCCCCCCCCCCCGATGTTTCTGAACTGCAACTCTCAGGAGTCTGTCCCTCTATATCATTCAAAGAATTCTGGGAATTGTAGGCCATCAACATCTGGGGGGGGGGGGTCGGCGTTTGAGATCCGCGTTTTTAAAGTGAACATATTCTTGAATATGCTAAGAATTGGCTAAAAAAAACAAACAAAAAAAACCAATGTGGGTCCCCGTCATCGATCGATCAATGGGTCCCTGTCACTCAATCAACATTGACTGCGTTAGTTTGAGTGACAGCGGGAGAATCCTCTTACAGCCAGTGTACCCGCTCCCGCGGCCAGTCAAATCAGTTTTCAACAGTGAGGACCAGTCGGTTAGGAGAGGCCAGAGGCAGGTATTGACTGGTCATGTAATGTCTTATTAAGCAATGATATGTACAGTATCACTTACGTTTAATATTTGCCATAACATTATTTTTTTCTTTTAACAGAATCGCTTTATAGTGTGATTATTATGTATCAGGCTGTTGATCTAGTTGCCAGTTCCAGGATCTTTTTAGAGTTTTTGTATTTGGGTTTGTCTAATTTTTATTTATTTTTCTTCCCTCCCGATGGCATACACCTTTTTTTTTTTCTTCATTTTTATCCTCTTTCTTCCCCAGGATGTATGTGAATTGCACAGGCCCAGGATTCAGCCTTCACTCTGACATTGTGATGCCTTATATCTCAAGATATGGCAGTAAGAGCCAGGTAGAGCGCTACATACCCGAGATGGCAGCCGGCAAATGCATTGGTGCTATAGCAATGACTGAACCTGGAGCTGGAAGGTAAGTATCTCCTGCTTTGCTCTGGTTTTATGTTCCGTTACTAATCAAGGATTACAGATTTTCAAAGCTACTGCAACCTGAAGTGCACTTACTGACAAATATTTTCTATGAAATCTCCAAAATTGCAACAGATGAATATGAAATGCTTTCAAAGAAATAATGCTGGTCTGAACCAAACAGACGCAGGAAAAGCGTTTATTAGTCGACCGCTGACTCAGGGACACTTGGGTGTCGGAAAGCCTGAGTGACGATATACAGTTTTACAAAAGACTTTATACATTTCAGTTTCACACATGTCTCATCCCTCATAATCCCCCCCCCCCTCATGTCCTACTCCTGTCTTGGGTACCTTCCTTCTTAATAGACCATTTTAAAGGAACACATAAAGGAGGTAGTAAGAAACTTTAGGGAGAGATATCCAACACGAGTGATGAAAGGAAACCTCTGTATAAATAAAGCAACGATTCCGTTTGGGCCATGTTATCTACTTGGCTACTAATCCATCATGCGGCCTTGGTGTTCAAGTCCGTTCTTTGTGCCTGTGATTTCTGTAACTATGCGCTTTTGTAATTGCTACAAAAACGCCTGACACTGCAAACCATTCTAGAACCTCTTAGGCTGGGTTCACACCTGGGCGTAGCGCTGCGTCGCGCAATGTGCGAGTTTTTTTTACGCGCGTTCGCGCATACAAAAAAAGCGCGAACGCGCGTTGCAGAGCGTTCGCGACTATGATATGGCCGCGAACGCGCTGCTGTATGCCCGAAAAGAAGCTCCCGAACTTCTTTTTGCGTTGGCCATTTTACAGCGCGCAGGAACGCGCTTTAAAACGCTTAGGTCTGAATGGGTCCCATAGCAAAGCATGGGATTTCCCGTTCCTGCGTTTTAAAGCGCGCATGAACGCGCGTTAAAACGGCTAGGTGTGAACCCAGCCTTAAAGAGGTAGTAGCGGTTTAGTAATAAAAGCTATTAAACGGCCATTTTGTTAGGCCAGTCTCCTTCAATGGGAGAACAGAGCCTGGTCTTCTCCCCTTTGCCTATAGTATTCTGGTGGGTCAGTGCTCAGGAGTGGAACGGAGTTCGCGGGTGCACCTCACCAAGGACATAGAAAAAAAAGCTGGTTAAAAGGAGGTTTAAGCTTTGCGTGGGCCCCCCTCTAAGGCTTTGGATGGTCTTTGATCATTTCATAATTGCCACGTTGTAGGGAGGCTTTTTATAAAGGAAGCTTCTGATAACAGAACTACTTTATACATCCCACTGGGTTTTTAATTTAATGTAGGGAACATGTTTATGCAATTTTACTTGGATTTATTAGATTGGACGTGAAGTATATCTCTGGCGCCACCTGGTGGTATTGTTTATTCTGTAAGGTGTGCGTGTGTGTATATATACTTTAAAATGCAATAGTGTGAATTTGTAAATTCTTAAACGAAATTCAACAGTAATGTGCTTAATTAGCAGCAGCAAAAAAAAAATAGGAAAAAAAATCGTTCTTGTTGAATGTGATCCTGGTGTGCAGCTGGTTGTATTCACAATATTATTATTTTTAATCTTTATTTATAAAGCGCCAGCATATTCCACAGCGCTGTACAATAGGCACAGTATAGACAGGGTTACAATACATTGAACAACATTTGACAAACCAGTACAGGAGGAGATGAGGGCCCTATTCCCGTAGGAACTCACAATCTAGAATAGGTGATAAATCCCCCAAAGGTTCACCAATAGAAAGATCTGTTGGGTGTAGTGGATATCAGTGCACACACTGGTGATCAATTCATCCAATTTTCAGTATTTATACTCCATGGGGTGTTCCTTGGTAAAAACAAATAATGCAGTCCTTTTTAAATAAATGGTTGTAGTAGAATATAAACTGTCTACTCACATTTAATGGTGCCTATTATTCAAGAGGCACCAAATCTCAAGCAGCCGGTGATTCCAAGGGGCACCGGAACCCCTTCCCGGTTGAAATGATCCTCAGTCGTGATGGTGATTCATCCACTAAAACAGGACAGGCAGTCGCCGGTTATGTTTAAAACTACTTTTTATTAAAAGTTGACAATAAAACCCCACAGACGCGTTTCGCTGTGGTCAGCTTCATCAGTGGGTGTAAAGTGTTTAAATGGTCTGCACATTGCATTTTATTTTTTTTACCGAGGAACACCCCGTGGAGTAAAGACCTAATTTTCCAGTATAAATACTGAAAATTGAATGATCACCAGTGCGAGCGGTTATATCTTACTTGGATTTCTGTATGAAAATATCAAATGGGAGACAGCCCAATTTTTAAAGCATATTCTTGGTATTTTATTCATTTGAGTTTTACACTTTGGAGGGGGAAAAAAACAAAGCCCAATTTAATGAACTTTTGTATGTGTAATATATATCCTTTTTTTTCCTTAGTGACTTGCAAGGGGTTCGCACAAACGCCATACAAGATGGTAGTGACTGGATACTGAACGGCAGTAAGGTAATGCTGTAGACTACCTTTCATGACAAGTTTTGTGTTTCTTATCCCTTTCCAGGGTACCACTAGCTATACCCATCTTATTTTTGACTTTTCTTCTAGCTAATGACCAATAGCCTTGAGCATTCATTCAATAAATACTTTAGTCAATTTGACTGTTCCCTTAAAGTGCTCAGTCAGACATCCCGTGGGCTTACAATCTAAAGGACGGGGGTAGGTGGAACAGATGGGAGCAGAGGGACTGTGGATAGTTAGCAGGGCAGCATGGGAAGGACCAGAAGCTTGGACTTAGTGAGAGTAATTAGAGAGAGAAGCGGAGACAGCTGGAAAGGAGACCAGAAATTAGGTACCTGCCCTGGCTGGGACAGCAGAGTGTAAGAAGCAGTGCAGTCTATGTGCAAAAGCAGTGTTACCATTTACGACATATGGGGGAGGGACAGTGTTTTTTTTTTTTCTCTTCCAGAAATGGAGGGTTCCAGGTAGGCAGGTGACGTAAAGTGATGGTTTCCCGACGCTTTTCCTCCTTGAACCGTGTTCCTGGCAAACTATACCACCGGGACCCTTTCTCTAAAATTTATTTAAAATGGAAAAAAAAAACACACACACACACAATGCTCTCCTATTTACAAATGTGCTGTGTGATTTCCGCACGTAAATCCTCCTTCTCTGCGCAGGTATTTATAACGAATGGCTGGATGAGCGATGTAGTGATCGTCGTTGCTGTAACAAGCCGGGAAGCTCGCACACCAGCTCACGGCATCAGCCTTTTCCTGGTGGATCAGGGTAGCAAGGGATTTGTGAAGGGTCGCAAGCTGGAAAAGATTGGCTTGAAAGCACAGGTACTGCATAAAAACCATGTATGAATTCATTATTCCTGTATTATCTGTAACATGAAGACAAATAAGATTTGCTATAAAGAAGCTTGTTCAGATTTTCACGTTGTTTCCCGTGTTGCATTGTTTCCAAGAGAAAGGGAAGATTTGAGCATTAACCTCCCTGGCGGTATTCCCGAGTGTGACTCGGGGTTAAATTCCACACCGTGAACGGTAACCCCGAGCCACACTGTGGCTGGATGTTTACTCACTTCCTCCTGGCTCCCTGGCTGTCCCCTGCAGTGTGACACAGGAGCTGCTTCCTGGAAGGCTCCCTGCGAGTCACACGGTGCAGGGTGGGTGGTAACCATCAGCAAACTTCTAAACAATTCATAAAATACTTTAATCAAAGTGCAATGTTTATGAACGGCCACTGGGTGGCACTACCGGATAAGAAATAGACCATACATCCTCTTACCCTTACTGTTTTCAGACAGATTTCAGTGGTTTTTGTTTTTTATCTGATTATCATTTATTTGCATTATTTTGGATAATTATTTTTGGGATAATAAATTATTATTTTGTGTTTCAAACTTTATCGGACTCGGTGTATTTACTATTTATTTATTTATAAAGGATTTTACCAGTAAGGAATCTTGGTTGCACGGATTTCAGTGCGTAATTCCTAATTATTACAGGTTAACTATGTACAAAAACACGTTTCCTTTAAAAAAAAATTGAGACGCTTTTAGACACGAAATCTTTTAAAAATTAGACCGCCAGGGAGGTTAACCCCTTCACTACTTTGTTCACGCACGATCAGCAGCAGACACAGCAGCCAGAGATTTTACCACGGTTTTGGGGCTATGCTGTATCATTGCAAATTAATTTCTTTTGCATTTTGCTCCAGAACATGCCCCAAAAATAAAAATGATTTTCCAAAAAAAAACAGATTCCTTGCATTTTATATTTTTTTTAATCACTTGGTTGTGAAGGATTTAATGAGATGCAGATGAAGAGTTGATGGGGAGCTTTCATATGGGTTGTTTTTTTTTCTTTTTATCATGTTTTTTTTCATGGCCGAAAGACACAATGTGAATTTTAAAAAAAAAAAAAAAAAAAAAAAAGCTACGATAAAAAAATAGTTGGGTAGATGCTTATTACAGTGTGGGGGGAAAAAAGGGCTATATTTTAAGGATTCCCCTGTATAGGGTAAAGCTATGATTTCCATATCGTGTTGGTTTTTTTTTTTGTGTTTTTTTTCTGTTGATGCCGCTCTTGTGTAAGGTTTATTATAAGGTCCATCTCTGGCTTCTTCTAGGACACGGCTGAATTGTTTTTTGAGGATGTCAGACTGCCGGCAGATGCATTATTGGGAGAAGCAAATAAAGGATTTTATTACTTGATGGCAGAACTACCTCAGGTCTGTTTGTTTAATGTGCTAGAATGACAAGTAATTGCATGTGTTGTGTTTTTTTTTTTTCTTCTTACTCTTAAAATACTATTGATAGAATTTTTTGTATTCAGGAGGTACAGGTTTTTATAAAAAGGCTTTAGAGATTTTTTTAAACAAGAAGAAAAAAAAATTGGATTAAGACTAGTACTGCGATAGAGGGACACATAATAAGTGTTCTTTATTCTGTTATCCTCAGGTAAATGGCAGGGCATTTCATGTCTGTGCTTATTCATTTAGTCTGGATTTTTTTTTTTTTTTCTCCCTGCTGCTACCATGTCTGACCACAAGAGGTCACTGACAGTGTAATCTGCATATCTTCACTCTTTGCTGCAAATTTCAAGCTCCTATACAAAGTATAATACAAAGTATAGGAGCTGTTAAATTACAGTTGGCAGCTGTAACAGCTGAGCTACAAAGATTGTGGCATGATTGAAATCGGACTCAATAGATCAAGATTTTTTTTTTTTTTTTGAGGTTTGTATTCTAAACCATAAAGGACTCGGCATCAAAAATGTTATTCCAGTGAGGTACAAATCAAAAACTTTATTGCTCAGTTACAGGACTTGGAGGACAAGAGCACAAGTCTATGCAAGTATAAATGTACTGAGGGAAAAAAGCCAGGTTTTGACGTGTCCCCAGATTCCTCTTGTACTTTAAGTGACAGACCCTTACTTCTCAACTTTAAGAGACACACGTCACTGGTACCAATTGTACGACACTACTGGAATTTAAACAAACATAAAAACTCTGTATATTTGCACTGTGTATGTCAAAAATCAGTCTCTACATATTGTAGGTGACATTTTTAGGAGTTATATACTTTTATACTTGGAGTTAAGATGCATCTTTAGATTACTGTAGGAATAATGCTGCGCTGTCTGTACAAACAAAAATCACTCAAGCTACACCATTTAGATTCCTGTAGCCTGCCTAATTTAAAGCTAATAAACCTTTTCAGCTTCCCTGTGGGTTTTTTTTTTTTTATGGCACAACTTAAGATTTGAAGCACCACAAGTGTTCCTGTCCGGAGGACCTACTGACAGGCCAGGTTTGCCAGATATCTGAAGCACGGCACAAGTGATATAATTTGCTGCTCAGTGATTGCAGGATTCCGGCTAGGGTCAGATGAGCGCATTCTGTGCGTCCGTGCACCACGGATGTACTTTCTGACTGACGACAAGGTAGTGGCCACACGGTCCGTTTTTTTGACTGATGTAGAAGGGAAAATAAATTAATATGAAAAACATTTTGTCCGTCAAAAATGCAGTCCGTCTGACTACGTTCCATCACTCAAAGCTATGCCTTTCTAGTGCGGATTTACGTTCTTGCCTAACCTGCGTCCGTTTGAAGCCTCCGTTATGTGGCCGCAGTTCGGTGCGGATGTACTTTGTGTGTGGGGCTTCATTGGTCATAATTATATGCTATAACGGACGTACAAATGTGCGGCAACACAGACGTGATCAGTGCGCTCGTCTGACACCAGCCTTCGTCTCCATTTCCCTAAGGTGATCCTCAAAACCTGGCATGTTAGAGGGTCCTAAGGACAGGTTTGGGAACTCTTGCTGTAGTGCAGTGTTTCTTAAATTGCACAGTGTGAATGGGGCCTATGTAGCATCTCCAATGCATTTCAGTGGAGCTGGTCACATCTTGCCGCGCGATGTCACTGCTGGTACATGACCCTTTTTTTGCGATTTCCGTTGGTGGTGTTTTGCAAAATCGCGACATCGCGCAACATTGGGAATATGAAAATCGCACGGGAAAAACGAGCGATTTTCAAACGGGGCCTTAATCCTGTCCTCAGGACCCTCAACCAGGCCAGACTTTGCAGATCAACTTCAGGTAAATACAGACTGAATCCTGCAATCACTGAGCAGCAAATCATATCACCTGTACTGTGCTTCACATATCTGGCGTGTCAGCTGGTCCGGAGGACAGGTTTGGGAAACACTGCTGTAGTGGAATGCTAGGAGCTCCCACAGACGTTTAACAAATGACAACTGCACATAAAGTTTTATCCCCCCCCCCCCCCACAATTCATTTTGGAGTGTGGGGCTTGTGTTTGTTCTATATCTCATACTCTCAAAGTGATTTGCACAATGTTGACCTACTATTATTATAGGAGTAATTTTGAAGTCTTCAACTGACTTTTCTGGGGGCTTTTTTTCTTCTTCCCAGGAAAGGTTACTGATTGCGGATATGGCCCTGGCCAGCTGCGAGTTCATGTTTGAAGAAACCAGGAACTACGTTAAGCAACGAAGGGCATTTGGAAAAACGATTGCACATTTACAGGTGAAACACAACAATTACAGCTCATCTTTGGTTTGTGGATTGCAGTCTGTATGTGGGTGCTGTTTTCTTGCAGCTACTTTTTGGTTTGAGAAGTCTAACTCCCAAAACAGAGGGAAAGGTGGGGGGGAATTGAGACTGGAAAGGAGGGGTGCCTGGTTTCTATTGCATCATTATTACTGCAGGGCCACAGCTCTTGTTGCATCATCAATTCTCTTTATGTGGTACCTGCCAGGTGGTTTGATTGAATTTTGTTATGGTTTTTTTTTTCCCCTCTGGTATTTTCTTTTTAGAGCAAATCCTTCGTGTTCTTTTCTGACATCCCAACTCTGGAGAAGGAGTGGGTGTCTTTAATGTTCTTGTATAATTTATTATTTATTTATTTTTTTCTTGGACAGGGCTATGGGAAGGAGATATGATGGGTTAGTAACTAAGCGCCAAACTTGCCACTATAATTTATTGTGCTGCCTGCGTGTTCATTTCCACTCGCCCTCAAGTTGTATCTGGGGTCTCTGTCTGGGTATACATGTATCTGGGATCTGACGTCTGGGTATTATTTGTTTTTCTAACTTTATTCTGAATAAAACATTAAACCGTGTAATTTCATATAATTTAGAATGGTGTGTTAAGGGCAGGGTAGGTGGGGCAACTGGTGGCGAGTAACTCTTACGGCCTGGCTAGTAGCTTGAGAGTTGACATTTCAAGCCCTGAACTAAGCTGTCAATTCGCCAAATACTGGTGACATACAGTGGAATTTGACGCAATTTGGCCATCTTCGGCAGCGACATGGTCCCGTAGAGAAGTAATGGTTAACCACTTCGCTGCGGAGAACGTGCCCAGCGCGTCCTCCTGCAGGAAGTGTTGGCTGCGGAGGACGCGCTGAACGCGTCCTCCTTTTGCAGCCTGCGATTGGCCGGATTCCGGCCGATCGCTGTGCCCCCCCCCCCCTCGGTGCGAGCTGACATCCTTGATGTCAGCCCAGCATCCGGGACTGCCGCGGGCACCAATAGATGTCATCACGGCAGCGCGATGACATCTATTGCAGGCGCCCCCCCGCGAGTGCGGAGGAGGTGCCTGAAAGGGAGGGGGAGGTCAGCGATCAAAGCCAGGCACGGTATGGAAGGGCACAGCCTGCCCTTCCAAACGGTGCCTGGCTTTAACCCCTTGGGTGCCGGATCACGATTCAGCGCCGGATCGTGATCCTCTCCCGGAGCTGGCCGGCATCTTGGGTTTCGACCAAGCTTCTGGGAACTCCCCCTGACGACTGGTGTCCTCGTGCATAGCGTGAGGATGACTGGCGTCCTCGTGCATAGCGCGAGGATGACTGGCGTCCTCGTGCATAGCGCGAGGATGACTGGCGTCCTCGTGCATAGCGCGAGGATGACTGGCGTCCTCGTGCATAGCGCGAGGATGACTGGCGTCCTCGTGCATAGCGCGAGGACGACTGGCGTCATCGTGCATAGCGCGATGACGTCAGTCCTGGAGTTAACACCTAGCTGCCACCAATGGTGGAGATAGGGGGGTTCCAGAGCATGGCCTTTCCAACGATACCAAACCTGACCATGTAAAAAGTAAGTAAAAAGATAAAATAAAGATGTAAATAAAAGTTTGTTTTTATTAATTCAGCAATATTGTTCCCATTTCAATTAGTGCAGCATCATTGTTCACATTCTAACGATTTTTGTATGGGGTGCGTTTGTTAAAAATAGCGTGATTTTCCCCCCCAAAAAAGTAACTACCGGTATTCCCCGTTTCTAATTTTCTTAACAAGCGCAACCCATAGAAAATATAACCGCAAACGCTTACATGTTAAAATGTGAAAAAAAAACACTTTACACGTTGTAAATTAGATGTCTGGGTCATATAATAAAATATGGCTTCAAAACGCATTTAAACATGATGAGCGAAACCGGTAAAAATGACCTCCGCACAGAGGTGTGAAATGGCTCAGCAGCGAAAGGGTTAATCTATTTACAGTATGCTGACTTGTCGGTGAAATTGCCTGATTTTCGGTGATTCCGTTCGACAGGTTTAAACTGGCGAATACCATATGTTTCAAAGTAAAAAAATCTATTTAAAGGCTTTTTTTTTTTTTTTTTGGGCAGTAGATTTCCCCAAGGCCAGTTCGCTGGTCTTCGGCGACATTCGCCAACTTTTTCATGGGGCTTCAGCGACTCAAGCGTCGCCGCCTTACGGTGAATAGTGAATTCATCATAGTTTTGCTGGAATGGAATCGCTAAAATTTCAGTGCTTTGTGAATAAACACGTGTTTTGAGAACTTTACATTCCATAATATCCCTAACACAATTGGGGGGGGGCTACAAGAAAATTTTCTACCATATTCTAATATAACATTGTGGTTTGCCTTGAGCTTTATAGTATGTAAATAAACAAATAAGATGGAGATCTATCTAATCTCCTCTCTCGTGGGCTCAGAAGAAAACACTGCCTGATTGCTTTTTTTTTTTTTTTTCTTCTGCTTCTATTGGGTCCCGTCCCCCCTAAATGCAATATCTAAATATTTGACATTTTATGTTCCACTACCTTGACATAAATTTATAATTCGTCTCTTCTGACTCTTAAAAACATTAGTAACACAAAATCAGATCTATATGTGGGGGAACCAAAAAACCTACAGCGCAAAAAATCATTTTGTGATTCAGTCCAAGTAACTGTTTTTGCAGGTGGCTGACTTTCCTTTCAGTAACCTTTTTTTAAAGTTTAATAATTTTTTTTCTCTCCACCACTTTAGACTGTTCAACACAAATTAGCAGAGCTGAAAACCCAGATCTGTGTGGGTCGTGCCTTTTTGGACAACTGTCTCCAGCTTCATGTACAAAAACGTTTGGATTCTGGCACCGCTTCCATGGCAAAATACTGGTATGTGTGAGAAAAGCCCTGCTCGGTGGATAGAGAATTTGTGCACAACAAAACGTTGTTTACCTATCCAAATGCCAAAAGAATCCACGTAAAAACCCGTTCCGTTTAGCAACAATGTAGACTTCTACAACAAAAGGTCCTTGGTCTGAGGAACTCTAAAATAAAATTGTCCATCTGAGAGCTCTTTCTGGATGGGAAAAATACAAATAGATTTTTGATAAAATTTGAGCCAGCTGTAGATGAGGAACATGTACTGGTCCTCTATCTGAATAGATTACACAGTTAGGCCTCATCTCCATGGAGCTGTTCTTCGTCTCTTTGAAAGCCCGTTGTTTGTTTCAACTTGATCTTTTCAAAGCATTGTCGCATGAAAGGAAATTGGACGTCAACATTCTCCCGTTTACAAGCATATAAAGTGCAAACCTCTTTGACTGCCAGGTATGTCTGCTGACACAATGGCAGACCATTGATATTCATCAATAAACGCATTCCAGCAGCTTGCGGTGGTTACTTTAGGAAGCGAGCGTGTAGTTCTTTAATTGCTTCTGCTATTGATTTGCTTTATTTCACCCCCCCCCCATATAAAACGTCACTGTCCAGACTGTGTGTGTGTGTCAGTGCCATTTGCACATCCCAGCAATTCAAAGAACTGAATCACAGAGCTACTGTACAACATTCCACATATGCAGCGCAGAACTCTGGGTAAGACATGCAAATGACCTCTGTCTCATATTTATTTAGTGGAAAAATGAGATTAAAAGCCTACGTGCTGCAAATTACAAGAAATTTTATAAATAACTGTGAAAAACCTCCTACATGTCCAAGCAAGACAGCAAAAACTTAAAGGAGAGAAATCTCAATGTATCTTTCCTGGTAAAATACTTTATAAATAAATTAAATAAAAATAAAAGCTTTTTCCCAGAGCTAATTTAAATGCTAAATTACTAAAATCTGGACGGCTCCAAAAATTCAATTTTTCAGAGTCTTCCTGATTTTTGGAATTCCAGATCAGGGGTGCTCTACTTGTGTAACATTTCCCGTGATGCTCAAGCGGCCAAAACAATGGGGGTGCAATTTTGGGAGGAAATGTAGCTCTAAAAAAAAAAATCTGAGGTGGCAAGGGAGCAGACACTTGGTTTAGGGAACACAAAATTTTGATTTCCATTCTCTGGTGATATAATATCCATCCTTTGTAGCTGTGCGCTTGTGTTTTATTGTTGTAAGTTATTGCATTGCTGCCTTGTGACTGCAGTGACTCCCTGCTTTAATATAAGCATAGCTAGAATATCTAACACTAATCTGGTAATATACGAAGAAATGAGCATCTCGGGCCAATGGAACACGCACATTGCAGAATCTTAATAAACGGCTGACTTGTATCTTTTATAACTAGAATAAGCCTGTTTTCCATTCTTTCAGGGCATCTGAACTCCAGAATGATGTGGCCACGCAATGTGTTCAGCTTCATGGCGGCTGGGGTTACATGTGGGAATATCCCATCGCAAAGTAAGTATCATGCAATGAGCATGCTGCAAATCCATTGTTTCTGTGTGGGGTTTTTTGGGAGTTTTTGTGCAGTTTTTATGTTTATGTACGGCTTGACTTATTCAATGAAAAGTCCAACGAATCTATTGCACTGTGGTTTCTAGTGACTTCTCTTCTCCTTTTATATATATAGACACCACTGGCTCAACAGACCCTTCCAGTCGAGCCACTGCTCCCTTGTGGGACCTCCAATCCCATAACATCCAGCCGCAACAGAAGTCAATAAGGAAGCCGGCTCCAGAGTGGGTATAGGATATGCGATATTTACTCCCAAAACGTTGCTTTCTTTTGTTTTTGGGAATAAATATCACACATCGCCTGCACCCACTCTGGAGCCGGCTCCCTTATTGGTATCGGTTGCAGCCGGCTTAACTTCTCTTTACTGTTGGAAATGTAGGTGTCTGTTGATGGGTTTCTTGTAAACTCTGAATAATTATATTTCTATAATCTGTAGGAACTCTCAACTCATCCTGGCCACGTTATCTTTTTTTAAGCGACCCAGGATGTGAGGAGTGCCCCCTACTGCCCTGTTCCCGTTAAAAAGTTCTGTGAAGAGGAGGAGTTTCCTCCATCCAACCCAGCAGCCAGGATTTTGAATTTTCTGGCTGCCAGTCAACAGATTGGCTCGTTTGGGACATCAGCACACGGATCCTCCTGCCGTCACTGTCTGAGGCCACCCACAACAGCTAGCTTTCTCAGAGAGGCAGCTGATGGATTGGTTCTGCACCGGCACTACAGAACTTGCGTGCATTAAGTGCGCATGTCCTGAGCCATGCTCCTTTCCTGGATCCTACACTACACAATCTGCGCAGTCACGCAAATTTTGTAGCGAAGTTGTAGAGACTTCCAGGTTTGAAAGTCCCTGAGCTGAAGTGAGGAAGCCGTGTGTGCCGAGGGGCAAAAAGATGAGCAAAATCACCAAAAATAAAAACAGTATCTGCCCAATTCTTTAAGGGCAGAAAAGGAGGCTCTATTTCTAATAGAATCCTTTTAAATGTATTCATATAAAAACTTAATTTGATGCAACACCTAAGGCTAGGGTCAGACGAGCGTGATTTCTACGGACTGTACGTCCGTGCAGTACGGACATCGTCAGTATGGATGACGCAGTAGTGGTCACACAGTCCGTTTTTTCACTGAAGTTCTTTTTGACGGATGTAGGAGGGAAAAATAAATTACAATGAAAAAACATTCTGTCCGTCAAAAATGCTGGACGTATAAATGCAGTCCGTCTGACCATGCTCCATCACTCACACACAAAGCTATGCAGACGTTGTGGACGTGGCGCACTCCGCACGTCCGTTCTAGCAGTATTACGTTCTTGCCTAACCTGCGTCCGTTTGCAGCGTCCGTCAGCCCCCGCACTTCTGTGCGGACGTACTTCGTGTGTGGGGCTCCATTTAACACAATTGTATGCTATCACGGACGTACTTATGTGCGGCAACACGGACGTTAACACTGCGTTCGTCTGACCCCAGCCTAAGACAGACTCCCTCCCTCCCCCCTCCTCCCTCCCCCCCCTCCCTCCCTCCCTCCCCCCTCCCTCCTCCCCCCCCCCCCCCCCCCCCCCCCCCTCCCCCCCCTCCCCTCCCCTCCCTCCCTCCCTCCCTCCCTCCCCCCCCTCCCCTCCCTCCCTCACTCCCTCACTCCCTCCCCTTCCCCTCCCCTTCCCCTCCCCTCCCCCTCCCCTCCCCCTTCCCTTCCCCTCCCCTTCCCCTCCCCCTTCCCCTCCCCCTTCCCCCTATTGGCTGCTTACTGTTATTACAGCTCTGTGATAATAGAGCCTTCCCCTGCAGACCATCCTAAATGCATCAGCCTGGCTCATCCACCTCACCTGTCGCTTGGTCTTTGCTGCCTCTCTGTGAATCCCTACACTTGCTCCCCAACAACCTCAGAATTAAATTCAAATTATGGTACTCGCCCTGACCTACACAGCCCTCAAACTCAGCTCCCCACTACCTGTCCTCACTGATCACTAAATATACCCCAGTCCGCTCCCTAAGATCCGACAATGATCTACTTCTGGCATCCACCATCATTACCAACTCCCATGCCAGACTGTAGGACTTTTCTCGTGCAGCACCGACCCTATGGAACGTTCTTCCTCGCAATATCAGATTCTCTCTAAATCTGGTTTTTTTTTTTTAACCCTTTAAGGACCAAGGGTCTTTAAATTCAATGCATTTATGACGGAACCGTTTAATTGGTGGTCCTTAAGGGGTTAAAAGCTCCCTAAAGAGACTTCTGTTTGGGGAAGCCTACCATCCAACTCTGTAATAAACCTTCAAATCGACCCAATAACCGTCCTCTCTCTATTACAATCATTGCAGTCCTCCCCTCCTGTTTCTCACCCCTTCGCTCATCTAGATTGTGAGTTCCCACAGGAATAGGGCCCTCATCTCCTCCTGTATCTTACTGAAATATATTGACTTGCCAGTTTATTGTATTGCAAAAATGTCTTGTTACCCATTGTACCTCTGTACAGCGCTGTGGTATGTGTTGGCACTTTACAAATTAAATAACGCTTGGCTACCAACGCTAGTATTATCTGCTCATTCGGCCACCCTTGTCACCACTGACTATTTTTATTCTGTTTCTTGATAAAGAGCAGGAAAATTGACCGTGTGTTTATTGCCAAGAAAACTTTTTTTTTTTTTTCCTGAAATCTCTAAGCATAGATTTGTAAATCGTAACTTTTCCATGCGTGCTTTCCCAATGAAATGGGCTGAACTCATCAGTATGTGCAAAGCAGTGTTTAGAGTGTTTTGGGGGGGGGGGGGGATATTTTATTTTTAATTTTGACAAATACACAAATGCTTACATTTTGTATTTTCCCCGTCCCCCTTCCCTTTAACAGAGCTTTCGTAGATTCTCGTGTCCAGCCGATCTATGGAGGTACCAATGAGATTATGAAGGAACTAATCGCAAGGGATATTGTAAAGGATAAGTAAAGCTGCTGCTGCCTTTCTGTGCCTACATGAAATAATATTTCTAAAATAAAATGTGCCTCACCCTTGCCTTGGAGAGACTGTCTCTGAAAGACAGGGTTATCCAGAGAGAGGTGAAAAGCAGGAGAATGACTGGAGAATGGAAAATTCTAGGTCAGAATAGCCGATTTGGAAAGTGAGATGAAAGGGAGAATTTTTCTGGTTTGGCTATTTTGACCTAGAATTTTCCATTCCTCCAGTCCTTCTCCTGTTTTTCACCGCTCTCTGAATAACCCTGTACATTTTTTTTGATACCAACGTCCAGATTGTTCAAGGAAAGAGACAAAAAATAGTTCCTGTTGTAGACATAATAAATTAATATATGATGTTTTTTTTTCTCTTTTTGGATTAATGTTTATCACAAAACAAAGTTAATAATAAATTAAAACTATTTCTGTTTATGTGAAAACTATAGAATGAAGATTATTTTTTTTAATTTAAAATAAAAAACTGGTGTTATTCAATTGTTTGAGTACATTTTTTATTTCCCATTGCACCTCTCTAGTCGGTCGCCTATTGGCCAGGTGTTGGGTTTATACTGCGCTGCCATACATATACACATCCAACGCTTGAAGACTAATCCTTGGGCTCCCTTCACTAAGGGGCTATTCAGAAAGCACCAAAATTTCGTTGCTTTCTCGTTTGGTGCGCTTCGGCAATTCCATTTCTCCAACCCGCTGGTGAATTCGCTATTCACCACAGGGTCCTCTAAGTGCACTGAACATGGAACCGCCAATCAGACCACCCAACTGCAGAAAAACTGAACTCTGCTATTCTTTAAAAGGTGTTTTTAAACCAACAAAAATGCATGAAAACATGTGTAATTAAAAAGATCCTATAATAAAACTGTCTCTTACAGAATAAAAAGCACCTTTTTAATAAATTGGGAATCAAAAACTTCATCTAAAAAAGTGTAACAAAATGTACCAAAATTCAAATAAAAAGACTGTTTGAAAATGAAAAATAAACGGTTGAATAAAAAAAATAACTTTTTTGATTGAATCCTATGGGATTTGCCTGTGTAACCCCTTAGTGACCGGGTGTTTTTACACAAATCCGTCCTTTAGTGACCGCTGCTGTTTTTACGTTTCTGCGCTGTTTGTGTTTAGCTCAAATTTTCCTCTTTACTCGTTTATGCAACCCACACATATTTTACACTGTTTTTTTCGTCATTAAATGGACTTTATAAAGATACAATTTTTTTCATCATTTCATATAATTTACTATAAACAAATTGTGAAATATGACAAAAAAAATTGGGTAAACACCACTTTTTTGAACTTTGACCCCCAAACTTTCTTGTGTATCAACAACCGTCAAAAAAATTAAATTCATTAGTAGTTTCTAAATTTAGTCCTGAGTTTAGCAATACCCAATGTTTACATAGTCCTCACTTTTTCCTTATCTTATGCAACAATAATAGAAAGTAGCACTTTGCCATTTACAAAGGGTTTATTTTCAAAACTAGTGATAGTGACATTGTAACACTGATATCTGTCACTAATTCCTGAATAACCCTCCATATACATATTTTTTTAAAGTACACAAATCAAGGTATTAAACTTGGTATTTTGACTCCTTCCATGCAACCATTTTACCACAAATCTATGCCAAAGTTTGAGAGAAAACGTTTTGGTGATTTTTTTTTTTTTTTTTTTTTTTAAATGCAATTTAAGAATACATGTACTGTGAACTTTAAGGTTTACTGACAAAAAGCACCCCAAAATATGTTCATCTTTATGAGTAAATTGATACCACCCATGTATAGGTATGTCGGGTCATTTGGGGGCTAATGGGCCTTATTTGGGGGGTGCGCATTTCAGTTTTCCAACTTGGAATTTTCACGTTTCGTCATCATGCACCCATGTCCTATTTGGGACATTTTTGAAGACAGCCAAAGTAATTTACCCCCATCAAACCATATATTTTTAGAAAGGGCACACCCTAGGGTACTTCAAAGAGTTGTATTTTAACACTTTCCATGCACTAGCTCTTTGTCAAACTTTCAGGTAGTCACTTTTTGTGTTATTTTTTTCACACACCTTGTACTTTAGGCATGAATTGACAAATCCAGTTATAGGTTACTGCCAAAAAACACCCCAAAATATGTTCAGCAACATATGAGTTAAGTGATACCACCCATATATAGATTTGTTTGTTTGGTTTTTGTGGTGCTACGCCAATCTTCTGACATGTGCTTGTCATTTTTCTAATTTGACATACAGTATCTTCTTTGCTTATCTTCTTTTTAGGGGCCTTTTTACATACTCCAATTTTTTTTATTGCCATGAACGTGCATATATTTGGTAAGCTAACACCCCAAAGTATTGTAAATGGAGTGTTTTTATGCCATGGATGCAACCGTTTTCTCCAAACAAATTGGATACTGTTTGGTGGTCATGTTTCATTTTTACACCCACATTAGTTTTGGACTGTGATTTAGGAGACACTGTTGTTTGTTACTGCATGAAAACTCTCCAGGTTGTTTTCTGCAAGGTCTCCTGAGTACACCCATGCCCCCCATGCATAGGTTTGCCAGGATTTTGGGAAGGTTCAAATACAATTTTTATGACTTTGTCATTGGAGTTGAAATTGAGATTATTTCTTCAGCTAGGCCTATCTTTGGTTTGGGTCTACCGCATACCCCAGTTTGAATTATTGCCAGAAAATTGTTTATATTTGTTATGTTGACACCCAAAGGTATTGCATATGGAGTGCTTTGATGCCATGGATGCAACGGTTTTAGCCCAAAACATTTGAGAAGGTGTGTGGCAGTAATTTTTAGATTTTTCTGATTTTTACGCCCACATTAGATTTGGAATGTGATTTAGGAGACACTGTTGTTGGTTACTGCATGAAAACTCTCCAGGTTGTTTTCTGCAAGGTCTCCTGAGTACACCCATGCCCCCCATGTATAGGTGTGCCAAGATTTTGGCAAAATACAGCACCAATTGTAGAACACAATAATGTACGAATAAAATGTAAAAGTCTGGTGCAGTAAAAGGAAAAAAAAACTAAACTGAACTGACTAGACTGTAGGAAAAAATAGGGGGAAAAAAAATCACAGATCACGCACAGTGTGATATATCTTGAAACAGTCCCCAAGACACAGACCGGGTTGTCCAGGGCATTCTGGGCAGTAAAAGGTTGTGTCTCTCCTCTGCCCCCCTTGAAACACACCCTGCATCTTTTTTGGGGTTTCTGTTTGCCCTCAGTAGGGGGGATTTTATAAATAAAATGTGTAGCCCCAACTCTGTCCCCCATCACCGCCCGGGGAGCAGGTGCATCCTGGTACAAAAGCCCCGAAATGACCTGGAGCTGAAACTGTAAAAAGGACAGCGTCACTCCGGGGTTTGCCTTTTTGCAGAGCAAAGAGGCATTGTGGGTTGCAATTTGCATCAGGTAAATTGCAACATTTTTGTACCAGGCCCTTGACTTCCGCATAATCTGGTAGGGCTGGAGCAGCTGATCTGCCAGATCAACCCCACCCATATGCCGGTTATAGGCTTTGATGCACACTGCCTTCCTGATGCGCTCAGCTCTGCCACGTACAGAGACCTTCACAGACCTCTCAGTGTGGATGGTGGATAGAAGGTATACATCCTTCTTGTCTCTGTACTTGACCGCCAACAGCTCCTCTTGGCGCAGAGCTGAGGTCTCCCCCCTTTTTAGCCGGGTGCGGACAAGCTGTGCTGGGAAACCTACGCGGTTCTTGCGAACAGTACCGCATGCTGCTGTATCAAAACAATACAGCAGCTTGAACAAAGGGACACTCGTATAAAAATTATCAACATACAAGTGGTACCCTTTGTTCATCAGGGGAAAAAGTAGGTCCCACACAATCTTGCCACTGGTTCCCATGTGTTCTGGGCAACCTGGAGGGTCATGGCTACTATCCTTTCCCTCGTACACCCGGAAGGCCTGACTATACCCACTCTCGCTGTCACAGAGCTTATACACCTTCACTCCATACCTGGAGCGTTTGGAAGGAATATACTGCTTGAATCCCAGCCTTCCCTTGTATTTCATTAGGGATTCATCCACGCAGATATTCCTTCCAGGTGTATAAGCCTCTGCAAACCTGGCGGTGAAGTGGGTAATCAGGGGGTGGATTTTATACAGCCTGTCAAACTGGGGATGCTCTCTAGGAGGGCACAGGCTGTTGTCACTGAAGTGCATGAAACGCAAAATGTTTTCATACATTCTACGTGACATTGATTGGGGGTAAATGGGGGTAGAGCAGATGGGGCTACTGCTCCAGTAGGAGCGAATTGAGGGCTTCTTTATGATGCCCATCAGCATAGTAAGTGCCCAGAATTTCAGAAATTCTGGCACATCTAGCGGGGTCCATTGCTGCCTTGCCAAGTAGGAGTCTGGCTTCGCAGCACAATGCTGATGGGCATACAGATTTGATTGGGCAACAATGTGGCCCAATAAATCATCCCCCAGAAACAACTGCAAAAACTGTGTGGCGGTAAATCCTGCAACATCAATATTGATGTCAGGATTTGCCGTGAAAGGAGAGATATCTGGCCTCTGGCGATGAGGCACTACCCACTCCTCAGCTGGAGCTGTGCGTCTCCTGCTGGCAGGCGGTGGCCCAGGATCTGCATCAGAAACATCACTAGGAGATACATCAGCCAGTGTAGATGATGTATCTAGCGATATATCTGAGCACCTAGCAGGGTCAAAATCTGGGTCGGAGTCAGACGCAGATGCCTCAGATTCTGACGTCAGGATGGCATATGCCTCCTCGGCGCTGTACACCCTCTCTCTCTGATGTTATATATGAAATATAAAATTTATATATGTATGTATATATTTTCTTAGAAGAACCGTTGGGTTTCACAAGAAAATAAAAATAAACACCTAAATCTCTCTAAATCCCTCTAAACCTGCCTCAATTGTTTTAAATCTCCCTAAAATCTCTCTAAATCTGCCTCAATTTTTCTAATCTCACTAAATCTACCTAAAATCTCTAACCTGTCAAATCTGATCTCTCTCTCACCAAAACACAAGTGAGGAGAGGGAGGGAGAATCACAGAGGTCAGAGCCAATATCTACAAAATATTGACCTGACAAATTAGAAATTTTTATATTTTTTTTAAAACTGATTGGATGTTGCTAGCCTGCCTCTTTGAGGCAGGCTAGGTACATCCCATACAGCCCCAAGATGACCCTGCCCTTAGAAGGGCAGCGCCATCTTGGCTGTCACTTTTATTTTGCTCTTTTTTTTAAATTTATTTATTTTTACACTTTTATTTAGTCTGGTGGGTGCCTTGATCCCTCGAGGCACCTGATCAGAGTGGCACTCAGTACTTCCTGACGCTACCGGAAGTGATCGCTCGGGGGGAGTGATCACGGATGGACCGGCGGAAGGTAACCATATTGCAAGGATGCCTTGATGTTGAGGCATCCTTGCAATGTTCTCAGAGCAGTTGGAAGCGATCTGATCGCTTCCAGCGTTCTGTAGAAGTGTGGGGCACCTTTCTGGTGAAACCGAATGTTGATCGCTCCCGGGAGCGATCACAAGGGGCCCCGGCACTTCTAACCGCCATTGCACGGATGCCTGGACTCCCAGGCAGCGTGCAATGGCGCTGGAGCTGCTGGAAGCGATCCGATTGCTTCCAGCGCTCAAAAGACCGCAGGATGACCCACGAACTGTCCAGCTATAATGAATACCATACGCATCTGGGACAAACTAGCGGCGAAATGTGATCTTGCCACCTTGCCTTCACCGCTGACACCAATATTTCGCAACCGGGAATTCCCTGCGGGTCTACGACCTCTACCCTTTCAACAGCTGTGGGACGCTGGCCTCCACCGTTTATGCCATCTTTATCAAAAAGAACAATTTGTTCCCTCCATTATAATTGACCAACAGGAGTCCGGGACTGGGGGCCTGTTTCTGCCGGAACGACAACTGCGAGCCTTTGCCTCTCGGAGACATATTAAAGCTGCCTCTCAGACACCGCTCTCATTTTTTGAATCCATTTGCTTAAAGGGTACCTATCCTAAAGGCCTGATCTCTACTCTATATTATAAGCTAACGTCATTGATTGACTGGAAAGAACTCCATTATATACAAGTCTGGGAACGCGACCTGGCAGAGGTACTGGACTCTGATGACTGGCTCGACATTTGGGAAGCCTCGAAAGGGGTTTCACTGTGCACTTCCATGCAGGAACAACCGCTGAAAATGCTCATGCGCTGGTACACCACACCTACGCAACTTGCACACATGTCCCCGAATCACCCGGATCTATGCTGGCGATCCTGCGGCTCCAAAGGTACTTTTATACATATGTGGTGGGAATGCCCACAAATTCAAAAGTTCTGGACTAACATCCTAGCGATGCTCTCGGACGCACTGGGGAAGGAAGTCCCCAGTGACCCCTGGAATTTGCTGCTTTCTCGACCCCTGGAGGGCTTCACAAGACATGAAAACAAGCTAATTTCTAAAATCTCGATGGCGGCCAGACGGGCAGTGGCAGAGACCTGGCGCCACCAGGCTCTCCCCGTTATGGCCAAAATTTCGGCTAAAATACAAGACACTAGGATCATGGACGAACTCACAGCCGTCGTGAGACACACCCTACCGCAATTTCACAAAGTCTGGGACCCCTGGACGGATGCTGGTTTATAGTCTAGCCGAGGCACCTCGGAAGGCGTTTTCACCTGTGATGCCTCAGATCATTTAATTGGTTAATGGTATAGTTACGGTGACCCCCAGTCCATCTTCTTTTCTCTTTTCTTCTTTCCCTCTTTCTTTTCCTCTCTTTCTATCTTCTTTCTCCCCTGTTTTACCCCATCCCTTACCTTATCTTATAACCTTTAATTTTAAACAATTGGCTTATAACATGCTGACAGGAAACGTTTAATGTTTCATTGTTTACTTCCAATCCTGTCTATGTTATTATTTGTGAATGCCTAATAAAATTCATTTAAAAAAAAAAAGACCGCAGGATGTACTATGTACATCAGCGGGGTCTATGTACGTCCGTGGTCCTTAAGGGGGTTAAACCTGTCAAACTGAATCACCGAAAATCGGGGCCTTTCACTGAGACTTCGATGCAGTTTGGCGGTCTCAGAATAGACTAACCATTACTTCTCCATAGGACAATTTCACTGTCACTAAAGATCGACGAACTGCACTGTATTTTGCTGTCGACTTGCCAGTATTTGGAGAATTGACAGCTTTCTGAATAGACGAACTGCCACAAAATTGCACCATGAAATTCACTGTCGGTGCAATTCGGTGACAAGTTCTTCGTTTTATTGAATAACCCCTTTAAATGGCGAGTTGCCGTGAGGAATGCAACCCAGCTTCTATTTTTTTTTTTTGTAATTCTTTATTTTGAGAATTGCACAATGTGCAACTCCACACATTTTCAAAATAAGAACTGAATCCGATTAAATCTCGTCACCGGAGGGGAGGGTTAGAACTTATGCGCAGGGACCAGGTGCAAAGGGGGGCTACTAGAAAAGGGGGAAGGGAAGTCAGTGAGCGCAGTAGGTGTGTAGGTAGGTACTCGTTCCACGATGACCATGTTTTATGGAAAGATCTCATCGTATCCCTAACTTTGGCCGTCAACTCATCCATGAGAGCTGCGTCTTCAATTTTATCTGCTACTACATCCCAAGATGGCAAAGCGCTTTGACGCCAGACAGCGGCCAGGGCTCTTCTGTTGACCAGATGTTGTTCTGCGGTGGTCATGTCAGGAAAGAGGCGTTCATCCAGTTTTTAAGGCAAAAAGGGGGGGGGGTCACACATCCTGTCCAGACTGTCTCATTAATAAACACGTGCATATACTGTATCAAATGCTGCAAAGGATTCTGGGAGTTGTAGTCCAGCAGCGTGGGTTTCTAGGGGCGCGATGTACATGGCAGTCACTGACCCTCCAGTGGGAGGGGCCATAACGCAATCCATTCGTAACATTGTGCTGAGGCGGTTCTGAGGCGGAGGAGTTTCCCCGCCTCCGCACTTAATCCTCTGCTCGGAGCTATAAGCCAAGCAGCGGCACTCCTATTGGTTGAAATGGGCAAAATATCATTTTAAACACGCCCACTAGCCGAATAACTGGCTACGAGGGAGCTGCGAGCAAAGGCAGCAGTAAGGGGCGTCCCTAATTCACCGCCATTCTGATTGGTCAGACGTTGTCTACCGTATTTTCCGATTGGCGGAGCGCATTCATCATTCCTCCGCCTCCTCGGTTAGAAGGCGGTGACTGTCTGGCGGGTGCTGATGTTTGGAGTAAAGCAATAACAGAGCAGCAGAGGGCGGGGCCTGGACACAGACAGTAGGAACGCGAGCGAGGAAGGATCGGCTTCGATCTCCGCGGATCGCGAGGCTTGTACGCGCTCCGGGACTCGGCCGCCCGGACAGAAGGTGAACGGTGAGAGCAGCCGCGCTGTTGACCCGCCCTCAGCGGGCGACCTGTCACACAGCTTAACGGGGAGTTGGTGGGTGTCGCGCGCAGGCAGTTGGAGCGCGCGCGCTGCGTCTAGAAGTTTGGGATGTTTCTGCAGAACACAGCAGGGCTGGCATCTGATTGGAGGATGTGCTTGTGCGGGGGCGGTCCTTTCTCAACGGAATTAACTTTTTGAGTTTGAAGTGTATTCGAGCAGTGCAAGGGTTAACACAGGATCCGCGTGACCTAAAAACTCTGTGAGCCACATCTGTGTGTAATTATCTGTGATCTGTGTGTATTGTCTCTCCTTGTCACGTGTGTGATCTCTATATGTGTGACTCGTGTGGGATCTCTCTATATGTGTGACTGGGATCTGTGCGTGTGACTCGTGTGGGATCTCTGTGTGTGTGAGAGAGACTGTCATGTGTGGGATCTCTGTGTGTGTGACTGTCATGTGTGGGATCTCTGTGTGACTGTCATGTGTGGGATCTCTGTGTGTGTGACTGTCATGTGTGGGATCTCTGTGTGACTGTCATGTGTGGCATCTCTGTGTGTGTGAGAGACTGTCATGTGTGGGATCTCTGTGTGTGTGACTGTCATGTGTGGGATCTCTGTGTGACTGTCATGTGTGGCATCTCTGTGTGTGTGAGAGACTGTCATGTGTGGCATCTCTGTGTGTGTGACTGTCATGTGTGGGATCTCTGTGTGACTGTCATGTGTGGCATCTCTGTGTGTGTGTGTGACTGTCATGTGTGGCATCTCTGTGTGTGTGTGACTGTCATGTGTGGCATCTCTGTGTGTGTGTGACTGTCATGTGTGGCATCTGTGTGTGTGTGTGACTGTCATGTGTGGCATCTCTGTGTGTGTGTGACTGTCATGTGTGGCATCTCTGTGTGTGTGTGTGACATGTGTGGCATCTGTGTGTGTGTGTGACTGTCATGTGTGGCATCTCTGTGTGTGTGTGTGACATGTGTGGCATCTCTGTGTGTGTGTGACTGTCATGTGTGGCATCTCTGTGTGTGTGAGAGACTGTCATGTGTGGGATCTCTGTGTGTGTGTGACTGTCATGTGTGGCATCTCTGTGTGTGTGAGAGACTGTCATGTGTGGGATCTCTGTGTGTGTGTGACTGTCCATGTGTGTGACTGTCCATGTGTGTGGCATCTCTGTGTGTGTGTGACTGTCCATGTGTGTGGCATCTCTGTGTGTGTGTGACTGTGTGTGGCATCTCTGTGTGTGTGTGACTGTCATGTGTGGCATCTGTGTGTGAGAGACTGTCATGTGTGGGATCTCTGTGTGTGTGACTGTCATGTGTAGGATCTGTGTGTGTGTGACTGTCCATGTGTGTGGCATCTCTGTGTGTGTGACTGTCCATGTGTGTGGCATCTCTGTGTGTGTGTGACTGTCCATGTGTGTGGCATCTCTGTGTGTGTGACTGTCCATGTGTGTGGCATCTCTGTGTGTGTGTGACTGTCCATGTGTGTGGCATCTCTGTGTGTGTGAGAGACTGTCATGTGTGGCATCTCTGTGTGTGTGAGAGACTGTCATGTGTGGCATCTCTGTGTGTGTGAGAGACTGTCATGTGTGGCATCTCTGTGTGTGTGAGAGACTGTCATGTGTGGCATCTCTGTGTGTGTGAGAGACTGTCATGTGTGGCATCTCTGTGTGTGTGAGAGACTGTCATGTGTGGCATCTCTGTGTGTGTGTGACTGTCATGTGTGGCATCTCTGTGTGTGAGAGAGACTGTCATGTGTGGCATCTCTGTGTGTGAGAGAGACTGTCATGTGTGGCATCTCTGTGTGTGTGACTGTCATGTGTAGGATCTGTGTGTGTGTGACTGTCCATGTGTGTGGCATCTCTGTGTGACTGTCCATGTGTGTGGCATCTCTGTGTGTGTGAGAGACTGTCATGTGTGGCATCTCTGTGTGTGTGAGAGACTGTCATGTGTGGCATCTCTGTGTGTGTGAGAGACTGTCATGTGTGGCATCTCTGTGTGTGTGAGAGACTGTCATGTGTGGCATCTCTGTGTGTGTGAGAGACTGTCATGTGTGGCATCTCTGTGTGTGTGTGACTGTCATGTGTGGCATCTCTGTGTGTGAGAGAGACTGTCATGTGTGGCATCTCTGTGTGTGAGAGAGACTGTCATGTGTGGCATCTCTGTGTGTGAGAGAGACTGTCATGTGTGGCATCTCTGTGTGTGTGACTGTCATGTGTAGGATCTGTGTGTGTGTGACTGTCCATGTGTGTGGCATCTCTGTGTGACTGTCCATGTGTGTGGCATCTCTGTGTGACTGTCCATGTGTGTGGCATCTCTGTGTGTGAGAGACTGTCATGTGTGGCATCTCTGTGTGTGTGACTGTCATGTGGGGGATCTGTGTGTCCTATTTATGGCACAGCCTTATTAATGGGGTGAAGCATGGCCCCTTTTGGACAGCTTTTACAAGGATACATTTGGGGTAATGAATGATTGAGGGTGTCAGCCTCATTTGGGGTCACTACTTTTTCTCTGTGTATTGGGGTAGAGTCCAAGGTACGTAGAGGTACTCCCCACTAAGTGACAGGGAGCTTTGTTTTTACAGTATTTTGTGATCGCTGCATCGCGTGTCTCGCACAGCTCCTCTGTACCCGACGCATTTTAAATTAGCCGAAGCAGCTCTTTACCTTCCATCTAGGTGTCAGCAGAAGAGAGGGCGGCCTGCGCGACGCTGTCAGCCTTAAAGCTGCTGTGAGGGTGTGTCGGTGTTACCTTTTCCTTCATTCTCAATTCTATTTGGTTGACTGAGCATCATGGGAAAGGCAGTTCTGTAACATCTGCGATGCTCGGGTTGCTGACTTGTGAGCAACCTATGTGGTAAAAAAAAAAAAAATCTTCCATATTCCTGTATCAGCCAAGCTGTGTGCGTTACTGTGTGCCTTATTTATATAATGTGCCTTTTGAAGAAAAGTGTTTTCTTTTGAAAAGAATGGATTTTATCCTGATCTCATCCGGGTTATTGAACGCCTTAGAATGGATTTTAAACTCCTGTACACATTAGCTGATCCCTGAACCCTCGTGGGAATTTGTTCTTCCTATAATATATACCGGTTCATTCAGTCGCATTGACGACGCGTTCCACCATGCTACACTAGTGCTGCCAAATCTAAAAAGGAACAGGGAAGTGGTGCGGCCCATAACAGAGGCATATTTCGGCATTGTTCTGTCCCTCTTACCAAATAATTTGTCAACATGATTTTATTACATTTAAGACACATATTCACCGATTTGTTGAGACTATTTACAAAAAATGTATTTATCTACACCAAGTGATTTCTAACAGCTTTTAATACAGTTTAGAGCAGGGATCTCAAACTCTGGCCCCCCAGATGTTTCAGAACTACACCTCCCATTATTCTCTGGCCATTTATTGCATTCAAAGAATTCTGGGATTTGTAGGCAATATACATCTGGGGGGCCAGAGTTTGAGATCCCTGGTTTAGAGCAATGCTCAGCAACCTCGGCCCTTCACATCTTTTAAGAACTACATCTCCCATGATGCTCTCTTAGCAGAACTGTTATGAACCTCATGGGAATTCTAGTTCCAAAACGTCTGGAGGTCCAAGGTTGCTGACCCCTGGTTTAGAAACTCCTTACTGGGAGTTTTATGGTGTCTTTGCAGCTCTTTTAACTGATCCTGAGTTTTGGTAAATGATGCACCAGGCATGGAAACTAGTCCTTGGATATTTCTGCATAAATCAATATTATTTTTTATTTTTTTTTATAGAAAATATTCCTGGCTTATAAAAAAGGTCTCGTTGGGTTTCTTACTGGATCTTATGCTGGTATACATGTGTCTGTATAGGGCTCTGCTCAGCAGGGAACTTCTGTTTCAGCGATGGAATAAAGGGAAGGGTCCTGCGCAGAGCCTCATTCGTTTCGATATTCTGTTTGGTCGTGTCACTTCCTAATGAGTCAAAGGGTTGTTGTATGGTCTGTTTGTAGTTTTGTGTTTTTTCTTTTTTAAAACCTGAAATACCCCTGATGGTGGCCTGTCTCCTGATGTTACTGGGTGGTGCCGAAAATTGATTTTATAAAGGTCTGCCTGCGTTCGTTTGGTTCCAGAGACAACCTGTGTTTTCCTAGTTTGGTTGCTCAAAAAATGCATAAAAATGAATCTCTTCCCAAACTAAAGAGAAAGATACGATTTTAAAAAAGTGATGTTCTTGTAGTGTTTAGTTCGGTCCTAAAAAAAATCTATTAACTGCTTAAATCCTTTGAAAGACTTGCCAAATAATGACTTTTTTAGTATAAAAATGAGTGAGTAGTTAGTCCAGCTGAGCTTTTGCTCTTTGTTTCTTTGCGCTCTGTAACCTGATATCAGTGATGTTCCCCCTTTTCTTCCTTCAATACAACAGCAAACAAACTCGCCATCTGATGTGAAAGACCATATAGAACATGAAGCAGTTTGCAGTATCCTGACGGCTGCTGATAAAGAGGATTAAGTAATTTGTAAATAGTTTCAGCCACTAAAATGCCCTTTTTATCAAGTTGGATTTCTTAATGCAAAATCTAAAAACAACTAGAATGTCCCTTAATGCATCATTTATTTTGATTGCAGATCAAGGGGGTGCTCCATGTATGCTTTATTCATGGCGCTGTTAAAGGGCTTTTTTTTTTTTTTTTTTTTTTTATAAAGTTTGCGTCTACAAACAAAGCCAACATAAGGGAATATGACCTCACCGGGCCAAAGTAAGTCCTCCGTTACACTACGAGAGGAAAAAAAAAGAAGGAAAAAGGTCATCTGTGAAAACTCACTAGAGGCATAGACAATAAAAAATAAAAAGGCTTCCACAAATCTCAGATAAAAACAAAGTTCTCAGCAGGGAACAACAGAGAAAGTATGGAAAAATAAAAGAAAATGTTTCAGCGTGGATTCAAATAAGATATTTGAAAGAACTATCATCAGAAAAAGAAAAAAATGACATCTAGGCACTGCTAAAATCAAATGAAAATGGTCACATCAGCCGGCATCCCGAAATGGGATTTCTTGAACTGCAGGTAGGGTGTCGCGTGACAAAACAAGGGGTAGCAACGCGTGGAGGGGGTCATCTCGGGCCGGGTACATCGTGGTCAGCAAACAGCGGGCAATCGAGCGTAGAAGAGTCCCCGCATCCAGCAGGAACGTGGGGCTGGAATATTCAGGCCCGCAGATGTCACTCGGGGTACGGTTATACTCCAGGTCCCAACTGGCTCCACACCGGCTCCATCCCAGGACCTAGGCCAGCACTGCCTCCCCTCAGCGCAGAGGGTGACTCGGCGATCGTCGATACAGCAGGGTTCCAGCAAGCCGGTCTCCTGATGCCACCACGCGGCGCGAGGGTACCTCCCGAACCCATAGAAGGCCGGCTCAATGGCATAGGATCCAAATCTCCTGATTGCCATCCACGTGTCCAGCAGGCACATTATCCTCCAGTTCTTTCTCCGCCAGGTCTCAGCGCGGCCATCAGGCGCCTCCAAGATCCTCGAGCGATTAGACTCTCCTCCAGCAGTTGTGCCAAATAGGCCTCCAGGTCCGCAAACGCCCTTTCATACCTCCAGCGTAGGAGGGCTGTCTCAGGCTGTGCCATTCCACTCGCTCCCCCGACAACATCTCCAAGGGGACATTAAGTGCAGCCGGAAGATGGGGGCCCTCGCAGCCTGCTACCGCCAAACACGCGGTGCGTTTTCTTTACTGAGGGAAACGGGCAGAGTAGAGAGCAAGTCACTTAGGAGCAGGAGGGTAGGCCTCAAAATGGCCGAGCGGACCAGCCGGGAGTTCTCAGCAAATATCTCAGCCGAGTCCGGGGGGGACTGGACAAAACAGGCCCCGGAGCAATCCCCGTAATGGCCAGCTCAGCAGGGACTCCAATATAGGGTACATGAGGAGAAGCTCAAGGGAAAAATAAACCCAAAACTGGAGAATCTCTCCGCGCTCCACTGAGACACGTCTTCTCCCTGGCGGAGCTGGCCACGACCGAGTTTTATTTTAATGTAAACTTTAATAATTCCAGTCTGGTGAAATAAGCACTTTAGCAACTGGAACACTTTTCTGCCTATTGTAAGTTAGACCTGTTTATTCAGCAGGCTTCAGTATGATGCAGGCTCCGCTTCCTGATCAATATTTTCTTTGGTCGCAGTGAGGGGGTGGGTCGCTATCTAATTACAGTGTAAAGAGACAGGCAGAAACCCTGTCCGTAAAACACAAAATTTCAATCTACCACCCAGCAAATGGGTAGAAACATTCTTATTTGCAAACCTTTTCATGGATTTAAGGAGAATCGTGATGTCGTTGGCAGTAGGTAACATTTTATTTAGGGTTAAATCGATCACTTTAATGGGGCACCTGACTGTGGAAGGATGGGGCTTAACCTAAAGGAACCTGGTAAGGACTCCAGAAGGAGAATACTTACATTCTATGGTATCGAATACGCTTTACCAGCCATGACGTTTGGCTTGAATTGGTGACACTGTCACTCCAGGTTCAACCATCTTCGCTGTTGTTATTAAATGCGTAGATAAAACAAAATAGTCTTTTTCTTCAGGGTCCCTGATTGGTGATGCTGTACAATCAATGTTAAATATCATCATTAAAAGTTGCTTTTATGTTTATATTTCGCCGCAGTGAACCTTCGCTTGGGTAAAATCTTAAATGTTTACCAATTCTGCTTCTGTGTTCAAAACAAAAGAGCTGCAAAAAGTAACTAGAATGTCAAAACACTAAGGGTCTGTTCACAAAAGTCTGAATTCTAGATGATTCGGTGGTTTGGTTAATTGCAGAAGTAAAACCTCATTACTGATTTTTTTTTCTTTTTCTTTTTTTTTCAAAGGACTCTCTAGACTAAAGAAAGCAACACTAATTAACTAGCATAGAGAACGCATTAAAACATTGGGGGAAAAATAGAAATCATAAAAATAAAATACCCTGCTTTAGGGTGGAAACAACTAGATGATAAATTGCCAAGTAATCGATTTAATGAAAATAGTTGTCAACTTTTTTCATTATCAATTAATCGGTCTGTGTACAGCACACACTGCTTATAGTCAGGCGAAGTTAAATGTTAACCTCAGACGATACTTTGGAGCTGACTGTAGAAGATGTGCTGCTGCTTTAGGCTGGGGTCAGACGAATGCAGTGCGAACGCGCGTTCAGCCGCGCCCGCACTTTATCACGGCCGTAGTAGCGGCCAATATACGAAGTACGGCCGCACATAAGTTCGGCTGGGCAACGCAAGCGGCAAACAAACGCATTTTTTTCGAGAACGTGATACCGCTAGTACTGTTGTACAGAGTGCGCTGCGTCCGTTAGCGGCGTGTGTGCGTGATTAGGAGACGTCAGACGCTGCTAATGTCCGGCCAACATAACGTCCAGACACAAAAAGTGTTTTATTGATGGTCCGTACAAAATCACGGACGGAAATGCGCATCGTATGACCGCTATCGCGTATTCCGTCAAAGAATACGTCCATTCGTTCAAATGCACTTTTTCACAGACGACACGAAAAATGCGTTTGTCTGACCCTAGCCTTACTCTCTGATAGTTCAAGGGTTATGTCTGGGATAACCAGTTTATTTTTAGTTTACAACAGTAGCAGAGGTATAGCACAGACCCCTGGGGTACTGACACTGCGTGGAGGAACAGTAACGTCAGTGCTTTATCCTTATGGTATTCTGTGCCGCCACCACCTCCCCACCCACCTTCCCTGCCTCCCTGTCGCCAGTCCGGTGCCATATCTCCCTTTCATTCCTTCCCCCCAAACTCCCTCACTCGCTTTGTTAATGAAATTCTTTTAAAGGGACAGTCTACGCCCTCTGAACATTTTATCTTGTGATCAGGATGCATGGGGTGCTCGCCCCTCCCCCCTTGTTCTCACCCCGCTTTCGTGCTGCTATCATAATGTCTATCCAGCTGCTCTTGACACCGTTCCTTTTTGGGAGAAAGCCGACATGAGTTTGAGCTGTGTGTGCACCACATCATTCAATCTGTCCAGGTGCTCGCATACCTTGTGTACGAAAAGTACGCAAGTTACATTAGAGTCACAATTCGTGCGTACGAATGTTATGTACCGTATGCCAAGAGCGTTTAAAAAAAAAAACTGAAGGGTTAATTCTTGGTGTCCCTTTTTAAGAAAACAAAAAAATTAAATCCCCCAAGGATCTATTTTAATTTTAGTTGGCCGATTTAAAAAAATAATTGCCAGGTCTGAAGCAGGGTAGGGCTGCATGAAACTATCCATAGTTACTGTGAATTCCAGGTTGGATATTATGGGATTTCTCCTACAGCACCAGAACACTTCTTTCATTCATCCTCTTCCTTACAGCACTTGCAGTTTGGTTTCTTGCAGGAATCCTGCAGCCAGGGGCTTGTAGAGTTTGTCAGATTCTCCATTTTTCATGAACACATATTATTTATTCATTCTGAAGGGCAGTGTATGAACAGGCGTCCCTGCATTGTGTAGAATTCATAAGCTGGAGGGGAAAAATCAAAAGCGCAATCAGGGCTGCAAACCTGTCTGGTGTCTTACATTGACCTGATAAGACCTCTTGTTCTGGGCTGTGTTGTGAAAGAGATAAAGCCACGTGTGCGGAGCAACTTGGCTGTTGTGTCTGTATGGCCTGAGCTTCCTTATGACATACATGAACCATAACGAGCCTAGAAGAACTGGTCCCCTGCTGTATGACGCAAAGGTGAGGGAGCTGACCGCTTAATTGTGTAATAATTCTAGGAGTCTAGTCTCAAGATGCCTACAGGGTTGTAGCCCTTGCTCTGATGAACTAGTCCCAGGGATCTCAAAATCTGTCCCCCCCCCCCCCCCGAGATGTGCCTGGACGATACCTCCCATGATTCTGGCTGTTTATTGCATTCAGAGAATTCTGGGCATTGTAGGCAATAAACATCTGGGGGGACAGAGTTTGAGATCCCTAGACGAACTTAAAATAGATATGGAGTGTGGTAAGTCTCCCTTTTTTAAAATTTTTTATTAAGGTGCATTCAAAGCACCTGTAAAGCTCATTGTGAAAATTAACTTAACTGAGCTTGGCGTACATATTCAAAGGTTGTGAAATTAATGAGAAAAAAGCAAAACAAATTGAAAAGCGAAATAATAATAATAATAATAATGTCAGCCAAACTCTTAACCTATTTATTTATCACATTTACTTCTTAATTACCTATGAATGAAGAGCCCCATTTAAAAGCTGACAAAGTTTTGTTCTGAGCAGTAGACCTGTGCATTTCGTTTTGTTACGAATGGAAATTCAGACAAAAATCACCATTTTTGTTATTTTTTTTAATTTTTTTTACACGTCTGAAATTTTGAATCACAGTAGCACAACGAAAACAGCTAAATGAAATATTGGAAGGCAAAATGATCCGAAAAAGATGCAAAACCATACAAGACGGAATGAAAATGATCCAAGAATAAATGGAATGAAAATTACACAAAACTGAACAAAATTATCCATAACGGAACGAAAATGACCCCAATCGGAGAAAAAAAAATGGAATAAAATGATTTCAAAGTAACAAAAACGGGATTTAACATTGAAACTTATGATTTTGTCTATAGGTTTCAATGTTAAAAAATCCCTGTTATTATTAAAAATTTCCTTAAACAGTTTAATTCTTTTTTCACTTGCAGCAAAAAGTCATTCTGTTTTTTTTTTTTTTTTTTTTTTTTGGGGCATTTTTTGGGTGACCTTTTATTGTTCCTTTTATTTATTTTAAAAGGAGTCTTTTTTTCCCGTTCTGTAATGAATAGAGTAGATACGATGTTTCAGCACCATCGTGAGGTCTGTAGCTGTCCATGGTGCTGAACTGCTGATCTGAAACCTAGCATCGTAGACCCAAGGAGGATCCGTGACATCTTAAACACCCCCCCCCCCGATCCTTGGATGGTCGGTAAAGCTAACTACCTTCAGGGAATCTATCTTGTAGCACCCAGCAAGGGTTAATAGGCCCAAGAATAGTATAACACAGTAGGCCCTGATAGCATAGATCTTAATGCCAGGGGAGAGAGTCAGCCTTATACCAAGGGTTATACTCAGAGCCGGGTTGTCAGGAATAGCGGTGGTCATACACAAAGCAGGGTTCTCAGGAATAGCTGGGTCTATACACCAGAGGGTATATGATCACAAGCCAAAGTTAAACACAGTATAGAAATCGCACAAGCACTGGGGGAAGCAAACTCCACGTCAGGGCAATGAGTCTGCCTGAGCAGACTAACTTTAAACCCAGTGGCTTCGTGTCATCACGCCGTGCCTCACCCCTTGACCACTCATGTGACCACCGCGGGCTTGCGTAACATTCGGCGCCCAGCCAGCGAGCATTGAGGATGATGCTGCCCGACACCGGATCCTGGGCGCTTGACATGACAAAACCATAGTATTCATTTGAAAATATTTCAGGACCATGGACCGCTATGGAGCTCACCATGGTGCTGAAACCTATTCAATGAATACTATGTTTCAGATCAGCAATTTAGGGGGTTAAACCTATCCTGCCGCAGCACGTTCCATGCCGTCCTGGCGGCGGGAGGGCTTTGAAGACGCAGGGCGTATATGTACGCCCCGCTGTCTTCAATGGGGCTGCCTCGGCCATTCCCCGCAGCCTGTGCATGCCAAACTCAAGCAGCACCTGTCGACGAGGCATACCTGTATGCCTCACCGGCGAAAGCCACCCCTTAAGGGTGCCACCCATGCGTCCTTAAGGGGTTAAGGTAATGTGTTTTATTGTTTGTATATATTTGCAGAACGACAGTGGGATTAAGGTCTTTTTTTTGAACTTTTGTTTTTATACTATTTTTAATCTTATTAAAGCTCGCTCTTTAGACCTGTCTGGCATCCGTTGAATAGGCTCGACTGGGAGATAAAACACACGGCAGATATGTGCATTAAGGCCCCTGTCAGACGAACGCAGTCATCACGTCCGTGTCGCCGCACAGTTTAACGTCCGTCGTAGCATAGACTAATGATCAATAGAGACCCACACACGAAGTACGTGCACACAGAAATGCGGACTCACCACGCAGATGGCAACGGACGCAATTTAGGCAAGACCATAAAACCTCTACGACGGACGCGCAGAGTGCGCCACGTCCGCATAGCGTTCTGCGTGTGTGATGACACGAAGTCAGACGGAGCGCATTTGCGACGTCCAGCACCTTGACGCACAAAATGGCTTTTCATATCATTTTCCAATTTGTATAATTTTTAATATTAATTTTGTTTCCCATAATTCCCTTTTTTTCTACGTCCATCAACAAAAACGGACTGTGTGGTGGATACAGTATCTTCCGTCAGTACGTCCGTCCACTGTGCACGCACGCAGAGTGCGCTCAGACTGCGTTCATCTGACACTAGCCTAAAAGTAAGCACGTTACATTGTGTGGTCCTCCCAGCCGATCCATCGAAGCACTATGAGGGACGCTGGGTGTGGGCGTCACAACAGACGCACTAAGGCAAGAGGAGGGGAAACTTGTCACTCTACGCAGCATGACCACTTTAAAACACTAACATGGTCAGGATGTGTAGTGTGCCTTTTTAATATTTTATTATCAGAATTAGAAGACCTACAAGAAAAGAAGTGTAAGTGTTAAATAAGAGGTTAGTCTCCGGGCAAATCTCATTTTCAGGAATAGGAAATTATTGTATGAAGGTAATTTTGGTGAATTATAAACTGGTTTTGAGCAGGGCTCTCTGCACATTTTTTTATTATATTGTTCTTTTTACACCGCAAGTCACCGTGGAAGCTGTTGTCGCTGTACAAGAGATGATAGTAACAGTTGCAAGTTGAAGCGCTGTCCGCTGACAATCTTCACTTATTATTTACCCCACAAGTCCCAGCAACCTAGTTTGCCCTTTGTTCGGGTCACAGCCGAATGGTACACTATCCATCACTGCCATGGTTACCAATTGAAGATCATACAAGATTAATGGCGGTCGGTGTTTAATATCTGTACAAGGAGACTCTTTGCTAACCGCGCGAGATAACTGATGCCCCCCCTCCCGTCACTGCATGCTGCAAAGTGACAGACAAGCTCTCTGTTTCAGCATTGGTTTCTGTATTTGAAAGTGGTAGCGTCCCTGTTAAACAACAAGTAACAATGAAAAATTACTAACCCGCCAATAGAAACATTATACTCTGTATAGAGCAATAATGATTTGTGAAACACACTTACAGGGAAGATCTAACCTTGTGTTACTCCAATAAACCATATACAGTATTACTATCCAGAGCCGTGTTGGATGGCGTTTATTTAAAGAATAACTTATCAGTTCAGTATGTCAAACGAAGCAGGGTGTTATTTATGTCCTACCATTAGCACATTATTCCCTATTTAACCCTTCACTACAAAGTGATTTTCCAAAAAAAAAAAAAGAGGCACCAGCGTATTTTAGAAAAATCATTATTATACATTAAGCAATATTGCCAATTTGGAAAGCAGATATTGCCATCTGCTGGAAAAATTGAGTTACTGCAGTTCAGAGCTCCACGCAGGATCAGCCGAGGAAAAGTTTTTTTTAGAGCCATTCTCCAGCTGGTTTTAAAAAGTATTAGCGACTCGAGCATCATGACCGTGGGGCTAATACTTGGGAGCACCTTCTGGAGTCCAAATGCATTTGAAATGTATCTGCAATAAAGAAGTTTCATTTGAAATGCTATACCTTAGCCCCAGATTGTATTAACTTTATTTCTGGCTGCTGTGCCTGCTGACATGTATACATAATTACTGTAGTGATGGTGTTTATAGGAAGCGTCTGCATACAAGTTTTTATAATGCGCTAACAAGTTCCATAGCGCTGTACAATGGGAGGCAGAACAACAAATATTCATACAAGTTCAACACACAGTACAGTAGGCGAGAGGACCCTGCTCAAGAGCTTACAAATGCAAGTGCTAGGTCCCAGTCCTTCTACTCTGATGCCTTGTATGAAACACCTAATCGTGCATGGCAGAGCAGGAGTTTGCGCAGCGACTTGGCTGGTAAGTAAAGCTCATTTGTTTACGCCAGGAGAAAAAAGTCCAGACTCCCCTCCTGTTTATCACCCCTCCTGTCAATCTAGATTTTTTTTTTTTGAGAAAGGATTTTACAGGATACATTGAGATTTCTCTCGTTTTCAAGAATGTCCTGGGTGGCGAGTATGTACCGTTAGGTGTTACTGGAGAGGTGCTCTTGCCGGGATCGAACCTGTGTCTCCACAGTTGCTCTCCACGGTTATAGAGCAGTGATGTTACCTCTACTCCAACCAGCCGGTACAAATTGATAGATGTTCCCACTTGAATCAGGGACGGCCTTGTCCATGGAGCCGGATGGTGCCATGGCTTCAGGCGGCCCTTTGCCAGGAGTGGCATTTTGCCTCCCTGTCTAAGGCCATGGCATTGAGCGCTTTGCCCGGCCCTCGACCATGCCAGGGCTTGGAGTGGGGCCGGCACTCAACCGGGCCAGGGCCTGAAGCGGGACCGCATGTGTGACTGTATGGTGGGAAATGTGGAGCTCTGTGATACACACAGCGTACATTATTGTTAGTTATTGCTGAGGAGCCCTGATACGCGCATACAAGCCACGTGTTTCTTTTTTTGTGGGAGGGGGGTGCATTTCATCCTTGGATCCAGGCAGCACAAGTGGCTTGGGTCGACCCTGACTGGAATAGATGCCTCAGTATCTTCACATATCTTTGTTATGTTTTTAAAGTATTGTTTCCGTGTCATTCTTGTACCTATTGTACCGATATATAGCACCTGTAGATTTATGTGGGAGCTTTATAAAGTAGAATATAATATATTCTAGGAATAACCTGCTAAAGGTAGGCAACAAATAATGATTATAATTTTTTTTTATTTTATTTTTAAATGCTGAATTGATCTGGGTAAAGTTCAAAAGCCACGGGGAAATCTCTCTATTCTTTGTATCGGACCTCAGAGAAGAAACCAGGAGCGATGGGACAGGATCCAAAAGTCAGATGGTGTCCAGGGGCCCAACAAGCTTCAGTTACAACACTGAATACACTCCTAACATCTTGTAACTTGTCTGTGCCTCCATTGTAATATGTAATCATCATTTTTACACCTCTTAGTATATTTTTACTCCTAGGTAATGTCCAGTCTAGCGCGTAAAGAATTTTTGTCTTAGCCACAAATTAACTAAATATTCTTATTATATGTTCTATATTCTTATGTGTGGAGAATCTGCAAGTAAATGTATAATCGAAAACCATTTTTAAATGTGTTTTATTTGTAAAATAAACTGTACCTTGTTGTTTAGCAGCATCCTGAAAACATCCACTAGTATGACGCTCTTTCTCCAGGATTGTAATTGAGTTG
This sequence comes from Leptobrachium leishanense, assembly GCA_009667805.1. Lineage (NCBI taxonomy): Eukaryota > Metazoa > Chordata > Amphibia > Anura > Megophryidae > Leptobrachium > Leptobrachium leishanense. The sequence continues at coordinate 66,918,391 of CM019069.1, read as the reverse complement.
AATTGAGTTTATTAAACTGTAGCAAGGTTTTATCGCCTGTATTGTGTCTCACATACTTTTCTTTGTTTTTTTTCTTTGCAGAGCTATTACTGCTCCCCGCCCAAGGAAGCTGAAATGACCCCAGCTCTCACAGAAACTGCATCACAAGGACCCGAGGTTCACTTTTGTCCTTCATTGGCCTTCCAGAGTTTGAGCCCCGATGACCACCTCTGTGCAGACAATTCAAAGACCGTGGAGCAAATTGGCCCCTCTGAAGCAAACCATTCCACGGTGGAATACATGGACGCCAAATGTTTTCAGACGAGCTTAGACCATCTTGGCTCCCAGACCTCCTCTATAAATTATCCCACCGCTTTTCTTTTTATGTCCAGTGTTGATGTGTGCCTACAAAATAAAATCAATCCAGCGTTTAAGGTGCAGGAATGGAACTCGTGTAGCCGGCGCTTCCCCTCAAAGATGGACACACACCCTCTGCTCTCCATTATGACTTATCAGCCAGAAAGAAAAGTCAAAAGAGCACTTTTCCCAGGTGACACCATCCACCACTTAGCAGATGTGTCCAATACATGGGATAGGATCGTAACAGAGGATCAAGGCACGCATAGAGGACCTCACCTGAACTGCATGGCTAATGGGAAGAAGGAAGACCTGCTTCCATATCCGCAATCGAGTGGCCATCCTGTCCAAGACTTGCTTTGTTTATCAACCCATGCAGGAAGCATGCCTGATAAAGAAAGCCAGTTGAATACCGGTCTTCTGGACTGTCTGAAACGACAACAAGTGCTCCTTAATCGTGCAAAAAGAACTCAGAAACGTTTGCAGTCTCTGTTGGCCCATAATGCAACAGAACTCTGCAGTGAACAGATAAAACGTTTCCTGGATTGTCAGACGCAGGTTACAGAGGAACCCAGCACTTCTGTCCAAATTCATGACCGTGACACAGGTATTCCTGCTGCAAACAGTTCGAATGTCCTCCGACACTGCAACATTAAAAATGGCATCAGCCGCCCGATGTCATCTGCTTTAAGACAGTTATCGGTGTCTGCCACCTCAATTCTGGAGCATATCGAGCAGCAACTGGACTCTGATGCTACAGAATACAGCTCCGATGAAGAGTGGGACGAGAGTCCTCCACAATCCCACCATGGGTGGTAAGTACTAAGGTTTTCTCCATTGCTTTTTGAGGTTGTTACCGGAGTATCTTGTGCAGAGGTTTATACGCTAAACCTGGAATTATCGGATAATCTTCTTAATAGACCTTATGTTGATTCCTGCCCGGGCAAGCAGAGTGCACAGAATTAAACATGTGAGGTAATGTTTATTTTTCTTAACGCATGGATGGGAGAGAGACAAGACAAGGGGTGGATAAAGTTCTAGATTTTGAGCTGTTATTAAACTGGAGCTATTTGCAGGATGCTTGGAAAGTGCCCTTTAAGCCAGAAGTAGACATAATTTAGGTGGAACTTCAACTCCAGGATGGTTGTCCAATATCTTCTACACCTGGGGTCAGCAAACTTGGCCCTCTAGATGCTTTGGAACTACATCTCTCATGATGCTCAGATATCCATTGGGTTGGCAGAGCCTCCTGTGAAATGTACTTCCAAAACATCTGGAGGGCCAAGGTTTATGACCTCTGACTTAAAGAAACCTGGTAAGGACTCCAATAGAAGATATCGTAGACCTGTAATTATCCTTTCAACTGCTCCAACCATGAAGGTTGACTTGAAACGGTGAGACAGTCTAGACCTGGCGTCATCAACCTTCGCCTTCCAGTTGTTTTGGAGCTAAATCTTCCATGATGCTCAGACACTTGTCACATATGACTAAGCTTCATGGGACATATAGTTCCAAAACATCTGGAGAGCCGAAGGTGCTGTACCTTGTGTAGACTGTATGCGGTCTAAATGTAGAGCCTTGGTTGTTGTTGATCTACATCTTTCATGATGCATTGCCTCTTATCTGCACCTGGGTTGGCCAGGATTTAGATCCTCTTCTAGTGTCAAACTGCAACTCAAAGTATTCTTTGAGATTACAGAGTGGACCAAAACTGGCCAAAATGTAGACCTCTTCGGATTGTTTTATCTTCTGGCCACAATTTGTAATGCTGGATTATGGCTTGATGTGCTTCTCCCGTGTTTGTTTCCTTCACCTCCCATTGTTCCTCTGCGCAACTCCCTTTAACTCCCTCTGTGCGTTTTGTCCTATACTACTTATTACGCACTCTGCCTTTTTGTCTTATTCAAGCCATCCCATTGTGCCTTTCTGTTCTACGGTACCCCTCTCTGCTGGAGGAAATTGGTTGTCATAGTTGGCTTTCCACTGTGCCTATTTTGAGAGGAAGATCCTGGTGTGCAGATCTAATGTCCCCTCGTTCATTCGAACCTGACTGTTGGTCTAGTGTTGGTTGTGTTTTTCGGCATGAAAAAAGCAGAAAATTGTCTAAAAACACCTAATATGACCTTTTTTACCAAGCAATTTGCTATAAACATGGAGTGGGAAGAGGTGTCCATGATCGTAGCCTTCTTCTACCACAGGGTACTAATTATAACATTTTGTTTACCAGTCTCGCCACCTGTTGATTTTCTTCTGGGAAAACCTAATCCTGGTGTGCAGGAGGATTCGGGCTGAAAGACCAACGGGCTTTAAACCATTTCTGCTTTCATTACGGCGGATAAAACAAGCTGTGAATGGATTGTGTTACTCCTGGTGAGGCTGCAGAATTAAATTGCTTTCTACGGAATTGATTGAGAGAGGGCACAGGTTTGAAAACGAAACGTGATGCTCTAAATTTTTTTTTTTTTCGCCCTCTCTCTTTCACTCCGCTGAGAAACCTGTAATCATCCTGCCGACGTCGAGGCTGAAGGGGGGGGGGGGACCCAACGGTTTGAGCAGCTTTTTGGGATGGTTCCCGGGTCTGAAATCTGATTCTGTGGCATTGCTGAGCCCAGCTGCTTTCCAACCCACCCCTGTGCATACGATCTCGCAAATATGATTTTCAATGTGCACAATCGGAGCACTGTGGCAAGTTACGGCCTGCCTGCAGTCACGGATTATTAAACAAGGTTTGCTTAACGCGGCAGAATCCATAACGCAAAGCACCTCCTGCGTGCTTTAACTACCTGCGCGTCCTTCCCAAGGAGCTAGAATGTATCCAGCGTAAAGATTTGTCACTTTATATATATATATATATATATATATATATATATATAATCTCTAGATTTTAATCGACTTGCACTTTTAATGGCCATTGACTCATGACGGGTGAAATGCTATGCCGAAGACAGAAAAACACTTACATAGCAGCATTGCATAGGACAGGACTGTCAACCCCCAGATGTTGAGGCCTACAATTCCCAGAATTCTTTCAATGCATTAGATGGCCAGGGAATCATGGGAACTGTAGTTCAGAAACATCTGGGGGGGTCGTCAGAGTTTGAGAACCCTGGCATAGGCTGTGCAGACGGGGTGCCGGCTGGATGAATCTGTCCTCTTTATCCACCGTTTATGTCTTAATCTTCAATTATTGGACTAAAGATCGTGAACATAAACAGTATGATTCGGTTTTGTAAATAATACATGTTCTATGTGTACGCACCCGACCTATATCATTGCAACGGATCTCTGTACACTGACGGGGCATATCTGCTCGCAGAGCTTGCAGATCATCTGTTCACCCACCAGCCATTTTTCATGCCTTCTCTTAGCTGAAGCCTAAAAACGGGTAAAATAAGCGTGTTTACAAGATTCCCCAACAAGACGGACAGGACTCCGTTTTGTACTAAAGACAAGTGGTGTTTATTGAGACTCCTGAACCAAAATATTTATATACAGTGCAAGGAGGGACCGGGAGAACAATAGAAGATGACAACCTTGTGCCCCCCTCCTTCTGGTGACTTCTTGCTTTCTGCCAGTCAAAAACAATAGAACACACACTACTATCACAAGGTGGGCATCACACAAACACACGACAATCTTGCAATGTTTGTCTAGGCACACAATGAGTAGTCAAATCTGCCACAGGTGTAAAACAACCTTCTATATGGGGGGGGGGGCTTGGAAAGAGGGGGCTCTAGTAAAAGCCTAACGATTAGCAACAGTAACAAACAGACATCCTGCGCCTATAAGGGATATAGGATAACCTGGAAATAGGACAGGGTTGGGAAACAATATGAACAGCTGAACACATCCCTAAACTAATTTCAGGTACAGGTGGCCAGCAGGGCCGGCGCTGCCGCTAGGCGAGCTAGGCGGCCGCCTAGAGCGCAGGCCTGCCTAGGGCGCAGCGCCGGGCCCAAAAAAAAAAAAAAAAATCGGAAAAAAAATAAATTGTGCGTTAGTGTCCGCCAGGCGCGCCGGGGGCGCGGCCGGGCCGGGCCCGGGGCGCCGCCCGCAATCTACATGTCCAGAGACTCTGAGGCAGAGCAGTGCACAGACACACACACTGCGCTGCGCCTGCACCATCCAGGCTCCGCCCGCTCCGCAGTGCATGTGACGCAACGTTACGTCAGCGGCGCCTGCACGTGGTGGGGCTGGTGGCAGCACGCGCGCCCCGCCCCACGTCAGACGCCGCTGGAAGGAAGCCTGGGAAGGAGGAGGCGGAGACTAGGCACCGCCGTCATGTGTGGTGACCGTGTGGAGACAGGAGTGTCAGTGTGTGCCTTGCAGACTCGAGTTGCTGTGTCCAGTCTGAGCGTGCTGCCTGCCTGGCCTGCTGTCAGGTATGGGGGGGGTTGTTTTGGGTTGATAATCAGGTCGCTGAGAATAACTGCTGGCGACCACCTGCTTTGCTTAGCGTGTATTAAAAAGCCCTGTGTGGTAGCTCATGTCATATTGAATTCATGCGATCGGGAAGAATTTCACCAGTGCTGCGCAGACCATATCAGGTTAGCAAGGATCAATGCTACAGCCGGGATGTGCACAATCCCTGAATGAGGGACCCCGATTCGAGTTTCCCATCTGTTATGCAAAGAGGGGACAAGGAAAAAAAAAGACGTATGATTATAATAAATATATATTTATTCTTTTTTGGATATTTATTCTTTAATTATTTTTTTAGGGTATTTTAGGTGTATCCATTTTGCCATTTTTTTTTTTTCCTTTTTCCAAATAAAATGTCACCATTGAGTAAAGGCTGCTGTGCACAATGCGTTGTGAGACAGAGTCGCACACTCTGTGTGTCTCGCTGGTTTCCTCTGCTGTGCTCAGTCGGTAGCAGGACACGTAGCTGAGCGTCGGGAGATGAAAATGTCGAACTTTGACCAATCAGAATGAGCTTATGAATTGGCGTGTCACTGCATGACAGATGCACCGATCATACGAGTGGACTGATTGGTTGAATTTCAGTCAACTCCACTTCCCTGTGCTCTGCGTCACCTCACACGCAAGCCGACGCTTCACCCGCAGCGTACCACACGCACAAGGTGGTTCACGTTCTTAATTTGTCTAAATGGTTATGGAGGCCCTGGCCCACCAACAACATGAAACCTGATAATTTTGCTTGATTTCATGGGAGTATGACAATAAGGTTGAAATATACTGGTGGATCAGGGCCAACAATTAGCTGTATGATAAGGTTGATTGGAACCCATCATTAAGGAGGTATAAGAAGGTTGATGGGGGGGGGGGGGCGCAATTTCATAGGAAGGCTGCAGGAAGCCTCGTTCTGTTCACTGTCTCCTTGCAGAGGGTCTGTATTATGTGACCCTGACCCCCTCCCCTGCTGGGGCTCACACACGCACCCTCTCATGCAGATGCAGGCGGTGCTGCCGTGCTGGGAACACCCAGAAGTTCCAGAACCCGTCAGAATTACCTCCTCTGGCTCTGGGAGTGCACACTCAGTCAGCCTGCCCCTGAGCAATCATTGTGCAAGTCTGCAGCACGGCACCACACTCACAGACACCCGGGATAACCTGCTGAGTTGCAGACTGGGAGTCAAAGGGTTAACATGGTGGCTCCAATACCACAACAATTGTCAGCTTTTGTAAATTATTATCATCTCTCTCTCTCACCGAGTATTAAAGGAATAGAAGTTCAATCACCTCCCTGTCCATGTCCCATCAGGCCATGTATATTACATTGAACAGAAAGATCAGTGGCTATGGTGTGAGGAGGGGGCCACACAGGGGGGTGTGGCCCCCTCCTCACACCATCATCATACCCCCTGTGTGGCCCCCTCCTCACACCATCATCATACCCCCTGGAGTCCCTCCCTATGTGACTGCTTCTCTTTATTATATTTTGTCCGAGTGATCTGAAAAACAATCTGAATTTTTCATTAAGAAATCGTCGGCCATTTTGGATTAAAAATTCGCATCCAAAGGGTTCAACGACACTGCTGCAGCAAACTGAGAATTTTTCTGGTTTGGCTATTTTGACCTAGAATTTTTCATTCTCCAGTTATTCTCCTGCTTTTTACGCTCTCTTAATAACCCTGTTATTTTTTTTTTTGGTTTTCGTTAAGAAAAATAGTTAATTTATATTTGCTCAATACAGTTAATTTATATTTATTTAATAGAGTTAATTTAAGATGGTTTAATACAGTTTATTTATATTTATTTTACTATTGGTGCTTTTCAAACTTTATTCTTGAAAATAAAAAGAAATTTAGCAGTTTCATGTTGTGTTGCTTTTTTTTTTTTGGGGGGGGGGGTGCAAGTAGCTGGTCTTGCCTAGGGCGCAAAATAGTCTAGCACCGGCCCTGGTGGCCAGAGTCAAAAGGGACTACATCACAATCCTTTTCAGTCCACTAAACAGTCTGTGCGCTCCTATGTACATAACCATGCCGCATCTGCTAAATGGCAGAAAGGAGATTTTTTTTAATTTTTGCGTCTGAGCCTAGTGGGGTTTTTTTTTTTTTGTTTTGTTTTCAGATTTGTTTTGCTTTGTAGAGATTGACAACGGGGTGAGGTGTGAGAGGTATGGAATTATTTCTGGCTCCTAAATTCAATCTAGATTTGCCAATTCCTGTATATATTTATAAATGAATGAAAATCCTATCCTATGGTGTCCTTCAGATGGGCCAAGCTTCTGACACGTGTCCTGTTAAAGCCTTACTTTGAGCTATTTTTATTTTCTTACAACATTACCTGTTACTGTACATCAAGTATCCCTTCCAACATTTCAAATGGCCACGGAACTGTAACTATTTTGAGACTTTTAAGAATTCATAACCTACGGGGCCTGCATGGCAATAAAATGGAATTTTAAGAGAAACTCTCTTGCTTACACAATGTCAATGATCATTTAGAGCAGGGATCATAAACTCTGCCCCCCCCCCCCAGATGTTGATTGTCTACAATTCCCAGCACGTTTTGAATGCTGATGTTGATCAGAGGATCATGGGAGGTGTAGTTCAGAAAATCTGGGGGCCCAGAGTTTGAGATCCCTGAGTTTGAGACTTATTGCTGTGAGTTTCATCATGGTGCACAAACTGCACATACCCAATCCGTGGAGCACCTATAAAAGAGTGGCATTAGGATAAAATAGACATTAAGGCCGGAGATAAGAATCGTCAAGCCTAAACAGGGACACTGGGGTGGTTTTGCATCTAATATGGACACCTAATATATGCATGGGATAAACTACAAAGATTTTGCCCTGTGTCGGAAGCTGATACTGAGGGATGCACGGCGCGCTTCCTGGCGTACTTATTCTAAGCGGGTTCATCTCCGGTGTTTTGTACACAGCAGCCGTCATTTAACGTGTAGGACGATAAAAAGCGCATCTGTTGTCACGATGTGTTCCTGAACGAGAGTCTCCGAGAGACCGGAGTCACTTGAACACCTATTCACGCAGGCGTGTGTTTTGTTAAATAATTGGGCCTCCAAGGTCGCATTAAAAGTGCTTGCTAGTGTATTTAATTCCCAGCTGCGCGCTGGGCTCCGTAAAATGCAGCGCCATGGAAATGCGGCGTTATCTGTCCGTACACAGCTGGATACAGAGGTTTGTTATCGGGAGCAGAGGCTCATTATGCTATTTTCCTCGCAGTGTGTCCCTCCTGATCGCCCCAGATTTCAGCAACGTGAGGATTAAATCCGCCTTTACAGTAATTGGCGGATTCATCTTAATGCATAACTGAACGGCCTGTGAATTGACATGTATAATGTATTGTAACTTGGTGTATTTTTTTCTTCCATTTTAAAAATACAATTTTTAAATATATTTTAATAATAAAGCATTTATGTCTGTCAGGCTGGGATAATACAAACAAAATGACTTTTACATGTGACGTGAATAATCCTCACGTTATTCCTGATAGAAACCGCAAATAAAGTCTGTTACTAATGATTGTTTTAATTGCCACACTCTAAATAAGTAATGTTTTTACTATATTACCTCTTCAAGACAAAATATTTCACAAAAGATTATATATACTAAAGCTCAATAGCTCATAATTGTAGAAGACCTTTACATTAGGGCTGCAACTAACGATTATTCTCATAATCGATTTAGTTGGCTGATTTATTTCGATTAATTGATTCATCCGATTAAAAAAAAAAGAAAATGTATTTACTTAAAAGGAATTTTATATTAAAAAAAAAAACACGACTCCCTCCCCCTTTTTTTTAAAGCAACTTGCGTAGTGTACGTAACTTACGTATGTACATACGCAAATTGTGTATCTTGCGTACTTTTCACACACAAAGTATGCGCGTGCTTGGTCAGAGGGATGGGTTGATGCTGCATGCGCAGCTTAAGCCCATGTTTGCTTTTTCAAATGAACGCAGCTACGAGCACTTGGATAGAGATGTCAGCATGAAATCTGGGGTTAATAAACTGAAGTGGTCAGGGTGCATAGTGTCCCTTTTTAAATAATTTTGTGAACAAACTGAATGGGAGAAGGGAGTGACTTTGTTCAAGTGACTTGACCTGAGTGTGAGAACGTTAACGTTAGCCCTGGTGGCCACCGCATATTACAGTCCAAACACTAACGGGTTAAGTAACCTGTTACCGTTTGGTACCGTGCACTTTTCAGCGCGAGGTTACTGTACTTTGCGCTCCCTATGCTTAACATGGGGAACGCAAAGTGTTAATCAGCGTTAGGATTCGTCCTAACGCTGATTAACGTCTGGCTGTGGTTAGTAAAAAATTAACCAGAGACAGGACTTGGTGCTAACGGATTCCACTGGTGCAGAATCTGTTAGCACCAGCCAAAAAAAATAATTAATTGCCAGATACTCACCTCCTGTCCCGCGGTGAGGACCGCGGCTCCATCCGTCTCCTCTGTCGCTGGGAACCGAGGGAGAGACTGGGGGGAAAATGTCCCCCAGTCTCTCCCTGCAGATCACTTCGCCGAACATCCGACAGGTCATGTGACTGGCAGGGGGAAACTCCATTGAGTCCTATGGAATCCATCGAGTGGATGCACGCGGCGGCGCTTAGGGCTGCCACAACAATGCAGGCAGCTTTTTAAGCTTTGTAATCTTCTGCTAAAACGAGGGCGGTAGGGAGAAAACTGGGGGCGCAGTTTTTTTCTCCCTAGCGCCGCCGTTTTAGGCTAGGGTCAGACGAACGCATTTTCACGTTGTCTGTGAAAAAGTGCGTTCGAACGAATGGACGCATTTTTTCACGGAGTACGCGAGAGCGGTCATACGATGCGCATTTGCATCCGTGATTTTGTACGGATCATCAATAAAACCCTTTGTGCATCTGGACGTTATGTTGGCCGGACATTAGCAGCGTCTGACATCTCCAATTCACGCACACACGCCTCTAGCGGACGCAGCGCACTCTGTACAACCGTACTAGAGGTTTTACGTTCTCGACAAAATGCGTTCGTTTGCCACTTGCGTTGCGCAGCCGGACTTTTGTGCGACCGTACTTCGTATATTGGCCGTCATTGCCCGGCACTTGCTGCTACTACGGCCGTGATTAAGTGCGCCTGCACGCGCGTTCGCACTGCGCTCGTCTGACCCTAGCCTAAGCGGGAAGATTGTAATTTAGCCCTTTATGTTTTGTGCCAATGCAACCTCTCCCATACTCAGTGGAGAAGTGTCTTTTGTGTTTTTTTTGTTTTTTTTTTTCCTTTTAACCGAATTTGTAACTTATGACCATCATAAGCTTCTTTTAATTTGCCATTGTAATGGAAACCATACAGTTCCCCTGTCCCTACTAAGAGTTGACTGATTTATCGATACTGCCGATAATCGGGCCTGATTTATTGAAGATGTTTAAGGTTATCGGTATCTGCTGATATTCTGATAACTGGGGCTTTTTTCTGCCCGTACGTACTGGCACTCAGTACCGCCACATACTGGCAGGGCAGATGCTCCTCCGTTGAGTTGCAGAGGATGTCTCCAGCCCAGCTGTGAAGTTCTCTTGGCACCTGTGATCACCCTACCCATATATAGTGGTACCACACCAAAGGATTGAAGCTATTTTATCAATATTGAGAAAAGTACACATATGTGAATAAGAAATCCACATGGAAGGAGAAGTATAGCAATATTAAAACCTAACTTTTAATAATGTCAAACCTAAAATAATACCTAGAGAGACTCGACTAAAATCACCCAAAACAAAAACAAGCCGTAAGTATGCAGTCTAATTGCTAAATTCTAAAATCATCTGGGTAGCAATAACCTATAATAGATAATTGAGGTGCTTGTCAAGCCTAATCATGTATGCCAATTATTTATTTTACTGACCATGTTAGTCTTTAAAGACGTTTGATTTGTTATTCCATTCATACCATGCTCTGACTCTGGTCGGATAACTAGAAAGTCATCGAAAACGATAGACTCCTAATCACAAATTTCCACACAAGATTGCTCAATTCAGAGGTTTCTTCCATGCATGCTCCGGTATCCACATCTACCGTAGATACTCAAGTATAACGCGACCCGAATATAACGCGATGGATAGAGATTTATTATGAAAATGAGAGAATACTCAAGACTCGAATATAACACGAGGAACAAAATTTTACTGTACTGGTAAACAATTAAAATCCTTCCAGGCTCTCTTAACGGTCAGGCTACCCCTCAGGCCAGGGTGCTCTGATCTAGAATGATTGCAGTTGTTACAAAGTATGAAGCCGTCGGCCACCCGTCTTACCGTCTTACTAGAGATTAGATGGCCGGCGGAGGCGAATGAGGTGAATGATTGGCTTAAATGGAGTGTGCCCTCTGGCCATGATGGATCTCAAATCTGGGAGTTCCTGAAGTGTTTGCAAGCATCAGGGAGCCCTGCATTCACTTCAGCGTGACTACCAGAACCTCCGGGAGACTTGGGATCCAGAACAAGGGAACTTTTTTTTTTTTTTTACACGTGGTGCAGATATCTCGACTATAATGCGACCCCTCCAATTTTAAGGTAAATTTTTGTCACCAAAATCTAGCGGCATACTCGCGTATCTACAGTACTTGGCTGGGCTCCCTTGGTTTAATACATAACAAGAGGAAAAAGGTGTCATCTGCGCTTGTTTCTATGTATTTCCATGTACAACAAAACACTGAGGTTTTGGTTTAATCACTTAAACGATGGTGTAACCATCAATTTACATATCGCTAACCTTATTACAAGAGATTTCTATTCTTTCCCTGCTGCACCATCGGATACACATAAATTAAAATCAATAGCTGCTACCTGTTGAGGTTCTTTTCCAGATACACCGCATAGTTACTGTTTGTTTTAAAGTATTGTCCGTATAAACACTTTATAAAAGGGTCGTCTCGATCTGTTTCTGGGCACATACTGTACAATGCATATTTATGAATGGCCCCTCCCCCATTCTCTCTCCGAACGCCATAACCCAATGATTTTCAACCACTACCAGGGCATACTGGTGTGCTACAAACTGGTCCTCAGATGTGTAGCAGGAGTGTGTTATGCACAAGCACAATGTGGTGTGTGATTAGTAGTGCAATGACAGAATAAGGATGAGTGTTCTTGAATAAACCTTCAATGCAATCTTAAATCTTTAGCGTTCATTTTGTTTGTGATACAGCATATTCTAAAAGCCATATAGTGCCCCTGCAAATCTACAATTCTTTTATTATATAATGTTTGCACAATGATAATAAATAACTACAATCTATTCTCCATTCTATATTTGGCCTGAAAGAGCACCAGACAATAACCCTCACGGTGTATGGTTTTCCACAGATATTTAAAAAAATTGTGGACTATCCACTGTGAGAATTGTTTACCTCAGGATCATCATTCAGCCGCCATTGTACCTTATTCCTGGTCGTGTTGCTGCCCTAACAAGGTGATGCATTTTGAGGAGGAGTTGGAGGGCCGAACAGGTGTCCAGGCCGCCGCTCATAACGATTCTCCATTAGAAGCATTTCATTGGCTGTATGGGCACTAATCATCCTCCATGCAGGCCTCTCGTTTTAATCACTCTCCACATGCCTATGCATGTATGTAATGTAGTATTTTCTTTACATATTCCCTCCACATCTGGTTCCATTCTTGTTTTAATAAATTATATCCTTTAATTAGACACATGTGCCGATGATACTTTGTCATTATAACCCCCCTCCCTCCATTAACCCATCTGTGCTGAATGCTAAGTGGACGTCACTGCCATGACTCTTTGCTCTCCTTAACTGGACAAAATTTGAGATTTTCCTAAGCTTTGTCAGCATTTAAAACCTTACTTGACACCTGCATTTTAAATGCACAGTGTTCTGGTACAATAAAATCGTCTTAGTGCGTTCGTCTAACCCCGGCCTAAGTGCACCTGTACTGACGTGCCTCCCGGCATCCGTCGCAGCGTTGTGACGCTTCGGGGCTGGTCACACACTGTAGCGCGTTCACAAATTGCGCACGCTATCTGCGTCCTTGCAGAAAGCCTCCCCATCAAAACGCGATGGAGGATCGCGTCTTGCAGCGCTGAGTGCACTAACTGCACTCAGCAAGGTGGCCAGACGAGCGACAGAGTGGAAGGACATCCGCTCTCACTGGCGTTCCTTCCACTGTCAAAAACGCTCTTCTGACCCCGGCCTTAGTGCTGATGTTTCCATCACTAACTTTTCCCTCCACTGATTACTCTTTTCCCTAACCTGGATCTGTGCGTGTCTCTGAAATAGAAGCCTCAAAGCCCTCAGGCTGGAGAAAATGAGAAAAACATCCACACTGACACAATTCAATAGTAGCAGAGGATCACAAGGAGAGCTCATTCACAAGTCTTTTCAGGAGGCAAATACGAGAGGAAAGTGTAGTTTGAGACAGGACTCCATTTATTAAAATTTCCTCCTATCCTCTCGGAGGTGGAGAGTGGAAGCAGAGAAACAGCAGTTAATCGGATCCGCAGCCCCTGCAAGCTTAACCCCTTCACCACCAAGCGATTTTTGTTGCAAAAAAAATGTTATCGCATTTATTTGAAACCTGGGTTGTGAAGCTAACAATTAAATATGGGGCAATAGAAGTTTATATAGAAGTTTCGTACAGAAAATGTTTTTCTGAGATGGTTAAAAAATTAAAATAAGTTAATTTGCTAATTTAAGTTTTTATGTATTCGTTTATCCTTTTACAGAAATATTGTTGAAATGTAAGATTCTGAGCTCTAGATTGTATCCCTTATCTTACACATCAGACATCGTCTGCATTATTATCATACAGGCAGAAAAGCCCTTTGTGTTAGATACAGTAACTGAGAAAGATAAATAATAAAAAATGTTCACATCTCCTGCTTATGGTGGTTTGTAGAGATCATATTGAGATTATTAGTAATGCAGCTTAAAAAAACAATACCAATAGAATATAAAAATATGTGTATTGTGTATGTGACATGACTGTATAGGGAGATTACTGTAATACCTTGTATCTGTACTGTTCATGGATTTGCAGTCATTATAACCCCTTTAAATCTTATCCCTGTACAGCAGTGAGTGACTTCCGGGCTCTCCCTGTATTCTGGACACGCTCCATAGTAGCTGGAATGCAGCAGTAATCTATTTGAACTTTTTGTTACAGTGAGGTTTAGGGCTGCTATTTGCAGCTGGTTTTATGTCTCTCCAGGGTGCTTGGACAGACCTAAAACAAAGGATTTAGTTTCTCCACGGGGACACACTAATCTTGCTATAAAAAGGTGTGAAAATGTGTTTTGACATGCTAATTAGTGCTTTCCAGTACATTACAATGCAAAATCGATATAACGCGATTTTGGGTGTGAAGTGGTTAAAGGATGCGAGCAGAGAGAGGGATAGATTTATAGAATAAAGATGTCTCCTTTATAAGTAGGTGGACAGGTTTTGAGGGTAAGGGCTTGTTAAGGCAAAGGACACTTTACTCATTCTACAACAAGAAACAATGTCGCATGCTCGACTCCCATTCCCATCAGGAGGAGCTACGCAACTCTAGGAGCCAGCATCAGAACTTGCACACAAAAAAAAGTCCTACGTACTCAACCACGTCAGGGCAAATCTCGTGGGTGAGCAAAAAAAAAAATGTGCAAAACCAACAACAAAAAGAAATGTGAAAAATTATAAACCCTAATGTGCCTCATAAGGCGAAAACATCTCCTCCTTTCTAACCACTTTATAATTAAGTGGTCAGGATGTGAGGAGAGCACCCCCACCCCCCAAGATCCCCCGACCTAACAGAATCGCTGGGTGGAGGGGTTTCCTCCTCCCCACCCAGCGTCACCGGCAGCCATGATTTTTTTTTTCCCGGCTGCTGGTCACTAGGGATGTCAGCATGCAGAAAACGTGTCAACGTCCCCCTCTCTGAGACCACCCGCTGTAGAGATCGGTCTCAGAGAGGCAGCCAATGGAGCAGATCTACGCATGCACGCAGCTCCATTCCATCGTTCTGCGCAGGCATTATGGAACTCGTGTACGTAAAGTGCGCAAATCCCAAAGCCATGTGCAAATTGCACAGAGAAGCTTCAGGCACTTGAGGGTTCGGGAGTCAGTGGGCTGAAGACCAAGAGCAACGTGGCGTAGGAGAAAAGGGGTGTATAATAGCCCCTACACAATTTTTGGGGTTATCGGCAGCCTCTCCCCAATTATTTAAGGGCAAAAAGCAACCCTTTTTTTTTTTTTTTTTTTTTTTTTGAGGTATCCCTTTAAGAGGGACATGGGCAGCTTTAGGATGGACAATGACAGCTGGAATGGAAGGTAACCAGTTTAGGACAGATGGGACAGGCATTGGACGGTGATACACATGTTGGAAGATGACTGATATGGGCGCCATAAAGGGAGGTAGCCAGATTTAAAGAATGATGGGAAAGTACGCATTACCGGCGCTTTCTGTAAACGGAGTTCCCCGCTCAAAAATGTTCTAAGTATATTGTTAAAATTGTGCAGTTGTGAATTCTTCCATGTCTGTTCACAGCGACATCGAGTGGAACTGGCTTTCCCATCGAGCCGGCATCGGGAGTCGCTGGGCCTGGCTTCAGGCTCAGATTTCGGAGCTGGAATACAAAATTCAGCAACTCGCAGATATCCACGCTCAAATACGCAAGACAAAGGTACATTTATTTTCTCTGGCAGTACTTCATCGTTTCATGTGATGTGATAGGAGAGAGCTTGTGTTTGCCAATGTTTCCAAACGCTAGACTCGATCATAGATCTTTAGGTGTGGCGTCTTGTAGCTTACATAATGCTCAGCGCCTGCAGAGTTTACTGGGAATCGCCCGTTGAGAAATACGCTTGCCTGTAAAATATTTGCATGGATTCTTTTATACTGTATTAAAATAAACACAACCAATTAAAATGTATAAATTATAAAAAATTTAACAAATAAGGGGTTATTCTGAAAGCACCGAAATTTCAGCACTTTCTGGTTCAGTGCGTTTCGGCTATTCCATTTCGCCAACCATGCAGTGAATTCATTATTCAACGCCGGGTCCCTGAAGTGAAACGAACATGGAGCCTCCAAAGACAGTGGACCGCCGAATTGCAAACAAAAATAAAACAAGGCTGCTATTTTTGTAATAGGTGTTTAAACCAATACAAATGCATTAAAAGCTGTGTAAATAATATAAAAGGCTTTTTATAAAAAGGTATTTTTCAGTATAAAAAAAATGGGGATCAAAAATTTCATCCAAAAAATTACATAAAGGTGGTCAATAAAAATAAAGACAGTTTGCTGGAAATGAAAAGAATAAACGGTTGAATAAAAGCGATATTTATTTTTACATTGAATCCAGTGGGATTCGTCTGTTTAAACCTGTTGTACTGAATCACTGAAAAATCACGGCATTTCCCTGACAATTTGGTGCAGTTTGGCGTTCTCTGACTAGATTAACCATTATTTCTGTACGGGGAAATTTCACTGCCGACGAAGATCACAGATCTGAGCGAACTGCACCGCATTTCGCTGTCAATTCGCCAGTATTTGGTGAATTGACAGCTTAGTGAATAGACGAACTTTCACGAAATTGCACAGTAGTGTCACATTCACCGTTCGGTGCAATTCGGTGGCAAGTTCGTCGCTTACTGTAAAACCCCTTCAGACAAGAATCAGAATAGAGGACCTTGCTCAGTGAGCTTACAATCGAAGAGGAGTGCGGTGATACACAGAGGTGACCGTAAATGGCAGAGTATGAGAAGTATTGAGATGGATCAGGATAGGCACAATTTGGGGATTATGGAGTGAGCTGACGGCTTCTGTGAAGTAATCCTTTTTTAGAGATGTTTTGAAAGACTGGAGGCACAAGGAGAGTCGAAATGTGGAAGGAGCTCCATAGATTTTAGGGGGGGGGATAACATCACATCATTGGCAGAGTGAAGTGACCGGGATGGAACATACCTGCTAATAATGGAGACGGGCACAGTTATGGAGGGCTTTGAACATGAGGACCAGGATTTTGAATTTTACTCTGAAAGAAAAAGGGGTACCGGTGTCGAGGCTGACAAAGGGGCGAGGTGTGAGACGTACGGGATGTGAGGTGCATGAATCTGGCAGAGGATTCATTGTAGACTGCAGAGCAGGGATCTCAAACTCTGGACCCCCCCCCCCGATGTTTATTGCCTACAAATCCCAGAATTCTTTGAATGTAATAAATGACCAGAGAATCATGGGAGGTGTAGTTCAGAATCATTTGGGGGCCCTTCGTTTGAGATCCCTGTTGTAGAGTGATTATCAGAGATCCCTTGAGACCAATGAGAAGGTTACAGTAATCGGGGCGGGACATAAAGAGCGTGGATGAGCATTTTACTGGAGTCCTGGTTCAGAAAGGGGCAGATGCCTGTAATGTATTTTTTTTGTTGTTGAAAGGGATTTTGGTTAGTGACTGTATATGTGGCATAACGGAGAGATCCGAGTCAAAGAAGACCCCAAGTCAGTGTTCTTGTGAGGTAGAAGTAATGGTGGCACCCTTTAGCTGTATGGGAGTCGGGTACAAGAGTTTAGATTTAGAAGAAGGGATGACAAGGAGATGAATTTTGGAGAGATTGAGATGAGCCAAGAAAAATACCACCTTGTGCAGTCTCCTTGCTTTCCATTCTACATAAGCTTGCTGTTACCATCAGTAATACGATTTTTAGTCAGATTTTGTTATTTTATTTCAATATTACTTTTCTGAAGACCATGTTTGATCAATTAATTTAACAAATTCTGCTCAAAGTCCATTCTGCCCGGTAAGAACTGAATGGACAAAGCATCGGAGGGCAGCTAAGGCTTTATCTGATTATTGGCACATTAAAGCCTCCCAATACATGTGGAGATAATGTTGGAACCTGAGACCTCCAGGGCGGAAAAGCAATACAGAAATTGAGAAGCTCCATCAAGGCGACAATAGATGACAGTGACGTGTATAAAGAATTGAGACACATTGGGAGCACTTCGAAGGAGAATGAGAGCGGAGAAAAGGCAAAAGGATGGCAACAACACTTCCGTCCGTACCGGGGGCACGGTTGATGTGTGAACCATATGAGGTGTGATGTGTCTAAGTGAGAAGACCTATTCAATGTTCCTAAAGGTTGACAGGAAGCAGCAGCCACAGGTTTAACACACAACCTTCATTTAACTCTAATCCAGCTACAATCTTGGATTTCCCTCTTAAATCTGTTGCTGATATATTTTCCTTTTATCTTCCAGTGGTAACACTGTAACCCAAGCTCATGCATATATCTGTAATCCATATCCACTACCTAAAACCCACTGCAGTATAAATAACCCCAGGGCCATCCTCATCAATATTATAAAAGGAAAGCTGTCTGTCTTGAGGATGCCCTCCAGGACTTGTAAGCAGAATAAAAGTTCTTGTAAAATTCCATGTTTACAAACACTGAGCTTTTGACCAGCATGTGGTCTTAATTGAGGTTTATTATAGAAGGCTATGATAATGTATATATTACAGCCGGCTAGTGCCATGTGTGTTCATATTTTGTAACCAAATGCCCATTGTTTATTCCTATCAGGTCTATTCACTAAAAGGTGAAACTCTGGAGACTTAGCAGGAGAAGTGAAAAATCTAGACCATTGATTCGATTTGGAAAGTGAGATAAATGGGAGAATTTTTCTGGTTTGACTATTTTGACCTAGAATTTTCAGTTCTCCGTTCATTCTTCTGAGTTTCATCTTTAGTGAATAAACTTGTATGTCTTTAAGAAATCGATTTAAAACCCATCTTTTCAGATTAGCATACCACATTACTGATGCTGACATATCCCTCTCCTCCCTTACCTCCACATCGTGATTGAGGCCCTTTCCTTGTCCCCAACGTTTCTGTAACGCTAGTACTAGTGATCCTGGCGTCCTATAAAACTCCTCTGGTCTTCCTCCACCCCAACACCTATAGACTGTAAGCTCATCCGAGCAGGGCCCTCTACTCCTCATGTTTCTGTTCCTATGTTTCTAATTTTGTCTCCGTCCTCATTGGTTATTGTAAAGTGCTGCGGAAACTGTCGCGTTATATAAATGAGGTTGATAATAACAAGTCAAGTGTTTTTGAAATCTTTATAAATGTTAAAGTGGAGTGCTAGGAGTGTGACATTTGTATGAAATGTAAAGCACAATAATATAACATTAAAGGTTTTTATAAACACCTGATAAACCTTTATCTCGGCCCTGTACAATAAAGAGAAAACCGTTGGACCTATGATTTCTTGCCAATGTGCCATGGCAGCTTGGCATGTCGCTGGTATTTGTTGCGCATTGGCAGAATGAGCGATCAGCTGATTCCTCCAAGGATTACATCAGCTTGCGTTTGTACGGTGGCATAATGGTGACCCTGGACCATTAGCCCTGGAAGGCTGTGCAGCAGCTGAAGATTGACATTAACCTTCAAGGTGGAGGAAATATTCCCCTTTGAACACGCTCAGTGGCCAGAGCTAGGGAGAGGGTACCTGACCGACCCATCATGACTACTAATACTCTAACTTTGCAGAGTCGAGCAATTGTAAACCTTTAATAATACAAATATTCTGAAACCTGTGAAACCTTTTTTAGTTTTTCTGGAGTAAAAAAAAAAATAACATTCTAAAAATTCAGATGGCCGATATCTCAAGATCTATAAACATGATGGGCTCTATTACATTCCTTGCGCAAAAAAGCTCGCGCAGTGCGTTAATTTGTGCGCAAAGTGTTAAACGTTAACATGCGGAAATTAACGAAGGTATTACAATCCACACGCATTTTTTCAGCCGTCAAAAAAATAACGCGCATAAAAAAGACGCGCAAAAACACACACGCATTAACGTTGCGTGGACTGTTTTTTTCACACGATTCAGCCAATCAGAATTAAGAACCACATTTGTCTCCCATTAAGTTTTTGCGCCTTCCAAAATCAATCTGAGTATATATGCTGCAGCAATAATAAAAAATGCACAACTTCTCAATTTTATTGTTTGGGTACGTGTAGAATGTGTAACTATACGTTGCTGCGTATTATTTATTTATTTATTATTTTTTTTTTGGCTGGTGTAATTTGAGTTCGGCCAGGACGTTCAGATTTGCCGTTACGACCAGGTTTTCAAAGACGTTAAATTTATGCGCGCAAATGTTAAATGTCTGTTAAATTTTGCGCATAGATTGTAGTACCAGCGCACAAACACATTTGCGCTCACAATGTTAAGTATAGGACGCGTGCAGTACATTACGTGCGCAAAGGGTTCGCGCAGGATCACCCACGGTAAACGTTAACGCGCCTTTTTTGCGTGGACATTGTAATACGACATTCTGCGCAAAGGGTTTTGCCCCTCTCGTTAATGCGTTTTTGCACACGCGTTAACGTTTGCGCGAAGAATGTAATCGAGCCCGATGTCCTTCATGAAAAATATCTTAGCCATGATATCCAAGCATTCATTGCAGAGGTTGACCTCAGGATTTACAGCTGTGACATCTGTGCTACATATCATTATTGTATATTATGAAGTTCATCTTTCTAACTTTAATGTGGCTTGCAATCACTCGTAGCTATGATCAAACCGTACCACACACCCACCTAGTGGATCACAATACAGGGCACCGGTGCTTTGTTCAGTCCTGCACGAGGCATTTAATGGTGTTTGCTGTGTAACTGGCGGAAAGAACTAAGTTGCAATTACACAAATTATGTTCTGACTTGTCTAAGGAACGACCACACACACACAGCATGTGTTACTATCTGAAATGTGTGCGTTTGGATTCCACGGCCTGGGAAGTTTACAGCATTTCCGCACACCCTTCATTCGGGACACATTTTCTGTTTTAGGATCAATGTTTGTGTTACCAGATTGTGTGACCTTTACTTTAACAATACTAATGTCTCTCTGTGAAGAACCAAGGGCAGGGTCATTGTAAACATTAGGCCCAATTCTGGCAGAGCTAATATGGGAGATGCGAACGGGAAATATCTGCATGAGACGTCACTTTACCGGTTCCCTATTACCGGCTCCATTTACGTGTGAGCTATGATCTTAGAAACATAGAAAAATGTCGGCAGATAAGAACCTTTCGGCCCATCTAGTCTGCCCAATTACATGGATACTTGACCTGGATTTATCTTTTGTTTAGGATAGCCTTATGCCTATCCCATGCTTGCTTAAATTCAATTACTGTTTTGGCCTCTACCACTTCAACTGGAAGGCTGTTTCATGTATCCACCACCCGCTCAGTAAAATAATGCTTCCTGATGTTACTTTTAACCCTTTGCCCCTCTAATCTAAGACTATGTCCTCTTGTTTTGCTATTTTGTTTCCGTTTAAATATACTCCCTTCCTCTACCTTGTGGATTCCCTTTACGTATTTAAATGTTTCTATCATATCTCCTCTGTCTCGTCTTTTTTCCAAGCTGTACATGTTAAGATCATTAAGCCTTTCCTGGTAACTTTTCTCCTTCAAACCGTACACCATTTTAGTAGCCCTTCTCTGAACTCTCTCTAAGATGTCTATATCCTTCTTAACAAATGTTAAATTGTCAGGAGATGGTAGAAATAAAGAATAAAAAATAAGTTGCACCATTTCAGAGTACAAGAAATCTATTGGTCTCCGCATCCTTAATACTACTAAAGGCCTGTTCCCCCTTTTTTGGCATCTCGCTGAATGCCCCCTGCTGTGGTTATGGCTCTCCAGAATGAAAGCCCCTCACCCAACAGAGCAATTGTACATCTCTGTTAACCTCATGCTCCCGTGGTATATAGAGGGGTGGGCCAGGTGGCTGCTGGTTTCTTTAAGGTCTAAGTTCTGAGCCTTAATTACTGATGTATAATTTTTTTATGCCTGAGTAGGTGGGCCCTGCTTGTCTGTTACCACCATATGAGGATCTGCGCGTGGCAATATTTTTATTTTTATTTTTTTTGGCAGTGTCCTCTACCGTCTTCGGATGTTACCTCTTCCTCCGTTCCCTATTCTCCCCTATTCCTTGCCTTTTCTGTTTCTTCTAGTGATGCACCGAAATTAAAATTTCCGGCCGATACTGAAAATTCGGGATCCGCTCGGTCGAAAACCGATGCTGAAACCGAAAATAAGTCAACCAGCCAGGGGCTCGCCTGGGCCTCTGGGCACGCCTGGGCCTGGAGGCCCGGACGAGCCAGGGGGCTCGCATGGGCCTGGAGGCCCGGACGAGCAGGTAGGTGGTCTTCGGACGCCACCTGGTTTATTTGTGTTGTGTACATTGTATTTTCTACTTCTATATAGCTGCAATAAACCTATATTTACCATAAAAATGATGGGATGGCTTTTTGGAAAGACAGAATATTCTGGGATACACGGAGTGATAACCGTTTATTATAAGAAGTATCCATTCCATTCCGTGGTGAATAGGGCATTTGTAAATCGTTTTTTCTTCAGCAGGGGAGGGGGTTTTGTTTCTGGTTTACTTCTTTCTTTTGAATTTTGTTATCTGCTACAGCAGACATTGTAAAAGTTGGACCTGATGGGCGCGAGTCTTTTACTATTAATATGCATGTAGCGATATTTTGATGTAACTGCAGGATCAAAACGGTTCTGCAGCCAGCATTTTAGACAAAAGTCCACCCCCCTGTTTTATGATAGTTTTGCTGCTAGCCAGCTCCCACCATCTGTGTTTCTCAAAACCAAATGACTTTATTCCCCAGTGTGTCCCTACTGGATATATTCTATTTTACAACAGACTAGTAAGAAAAAAACGCATGCTGTGTTAAATAGAGAAATGTATAGTTCAAAGACATTTCTAGGTAATTATTAACAATACATTCTAGTACATGTGCTCGGTCTTCATGACCCTGCATGTTTTTTTTCTATTTTTTAATGGCTTCTCAATCCTATATGCATTGTAGATATGAAGAGGATTTTCCCGTCATGGTATTAAAATAATGACTGTTAATTTCCCCAAACCTAACAGTTTTTTTACAAATCCCCCTAAAACAGAATGTATAGCCGGCTGGATTGGGAGGGGGGGGACGACATCTGGTGTCTTTCCACTAAAGATCACAACCGATCAAAGACTCATTAGCTCAGATTCAGTTCAGTGATTTGACTAACTGAAAACTGGCCTAATTCGGCTAAATTGAAATTTAGTGTCTATTGGAGATTGGTGAAATTTTAGGTTTTTGCTTTCATATCATTGGCCTAGAAATGGGCAAGGGTAACTTGGCTTGGCCTCAATCTTTAGTTCTGCGTACTTTACTGATATCAGAAGATCAGTTCGTACCAGTTACTCTGCTATATGACCACCATGTATTCTTTTACATCTGCGTTTCCCAAACCTGTCCTCGGGACCCTCAACCAAACCAGGCCAGATTTTGTAGATCCACTTTGGGGAAATGCAGACTGAATCCTGCAATCACTGAGCAGCAAATCATATCACCTGTGCTGTGCTTCAGATATCTGGCAAACCTGACCTGTCAGCGGATCCCAAGGACAGGTTTGGGAAACACTGGTTTACAACGATTGTCATTAGAGGGACACTCTAGGCCAGGGATCTCAAACTCCAGCTCCCCAGGTGTTTATTGTCTACAATTCCCAGAATTCTTGAATGCAATAGATGGGCAGAGAACAAGGGAGTTGTAGTTCAGAAACATTTGGTGGGGCTAGAGTTTGAGATCCCTCCTCTGGGCACTTTGACCACTCAACGTTATTAGTGGTCCAGTGACCTGAGTGCCACAGCCAATCCACCCCACCAAGGGGGTCTCGGGAGCTGACTCTCTAACATCGGCCCTATGTGCAGAGGTTTAGTTCCTCTCAGAAGCTCAGATCAATGCGCGATGATCTCTGCTTTATGGATCGAGACCAGGACCTATTCCCGGGATCTAGCTTGTATTTCAATGTTCTACATGAAACCATATGTAAACAGAGCAATGTTTTTCAATGTAACCTAAAGTACAATGAAGTTAGAAGAACACAATCAGGGGTATTCAGAGAGAGGTGAAAACCAGGAGAATGACTGGAGAAGTGAAAATTCTAGGTCAAAATAGCCAAACCAGAAAAATTCTCCCATTTAAGGCTGGGGTCAGACCAGCGCACTTTTAACGTACGTTCTGGTGCACATAATTACGGCCGCACTAGCAGCAGATGACGGCCAATATACGATGTACGACCACACAAAAGTCCGGCCATGCAACGCAAGTGGAATTTGAACGTATTTTTCTGAGAACGCTAAACCGCTAGTATTGACGTACTGAGTGCGCAGCTGCGGCATAGCGGCGTGTTTGCGTGATTAGGAGATGTCAGACACTGCTAATGTCCAGCCTACATAACGTCCAGACGCAAAAAGAGTTTTATTGACGATCCGTACAAAATCACGCCCGAAAATGCGCGTCGTCTGACCGTTTTTGCGCATTCCGTGAAAAAATACGTCAATGCGTTCGGACGCACTTTTTCACGTTCGCGGGGAAAAATGCTTTCGTCTGACCCTAGCCTTATCTCCCTTTCCAAATCGGCTATTTTGACCTAGCATTTTCAGTTCTCCAGCCATTCTCCTGGTTTCTACCTCTCTCTGAATAACCCTAAATAATAATAAAATAATTGGTAAAAATCACGAAGGTTAATATGCAACTTAATTCTTTAAATCGCGTGATCACAAAGGTCCAGAAGACAAATGACTTTTCTTGTAGAAATGCTTTCCAGGAGATCTGCACAAGGACCACGAAACGGATTTAAATGTAAAATGTGCTGAAACGGTAATAAAGATTGTTTCTTCTCTGGGATCACGCAGATAAAATGATTGTTTAACCAGGCAATTGTCTTGTTGTTTCCTAGGGCACCGTTACGTTGGAGGAACACTCTAGAGGCATTTACAGGCGGGAGCCAGGTCTGCCAGATCCCTGCACTTTATTAAGTCCTGTGGGGAGGTTGCCGGCCCCCACTCTGGGAACAAATCTCTCTCCAACAATGGATTTAGAAATGTCGCCAAGCAGCCCGACTCTGCTTCTGAGAAACATAGAAAAGCAGGTAAAGTAGCACCAAGGATTTAGAAACACAAGTGTTGGCATAGCAAATTCGCCACATGCCACGTGACCGCTTAATGCAAAGAACCGTGAAGGTATTTCACCTCCTCGGTGATGATCGCTCAGCCCTGTGCCAATTCAATACCGGCTGCTCCGTGCAAATTAAATATTAACTTGTGCTTTGCGGCAGACACATACATTATTCCACTGACTTGAAATTGAAGTCATTGTTTCCGTGTTTTGTCTAATTCTAAAAAGACGCCTAGTGTAGAGCTGTCTAAAAGTACCCCCCCCCCCAGCCACTGTAACACAACAATCCCCCATGGTGTATTTCATCCTTAAAGGGACATAGTGTTTTGGTTAAGTAAACCTTATGAAAGCCATTCTGGAAAAAGAAGCATTTTAAATGTTGAAAATAGAAGAAATAGGATCAACTCCGTGTCGACAGAAAAAAGCGAATTCTAATACCAATAACCTGGAGAGAGGGAGGTGGATAGACAGAACGTCAGGGTGTTATGGGCCCTGTCTGAAGTCGGGTGGGAGGATTGAGATCCGCTGTCAGAGGGATAAAGACTGAAGTCTCTGCTGTTGAACACCAGAAGAATAAGCTCCACTATTGTCTCAAAAGGTATTTTCGAACCTGTAAGGATACAAGTGTTCAGCCCGCAAACCTGTATTGCTTCTCAAGCATTTGATTGGCTACTTACACGCTATTTGCATAAAAAGGCTGTCTCCCTGGACCCAGAAGAATGGGTCACACACACAGGAAAACCTACAATTCCACAGCCACACAGAAACACCCACTGACAGACAAAATATAGACACAGAAAATGGCACGGACAAATGTGCATAGAAACTTAACAGGCGCACTGACAGGGGCAGTGAGAGGCAATGATACTGACAGAGGCACAGACACTTTCAAAGACAATGACAGAGACAGAAACGCTACCAAAAGCACTGAAAGCTAAACATACAAAGACATCAACAGCTGATCCGCTGAACCAATCCGTTGGATCACAAATAAAAATTGTGACCATAAATAAACAAAAAACATTTATTGAAACCCAGTGCCAAGACCTCGACCTACACAAGCCGAAGAACATACACAATCCCTGCCACAGACACGCACAAGCTGAAGAACATACACAATCCCTGACAGACACGCATAAACTGAAGAACATACACAATCACTGACACAGACACGCACAAGCTGAAGAACATACACAATCCCTGCCACAGACACGCACAAGCTGATGAACATACACAATCCCTGACACACAGAAGCTGAAGAACATACACAATCCCTGACACAGACACGCACAAGCTGAAGAACATACATAATCACTGACACACAGAAGCTGAAGAACATACACAATCATTGACACATACACACACAAGCTGAAGAACATACACAATCCCTGACACAGACACGCACAAGCTGAAGAACATACATAATCACTGACACACAGAAGCTGAAGAACATACACAATCATTGACACATACACACACAAGCTGAAGAACATACATAATCACTGACACAGACACACAAACTGGCACACTCGGTCAGAACGCGACAATTCTCTTAAATGAGCCTAATTTGGTTGAAGCAGGACAGGGTCACATTAACCACGTGCAAACAATTGCATGCTAATGTCATGATTATAACAATCTATCAAGTGCGTCACTGCCTCGTTTCTGCTCAGCTTTGGGACGTAGTTATTAAAACGGCAATTCCAATGCGGAGCTGCTCAATAAATGCTTATTTGGACCAGTTTTGTCACATAACCGCTGAATGACTTGTCTTGTGCCCGAGTCTTCTGGCACGTAGCCTCCATATCTTGCTGCTCCTAGTGACCGATTAATGATTGCACAGACCCTGGTTAAAAATATATCATTTTGAGATTTCCAGAGTAAAGAGTCATAGTGTAGCATACAATAGCGGCTTTGAGTTTTGTGTTTGTGCGTGTGTAATGACCTAGTTAATCGTATGTTATTTATTAACTTTAGTCAATCATCTGGAATCGTTCTTGCTCTCTCGGACAGGCTTCACTGATTTGTTTATTTTAATAGAACGCAGTAAATAAGGCGTACATTTATTAATCTGGAACTTTTCCTACTCAATCATCACAAATATATAAAAAAGATAATGGGTTTTAATATCCACCAGCTTTTTCCAAATCCAGTATTCCTTCAGCACAGCTTGTATGGCAGAAGATGTGCGATTCCAGTATAAAACTACCACTCTGTGTATAAGCTTTTTACATTTGTTAGTGATTATATTAGATGGTAACAGTAGCTTACAATGAATCATAAATTGCTTGAGGGGTTATTCCGCAACTTCGGCAAACACTGGCGAAAATCACAGGTTTTTGCAATGGCATAAAAGTAAAATCCAAAGTGGCAGGAGAAGCTTCATAGTCAAGCTTCTCCTACCGCTGTTTGGATATTTGCTTTGTTTGCCAAAGTTTGCTAAATAACCCCTTAATATATATATATATATATATTATCTTTTAACAGCAGAATGGGAGCACTCTGGGTCTTATGGTAAAATAAAAAAGTTTATTAAGAATCTACATAAAAAGGACCGACGTTTCGGCTCCTAGAAGCCTTCTAGGAGCCGAAACGTTAGTCCTTTTTTATGTAGATTCTTAATAAACTTTTATTTTACCATAAGACCCAGAGTGCTCCCATTCTGCCGTTTTTGTATTTATGCTCCAGCGGGTAGCACCTGGGCACTGCAACTACCTTTGACTGAGTGCTTTATCCATCCTTGGAATATATATATATATATATCTCCCTATTCCAGATGAGCTGGAGCACATTAATCATTAGAGGCTCCCTATTACTGACTCTCTTACAAGAAAGTCACGATGTTGGCTTGCAGTATTTAAGGATTAATAATACCAGCAGTGGTAGTGTTGCTGCAATCCTGCCTTGAAGTTCAAAGGACTCCATGGGGACTTGCACAAGACTGCATATGAATGTGATCTCACCATGTTAGAAGAACACTGGAAACTATTTGTTCTAGATGTCCTTCTGTTTAAGGCAAGAGGAGGCAGGGATCGTGCGGTCCTGTGGAGCAGGAGCAGAGTATCAAGAACCAGCTATTCCTTTCCTTAATCCAGTGGTAACCCATCATGACTAGCAGGTTACTGCAAAATGCTGCCCTAGTATGTTTATGCCAAGCACTTCTACTATTGCTAGTATAAATTCCAGAGCACTTGTGTCACTGCATTAAGTTTTTATGATTGTATGCTTTTTGTCGTAACACCAACTTCCATCCGAAGGTAACAGAGGGATTTATTGACCTCAGAGTCCTTCTTGTATATACAACTCAATAAATCCAGGTGTGTAAATTCAAATTTCTCGGGTAGGATGGACCCTCTTTGGTTACTTCAAGCAAACCCAGGGGTAACCCTTATTTGTGAATACCAGGTTGTTCTGAAGTAAACTATATATATGTTACGGGTAAAGCCCGAAGTGCGGTTAATCCTAGGATTACCCGGTTAATCCTGACATTACCCAAAACCGCTGGGTAAAGCTGCAAAAAATGAAAATTTCGGACTTTACCCGGGTAATTTTAGGACTAACCAACTGCCCTTGGGTAACGGTCTGGAAGAGCTGAAAAATGCGCACTTTACCCGGATAATGTGCAAGTCTGAAGCTTCACCCGGGTAATCTGAGGACTATCCAGTTTCACCTGGGTAATCTGCAGAGCATCCAACCCCGCTTGGGTAAAAGTGAATTTTGCTATTATCAAGGGATATTCTAAACAAGAATGGCAAAAGACAAACATTAAAATGTATTGCAGATATCATGAATATACAGAGTGACAGGATATGTTTCTTATATGAATGTGAAAGCGTTACATGATCTTTATTATGTCATATGTAATATATCATTTATAAAACATAATAACCATCAGGTTAATCTATATATAATATCTTTATCTTCATAAATAAATTTTCAGACCATTAACGCACAGTTACATGACAGCTATTTAGTGTGGTTTGTGACGGTGGATACAATTTCGTTAACAAAATTGTGTTTTTTGTTATTTTTATCAGTCAGATAACAGTTTGCAGCTTTATCCGGGTAATCCTTGCAATTCAGTCAACTGTAACCTGCTGAAAACCCAAGAAAAGTGGAGAACCCAGAGGCGTTTGGATATTTTGCAGATTACCCGGATAAAGTCTGATGTTTCGTTGCACATCACACTTTATCCAGCAACACTAGGGTAATGTGCGGTTTACCCGGGCAAAGCAGTGCAGAAAACCTGAGTACCCAGAGGCCTCTGGATACTTTGCAGATTACCCGGGTAAAGTCCAACATTTCACTTCAGACTTTTTCTAATGACGCCTGGGTAATGTCAGGATTACCTGGATAATCCTAGAATTAACCGCACTTCGGCTTTAACCGTAACCTACATATATATATCTATCATAACCTTTATTGTTCATATTATTAAAACATAGAGCGACATAGTGACAAAGAATGTCAGAAAGCACTTTCTGCGCCCATTCATTTTAGAAGCCGGTTACCAGATGGATACATTAAGGCAAGACCCACCCTTAAAGCTTATTGCCTCTCTAGAAATTGAGCGTGTGGTCTCTACAACAAGCTATATTCACTGCAGGAATACTGACTTTAAACCCCCCACCTTTTTTTTTTTTTCTGCCACAGGGAGCCAACAAGAGACAGTCATTGACTTTACCCACTCCATAAGTGTCCATTGGTTTTAATGATGTTATGGGTGTAGGAAGTGCTGTCCGACATTCTTTGTCCCTGTGTCGCTCTGTTTTAATAATATGAACAATAAAAGTTATGTTTTATACACATGGTTTACTTCAGACCAATCTGGTATTCTTCTTGTAGCAGACGTGGAGGAACCAATCCTCTGCTTTCTTCTTTTGACAGCTGGTAAATAGTCAAAGTAGAATCTATATTGGTTTCATTTCTATGAGGCGTTTTGAAACGTAAACTTTTGGGGGGGTTGGTTGGATAAGTCTTCATATTGGCAAGTAACGGAGAATCATACCACAAAATTAGATATTTTTGAGGTGGACGTGCACGTATACATCAAGCGTATTAAAAGGTTTAGTGGTAACCATTGCATGAAGCCTCACGTTGATTCCCATGTATCATGTCACTACTGTTAAGCAGGCATGGGATAGGCATAAGGCTATCCTAAACAAAAGATAAATCCAGGTAAAGTATCCATGTAATTGGGCAGACTAGATGGGCCGAAAGGTTCTTATCTGCCGACATTTTTCTATGTTTCTACTTGACTTGGAATAGTGCCCATGGAGTGATAGACCATGAAACCAAGCAGGAAGTTTTGATGGGAATCGGGGCAAGGGAGCTGATGGGAATCGGGGCAAGGGAGCTGATGGGAATCGGGGCAAGGGAGCTGATGGGAATCGGGGCAAGGGAGCTGATGGGAATCGGGGCAAGGGAGCTGATGAATCATAGAGCTCCTGGAATAGAATCCGTATGCGCTTCTTTTCATTCTGGTCCTGGAGAAAAGCAAACCTTTATTTGACGCTAAGCTATATGCCCTTGCCTTCCAGTTGGGAATTGCAAGACCTTTACTGAAGCTGTGATCTTCCCTGTCCTATAAGCTCCTGCCAAAAATCACAATTACAAAATCCAGATCCTCCAGCTTTCCTTCTACTCGCACAAATGTTATTCCTGGTTTATATCAGTGGTAGATTATGCACGCTTTACACGTGAATGTGATTACAGGCAGCTTGAACCAATTTAGGCAAGTGAACGTTAAACGCCTTTGAAAGTGTTGTTAGGTTGGGTGAGTAAATGGTAATCCAAGTGTTGTCCTTCACGATGTTACAATCAATCGTGTTATCATACCGTGGGGGGGGGGGGCTGAAGAAAAATGTCATGTCAGCATTTCAGAGGGTTATTGCATCGTGGGTACCTAACTAAAAAAATATATTTTACCAATAGTTATTGGTCAGAAAATGGCTGAGAAAAAGCTGCCCTAGGAAAAATCTGATTGTGTAGCCTTTAACATCTGTCGTTAAAATGTACTTTATTTGGCAGGGCTGGGTTAACATAACTGTACCCTTTGCAGTTTAGCTCCGTGGAATAATTCTAATGGCAATTCTTTTGGTCCAACGCTTGCACTTGGGCAAGTTACCAATATAACGGAAATCATTTTGAAATGCCAATAATTCAGTAGGATGTGTGACGGTGAACTTTTCCTTATTCCTGAGTTAGTAAAGGTTTCACTGGCCGAGGTAATTCCAGAATGAAGATCAAATACTATATATGTTTAACCTCTTCACTATGAAGTTGTTTTCCATAAAACCACAGCCAGAACCCAGTGGATTTATGGGAAAACAACTTTCTGTTACTGAAAGTGTAAAAATTAATATACCTTTCACAAAATACATTTTGGCTAAATTTGTAAGTGTAAGGTAAGCTTATTTGACAGGCAGAGGGCTCCTCCTGCTGGCCAAAAAAAGCATTGCAGCATCTATAACACTACAGCTGGGGGACCTGTGTTTCCTTGAAGGAAAAAATGGCACCCATAGCTGTTCAGACAGCTTCAGCAACTCTGACACATCCGAGGTTTTAAAAATTCATGGGTACATTCAGGAGCCCATTTGCAATAAAATAAATTCCATTGCATTGCTCCAAAATATGACCAGATCACGATTACCCTCTGTTGGGCTCTTGCAGGAGCTTTTGAAGATCAAGTGTACTCAACCATGGTAGTGAAGGGGTTAAGTAGATGTTTTGTCCTGCATTTATATTCTATGGGAAATTATACTTTACTGAATGGTGTGTCACAGTGTGTTGACTTTCTGCCGGAATGTGTTACATTTTGTGTATCTTGTTGGCAGAGTGCACAGCTCACAGAGATGGTCCACAGCCTAATAGTCCATGGTAGTATCTCACCCATGGAGTCCCCTAAATCAAAGGGAAACAAACGATCAGCCAATGGATTTCCTTACCGGTGAGTGAACGGGTGGTTTGCCTGTTATAGTGGGAACGCCTTCTGTTATATCCACTAAAGTGGGCTGCTCCGTTTTACGCTGGTGGAATGAAGTTGAAATCATGGAAGCTCACTTTTTCCTGCCACAGCTCAAGAGATTGTGTCCTTTTAGAGCAACAAGGCCGCACGATAAGGCGTCCCAGTACCCGAATGGATTCTGCGGTCAACAGCAAACGAAAAGAAGGAAGAACAGTGCCAAAGCTTCCTCAGCCATCAGGAGCAATTTTAGTGGCTCAGCTCGGACGAGACCACTAAAGGCTTTCCATAAGCGGAGGCTCTACAAGCCAAATCTGTATTCTCCTCCAGAAAATACGGTAAGATGTGTAGCTGAAAGCTAATACTAATCGATAGGATCCAGCTTGCTGCGTTGTGTCCCTTACATGGCTAAGTACGGAGACGGCTGTAATCTCAGCCAGAGCTCTGGTAAATGCAGCACCACCACACAATCTGCCCCTGGGTTTCCCTTCGCTATTGTTTTACTTTAATGGGAACTCCAAAGTTATCATTGACATGCTATTTGAAATGTGTTTTTTTTTTTATGCATCAGGCATCAGCAACTTTGCCTCCCAGATGTTTTGGAACTACCTCTCCCATGATGCTCGGTCACATTAGGTTGGCTGAGCCTCATGGAAGATGTAATTCCAATATATCCGGAGAGTCGAGGTTCCCGACCCCTGGTTTACATGAATAAATGGCAAAAGCATAATAGAACCCTTCTACATAAACACAGCATTACAAGGCTTGGTAATTGCTTTGCAGTGCTACCATCGCCCGACAGATCCTTTTTTTTTTTTTTTCTTCTAGACTTCGGATGGTCATCGTATCTGAGATATTTTATGAAGTCTGTAACATGATGGTATTTTTGAATTCAGAGGAACTTTTTTGAATTGGTTACACCTACCTAAAGACTTTAGGGTGGAATGTGTTCTGCATCCTAATGCCATGGTGTCTAAAGATCTTGGGCTGCATTCCAACCTTGGTGAACACTTACCAGAGCCATTATGGTCTACGGAGTTGCTCTGTTTACATTTACACCAGGGTTGGAATACAGCCCCAAGTCTGTACCAATATACTGGTTTGTCTGCATTGCTCTCTTGGAATGTTGAGTGTTCGCCAGTTCCAAGAGATGGAACCTCGGTGGTGTCCTTTAGCCTCATATGTGAGATCCCTTGTGTGCATCACCATTTCTTAATTATATATCAGATCTGTTTGTATTCATTATTTCACTTATGGTGGTCATTACACCTTGTCCCTGTTCCACTGTTGACATTACGCTATGTGATTGAGCCATACAACATAACGGCTCGAGCTCATAGCTTAAAATAAACACGTCCTGTTTCATTCTGGATATCGTAGCTGCTTACTGTACATTCTCTAATATTTTATATGGGAGACATTAATGTGGTGCCTGCATATGAAGATTGAGCTAGGTTGGAATAGCTTGTTCTTCATCTGTAGGCTCCACATTAATGTCTCCCATATAAAATATAGACGTTAATGTACAGTAAGCAGCTCCAACCTAGCTCGTTCTTATTCTGCACCTAGCATTATTCAGCAATGAATAACTTCTAGTAAAGGCTGGTATTAAGGGATTTTGCAGAATCGCAGTCACTTAACACATTAATTTAAACCCACCAAAAAAAAATCCCATACTCTCCTCAGGTCCCTCGGAGAAGAGACCAGCATGACCCACTGCTTCCTCTCTGTAGGCAGCTCAACACTGGGTTAGTGGGAACAAATAGTTCCCAGTTTTCCTCCATGAATCCTTCCACCGTCCATGTTTGTGTGTGTGTGTGTGTGTGACCCTCCTCGCTCATGCTCCTGCAGAGCCCGAGCGGGATCACGCCTGGCTCCAAGGAGTCTGAGGGTAACGGCAGAGGTGCTAAGCCGTGAATCCTTTGAACACCTCAAAAGTATTGCAAGTCGAGCTGCTGACAAAGCGGCTCAGTCGGAATACAGGTATTAAAAGTGAGCTGCAACTGGAAGACGGCTGACGCACAAGATTTCCATTTGTGGCTCCCATATAACGTCAACCTTGAAATAGGACACATTGTTTCTTGTGCTGGAATATGTTCTATCGCAGTGATGCCTAACCTTGACACCCTACATTTCATATGATGCTCGATCAACCTCAAGACTAGATATGTAGGTCTAAATCATCTGGGGTGTGTTCTGCATTTTTTCCTGTGATTAGCGTTCCAGCGTTTGATTTAATGTTACATGTAATCTTTCTAGTCTTTCACATTCTGAAACAAAAGTATGTATCCTGAAACATTTTGTTCACAATCCAATCGATACTGGAACATTTTTGAGTAGGGGAATAAAAAAATCCATTTGTAAGAAGTAAGTCCTCTCTGGAGAACATCATGTCCTCCTGCTGACGTTTCGGAATTCTGTTCCTTCATTAGATGTTCTTTTGCTGCTGACATCCTTCTTTTGTAGTAGTCCCTTGTTCTGCCTGTCTTTTGATGTTGGCCATTGTCAGAGCAGGTGGATGTGCTTGTTTTATGTTTCTTGCACTGCCTCTGGTCTCTTGCAGAGCATGGAAGGAATGCTTTAATCCTGCCAATTCCCCCACGTTCATATTCTAAACCCAGACAGTGCTTGGCCGCTCTACAAATTCTGCTAAGGCACTACCTAAATAACACAGCAGTGTATTTTCAATGAACGGACCTGTCTATGCTGTCATGGCTGCACTTTGCAGGGCTTTGAGTTCTACTGGCATTTTGTTTTTCCTCATTACATCTCGTAGTTTAATAAATTTAGCTTTTTAGACTAATATATCTATATTGGTGCATTATTTACATACTATGGAGATGCTGTCATACCCAAAACCCATGGTTATTTATCTACCCTTTCCTTTGTTCCTCGCCAGTGGTTTGTTTACGGTTTATGCTGTCTAGTATTATTACTAACATTACCCTTGAATTGGTTGTCCTTTTGCTGCAGGCAATGCTTTTAAATGAAATGGTATTTCCGGACGAGGAGTCGCTACTCAACACTTACTACGGCTCCACCATCGCCAGCTGGGACAGGCCGGAGAGATTTGGATCATTGAGTAGAAATGTCTGCGCGGTAGACCCATACTTTCACCCCGTCTTATCATTACCGTTCGGTAAGTCACCGTTAAAAAGTATCTCTCTGAAAGCCTGCATTCAAACCGAATTCCATCTGAATCATACGGATTTTCACTTGTACTCTAGAAATTCCTCTTCATTTACATCTGGAATCACTGCTGAAGAGCAACGATATTAAGGGAGAGGCTCCTACCAACGCCTTATTACAAGATCAAGAGGACAGTTATGCCGATTATGGTAGGTCTCAGAGGTGTAACTACCAGGGTGCAGTGGGTGCCACAGCACCTGGGCCCTTGAGTCCAGGAGGGCCCACAGGGAATTTCTTGGGGCCTGGCCTTGGGACCTGCCTGGGCTGGGGACCTGTCTGGGTCGACATTGTGAACCTAGTGGGGTACAGTGCATGATGATGTGAGGGGGTGCCATGTTTCTGCCTAGGGTGGGAGTCCAACATGGATTCCTGCACCTGGACCTTGAGGTTTCTAGTTACGCCTTTGGGCAGTCTAATTCAAGGTTGTGATGTGATCTGCACATTGTCCGTGGAGACAAAACACGAGCTTTGTTTCTGGCTTGCTAAAATGACTAAAAGACTTGAATAAGTGTCCAATGATATTATTTTTTTTTTAATGTAAACTCACTTTATAGGTGACTTGGGCCCAATGACCCAATGCTCTATATCTGAAAAGATATCACCCCTGTTAAAGGTGAAATTGTCCAGAAACCCAAAAAACAATCAGAAGCGACTGTACTAAACGATTTTTCTACGTATGAACACTCGTCTGTGAAACAAAAAAAAAACACCTTCCCAATAGGCTTTTTGCCCTCCGTAAAACTACGATCTCGACTCGGAATCGGGGTATGTCCTCATACCAGTAGTGATGGGTAGAAGACGGCCCTGCTTATCCTGTGATCTGAACCATTTTTTCAAGGCATCCTTATGATTTCTACAAGATGTGCATTATAGTATTAAAGCCCACAAAGCTTTATTCTTGTATATATTTTATTATTTCTTTCAGCTTCTACAAGTTGGAATAATGGTCACAAACCCAGCTGCAAACCCCAGATGCGCTATGAGATGCGTAGGAGGGAACGTAGACACACGAGTGACAGTGAATCTGGTAAATGTTAGCACGCCTTGTTCATTGATGCAATCTGTACTTTATTACGTAATGATGATATCTTCTACTGAATTAATGCTCTTTCTCAAATTTTATTACTGCAGTTGACATGACCATCCCATGTGATTCTTTAAAAAACGTTACACAAGTCGGGAGCGCTGCTTCATCTGCACAGAAACCCTCAGCACAGGTACTTACAGCGATATGAATTAAAGCAGAGTTCAGGGCGTCCTGACCCAAAGCACATCAGTATCATCAAATTCTCTTCTATATCCCGTGACAATCGAGCCGATTTAGATGCGAAAATAAAAGTATTGCAGTGACAGCTTTTTAATATTGTGCGTGGAAAAGTTCATCTTGTATTGTTAGTCCAAAAACAAATCTATCAGGGTTATTCAGAGAGAGGTGAAAAGCAGGAGGATGACTGGAGAATGGAAAATTCTAGGTCAAAATAGCCAAACCAGAAAAATTCGCCCATTCATCTCACTTTCCAAATCGGCTATTTTGACCTAGAATTTTCCATTCTCCAGTCATTCTCCTGCTTTTCACCTCTCTCTGAATAACCCTATATATCCCTCGATCCCCCTGGAAGGCCAACACTTACCAGCCCTCCGGGATTACAATCCGCTAATGCATTACAGTCCAGAGCACTGAACAGGACTGCTGCAGGGAGCTGCAAACCTGTTAGAAGAACACTGAGAGGAGACCCTGTCCCCTGGATAGAAGACAAGCGGGATTATTCAGTGAAAACCAGGAGAACTGGCAGGAGAAGAGAACAATCTCTAGACCAAATAGCCGATTTGGAAAGTGAAATAAATGGGAGAATTTTTCTGGTTTGGCTATTTTGGCCTAGAATTTTCACTTCTGCCAATTCTCCTGAGTTTCACCTTTCTTTGAATAGACCTGAAGGTTTTATTATAAGGAAGAAATCCCAGTTTTCATCTTAAAATATTCATTTTCACTGCTAAGTGGTTTCCCATAAAACATCTGGCAGGAACTAATGGTTTTATGGAAAACTTTACAATAACCATTAGTTCTAAATCCACCAAACACACCGATACAGACATTTAGACATCATGTAATTATCATTGCAGTGCATTTAAAAACTGTATGCCCTATTGGGCAATCCCGGTACGGCTGCACGTCTTTAATATTATTATTATTTCTTAAGCGCCAACACATTCCGCAGCGCAGTACAAAAGATGCAATGTGTAAAGACAGGCCAATTCCACAATACATACAGGAGGCAGGTCACTATTCCTGCCAGCAGACACAGGAGGACATGAGGACCCTATTCCCATGGGAATTTAGGGGATTAGAAACGGGAGGGGAGGACTGCAGTGATGAGATGTTAATGCAGGGAGAGATGAATACCGTTTTTGGGTCGGTCGGATGTCTTGTTACGGAGTCAGGTGGTAGGCTTCCCTAAACCGAAGGCTCTTTAGGGAGCGTTTAAATGAAGCCAGATTTGGGGACAGTCTGATATTGCGAGGAAGCGCATTCCATAGGGTTGGCGCCGCACGAGAAAAGTTGCTTTGTCCTCCGTTCTTTGAGCATTCTCTGAGTTACAGTAGATTGACTGCTGTGTCTGATGTACTGTAACTGTAAGGGCATGTTCTGCAGCCCATTTATAAAGAAAACCTATTTTACATATTCTGGAGGAATGTAAAGATCCATTAACTCAATGTCAGAAACCTAATGGTGCTTTTGGAGATGGAGTTAACACCGGAGTGGTAATAAAGTGGTTAAAGGTCCAATTGGCAAAATAAAGATTTTGACCAAAAGTAAGCTTTTTCAGTATTTGTGAATATATTGGCCAATCAGTACAGAACGGCTCCTGATCTGTTGTATACGGTAGCTTTATGCCCCTCAAGTGACTGAAAGCTTGGTATATCATGTTCTGTTTTAGCGATTCCTAATGCGTGATTCCAGCGGCGTATTCGGCTCTTCACGACGTAGATTAAGGAGTGAGAATTCCTATGACATTGACAACATTGTAATCCCCATGAGTTTGGTCGCACCAGCCAAGGTGGAAAAGCTACAGTACAAAGAAATCCTCACTCCCAGGTAATACATAACGTCTACGTACAGCGCTGAAAAATCTCATTTACCAGTTTGATCTCATTTACCAGTTTGATCTGATTTAATTAGCCAGGTGAAAAAGGTATGAGGGGCACAATCATTATGTTGCCTTACAAAACCGTTGCAATATTTATACAGCGCTAACAAGTTCTGGAGCGCTGTACATTGAGTGAGACAGAATAACAACTATACATACAATATACACTGGACCCTGCTCAAGAGTTTACAATCTAAGGAGACTGGTGACACACTCGGCGAGGGTAAATAGAGGACCTGAAGTAGTGGGTGCATGTGGGCTGAGTGGGAAAATGCTGCAAGAAATGTACAGTGGAGTTATGGAGCGAGCCAATAGGTTTCTCTAAAGTAATGTATTTTTAGAGACTTCTTGAAGGACTGGAGAGACTGGGAGAGTTTAATGTTGCAATGTTGCAGGGGAGGGATTTCCATAGAAAGGTAGCAGTTTGGGATCAGTGTTGATGGTGGGATTTGGGTACGAGGAGACGATAACATTAGATCATTGGCCAAGCGAATCTTTTGCAAGAATCTCTAGGCAATGCATTTCAATTCTCAAAAACATAGTGTATGTGTTACATAGGAGCCTTGACCCTCCTAAGAGTCGCTTACATCTGTTTTGAACCATATCCAGGCCCTGTGACAGCTGGTATCTTGGCTCCCCCCGCTGGTTGCCTCTTTTCTGATATCGGCGACGCAGAAATGACACACACACACACACACACACACACACACACACACACACACACACACACACACACACACACACACACACACACACACACACACACACACACACACACACACACACACACACACACACACACACACACACATTTCAAAACTGCGCACCCGGCTGGAGCTTGCACACATCTTTTATTGAAATGACAAGAGAAGGGGAGGGGTTGTTGTGTAACAAGACGTTTCGAAGCAATGTATATGCGTATGTTTCTTGGCCTTGTCTGTAGGAGTTCTTGTGACATGTTTTATCTGCACGTGATGTGCAGCAAGAACAAGGCTGAGCAGCTGTATGTAGCTGCGTGTAATGCAGTAGCCTTGCTGAAAGCACTTTCTCTAAGGCAGAGGTATTAACTCTTTACTAACAGGGTTATTCAAAGAGAATCGAAAAGTCACCACACGTTCGGTGACTTTTCGTTCTCTTAAATTCAGTGCAATTTGGCAATCCCATTTCGGCGACCCTGCGGTGTATTCAGCAAGCACCACAGGGCCGTCGTAGTGCAGGGAAAACCTGCCGAACACTCACTGCAAAACCCAGGCGAATGCACACTGAAACCTGCAAAAACATCTGGATTAACCCTGCCGGAAAAGCCCGAGCAGGAGCCGATCAGAGCAGCTGCTGGGAAAAACCCAACACCGCAGACGAATGGAGTGGGGAAAAAAAACAGTACGCTTGAATGTTTGAAAACAGCGTTTCACTTTTCAAAGAAACTACTGACCAAAAAATGTCTGAAATTTACATATGAGGTCCAATGAATGATAATAAAAAGGGCTGTTACAGAAAAAACGTTAAAAAAAATATATATATAAAATCTATAAATGAGACTTTTTACTGCAGAATAAACGGTTTATTAGATATTGGATTAAAACGGGAATATTTTTAACATTGAAGCCTATGGGATTCGCCTGAATAAACCTGTTGCATGAAGCAACCAAATTGCAGGGCATTTCGGCAACTTTTCACTGCTGGATTTTGTTCTCTGAATAGCCGAAGCATTGCTTCTCTATGGGGATTCACTGCCCTCGAACAGGCACCGTATGTGCTTTTGGCGAATTGCCTGCTCTTTGGATAGCCGAATGGCCAAGAAAGGTAACCGAATGCTGAATTTCAGCGTTCGGTTACCTTTCGGCAGCCATTTGGATCTCTTTGAATAACCCTGTAAGTCTTACAGTGTGATTTATGTTACTCTTGTACAGAACTGTACAAAGGACAGAACATTTAAGGAGTTCTCTGCCATATAAAGTAATCAGTTTATTATTTCTTAATTTGTTGGTAGTGAGGTTTCAGTTTGTGATCTTGTTAAAGATCTTTTTTATTTTGCCTTTTCGATCACCAACTAGGCTGAACCATACAGAGTTTTCTTTCTTTCAACTTCTATAGCTATGTAACAAAGTAAACCTGCTTATTTCGTATCTCAACAGATGGAAGTTGGTTGTACTTCAACCGTTAGAAGTGACACCTGACGAAGAGGTGAGTTTATGACAACAATATGGTTTGTTTAAAGTAACACGGTCATGCCCAAAACCAGCTGGGCTTATTAGACTGGGAATTGCTCCCTATATGCGTTAGCCTTTTTTTCCCCCCCGACACACATAGAAGAAAAAAGGTGAGTTATCCCCCCCCCCCCCGCTCAGTCTGTGAACCTGGCAAGTCAACGTGCCAATCACTGAGGTACCAATTGCTGGACCAAGGAGTATAGGCTGAAGCCTGTGATATGTCATCAAGGGATGAGATCTGGTTTTGCTCTCTTAAGGCTAGGGACAGATGAGCGCATTTTCTGCAGCCACCGTCAAAATGTACGTCGATGCGTGCGCACGCATTTTTTCACGGAATACGCTTAAGTGGTCAGAGGATGCGCAATTCTGGACGTATTTCATGACGGTGGGGTAAAAAGAAGTCTAGGGAAATCCGGCTGTTTGAACGTTATGTTGGCCGCACACTAGCAGCGTCTGACGTCTCCTAATCACGCACACACGCTGCTATGCGGCTGCAGCGCACTTTGTACGTCAGTAGCAGCGGTTTCACGTTCTGATAAAAATGCGTTCATTTGCTGGTTGCGTGGTGTCGGCGCACTTTCGTACGCACGTACTGCGTATATTGGCCGTCATTGGCCGTTATGTGCTGCTACTGCCGCCGTGATTTAGTGCGCCTGCACGCGCGTTCCGACTGCCCCACTCTGACCCTAGCCTAAGACCAATGCAATATCTATCTTCCGATGGGCTATCACAGGTAAAGTGTACCTGACCTGTATAGGCGCATTTTAAAGGAACACTCCGAGCATTATTACAATCTATTTGTTATCGTTCAGGAAGGACCTTGATGCCTGTAACCCCACATTGTAACTGACATGTTAGCAAGTTGTGTGTGTACACAATGTATCCTTTGCTTCTAAGTGGATAATCCGTAACATTTCACATTAAGGCTCTGATGTTCTCTTTATCAATCACATTCTGCATATACCTCTTCACTCCAGTACACTTTTGCTTAAAAAAAATATGTCATTGCAGCTTGAAGACCTGTCAGATGAGGCCTATGTCATCAGACATGAAACGAATGAAGTGAAAGAGAAGGCCCGCTGGTCCTTGTGGGAACAAAGCAAGTGGTCTAAGCGAAGCAGGTGAGGTCCTTAATCTGACCCATGTGACTTTTTTGGGACAAATGCCTGATATCTGAAGAGACCCACACACTTTTTAAGGAAGGTACTGTACAAAAAACCTTATTTATTGTATTTTTATTTGCTAGTCTACCCTATACATAAAAGGAAGTAGAACACATTGTTCTGCAGTTACTTTAGCTGTTGCTTACTTTTTTAATGAATGTGGTTTTTACGGTTTCAGATCTTCAAGCAATGGTCTTTGTGTCTGGTCAGGAAGCGGGTTGCCTTCTGCTGACCATGGTAGTAGTCCTCATGCTTTACTTGCTCCCCATGATGTTCATTCAGCTGATCCGGAGTGTCCTCAATGTATAGAAGAGTACAGCCAAGACCAGGTATATTTACTGTATTCTGTGACATGTTGAATCATATTCCTAGATTAGAAATGCCATAGACTGGTGATAACATTTACCCAAAGCCACAATATCGGCTGCAAGTGTTGTTAACCCCTTTACTACTACGATGGAGTACATTCACAAGTCTATTGACTAAAGGGTGAAGGCTG
This sequence comes from Leptobrachium leishanense, assembly GCA_009667805.1. Taxonomy (NCBI): domain Eukaryota; kingdom Metazoa; phylum Chordata; class Amphibia; order Anura; family Megophryidae; genus Leptobrachium; species Leptobrachium leishanense. Next base: position 66,876,447 of record CM019069.1, on the reverse strand, counting down.
TAGAATTGGAAGAAGTTTAAAATTAAAAGACTGATTTCTGCCCCCCCCCCCCCCAAACTAACCCTTGCTGCAGTAGTGGGCTTTCATGCCAGGATTCATTTTATTCAACGAAAGATTCTGGAAGTAACCAAATAGTCAATTTCAAATGAATTGTGCCATCAGAATTGAGTTTTGCCTGCACGAGTCTACATATGACCATGCCACGTTTGTGTTATGTGCAGGTAGAGCAGTGGGAATGCAGGGTGTTCCCACTGACAGAGACTACTGCACGCTCACTGCTGAGAGAAGTGGACAAAGACGCACAATGCACATCTGCCCCTCACTCACCTTCGGGAGATCAGCAGCTGGGCTTACTTGGAGACACCGGCCAGACGTGACATATGGATTTACCTGGATCCACAGCCAAAAGATAAGGTAATCTTTATTTTTGATACGAACTGAAATGTTGATTGTACAATTCAGGAGGAGTGTCAGTTATCTTAAAATCTGAAACCTTTGAATGCCAACATGGCACCACAAGGGGAAAATTCCACACCTGACCTCATGGGACGAGGGGGGACACAAACTATTACCATCAGTGCTGAGGCCGGGCATTTGCCAGAGTCCTTTTACTTGGGAAAATGCCTCCAATACCAGAAGCCTAGGGCACCACCTAGTCACTGGTGTATTTTGGCCTAGGCCGACTAGGCCCAGGCCTAGGGCGGCACTTTCCAGGGGGCGGCGGCCCGCACTGGGTGGCCCCACCCCAAAAAAAAAAAAAAAAAAATTTTTTTTTTTTTTTTTTTACTTTTGCAAAGTATTTTACCAGGGAGGATACATTGAGATTTCACTAATTTACACTTTCAATTTCACTTTCCAGGGGGCAGCAAAAAACCTCACCACTAAATGGGTTACTCACAGAGCACCGAAATGACGCCAACGTTTTGGTGTTCTGTAGTTCCCTGCACTTAGGAGAATAAAATTTCCCCACCCTGCAGTGAATTCACCATTCACCACAGGGTCCCCAAAGTGCATGGAGTCGGCCGTTGAATGCTGCCACCGCAAACCTGTGGCCTGCTGTTTTCAAAAGAACTACTGAACGAAAATGTCTGGAATTTACATATAAGATCCTATGAGTGATAATAAAAAGTTCTGTTACAGAAAAAAGAAAAACTGCTATTAAAAAAAGGGGGGGGGAATTTTGCCAAAAAAATCTGAAAAATGACTAAGGCTGCTGTCAGACGAGCGTAGTGTTCACGTCCGTGATTGCGCCTAAAAGTACGTCCGTGATAGCATGACAGGAAGCCCATCGGAGCCCGACACACGAAGTACGACCGCACTGAACTGCGGACGCACAACGGCCGCGGCCCACGGACGCAAGGCAGCCAAGAACGTACAACCGCTAGAACGGCCGCACAAAGTGCGCCGCGTCCGCAACGTCCGCATAGCTTTGTGTGTGAGTGATGGAACGTGGTCAGACGGATTGCATTTATACGTCCAGCATTTTTCACGGACAAAATGGTTTTGCTTTTTAAGTTATTTTCCCTCCTACAGCCGTCAAAATATATACGTCAGTTAAAAAAACGGACTGTCTGGCCACTACTGCGTCTTCCGTACTAACGTACGTCCGTGTGCACGGACGTACAGTCCGTAGAAATCACGCTCGTCTGACCCTAGCCTAAAAGGTACTAAAAAAAAAATCAATAAGTAAAGACTTTTTACTGCAGATTAAAATAATAAATGATTTATTAGATATTGCATAAAAACGGGAATATTTTTAACATTGAAACCTATGGGGTTCGCCTGAATAAACCTGCTGATTGAAACCACCGAACATCAGGGCATTTCACTGCCATTTCTCTGAGTCTCAGTACCACATGACTGCCTGAACCATGTGAAACGCACACGCGCAACTGCCCGCCCTTTCGTTAACACAGACTCTATTCTGGACTGAACACCCACCGGGAAGGGAATCAAAGCCACGGTGCACCCTCTGGCAGTGGCACCCCACTGCTGACAAGATGGCTCCACAGCATAATTGCTGTGTGCTCATATACACTCGGTTTGCTGGGAGTTTTACTGCAGTGGATTCTGATGCACTCATACACACCACACATTGCATTGCTGGGAGTTTTATTGCTGTGGATTCTGTGATACACACTGCATATTACTGTGAGTTTTATTGCCCTGGAGCTCTGGGATACGCTCATACACACTGCACATTACTGTGAGTTTTATTGCTGTGCAGTTCTGTGAAATGCTCATACACACTGCACATTTCTGTGGGTTTTATTGCTGTGCAGCTCTGATATGCTCATACACAGTGCCCATTTCTGTGGGTTTTATTGCTGTGCAGCTCTGTGATACACTCATATGCAGTGCACGTTTCTGTGGATTTTATTGTTCAACCAATTAGAGCGGCTGTGATCCAGTATACTTGACATGCGTGGCTGTTCTTTGTAAAAATGCTTGAATTTAAACATTTCATAATTTTATTTATCTCAATAGATACATTTGAAATGGTATACAAAATATACAAGTAGGCACTTGGTATCCACTTTTAATATAAAGAGAGGAAAAGGTGGAGCTTAAAGAGGAAGGGTGGGGATTAACCAGGAAGAGGTGTGCCCTTGACAGGAAGGGGTGTGTCAAATTTAAATTAGGGGGTGCACGAGTTTAGTCAGGCCTAGGGCAGCACAAAACCTAAATACACTACTGCACCTAGTGCCTGGAATCTTTCATCCCAGCAATATTTGGAAAGGATGAAAGAAAAAAAAAAAAGCTGTCTCAGAAAAATACATACAAAATTGCTCATTATCCTTATCTGCATGCACATATCATGCTTAAAATCAAATTGTTACGCTGGCATTTTTTTTTTCGAACATCACTAGTAGTGAAGGGGTTTATAATGCCACATTGGATATTTAATGGTCTACATTCCCTAAAACATTAAGGCTAAACACTATGGTAATTTTTGGCTGTCACCTGTAAGGCCATATTTCAGAATTTGGTAACTGGAGATTTCTGCAAAAAAAATACATACTCCCATTGGTGAATGAACACAGAAAAATCTACTTCATACGTACACAATGGTATATTCTATCTTACGTGACAGCCCAAATATGTTTAACACTGGTGGGTCCACTAGGTGAGATGCAGCTTCTCAGCCTTGCCAAAAAGGTTGCGTCTTTAAAAAAAAAAGACTAATTGGACACTCTTGAGCATTTTTTGGTCCATCGTTAGGGTTAATCTCAGCCATAAAAGCAGTGACCTAAAATTTTACTTCAATTTTCAGGCAATAGATTCTGCCTCTTTTTGATGCTCCCATCACAAGCATAATTAAACATCAACCTTAAAAAAAAAAAAAAAATGATAACCATGGTTTCTACACCTGATTTCAATTGAGTGACACTATTTTGGCCATGGTATCCCTGTCCAATGCGGTTGAATTTGGAGCATCTTTTTCTAAGATGTGACGTTACCGTGGCTTGAAAGCCGCGCATATGCCATGAGTGAAAGGTCCTGCCGGAATGAAGAGTGTCAAATATGTACATTTACACAGGCAGAAAAATTTAACTAAATGTTCTTTCATAGCATCTGGTAAACTCACGCCATGTTACCTTTTCTTACATTTAGGTTTCACATGGAAACTACTGGACTAAGACCATCAAGTGACCTTTCCAGATTCTACCCCAGGACGGTTCCTTAAATCACCACTTTCCCCAACCCAGCAGGCTGGGTGGGGGTGGATGAGCACTATTCTTTGTTGCACTAGCCAAGAACTGCTACGAGCTAGCATTAATGGATTGTATGGAAGGAACACTTGTTGTAAATCTATTGAACATTTTAACACTAGCACTTGTTCAGCATCAAAGCCATTTACAAAATGAGCATGTTACGTCGTATGTTTATTCGTAAGCCTTTAAAAGTATTTCTTTAAGCATCCATTATTGTTTAGTCCAGGGATCTCAAACTCTACCACCCCCAAGTTTCTAAATTACAAGTCCCCATGATTCTCTGGCCATCTATTGCATTCAAAGGATTCTGGGAATTGTAGGATCATCAGCTGGAGGGCCAGAGTTTGAAATCTCTGGTTTAGTCAAACGTCTCATGTCAGATTGAAACGGTACACCTACAACCATGATAAACTAGCATTACAACAGACAGGTTTGTGTTCTGGAGCATTGATGGGTACAAAGCAACCCTGGGTGCTTAAAGCTGTCTCGGCGTCAGTGTGGAATACTGGCCGAGACGATCTGGGTTTCTCTGAGCTACAGTGTTTTATTAGTCATGTTCCGGTGTTTGACATTTGTGTTTTAATATGTACAGCTTCGCTATGTTTAGAAAACGGTTACTGTAATAAGACTTGTAAACTAGATAAACCAGCAAAAAATTGTATATAAATATAGGAATTTAACCAGACAATGAACGCATCTAAAAGGTTCAATTTTGTATTAAAGTTATTTCTGTATTGAAGATCATATGTCTTGTTTGTTCCTTTTAATGTTGGATATTTGCCATTTTAGGGTAGCCACATCTTTTATAAAATTATGAAGAAAAAAAAATAAACCAAGTAGAAATCCCAGAATCTTGCTTATCCCCTTTAGATACAGTCAGGTCCAGAAATATTGGGACATGGACACAATTCTAACATCTTTGGCTCTATACACCACCACAATGGAGTTGGATTGATAAACACAATGTGCTTTAACTGCAGACTGTCAGCTTTAATTTGAGGGTATGTAAGATTTAACAAGTGGGAGGCACAACAGTAAATGGACAATTGGCTTCTCAGCTGTTCCATGGCCAGGTGCGTGATATTCCCTCATTACCCCAATTACAATGTGCAGATAAAAGGCCCAGAGTTCAAGTGTGCTATTTGCATTTGGAATCTGTTGCTGTCAACTCTCAGTGAAGCAAGCCATCATTAGGCTGAAGAAACAAAACAAACCCATCAGAGAGATAGCAAGAACATTAGGCGTGGCCAACACAACTGTTTGGAACATTCTCAAAAAGAAGAATGCACCGGTGAGCTCAGCAACACCAAAAGACCCAGGAGACCACGAAAAACAACTGGTGGATGACCGAAGAATTCTTTCCCTGGTGAAGAAAACACCCTTAACAGTTGGCCAGATCAAGAACACTCTCCAGGAGGTAGGTGTATGTCAACAATCAAGAGAAGACTTCAGTGAATACAGAGGGTTCACCACAATATGTAAACCATTGGTGAGCCTCAAAAACAGGAAGGCCAGATTAGAGATTGCCAAACAACACCTAACAACAAAGCCTTCACAGTTCTGGAACAAGATCTTATTGACAGATGAGACCAAAATTAACTTGTACCAGAGTGATGGGAAGAGAAGATTACAGAGAAGGAAAGTAACTGCTCATGATCCTAAGCATACCACCTCAGTGAAGCATGGCGTGGGCATGTCATGGTGTGGGCACGTATGGCTGCCAATGGAACTGGTTCTCTTGTATTTATTGATGTGACTGCTGACAAAAGCAGCAGGATGAATTCTGAAGTGTTTCGGGCAATATTATCTGCTCACATTCAGCCAAATGCTGCAGAACTCATTGGACGGCGCTTCACAGTGCAGATGGACAATGACCCAAAGCATACTGCAAAAGCAACCAAAGAGTTTTTGAAGGGACAGAAGTGGAATGTTATGCAATGGCCAAGTCAATCACCTGACCTGAATCCCATTGAGCATGCATTTCACTTGAAGACAAAACTGAAGGGAAAATGCCCCAAGAACAAGCAGGAACTGAAGACCGTTGCAGTAGAGGCCTGGCAGAGCATCACCAGAGATGAAACCCAGCGTCTGGTGAGGTCTATGCGTTCCAGACTTCAGGCTGTGATTGACTGCAAAGAATTTGCAACCAAGTATTAAGGGAAAGTTTGATTTATGATTATTATTCTGTCCCATTACTTTTGGTCCCTTAACAAGTGGGAGGCACATCTGCAAACTGCTGTAAGTCCTACACCGTTCACCTGAGTTGGATGTACGTACTCTCAAATTAAAGCTGACAGTCTGCAGTTAAAGCACATTGTGTGTTTCATTCCAACTCCATTGTGGTGGTGTATAGAGCCAAAGATGTTAGAATTGTGTCTATGTCCCAATATTTCTGGACCTGACTAGCTATTACGATGGAGGTGTATTACTGCCTGAAACATTGGGAGGTGGGACTTCATTGGTCCAACTGACATAGCATTCAGGCATCCTTCAGACAGCTGACTCATTGTTTTGGAACTACATCTCCCTTGATGCTCAGCCTCGCATTAGGTTGGCTGTGCATCATGGGCGCTGTAGTTCCAAACTACATGAATGTATGGTTGGAGTCTGCTTCTTGAAGCCAGAAAAAGGAGACTGACGCAAGATGAGAGGTGAGCTGTAAAAACATGCTTTCCCCTTCCTATGGCGCTAATTAAACGCTTTTCTTTGCTTTCTTTTGCACAGCCTGTGATGGCAGATGTGAATAATCTGAATTTTAATACCAAGGGTATTTGTAGGAATTTTATAAACAGAAACTTCAAAGTACAGGACTGAAATCAGTGCCCGCTTCTCCCTACGCCGCTGACAGCATCATGTGTTAGACGTTCTGTTGCCATCATAATGCAGGAGATCTCAAAGCTGATCGTTTTACCTCAGGAATCCGCGTGCAAGTTTCAATTTAGTTTCCATGTATTACTGAAGATACCAGTGGAAGAATTGAGGTATACAAGGTGATACCATTACCCTCGGCAGTCTTTGAAACGGCTTTGCCACTTGGTTTCATGCGTCTGTAGACTGGTAGGAAATACGCAACAATTAAAGAAATTTTAATACAACCTAACAACAGGTAACAGGTTCTCTTTAATGCCTCATTTAAATAATGCTTTGACTGTGCGAATGAAACGCGCAGGTTTATTCACAAACCATTAGTTTTGGATATTTGACAAGGCAAGCGCACACTGGCCAAATTACTACAAATTAAAGATCGGGAAGGAGTTTTGAGTATGACTCAGCCTGAAATTGAGATTTTCCCACAGTTCATGTCTTCGTTACCAAGTCCCTGACCCTTTATTTTCTCCTGCTCCTTGTGTCCGTCTCACTGCTGGAAGGTTTATAGTTCCAGCACAGTACTTTTCCACCCTGGTCTTTGTCCCAGCCCTTCTCTTTACTCGTGGAATGGTTCCTCACTATAGTCTGAACATTGGACAGCCAGAGCCAAGAATGTGAATCCCTCTTCATTTCACCGGTCCAACGAGCGCTTCTGAGCTGCTTCAATACAGGCATTTCTCAGCAGGTTGATGACTGTGCGTGGATCGTCACTCTTCATGATAGCACTTCCTGAGACGATCATATTTGCACCAGCCTGCAGGTGTGGGATAAAATTATGTTCAAGCTATGCCATATTACCAATATCTTGTTTGGACGTTAAAGGGGCACTCCTAAAAATATCCCTTTTTTGCCCTTAAATAACTGGGCAGATGCTGCTGACCAGTGTAAATTTCATCAGCTAATAATTTAGTCGACTACATGTAGATTTAAACTAAATAGCATTTTAGGGAAAATTGTGGTAGAGATGGCGTTTCCAGGTGTCACCTCTTAGACACCAGATGTACTCACACCCAGTGAAGTTGAAGGGGTACTGGATAAATACAACCGATACCCAAGTTAAACGATTTATTCCAATAAAATAAATTCAACAGTTTTATTTTATGGTCCTGGTGTTGTTCGATACAAAGGAGTATTGCAAACACTCGTCCAGAGGGGGATCTGGTACCCCTACAACTTCACCGGCTGCGAGTACATCTGGTGTCCGAGAGGTGACACCTGGAAACGGGAGTGCACATTTTATATGGTATATAAATTTTACTTTTATCAAACTGGCTGCACCATGTTTTCTTTGAGGTAAGAAGGACATAGGAACAAGGAATATTGCCTCGGTTTGAAGGAAGGGCCGTCTCTACCACAATTTTTCCCAAAACTGTTCTGGTGGTTTGAGGTATACCACTAGGATACGGCTGCTGGTTCACATACAAACTGTATCTCAAATCTAGACAAACTATTTTGTTTTGGGTTTTTTAAATCACTGCACAGTTTGCTTTGCCCACTGGGTGGCGCCAGATACACTCGTACCATTATCTAAATAGTTTTAATCCTTAATCTAAATGCTAAATTAAAATTTGCCAAACAACATTGCAGCAGACAGCGTGCACCCAATTTTAACTTTAGGCGATTTAGGTCCCCTTTCCTCCCTCAGCGCGCACTGCTCCTTCAGCTCAGGGGCTTCCGAATTTGGAAGTCTCTACAGCTTTGCTACGCAAATTGCATAACGTAAGATTTGAAAACTGCATCTGCGCAGGATGATTCCAGTAGCGCATGTGTGCACAGAACAGATCCATCAGCTGACTCTCTGATAACGTGCTACTGCAGGCGGTCACGTCACCATGCTGACGTTACTAGTGACAGGCGGCTGGGAAATTCTAAATTCTGGGGTGGGCGGAGGAAACTCTTCCACATCACCCAGTCATTACAGGGGGGGGGGGGGGGGGGGGGGGCGGCAGCGACATTCTACTCCTACTCATCCTGACCAATTTGTCTTTATAGAAGGTTGCAGACGAAAATAGCGGTGGGAAACAAAACGGCTCATACTTCTCAGATTTAAAAAGGGCCAAAAATTTAGTTTATTCCAAAAAAATTACTATGTCAGTTTTCTCAAATTTCTAGCAAACCAATGAACTATTTCATGTAATTAATTGCATGGTAACCCAATGGCAGTAAATTAATGATTTAATCAAGTCAGAAGTGGGCAAAGGGTTAAAGATGAGCAACCCTATACTAAACCTATCACCTGGACTCAGAGCAGTGGTTCCCAACTCTGGTTGTGAGGGCCCACTAATAGGTCAGGTTTTCCAGATATGTGAAGCACAGCACAGGTGATATGATTTGCTGCTCAGTGATTGCAGGATTCAGTCTGTATTCCCCAAGGTAACCCTTAAATCCTGGCCTGTTAGTGGGTCCTGAGGACCAGGGTTAGGGACCACTAGTGGTAGAGGACATTAGTGAAATGTCTGCATAACACTCTATATATTCAGGACCGCTCACCTCAGCACATCTATGTATATTTTCTGGTCCTACACCTCCATCAACTTCAATATCCAATGAAGGGAATTGGGATCGCAGCCATTGTACCTGAAAAACATGAGAAACGTAGGTACTATGGAGGCCAAAGCATTACAAGATAAACTCTAAAATGACAGCATGGCCTGTGCACCATTCTATACTTAAACACGTCCGGCCATCTGCTCCATGGACACATTGAATAACATTTGTTTTAGTGTCAAAACATGAATGTGGTAAGTGACAGCCAGATGACTGGCCAGGTTCAGAGCTCCATTACAATCTACAGTAATTTGGTTTTACCAAAAAAGAATTTCTCCACTCCTGCTTAAATAAAAGTATTATCAGTCTGCGTTACCTTTGGCATCATATCTTCCATAAACTTCTGCCCACCAAAGCCTGGCTCCACCGTCATAACCAGGGCCATGTCGATCTGACTTGCCCATGGAGCAAGGTATTCCACTGTTGTATTAGGTTTAATACCCAGCCCGACCTGAAGGAAAGACAGATGGGAGTCAGTGACACGTGAGGCAATATACACTGCTGCTCTGTATACAGAGGTAACATCTTGAGAGGAAATGTGGAGGAAAATATTACACAGGCCTACCAAGGAGGGTCATAAAAAGGTTTTCTAAACTTTAAGGTAGTTTCACAAAATTTGGGCTGTTGAATGCAAAAATGGACTCCAGATTAACTCCACCACATTTTTTTCCTCAACTGGCTTTGATATTTGTATGTTGTCTGAGGAGACTGAAAGATCAGGTCTGAAAAATTACCAGATGAAACCTATATATTATGGCCTGTAATGCAATATGAAAGATTAAATATATATTCCGAACTGGCCACGAAATAGGTTTCATGGGGGAATTTTTCACACTGCAAATCTCAATTGTTAAAAGAATTTTACACCTTGGTTATTTGGATTGCTGACACGTCCACGGCGAGCCATGTGTCACAACTGATTACAACACGCAAAGCCTTTCAGCATCCTAAAAAAAGGGAGTAAACGTCTAAGGCATCCAATATACGTTTATTTGCCCATATGGAAAACAGTTCAACATAACCAAGTTGTGCAGGAATTAGTACTTTGTAACAAAACATTAAAATAGTGAAAAAACGGTTTCTGACGTAAGATTTTTTTTTGTGATTTTTGAATTCAGCCAAAAATAATCAAGAACAGCTAACACCTTGGGAAAAACGTTTTCCATCGCAGACCTGCTTGTGTTTACGGTCCGCTCTGGCAGTATTAATCAAGAGCAGCGGAAGTGTACATGGCATTTAATGAGAACATATTTTTGCACAACCTATGAAGAATGGTGGCAACGTTAACCATATACTCGTTGCAAGCAGTGACAGACCTCATTGAAACAAAAGGTACAGCATAAATACAATGACCGCTATGTTCATTGCCAACCCTGGTCCTCAGGACCCCCTAACAGGTCAGGTTTTACAGATCACCTTGGGGAAATGCAGACTGAATCCTGCAATCACCGAGCAGCAAATCATATCACCTCTGCTGTGCTTCACATATCTGGAAAACCTGGCCTGTTTGGGGGACCTGAGAACCAGCGTTGGGAACCACCACATAACTTAAGATCTTTCAATGGAGGGTGGAGGAAAAAACCCACATACACCACAGGCTGCTCAGAAAGCCAAGTAAAACACAGAACACAAAACGGACAGATTTCACCGTACCTTCATACCGCTCTCTCTTATGTCTTTAATCAAGGCGCCAGGGTTTTCCGTGGCTTCCAGGTGGAAGGTGTACTGGTTGGCACCTGCCGCTGCCATCGGCTTCACCCACTGCTCTGGTTTAGCAACCATCATGTGCAGGTCTAGGGTAGAGCACAAGATTATTTGATTATGAATAGTTAGAAAATTACAAAAAAAAGTGGGTTTTTTTGTAAAGTGTTTCATGGTATGAGAGGCAAGTAGGGTTGTCTGATTATCCATGCTTGTCTACCATATACATGCCGATGGGCATGGAGTGAAAAAGCTGCCCTGCGATATGAATCAATATATACCGTAGGAAAGAAAAATCAACCAATCAGCGTAGAATCCAAAATAAACTGCTTTTATGAAGTAATTCAGATTCTTTGAAGTATATGGGTTGCAGGACAGCTTGACTCTGCTCCCTGCTGCATTAATAAAAAAAAATGTTGATACTGATTGGAAAACAAATTTTTGCTTAGAGTGTACGATTAAGACACGTTATTTTTGTTTCCTAACAAGACCACTGTGTGAATGCAAGGTTATGGATGATTGAAGGGCTGGTGTATCTTCATACTCCTATTTTGTGTTCCCATTGTATGGATGGCAAAGGGCAGATGGCAAGAGCCCATGGGCGACTGGGTGTAGGTGTCTGTACCGTATCACCCTCTCCATCCTTGATAAAGTGACCTAGGATGAAGAAACACTTCTTGCTTTTCCCTGGTGTCTCCAAAAAACAAGTAGCAGCAGCTTTCCAGCTATATAACAAACACTTTTACAAAAAGCAATATCCGCCGTCCAGACAGAAGCTATTTCACTGCTTACCAAAGAATGGGTCTTTCCCCAACTGCTTCCTTAAACATTCCACCACCGGGTGCCCAAAGGTGATATTAGGAACAAAGTGCCTGGAACATAAAAGTACATTTAGAGTGGGGGCAACACTTCGAATACCTTTGGAGAATAAAATGGGAGTATATTCTATATATAAAAAGAAAAAATTGTCATTACAGATTTTTAATCTAGCGGAGAATCACCACCGCTGAACATGGAGAGGGTCCACCAAAAATGGCCACCTCCCATACTCCCTTCAGCTGCCCAGGTTGCGTGGGCTAGTCAACTTTCAAGCAGTTTTTCTTGGAGCTTTAACCCCGTGCAACTGGCCACAATTGTGGAACAGGGGTCAGGATTTGGCATGTTTCTTCCCTGCCCCTATACACAGCAGTGACTCAGCCACGCAATGAAAGAGCATTACACTCCATTGAATAAAGTTTGGTTCCTCAAACTCTAAGGTTTTTCCTTTTCCATCTTCCCTACAATACAGCGAATGGATGCAAGGAATGGTCATACAGCACCACCTGCTGGCTAAATGTGTCATTACAACTCTGCAGATAAAAGGTCTTTTAGCTCACAGCAATTTCAGATTATCGCAACGTTCTACAGCAATAGCGCTCACTAATGTGTGGAAGCATTATGAGTGTATCACAACAATAACATTCAGTAGCTGCAAATTTCAAGTTCTAGAGCAGCGGAGTGACCTCGTTCACAGTCGAATGAAATTTATTTGGATCTGTGCAGTTTTAAAGGCTGTCAGTGACGCAGATCAGACAAAACTTTGCAGTTTGTCTAAACGGCTGAAGTGAGAAAATAAAATTACCCATTGACTGCCTTGGAGGCAACAATATTTCTTTGGGTACTTTATAACTATAGGGGATGAAAAAATAAAAAAGGTTAGGCATTTTGAAAAGAAACAGGGTTATTCAGAGAGAGGTGAAAAGCAGGAGAATGACTGGAGAATAAAAAAATTCTAGGTCAAAATATCCAAACCAGAAAATTTCTCCCTTTCATCTCGGCTATTTTGACCTAGAATTTTTCATTCTCCAGTCATTCTCCAGCTTTTCACGCTCTCTGAATAAACCTGAGGCCCCGTTCACACTGTGCGATTTGAAAATCGCGCGATTTTCATATTCGCGACATGGTGCGATAATGTCGCGCGACATCACTGTTTTGTGCGATTTTTGCAAAGCACCACCAATACAAATCGCAGATAGCAATTCGCAAAAAAAGGGTCATGTACCTTCATGGCGGTGGCCATCTTTAATACGTCACACTCAGCTACTCGCAGCATCTCCTCGGGTCGCTGCAAGTGCTAAATTAGCAGTGCTGAGCGGTTGAACGGTGTTCAATGGCAAGTTGCTAACTTAGCACTTGCAGCGGCTGAGGTATTGAACGCGCCTCAGGCTCCAGCTAGCTACATGCTGCGATACAATGTAAAGTAAAGATGTCAGAACACCAGAGCATCACATGCAGCATAGAAACAATAAACGCAAACATAAAGCATTATCCACCCACTGAATATAAAGAATTCTGTTTACAAGGGCCGCGTACACAATGTATACACAGAAATCCATTACAATCTGAATTAACTGTGTCCGAATGTGATTTCATAAAGCAACCCAATGTGACAGGACAATCTATAACATGTCCCTCTATACCAGGACAGGTCAAATGCTAGATCCTCCATAAAGGGACATTACCGCTAACATAAGCTGGAACTAGATTATTTTGACCTAGAATTTTCCATTCTCCAGTCATTCTCCTGCTTTTCACCGCTCTCTGAATAACCCTGATCGAGTAAGAATTTTTTTACTAAACATTAAACCAAGCACGTGTAAGATATCAGCAACATAAAACACAATAAGGGCATTTCCTGTTTAGTTGTAGTGACCCTTTAAGGCTCCCATGTTGTTTAAGCCCTGATCCATATGAATGTGACCTCGAATGTGTGATCCACTGGGTCTACAACAGCCCAGGCAGTGTGGATCACACATTGAACTTCAGCATCCTCAGGGGAGGGGGGGGGGCTGATTCAGCACCAAGTTTAGGAATTCGTCCCACCCAGCAACACTAACACCTAATGCAGTTGAAAGGAAATCCACTGAAGGGAAAATTTAATAGGGAATGGGTCTGCAAACCGGTCTAATGAGGGAAGTGCATTAGGTGTGAATGTTATGTTTTGTGTGTTTATTACATTTAGAGATTTTCTCTTGGGAGTGTGGTTTTATTTTAGCATTCATAAAGGTTGTGAAATATCCTAGCACTCCTAAAGGGTTTTTGTGAGCCTCGTTTTGTCTCCTAGAAGTGTTTGTTATGCAATAAAATACATAATATATTTATAATACAGAACTCTCCATAGATTGCGATAATCTGCCAGCGATACAGCACGGATTATCCTGCATAGTATTACTGAGCTCATTTATTACTTCCTAAAAAGTAAAAACTTAGCAAAAAAAAAAAAAAAAAAAAAAATGGAGCAATCACCCTGAAAAACAGTGAAATGTTGGCAATTGCTCCACTTCCTGTACATCGCTACAAACGATCATTAACCCCTTAAGGACGTGAGTAATTTTACAACTTCGGCGCTGTTTCGGAAGTAGAAGTTTGCTGAGCTCATTTTGACCATTTTTAAGTCACGTATTCTTATACCACCCAGACAAATTATATATCATTCTTTCCGGCAGACTTGGCAGATTAATAATATATCATTATTATATGTATATGTCATGCCCTGCCAAAATGCTATAACAAAAAATGTAAAAAAATTTGAATTTTCAATAAAATTTCAATCTTCCACAGTGTGTAAAGTGTTTTTTTTTTTAATTTTATTATCCGAGGCTCTGCGGTCATATTCTATTGGGTAGATTTGTTAAAAAAATTAGAACGGTGAACCCATTTTTTTTTTGGGGAGAAATTGCGTGATTTTAGCTAAACCCCCCAAAAAAAAAATCATTAGTGAAGCATCATTGTTCACATTATAATTGAAATGTGAACAATAGTGCTGCATTAAAAAAAAACAATTTTTTTTTTATTATTATATTTATTATTTTTTTATTATTTAATTTATTATTTTTTTATTATTTTTATTTTTACTTTTTTTACACTTTTATTTTACTTTTACCATGGTCATGTTTGATATCATTGGAAAGGCCATGCTCTGGCCTTTCCAGCAATATCATACATGACCCCCTAGCTGCCACCGATCAGGAGATAAAGGGGTTCAAAGAACCCCCCTATCTCCTGCAAGGATTTCCATGGGAAATCCCTTTGCAGCTAGGGGGTTCCCCGGTAAACTGACATCATCGCGCATGGCGCGATGAGTCAGTTGACCAGGGGGTGACCCAGAGGTGGGGGCTGCCATCCAAGATGGCGGCCCCCACCGGAAATAGGCCGCGATCGGGCACAAATTAGTGCCCGGTCGCGACCTGGCAGCTAAGGGGTTAACCCCCCATACATCGCTGGAAAGGTCAGGCTGTGACCCTTCCAGCGATGCTGGCCACAGCCGCCGGGGACCAAGCGATCGGGAGATAGAGGGATCCGAAGGATCCCTCCCCTCCCCTCCAGGCGCTTCCCCTGCTCCGGCGGGGGGGGGACGCCTGAAACTGACGTCATCGCGCCACCGGCGCGATGACGTCACAACGCCGGAGGAGGAATCACACTGATCTGACTCCGCGGGAGTCAGATCCAGCGTGGGAGCGACCGGAGAAGGTGAGTATCTCCCGGGGGGGCTCTAAACGCCGAGGACGTACATTTACGTCCTGCGGCGGCAAAGCCCGCCTAATGCAGGGCGTAAATGTACGTCCTGCGGCGTTAAGGGGTTAAAAGAGAACTCCCAATGTATACAACCATGGCCGAGTAACACTAGCTACATCCTAGATCATGGGGTCAGCAACCTTGGCCTTTCAGATGATTTGGAACTACATCTCCCATGAGGCTCAACCAAATTATTGAATGGCTGATTCAAAGGGGATGTAGTGCCAAAACATCTGGAGGGTCAAGTTTGCCGACCCCAGCACTAGATTACGGTATAAACTCCTGTGAACAAGAGTTGCTGCAGGTTGACAGTTTTACTTCTACCTCATTATATATTGTAAAGATCTGCAGGAGATAAATACTGCTTGTATGATATTTATATTCAATAACAAGACATACGTGTGATGAAATACAGGGAATATATTAGGACAGTGACTTTCACAAATTAACAGAATGTTACGAGAGAAACAGTATCCCGACACACAGCCTGCAGGATAGAGGAGACAGAAACAGGTCTGTATTCTGTACTGTTCGTACAACAAGAAGTATCACGGAAACCTGCAACATTGTTTTCATTGTATGAAAATGTGAATCAACACCCCAACAGATGAATGAAGACAGAGTATGACTGAAGGGCCGGAGTGTGGTGGTGAGGGTGGGCAAAAATGATAAGTGAGGAATCTATAAAAGGTTTTGGGGAGGATTTCTTTTTTTAATGCTTCTAACATTTTTATTTTTTTCTTGGCTTAGAGTAGCTTCTCCCTGTCCAAACAAAAACGCAAAACCTTAAAGGAACACTCTAGGCTAAAAATCACCCCCCTCTCCTTTTTTAAAATTATATTATACCTATTGCCCTACCTAGTTATTCAGTATTTTTATTTTTAATGTAATACTTGGCGTGTTTTTTTTATACTCACCTCCCTCCTCTTCCGCTCCCGTCCTGGTAAATGTTCAACTTGGCTAATGGTTTATGTGAGAAGCGCGCATCTCACGTAAACCAGCCAATCCCGGCCCCATCTTCTTCTTTGATTAGTGTTACGCGCAAGAGGATGTGCGCAACACTAATCTCAGCCGCTGCAGCCTGCTACTGCGGCGAGTTGGAGACGTCATCGTGCTGAAAGCGCAATGACGTCTCCTACTCGGCAATAGTTGGCAGAAGCGGGAAATATGAATCCCGCTCTGCTGACTGACAGCTGGGAGGGTGGAGTAAAGTTCTCTGCATCTCTCAGCTGTTTCAGCCGATAGGACATCATGACCACCTAAAAAAGCTTAGGTGGTCATGTTGCCTAGAGTATCCCTTTAAGGCTAGGGTCAGACGAGCGCGTGTTCTACGGACTGTGAGCCCGTGCAGTACGGACACACTTTTTGACGGGAGACGCAGTAGTGGCCACACAGTCCGTTTTTGTAACAGACGTATTTTTTGACTGATGTAGGAGGGAAAATAAATTAAAATGAAAAAACATTTTGTCCGTCAAAAATGCTGGATGTATAAATGCAGTCCGTCTGACCACGTTCCATCACTCACACACAAAGCTATGCGGACGTGGCGCACTCCGCACGTCCGTTCTAGCAGTATTACGTTCTTGCCTAACCTGCGTCCGTTTACGTGTCCGTCATGCGTCCGCACTTCTGTGCAGACGTACTTCGTGTGTGGGGCTCCATTTAACACAATTGTATGCTATCACGGATGTACTTGCGTGCAGTAACACTGCTCTCGTCTGACACGAGATCACTAGGGATGAGCCGAAAACCCCCGAGTTCGATTCGGGTCCGAACCCGAATTTTTCCAAATGTTCGGGTCCGAACCCGAACCCCAACCCCATGCAAGTCAATGGGGCTGAAAATTTGGTTTTTAGAGTGCCCTCCAAGAGGGCATATATGCTACATATTTGCCATAAAAGGTGTATGGGGGTCCGGGTAGTGCCCTGGGGGACAGGAAACAAGGACAAAAAGTTTAAAAAAATACGTTTTTAAAGGGACAGTGAGTTTTCCATGAAATAAGGGTTAAAAATAAAAACCAAAAAAAAATCTTTCAAATATCGTGCCTAGGAGGTCCCCATAACCTGCCCGTGAAGTGGCGGATTTGTAGGATGTATAGAAACACTTAAAAACAAAAAAATGATGTTTCAAATGACGCTAAATGCTTTTCCTTTATCCATAAACAACGGCTTGGGGCGGCAGTCTGTATGAAAAGAGGAGACATTTTCGTACACGCAGAAAAAGATGACTGATTTTTTTGGCTAAATTATTGTGAAACTTATGCAGGCTTTGGTAACAATAGGTGCTTCAAAATTGGTCCTTTAGCGTCCCCAACAGTGCCGTCACACCGTAACCCCTCTGAGGATATGAATCTGATACAGGCATCAGTGGCAGTGCACCCAAATATTGTGCTTTTGGTGCCAGGCCTGCAAGTATTATCATACAGTAACCCCTCTGTAGTATTGTGGAAGAATGCAGGGGTGGACCATGTGGTCCTATATTGAAGTGTTTTTTTTATCTGTTAATGGGCGTCAGTGCACCCAGATATTGTGCATTTGGTGCCAGACTGCCAGGCCAGCAAGTATCACCATACAGTAACCCCTCTGTAGTATTGTGGAAGAATGCAGGGGTGAACCTTGCGGTCCTATATTAAAAAGATATGCATCTGGTAAAGGCGTCAGTGCACCCAGATATTCTGCCTTTCATGGCAGCTACTGCCTTCACACCGTAACCCTTTTGTGGTATTGTGGAAGAGTGCAGGGTTGGACCCTGCGGTTCAAAAAATTAAAATGATATAAATCTGGCACAGGTGTCAGTGCAGCCAAATATTGCGCCTTTCATGGCAGCAAGTGCATTCACACCGTAACCCTTTTGTGGTATTGTGGAAGAGTTCAGTGCTGGAGGTTTTGTGAATGCAGAAGACATCCCCGATCTATTCCGTTACGTCAGCATCAGGGGATTGATAGCTGCTGATCCAGGATTGATTCATTTTTATAAATGTCAGCCGGTCTACAGAGTCGGTGGACAGACGCACTCTTTTGTCTGTGACAAAACCTCCAGCGGCACTGAACGTCCTTTCAGAAAGCACGCTGGATGAAGGGCAACCTAGTAGCTGCATAGC
This sequence comes from Leptobrachium leishanense, assembly GCA_009667805.1. NCBI lineage: Eukaryota > Metazoa > Chordata > Amphibia > Anura > Megophryidae > Leptobrachium > Leptobrachium leishanense. Next base: position 66,857,961 of record CM019069.1, on the reverse strand, counting down.
ATATTGGCTAAATTCTGGCCAGTGATCCAATCTCAACACCCAGTAAGCCAGTGGATCATCTGCTGGAAAGTTATCCAGGTCTGCCCTTGCCCCTAGGTAGTCCTGCACCATATGGTGAAGACGCTGGCAATGGGTGCCTACACTAGACGTCCCTGGGCGTCGTGGACTAAAAAAATAAAAAAATGCATCAGTCAAGCGGCCCTGGCCTTCACCACTATTCCTCTGATCATCCGCAGCCTCAGAAGCACTTGTGTCAGCACTTGGTAATCTACCAGTGCCTGGAAAGGTGTTACACAAGTGTCGCTTTAGAGCGTCCAAGTTTTTTCATCCTGTGCTCCCTCTGTGCGGGCAGGATGAGCTCTGCAACTTCACCCTTGTATCGTGGATCAAGAAGGGTTGCCAACCAGTAATGATCCCTCTCCTTGATAGCACGAATCCTGGGGTCCTTTAGCAGGCTTTGCATTATTAGGGAGCCCATGCAGCGTAGGTTGGAGGTGGCATTAGCTTCCGAGTCTTCCTGGTCAATGAGGATGACAATATCGTGCACCATCCTCCTCCCAGCCACGCACAAGCCCTTCTGTTTCTGGGCACACAAAACCATGTCTTGAGGAATCCCCACCTTCAATGCCCCCACTACTTAAATAGTCCTCCTCTTGTCTGATCTGAGTAGGACCCGCTGGAATGCTGTCTGCGGAAAGACTGGGGCCTTGAGAGCTAGGGGAGGCCTCCTCTTCCTCCCACTGCTCTGCCTCTAGAGCCACATCTATAATTCCCTGCAGAGTGTGCTCCAGCAGGAACACTAAAGGAATTGTGTGACTGATGAATGCACTGTCCCTGCTCACCATCCTCGTTGCCTCCTCAAATGGTGACAGTACAGTGCGAGCATCCTTGATCATCAGCCACTGCGGGGGGGGGGAACCAAGTTGACCTGAACCTGTCCTTGTGCCATACTCACACAGGTACTCGTTGATGGCCCTCTGCTGCTTGTGCAGACGCTGCAGCATTGCTAATGTCAAGTTCCACCTGGTGGGCATGTCACAGATCAGACGGTTTGTGGGAAGGTGGAATTCTCTTTGAATTTCTGCCAGGCGAACGCTTGCTGGGAATGACCGTCTGAAGTGGCTGCTGACTTTTCTGGCCTGGCTGAGAAGCTCTGGCAGCCCTGAGTACTTGGTTAGGAAACGCTGTACCACTAGATTTAGGACGTGTGCTAGGCATGGTACATGCGTCAATTTACCCTTGCGTAGGGCGGAGAGAAGGTTGCTGCCATTATCACAGACGATCATTCCCAGCTCAAGGTGGCGTGGTGTTAACCATCTCTGCACCTGGCCCTGCAGAGCTGACAGAATTTCTGGCCCGGTGTGGCTCCTGTCCCCTAAACAAACCAGCTCAAGCACAGCATGGCTTCTTTTTGCTTGAGCCATTGCGTAGACCCTGTCAGGCGTCGGTTTAACTGCCACTTCGCCAGACACAGAAGGAGGAAGAGGGAGAGGTGGTGGAGCAGACAGACCTCATACAAGCAGCTTTCTGGAGGCGTGGTGGATGAACAAGCTCCAGCACAGAGCCCCGTCTTGGATCCCTCCCAGCTGCAATCAGAGTTACCCAGTGTCCCGTGAAGGAAATGTAACGACCCTGTCCATGCTTGCTGGACCACGTGTCTAAAGTGACATGCACCTTGTTGCTGACTGCCTTTCCCAATGACTGGATAACATGGTCTTCCACGTGCTGGTATAGTGCTGGAATGGCCTTGTGTGAAAAGTAATGGCGTTTTGGAACCTGCCACTGTGGTACAGCACATTCAGCAAATTCACGGAAGGGAGCAGAGTCCACCAGCTGGAAAGGCAGCAGCTGCAATGCGAGTAATTTTGCTAAGCTGGCATTTAGACGCTGTGCTTGGGGATGGTTGGGACTATATTTTTTCTTACGCTGCAGCAGCTGCGGCAATGTAATCTGACTGCGTAAATCTTCAGCTGCTGGGAGGATGTCACATTGTGAGGAAGGACTTGGTACATCGATTACTGTAGCATCATCCCTGTCAGTGGAGGTTGTAGGCAATGACATGGCAGGACATACAGTGGGGGGGGTAGAGACAGATGAGGAGGAGGAGGACCTACGCAAAGTTTTGCGCCAACGGGATGCGTGGCGGGTGGTCATATGTCGCCTCAAGCACGTGGTACCCAAGTGTCCGGTGTTTATCCCACGCTTCAGCCTCCTCTGACATAGATTACAAATAGCAACGGTGGGGTCTGCTGCACATTTCTTAAAGAACTCCCAGACAGCAGAGTTCCTGCATGTGTTCTTTGAGACAACAGCGCTCTGCACCGGAGCAGCTCTGACATCTGATGCCTTGGACTGGCTAGTGCTACGGTTGGTCACAGAGGATGTTGTGCCTCCTCCTCCTCCTCAGTTCGATCTGGCACCCAGGTGGAGTCAGTGACCTCATCAATGTTATCTTCACCCCCTATCTCCTCGTCACTGGAGCCAACTTGGCAGTATGCTGCAGCTGCTGGGGCAACATGAGTGCCAGTTATTTGTGTGTCATCACTGGCACCCCCTTCCTCTAGGTTGATTATAATCCCTTGCTCAACCTCAGAGATTGAATCAGAGCACTGTAGTTGCTGTGCATCCTCAAGCAGCATGTCACTGTCATTGTAGTCAAACAATTCAGCTGACTCCTCCGTGTGTGATAGCAAGGCTACGGCAGGAGTAGCTGTGGACATGGAGGCTGCATTAGATGCTTTGGCAGCTGAGGTAGACTGTAAAGCACTACAAGCCTGGCTGGCAGAGGACTCGGAGGAGGATGGCCTGGCTAGCCAATCCACCAAATTCTCTGTATGTTGCTGCAGGTTAAGAAGACAGCCAGCACCAGTTATAAAGGACAAGCGTGCCCCTGCAGAGATGCACCACATCCACCACGACCAGAGGCACAGACTCCCGACACAGGGGCTGCTTGCCCTGTTATCTGTGTCTGGGAGCGTCTGCCTGTCCTTTTTGTTCTTTCAGACATGGTGAGTGATATATAGATTAAATATATACAGAACTCTGATTCAACTCTGGTATAAAGATTAAAGATTTACAGAACTCTGGTATAACTCAGTGAGACCCTTTGATGGGTGGCAGTGAAACCTCCTATAAATCAGTGAGACCCTTTGATGGGTGGCAGCCAGTGAGAACACTTTATTATTATAACAATTCCCAAATATTTTGTAGAAATTAGTGACCCCAAAATACTGCGTGGTACTGGCTGTGTGACAAGACACAGAAGATCACCTCAATTCACAAATGTATTAAAGAAATTAGTGACCAAAAAAAACTTGCTGGCACAGTGACAAGACACACATATCAATTCCCTGATATTTTGTAGAAATGAGACCCCCCCAGTAGCGTGGCAGACCGGCAGTAACAACACACAACAATCTCCTCTGAAATTTCCTCTGAAATGCGTGCAGAATCGGCACGTGGAAACGTTATATAGTGTGCTGCGGGACTAAGCTCTGTGAGCCCATGATTGGGCAAAATTTGCCCAATCAGGACTCTGAGCGGTGATTGGCATACTGTTGAACCTGTCTTGCACCAGACCTGTGGTCAGGTGCAAGGCTGTAGCCAATTACGAGCTTCAGGCCAGTGGGAAAATGCATTGTGGGCCATTGTGGACTCGAACATGCGCCGAACACCCGGAAATGTTCGGAGTTCGCGATCTACCCGAACAGGCTAAGTTCGGGCCGAACTGTCCGAACCGCTCATCCCTAGTGAACACAAGGAATTGTGCACAATAGCACGTATACCAAAAAAACCCGCAGAATACATAGGGGCCAAATATGAACTTTAGGAGCCAAGCAACAAATTAAAAGGAAAAAAAACTACTCATCCTGAACACTTTATCTTTAGCCACATTACACTGTATCACCAGCAGCTGGGATTTTGAATTTCCCGACTGCCGGCCACCAGTGACGTCAGAGAGTTTGCAGAGTTCACCGTCATCTTAGACTGCCTGCAACAGCGAGCGTTCCGAGAGGCAGCCAATCAAATCGACTTTGCACATGCGCACAGCTCTGTCTCATCATTCTGCGCAGGTGCTACAGATCTTGTGTACATAAAAGTGCACAAGTCCTGAGCTATGCGCAATCTGCAGATCCTTGCATTGCCATGGATATGAGAAGCCCTGAGCTGACTGGGAGCTGCGTGCGCCGAGAGAGAAAGTGAATAAAAAACACCTAAAGAAATTTAAAATAATAATAATTGGGCAGAGGCCGCCAGCAGAACCTGCAAAGATATATATGGGCAAAAAAAAAAAAAAAGAAGGAGGACTGTATTTTTAATAGAGTATTCATTTAAGCAGGTTTATGTAGTGTCAAAACCTGGGTCAGATACAAGATTCTCAGAGCTAGTGGCTACTGGACCCGTCAACATACACAGAATTACCAGAGCCTGACCGGTCCGTGAGCCGCTGGCTCAGAAAACATCAGCTTTGGCCCCATTGAATTTTGGGATCGTTCAAGAAAGATCTATAGAAAAAAAAACTGCCTGGCTGATAAATGTGTGCAACCGGCTACTACATTTTCTATCCATTTTTTCCGTGGGTGATCCAGAGGCTGCCTGGCTCTACCAAGCCCAGAAAAAAAATAAGTAAATCATAAATTTGATCCAAGGAGAAATCTGACGCCATTCTGGGGTCAAGAAGGAATTTTTTCCCAGTGTGTCGCATATTGGCCAGCATTTCAGACTGGGTTTTTGCCTTCTTTTGGATCAACAGCAGTAGGTGATGTGTGAAAGGCTGAACCCGATGGACGCATGTCTTTTTTTCAGTAAATATATATATATATATATATATATATATATATTCCACGAATGGAGCCGCACACGTGTAAATAAAATAACAAATTTATTAAATCTTATAAAATTGACCGACGTTTCGGCTCATGTGTGAGCCATTCTCAAGGTTACGTACATAATGAAAACATACCACTTAAATGTAAGACAGAGAATGAACTGCCAGCCCTCCTGCATGTGCATCCAATATAATTAAATATGCAAATCACATAAGCATCGCTGCATATGACCCATCACACGCCCAAGAAAAAAAAGTTACCACAGTGATGACAAACACAATACACACACACACACACACACACAATACACACATATACACACACACACACAAACACAATACACACACATATATATATATATATACACACACACACACACACTTGTAGAAAAATATCAATTCATTCTCCATTTAGAGAGCTGTACGGTCTCTAGAGACCAAACCATTAAAACTTGGTTCTTTATTAGAAAATAAACGGAGATGTGCCGGCTGGGTGGAGTAGAGGTAACATCACTGCTCTATAACCAGAGACACAGGTTTGAATCCCAGCCAGAGCATCTCTCTGGTAAGTGTCCTTCAGCAAGATACCGAACGGTACAGACTCGCCTACCACACAATATCTGCTGTTGCGTCCAGGGGTAACGTCTCTAACCTTCGACCGCGGAGAAGCAAGGTCAAATCCCATTCGGCGCATCCCTCCAATACAAATGTGGAGAAGCAAGTCTCGACTTTACAAGAAACGGATTCGATCTAACCACCAGGTCACTGATCTACAATCAAAGAAAGACAAACCGATCCCTCTCAGACGCCCCCACCGAGCGTCCTTGGGCACGACACCTAACGATATGGATGTGGCTACCTCACAAATACTTGTACTTCTCAGATTGTAAATTCCTTTGGACACAGGGACCCCCTGAATCAGGCCGTATCATCCATGTGTGGTATTCTAATGTGTCACCCCCTTGTACACTGACCTCATAAAAGCGCTGCAGAATATGTGGCGCTATATAAAAGGGATAATAGGGTTTACGCGCCCCTGTGTGTGTCCTACAGGACTCTTTAAAGACCTATTTTTGGGACTTTGCACCAGGGCACAGGAAATAGATTTTTGGCGATAAAGCAGAGAAGACGAGTGCTGACCCTCAGGTACAAGATTGTGTACACACACACACACACACACACACACATGTAGGTGTACAGAATATATAGTTATATTTGGCATTTTTAACATGCAGGCAGCCAAGCCTCGACTATATTATATTACACACATATACAGACTATTATTTACGTGTTTTAGAGTCACACAGGCAGCCAGTAATGAGTTATGGGGTCAGAGCGCTCTCCATGTGCACCGGTCATCACCCAGCAACACATGGGAGCCACAGCCTCCCCTCCCCCTATTATGCAGAGAGCCCTGAGCCTGCCTCACCCGTCCATCACGTCCAGATGCAGGTAGTCGGCCCCGGAGAGCAGCATGCGCTCACACTCGGCCGCCAGACGGGCCAGGTCGCTGTTCAGTATAGATGGCCCGATCTTACACCCGGACGACATGATGGCAGACTGACTGGCGGTGGGCGGAGAGCCGCAAACAGATCCGCCCACGTGTTCCCAGGCAACCGCTCTGCTCCAAGGGAGTTGTAGTTTAAACAGGCGGAGTTTCCTTAAGCGACCAGGGACACTCTTACTAAATTTCCCGACATGCACCGCAGCACGTTCATCAGATTGACGTAAACCTTGCGTCTAAGACGTAAATACATACATAGGGGGCTGAGGCAAAGAGAGAGGTGTATGTGTGGTGGTGTGTGTCTATGCACACCACATGTACAGCTAAAAGGACATCTAAACACGAACGAATTTATAACTATATTTATAAATAACATGCATTTAAATGTAAATTCCATCTTTTTATACACTTATGCATTTTTTATTTCTCCACCCCGTTTCGGTGATACCATTTTGCAGAAAATACAGGGAATTCATTATTTAGTGAATGGTCACGGTATTTTGCTGAAATTGGAGTCACTAAAACCCCACGAAAAAGTTGGTGAACGTCGCCGAACAGCAACAAAAAGCGCCGAAATGGCCTCGGAGAATTCCAAAAAACTGGGGGGAAAGGAAGTCTCCTAATCACCAAATCTGAGTTTTAGGCTAGGGACAGATGAGCGCATTTTCTGCAGCCACCGTCAAAATGTACGTCGATGCGTGCGCACGCATTTTTTCACGGAATGCGCTTGAGTGGTCGGACGATGCTCAATTCTGGACGTATTCCATGACGGTGGGGTGAAAAAAGAGAAAAATCAGATGAATCTAATCACTTTAAAAATGAAATAATAAGGGCAAGGGCTATAAAAAGTCGTTTCGGGGATGGTGGCGTTTTTCTAAGATGGATCCTGCACACGTCTTTGTGTTTGGTGTGATGGGGTACCTGTACCTAAAGAGGAAGAGAAAGCGGCGAACCTGGGTTCATGAAATCAACGCTGCCAGACCCACGCATGGACACTTTGTGACGCTGTACAGGCCACTGCGAGAGAGGGACCCCGCGAAGTTCTTCAACTACATGCGGATGTCCATCGCCTCCTTTGATGAACTGTTGTCGCGGGTACGGGAGCCGCTGACCAAGAGGGACACCAACATGCGGCCCGCCATACCACCGGAGGAGATGCTGGTCATCACTTTGAGGTACGTACTGTCACACACCTGTATACATGACATCGCTGCCAGTCACCTGACATGAGTGCATCATGTCTGTAGTCACATGCCCACTGTTACATGCACACACACACACACACACAGGCATCACATCACACGTACATAATCATAAATGACTCCGACAACAATGTTGATAAATAATACTATAATATGAAATGAAACTGTAATATATTATGGACATATATTACAACTCGTAAACTGAAGGTCAGTATATATACAAAATCAAAACAATAACACATAACAAACAAATAATCAAACATATTTAGCTCATGTATCAAAGTTGCTGATACCGCGGAGCATCTGGGTCATGAGGGCCGGTGGTGTGGCTACAGCTGGACCCCGACTCCGTGTGTGGCCTGGCTCCAGGGGGCATGGCTGGGTGGGTGGACAGCACCTCACTGGAGACGGAAGATCCACTGGCGGATTGTGGCACAGCATGGTAGGCGGCTGCGTGATGGGGACGTGAAAGGATGTCCTCCAATATCCCGAGAGATCTGTGGCGATACTCCATTTTCTCCGCCTCGCTCATCCTGTTCAGGAGGAGCGTACATGCATTGGAGAACGACATGTCGACGGAGTCCGCAAGCATGCAGCGTTGGTGTGCATGGGTGGTCTGTGCCTCCATGAACATGACCATGGCCTGCTCCAGGTCTGCAGCCTGTGCCCTTCTCTTCTGGCCAGGTCTGGTGCTGGCCGTTGTCGCGGTACCTGCCACCTGTGGTGTCGCCAAATCCTCCTCCATCTGCGACTCAGCACCACCCTGGTTCTCCTCCTCCTGGCAGCTGGCAGAATCTCCTGGCACCATTTGTTGTGCCTGGGTGCCGGAGGTCGATGGCTGGTCCATGCTGCTGACAGACCTGCGCGGCTCCTGGGTCCTGCGGAGGAACGATAGCTGCTCTGCGTAAATGTACCCCCGGACCTTCTTCGCACCAGCTCCAGAGCGCGCAGCCATGGCCTGCTTCTTCTGGACGCGCATGTAGTTGTCGCGTACTGTGCGCCATTTGTTCATTGCCTCTTGTGCTGAAAAACATGATGAGAGTGACATTAGCTTGTGTTCATGGTATGTGATCATATTCAAACAGTTTTGTTTTGTCTTCTAGGTATCTCGGTAGTGGGTGCAGTTTGAAGGATCTGCATTATAGCTTCCGCGTTGGCAGATCAACAGCTGGTGAGATCGTCCGCAAGGTGTGCCAAACCATATGGGAGACCATGAAGGGCGAATGTTTGCCAAGACCGACACATACGGCATGTCTGGAAATTGCAGCAGGATTCTGGGAGAGAGCCAACTTTCCAAACTGCCTTGGAGCCGTGGATGGCAAACATGTCCGCATAGTGAAGCCACCGCACAGTGGCTCACTGTATCAGAATTATAAACATTACATTTCTATTGGCCTACTGGCGGTGTCAGATGCCAACTATAGTTTCGTGTATGTGGATGTCGGTTCATACGGCAAAGACTCTGACTCCACACTGTTCAGGAACTCCACACTGTGGAATGAAATTGAGAGTGGGACCCTGAACATCCCCAGACCCGCACCATTGCCTGGCAGTGACGTGACAGTCCCCTATGCCTTCGTGGGTGACGAAGCATTCGGCCTATCCACACACCTCCTACGGCCCTACTCTGGGACACACCTGACTGTGAAGAAGCGGGTGTTTAATTATAGGCTGTCGCGGGCGAGACGGTATGTGGAGTGTACCTTTGGCATACTGACCAACAAGTGGAGGATTCTACATAGACCGCTGGATGTAAATGTGGACTTCTGTGTGGACATAGTGAAATGCTGTTGCATTCTACATAATTATGTGCGGGCCAGGGATGGTTTTAATTTTGACGATACCCTCACAGTTGTCGGTCTTGAGGATGATGTGAACTATGACATCATAGCTGTGAATAGATACAGCAACAGGTATCGCGATGCTCTATCTAATTATTTCATCAGTGATGCAGGTGAGGTGCCCTGGCAGCTGGGGAGCATTTGAGTTTCACATCAATGATTTCATTTGTTTGTTTATTATCATTTTTGTGATTTACATTTATGGGATTATGAATTAAATAATATTATACTCACTCTGTATGTGCTGCTCCTTCTCGGACCAGGTATCGTACTCCGGGTACACATGACGGGACACCTCGACCCATGCGCTCGCCTTCCTCCCCTTGTCCTTATAACGCTCGCAGGCCGTATCCCAGATCCCTGGATGCTCTCCCACAGCGCTTATCAGCCTCTCCACGTCCATCTCTGGTCCAGCAGCCATGTTCAACGGTCGCAGGTACACTCCAACGAAATGCAGGAAACTTTGGCAGTTTGGACGTTATGTAGGCCGCACACTAGCAGCGTCTGACGTCTCCTAATCACGCACACACGCTGCCATGCGGCCGCCGCGCACTTTGTACGTCAGTAGCAGTGGTTTCACGTTCTGATAAAAATGCGTTCATTTGCTGGTTGCGTGGTGTCGGCGCACTTTTGTACGCACGTACTGCGTATATTGGCCGTCATTGGCCGTTATGTGCTGCTACTGCCGCCGTGATTTAGTGCGTCTGCACGCGCGTTCCGACTGCCCCACTCTGACCCTAGCCTAAAACAATAAAAATGTTACAAAATGAGTAACAGAAAGGCCCTTTAAAAATAATAAAAGGATCTGTTACAAAATAAGTATTTTTTTAAAAAAAAAATAATTTCCTAGAAAATACAAAAAGGTGTTCTGAAGATTAATAATAAAGGCTTATGCTGAAAATAAAAATAAGCTTTTTTTAAGTTAAAAATGATATGTTTTTACATTGAATCCTATGGGATTCGCCTGTTTAAACCTGTCAAACCAAAACACTCAAAATCAGGGCATTTCACTGTCGCCGCGTTGAAGTTCGTGTTTTGTGAATAGACAAAGCATTACTTCTCTATGGGACAATGTAGCTTTGTAATGTTATGTAAAGATTTATGTTTTTGATGTGTATATGGGAGGGTTAAATTCAAAGGTTTTCAAGCAATTTGATTACCGGCATTACCTTGAATAAACATTGGGTTAACATTTGCAGCACCGAGAATAAAATATGCCTCCCGGCATACGTAGCAGCGTTGTGATGCTTGACGGAGCCGGTCACATGCTGCAGCGTGTGCACAAATTGCGCTTGTTGCATTGGACGTGCTGCAGCTGTGCTGAAAGCCTCCCCGTCAAAGCGCTACGACTGCGTTCGATGGTGCTATAATGCGCAATCCTCCATTGGATGATCGAGTCTTGCAGCGCTGAGCGCACTAACTGCGCTCAGCGAGGTGGCCAGACCAGCATCAGAGAGGAAGGAATATCCACTCTCACGGACGTTCCTTCCGCTCTCAAAACGCTTGTCTGACCCCAGCCTAAGTTGGCTTGATGGTCCCAATAAAATGGTTCCCATGCCTCCCATTTGGCGGCTGAGCAGTCACGTTGCTGTGTGCCTGTGCCAGTGGAAGCATCATGCCACTCCCCAGGACAGGATTATAGGAATAAAGCGCGCTTTTTTGCCATTAAATAATTATGCAGAGATTGCTGGCAGCCTCAAACCAATATTTTTTTCTAATTCTGCTGTTTTTAGTCACCTTTTGTCCCTTGTCTCTTCAGCGCAATTTGCATGGCATTGTAACTTGTGTAGTATCTGCAATTGTGCACTTTACATACGCAGATCTCAACCATCAGCTGCCTTTCTGAGAACCCATGCTATTGCGGGCTGTCTGACAGGGTGACGGTGGCACACTCTCTGCATGCTGATGTCAGTCGAGGCCATTCTGGTGATTGGCATCCAGAAGATTCAAAATCCCGGCTGTTGGTGTACTTGGGTGGGGTGGAGGAAACTCTTCATCCAGCAATTTTTCCGGATCTTGGCAGAATGGATGGGGGGGGCACTCCTCACTTGCTGACCACTTTAGAACACTAAAGTGATGAGGATGAGTAAATTATTCCTTTAACATAAGCGCCGCAATGACCCATGTACTTCATGAATTTGCAGGAAACAGTGTGAAAATACTCAAGGTTCTGCTTGAGATTGAAAGACACATGTTCCGGTTACATGTTGCAACCCAAGATCATGAATAACATGAGCATTTACCTCTGACCTCCTAAAAGGCTGAACTTGATGGACACACGTCTTTTTTTTCCGCCTGTGTAACTATGTAAAGAACATAGTGCAAAATAGATATTTGTCTTTAATCACCGTGGGGAGATATGAATATTTTACAAGCCGGGACCAAAATTCTACAATGTGTGTTAATTTTGTGGCTACATTGCTTCAATGTGGAAAAATTGCATTAAACACATTGGACTCTATTCCATAGCTGGCGCTAATGTAGCGTCTCTATATGTATTCATTAGTGTTAGATGTTGACGCTACAGTCAGGTGAAAAAGTTTTGCACTTCCCAGCTTGCGCGAGAATACTGTACTGGAACGTCTCTTGTACTTAACATGGGGAGCGCAATCTATTTTTAGCGACGAGCAAGCAAACGTTTTAGGGATGCACAAGCCAACATTTTAACACCTTCTAAAAGCTGGTGCTGAATGATTCTGCGAATGCAAAATCACTTAACATGCTCCAAAACCCCCCTACAAATCCCATACTGACATCTCACCCTCAGCGAAAAAGGTGGCCCGATCATCCGCTTCTTCTTGTCGGGAGCAGAGTGAGACTGGGAACAAATTGTGCAGAGTTCGCAGCCCAGAAACTCAAGTTTCCATGAAGTCCTATGGACTCCAGGAGCTGATTCTCGCGGTGTCGCGGAAGCAATACTGTGGGAGTCAGGGAGGTTAGCGCTGCATTCCAGGGTGAGGTGCTGAGATACCGTCCTATTCCGGGGAAGGTGCTAACATGGAGCGAGAATCAGCAAGCGCAGATTTTACTGCTTGCCGTCTACATGTTAGCGTCAACAATGGAATAGAGCCCATCGTCTGCAATCGTGAGCTTGAAAGACACCAACAAAGTAATGTATTTTTAAATATATATTTATTATTTATACATTGAATTTTCACACAAAGCATTTGTTTTTCAACACAACCCTTATTCTTTATTGTGACATGTGTACACATTTACACGCGGTTAAATACATATATACTTTATTGGCAATAAAAGGTCAAACACTTAAACTCTTTCTTTTTTTTAATAAATCGTTCGGGAACTTTTCAAGTATCACACAGTAGGACCACATAAATTAACTAAAGCATTTCAGGGTTATTTTTCTCTCTATCTTCTTCACTGTCAAGCTTTTATGGGCACTACTGTATGTTGATCTTAGTGGAATCAAGAATTTAGATGACTTTTGCTTTGACTGGATAGTCTACCAGTGTTCAATTATATATTTTTTTTCTTGTTATGTTTTTTACATGAACTGGGCTGTTACTCCTGGCTGTTGCAGCCTCTCTGGTGAGTACAGGCTCAACGCCATTTTTTCTGCATGTATGTATATTATGCTGTAACACCAGTTGGTCATTTTTTCTGCTGTTCCTTTTTCCATGTTTTTGTTTTCAACCCCAAATGGGAAGTGCTTGGTGCATGTATAAATAACCCCACCATTTTATCTGCCTCTCCTTTAGCTGAAAAGCAGCAGGAGGGGCATGTAGTTGCTCAGAAGAGCAGCTTTTGGTCAGGACTCACTCTACCAAGAGGTGCCTTGATGGGGCGAGTGAGCTTACGCTTCAATGGCCATTTAAGCAAACTAAGACCTCTGACAGTGTTTTGTTGCACATGGAAATATATAGAAATGAGCGCAAATGACATATTATTATTTTTTTTTTCTTGTTATGTTTTATACATGAACTGGGCTGTTACTCCTGGCTGTTGGAGCCGCTCTGGTGAGTACAGGCGCAACGCCATTTTTTCTGTATGAGTGTTCAAATATACCATAAATATGCCATCACCTGACCACTTCAGGACTCTCTTAAAATGAAAAGGCGTACCAAATAGGGAAATGTTTGTTGGTTTTATGAAAAATACAGCATCGCTTAACTCTTTTGTGTCTTAGAGCTGAGCTTCCTGTTTGTTCACTCAATTCCCAACCCCAGCACAGAATATCAGACCACTCCTCACACTTCCAGCAGTAGACTTTGTCATCGAAAACTCATTCGGCTCTACGAAAATATCTGGGACACTATTCCACCCAAGCCGTTAGCAGTAATGAGTTAAACTCTATGTACATTTGATAAAGCTAATTGCCCCCGTCTGAGCCGCTAACATCCCTTGTGGTCTGGGTGTTACGGCCATCTACTGCTCATAAACTGTTTCCATGCTTTGTATAAGAAGGGCAAATGTTGTGTCAACATGACAATAACAAGCTCCCTCGCTATTTCAGTACAATAGAAGCCACTATGGCAGGATATTGTACATTTGTGCCTCCTATGTTTTGTATAGGAGTGAAAATGTGTTGTGATATGGAGAATGCCAAACAATCACAGTGTTGCTTGTTATTCTTGCTGGAAGCCAGTATTTTAGAAAAAGTAATGGCTGCCAAAAGCTGCACCAACAAAATCACTTAACATGGGGGGGGGGGGGAATATATAAAAAAATACAAAACCCTCTTCCAATCAGGACCCTCATTTGATTTCTACCTAGAAAGTACAGAATGACAGCTATCAACCCAAGATAATAGTTCACATCATCCCAAGTCATCTAGCTATATATTTGTCTCAAACTGACCCCCAAAACAGGCTTGGTGCACTCAACACTCCTGTCTAAAGTGCATTAGCACCCAACATACTGGGTTACATAGGACAGCACAAAAATTCCAGCCAAAATGTAAATTCTGCATGAAGGACAAAATTCAGCTTATTCGTGGTAAACCTGTCAGTTATCTGTGAGCGGGAGTATAAAAGCCTAATGTCAGACAAACGCAGTTATCACGTCCGTGTTGCTGCACAGTTTAACGTTCGTCGTAGCATAGAATCATGATCAATAGAGACCCACACACGAAGTACCTCCGCACTGAGCTGCGCACGCACAACGCACGTGGCAAATGGACGTAAGTTAGGCAAGACGTAAAACTGCTACCATGGACGCGCAGAGTGTGTTACGTCCGCGTAGCGTTCTGTGTGAGTGATGAGGAGATGACAGACGCAGCGCATTTGTGACATCCAGCACCTTGACACACCAAATGGCTTTTCATATCCTTTTCAAATTTTTATCATTTTTCATATTAATTTTATTTCCCATAATTCCCTTTTTTTTTTCTATGTCCGTCAACAAAAACGGACCGTGTGGTGTCTACTGTATCTTCCGTCAGTACTTCCATCCATTATGCACGCACGCAGAGTGCGCTCTGACTGCGTTCATCTGACATTAGCCTAGAAGTAACATGTATCAGTTACTCTGTTTCTGTAAAACAGCTCAGGAAACTGTCAGAACACCATCAAATGTATTGGTTCACATTAGACTATCTTATAGGGCTTGGAGTCCTGTCTATATTCATTGCGCTAGAAAAAATACTTGCGAACACACAATTTCTTTATAAAAGAAAGTGAAAAAGACAGTAAATGCCCTGCTCCCACCTGTCAATCAAACCTTCTACATGGAGGTCTGTGCCATTGGCAAATAGTCTGTCTTAAGGATTGACAGGAAAGAGCACGAGAATCCTCCGATTACAGTGCTTCCCATCCTTATCAAGTTCCCCTAACAGGTCAGGTTTGCCTAGTATAGCACAGGTGATATGATTTGCTGCTCAGTGATTGCAAGATTCAGTCTGTATTTCCCCAAGGTAATCCTTAAAATATGGCCTGTTAGGGGGACCTGAGGATGAGAGTTGATAACTAATGACCTATTGGGAAAAAGGGACTTTAAACACTAATCTTTAGCTTCTGGAAAGAGGAAAAGAAAATGTGCATTTGAAATAAACTCCTTTACCAGACACAGATATTTTGGCTCCCACGGCAAACCAACTATAGGTAGAAACGGTTTTCACATCCCTATGTATCTATGATGTGGGATGTTGTTACTTTCAATACGTTACAGTTAAAACATTTACCACTTAAGATAACTCATATAAATATTATAAACAGAAGAAGTCTTTCTAGATATGTTAGAGGAGGAATGAACACAGTGGTGTGGTAAGTACAGTGAGCCAGGGTGACACGCACAATTTGTATTCAGCAATACACCTATAAGGCCTCAAAACAAACTTGTAAGCAGCATTAGATTCTAGTGTCACAGTAACAGGGGCAGTCCCAGGTCCAAAAGCAGTGGCAGAAGATAATGTCACATACTATGGGTGCCACGGATTACAACTCACGCTGAACTATAAACTTGTTGTAGTCCATGACAACTTAAGTGGCATTCGTGATGTATCTCTTTGCGGCAGTGGCGTGGTTTCTTATATAAGCCTGAGATATATTAACGTAGGAATCAAGATACATACTTACTAAAATTCAAATAGATATAGCACATTAACACTGAACATAACTGCTGTTTTGATGTTCTTTGGGAGGAGGTCCCTTCAACACGCGTTAAAACACCCCAAAAGCACAACAACGTGGTGAAAGGAGCACACTCCTCCAAGATTGAACAGCACAATAGCTAAAGGATTGACGCTCTCTGTGTGTTGTTTTGTTTTGATTATTTTTTTTTAGCGGGTTCCAAGAGTTACAGTCTTCAAGCTAGAACAAAAAACACACCATTAAAGCCAGGTGAGGGTACATAACGGCAAAGATCTCAGCATCACACATGGGACTCGTCCAGGTCCACATCTGTCTCTCCCAGCTCGATGTGAGAAAAGTTAAAGTGACCCGATACAAGGGGATTCTCCATCCCACTGTCTTCGGTGATGTGTAGGACGGTGTCTCCATACTGCAGCAAGCTGCTGGTCTCCAGACCACCAAAGTCCTCATTGTCTGAAAGGTGAGAGGATGGAGATCTGTGCAAAAGAGGAGCAGCTGCTCCCCTGCTGGGCTCAATGTCCTCCTTCCCCAGGAAGTGGCCCCCTCTCTGGAAAATATCAAGGGAACAATGTAGTGAATAAAGACAAAAGGACAAATGTATCACATTCTGGTATAGCACAATGTCAGTTAAAATATACTGATCATACGTTCCACACTTTATTGTCCAATTCTTATTTTTTATAAAAAAAGGAATAAAGAAAAAAACAGACACCTATGTAGCAGAGTAATATTGCTGCTATATATGATATTGTGTGCTTTTTTGTACCACAATAAACACATATTTTAAAAAAAACATTTGTTATTGTCTTTTCTTGACATTATTGTTCGTTGTTCACATTTTTCTCACAGTATTACGATTTTTCTGTAAAATGTAAGGAATTCCTGAGCAGCCGTTTATTTTTATTTACTTTTTTCACCTGTTAACTCAAGATAACAAATTTCTAATTTTCTTCTAAAACGACACCTCCTGTAATTTTCCAAATGTTTTGCAAGAACAAAATTCAGTTGAAGTCAATTTCTTTCATAAAAATGTATCTCCATCCAAAAATGTTTGCTTGCTTCTGAATTAGAGTGCTTTTTAGGGTTAGGGTTAGATAACAAGTAACAAAAAATAAAAGTACACGGCCACTCCGGATCTTCCATAAAAATGTATATATTAACACTTATAATTGTCTGTCTAGCTTTGTTGTAGTTTTTATGCTTCTTACTGTATGTCTGTCTTGACTTTAAGCAGACACTTGTTGTACTTGCTCAATCAATTTGCTTTGCCTAACATAAAATTCTGCTCCAAATATCTAAAATTCTGTCACATAAATGAGTAACAAGCATCTTTGGAAATGATTTTGCAAATAATCGAATATCAAATAATCTAATAGTGCCAAATGTATTAAAATTTACAGGATCACTCATTAGCTGAAAAATGTGTAGATAAAAAGATCCATACTGGGCAAAACACAATGTCAAATTGCCATTTGCTGAGTCACAAAACTGTACAATCTCATTTGTAGAATATGGAATGCATACCTTCCATGTGTCTCTCTTTAAAAGCTGTAAATTAATCTGCCCCTTTGGCTATTTATTTATTTGTTTATAAATTATTTTACCAGGAAGGATACATTGAGATTTCACTCGTTTTCAAGTATGTACTGGGTCCTATTTTAGAGAACTTTTCCAAAGAGTTTTGGTGGGTGAGTAGATGAAGAAAGTAATCTACAAATGTATCAAATATTTTAATTTGTTTTGGTAATAAAATGTTATCTTCGCACATACATATTACTTCTTCAGTTACATGTATATAATCATCCATGGGTCATAACCTCTCTTCTTCAGGTTGACATTGTCTGACTGTCACTATAACTAATGTTTTTTCTTCATTTATCGAAAAATGTTTTTCAGAACAAACGATGGACCCAGTCAGTAAAGACTAGCTTGTAACTCTGGATTTATTAACAATGGAAGTTAAAAAATGAATGTCAATCTTCATAATTCTTCTCCATTTTGCATTTTGTAGACTTGTACACATCATAATGCTTGCTACCCATTGGAGATGCATTGTAGACCATTGTAGTTGTACCCAACGTATCCAGGCTTGCATGTCAGAGTGATAGATAATGACAGAATGCCTTCTAGATCATTTTCATTGAGGAACACGTTTTGTTTTGGATATAATGTTGATGTTCTAAAACAAAATGACAGAAGAGTCGCTGGGATGATAAATGGTTCCTCACAAGCTACGAACTATATGGCAGCTGTATCCTTAAGGGAATTCCATACAAAAACCCTTGCAATAATAAAACATATAACACAATTAGGAAAGCGCCTTAATAGCCCACAGAATATGTAGAACGATAGAGTGTTTGTACCAAATTAATCAAACACCTCAACACTGTGTATACACACAAGATATTACCCTTTTGGGTGATGATTGAAAAGAACGTCCAAACGGACTGGATGCCAATTTTTTCACAGCATACATATATGGAAAAAGGAAAAAAGAAACATAGCGCAACAAGTATAATCAAATATCAGCAAATATACGTGTGACAATAAACCACTCACGTGGATCAGAGCCTAAAGAGTTAAGGCTCAAATTTTCAGCATTGGGTCTCTTCAGGGATGACCCCGTCCCATCTCATTGGATTATTGCAGACGTTTATGCATGAAAACAACAATAAAAACAGATCATTGCGTAGTTCCACAGAATCCCACAAAAACTGGTGTATCTACATGGATCAACTCACATTGCCCTGTGGAGAAACACTGGCTCCGTACAAGCGCCTCAGTTGTGTAATAGAGGTACACCAAAAACCTCCCTTTTCCTTTCAAAAGAATGGGTAGCTCTTGCCAATGGACAGTTAAAAAACTTTAATTCCTAAAAGGAATTTATCCACAGGCTCTGGGCAATGTGAGTTGATCCATATAGATTCACCAGTTTTTGTGGGATTCTGTGGAACTACGCAATGATCTGTTTTTATTGTTGTTTTCATGCATAAACGCCTGCAAGAATCCGATGAGATGGGATGGGTTCATCCCTGAAGAGACCCAATGCTGAAAATTTGAGCCTTAACTCTTTAGGCTCTGATCCACGTGAGTGGTTTATTGTCACACGTATATTTGCTGATATTTGATTATACTTGTTGTGCTATGTTACTTTTTTTCTGTTTCCATATATGTATGCTGTGAAAAAATTGGCATCCAGTCCATTTGGACGTTCATTTCAATCATCACCCAAAAGGGTAATATCTTGTGTGTATACACAGTGTTGAGGTGTTTGATTAATTTGGTATAAACACTCTATCTACATATTCAGTGGGCTATTAAGGCTCTTTCCTAATTGTGTTATAATGTTGATGTACATCTGACTATGGCAATCAACAAGTTGTCATCATATGGATATTGTCTGTTTCATTGAGCCAGATCACTGAATATGTTATTCGCAGATTGGTATTGTCTAGCCACTGTATGGTTCCTGGAGCACCCAACTGACCTTTAATTGATTGAAAACTGTGAGTGAATAACCCTTTACATACAGGTATATTCACTAAAGGTGAAACTGAGGAGAATTGACAGGAGAAAAGAGAACAATCTAGATCAAATAGCCGATTTGGAAAAGGGAGAAAAATGGTTGAATTTTTCTGGTTTGGCTATTTTGACCTGGATTTTTCACTTCTCTGGACAATTCTCCTGAGTTTCACCTTTATTGAATAGACCTGATAGAATTTACATTTAGGTGACACAACAATTGACCGCTAGAGAAGAGAAGTTTGTCAATAGGGATAGAGCCCATAGTTGGTCAAAACATGTATGAATGCACCTTTCCCTTATTAGTTTTGCCAGAGAGAGACCTGCCATACATTTGACATGGACAGACAGCAGTGTCAATTTCTCAAGGGCTGGATTCACATAAAACAGTTTTGACAGTGACGTGCGGTAAGGTCAGTGGCTGGTGAGGCACTGGCTAGTATCAGAGCCAGATATACACAGGTTACGTAGGTTCAGTGCTCCCTAGGATCTGGCTGTTCAGTGCTCCCCAGGAACTGGCTGCTGTCAGTGCTCCCCAGGATCTGACTGCTGTCAGTGCTCCCCAGGATCTGACCGCTCTTAGTGCCCACCAGGATCTGGCGGCTCTAAGGGTTCCCCTAGATCTTGTTGCTCTCAGGGCTCCCCAGGATCTCTTGCTGCTCTCGGGCTCCCCAGGACCTCTTGCTGCTCTCAGGGCTCCTCAGGATCTATGACTGCTCTCGGGGCTCACCAGGATCTCTTGCTGCTCTCAGGGCTCTCCAGCCAGGATGTGCCTCCAGGCACACAGCCCCGGGGAACGCCACCATGACTGATGAGGACAGGCACATGACTGTCTTGTGTCAATCATTGCAAGGGAGGCCTGCCTCCCATGGAAGGGTTTTTTGAATAGCTTGAGACCAATGGTGCTTTCCCATTGGTTCAACCTATTACATTGCTCTCAGTGCCTCTCTGAGGCACTGAAGAGCATAGATTCAGGAAGTAGGCAGCGCTAGACATGCGCTGCAGAATTCTGAATCTCTCTTGGCCAGCTTGAGCTTGCGCAATTAGCGCAGCGTTCAGCTACGCAAATTGCAATTGCGTAGGCTCAAAGCAGGCACTGCTGTTTGGTGATCCACAGTATGTGAACGTTTTTTAATCAGCAGATTTTATTTTAAAAACACGTATTTTAATAACCACTTAATGGAATGGCAGGTGAGGCCTTGCCTCACCTGCCGCCCCTGAATGCATGTCCCTGGGTTTTGAAATGGAAAAAAATCTGTTGTAGGACGAGAAGTGACAAAGCAACATTGGTCTTTACCTTGACTTCCAAGGTTTAATCAGGGGAGGCCTGGCATCCTGGTATATGATATGTCGGCCATTTATTACTTATAAAGCTGCTGACGTGTCTCACGTTAAGTTTTTGCGCCTGTCAAAGTCAATCTGCGCATATATGCTTCATCAATAAAAAAAGCGTACAGAACTTCTCAAATTTATTGGTTTGGTATGTGTAGAATGTGTAACTATACTTTGCTGCGGTTTTTTTTTGGGCTGGTGCATTTGGTTTCGGCCAGGTTGATAGAAAATGTCATTAACACCAGCTTTTAGGAGTTGCTAAAATTATGCGCGCAAAGGCTGTGCGTTACAAACTGCGCATAGATTCTAATACCATCCGCGTACCAGCGCACAAACGCATTTGCGCTCACAATGTTAAGTATAGGATGCGCAAAGTACAGTAAGCTCGCGCAGGGTTTGCACAGGTTCACCCGCAGTAGACGTATACGCGCATTTGTTGCGCTGACAATGTAATACGACGTTCAGCGCAAAGGGTTTTTCCCCTAGCGTTAATGCATTTTTGCGCACGCGTCGACGTTTGCGCAAATAATGTAATAGGGCCCTATGTGTCCACTCCCAACCGGCTGCTGTCAAAGTTAACAACCAAACTGTGCAACACCCTCTACATGTAGCAAATGCCTTTAATGATTATTTTGTTGGATGCGCCACCACCCTGATTGCTAAGCTAGCAAATGACACGCATTCTGAAAGGCAGCACGCAGGTCAGGCCCCTCCAACTGTGCAAAGACCCTGTATCACAGAGAAATTCAGTTTTAGACCAGTGCCTGTCAGTGTCATAACTAAACGTCTTCAAAATCAAAAAATGAAATACTAGTCTGGACCTGATCAAATCCTAGCAATGCTGCTGGAAATCAGAGCACCGGCAAATGCAACACCTGTGGCAACTATAATCAATGAATCACTGGCGACTGGATACATACCCAAACTCTGGAAGACTGCGAGAGTGATACCTATCCATGAAAGTGGAGAGGAGACTTTGGTATCCAACTACTGCCCGATATCATTGCTCCCTATAATGTCAAAAATTCTGGAAAAATGTGTCTACACTCAATTACGTGATTATTATCAGTATTGAAACTATTTAACCTCAGATCAATCAGGCTTTTGTCCAAATCATTCAACTACAACTGGCCTTTTAAAAGTTTGTAATGATATCCAGGCTGGCATGGAACAAGGAAACCTAACTGGAGCCATCTTCCTTGATTGTACCAAGGCCTTTGACACAGTAGACCATGGCATCCTATTACAAAAACTTAAAAACTCCGGTATTAGTGATTGCATGCTAACCTGGTTTCAATCATATGTATCTGATCAGTTGCAATATGTGTCCATTTCTGACAGCTCCTCCCCCTCCCAGTCACGTTCAGTGTACCCCAAGGCTTACCTAGAAAACCCTCACTAACTCAGCGCCCCACTACCTGTCCTCACTAATCACCAAATACACCCCAGCCCGCTCCCTAAGGTCAAACAGTGACCTGCACCTAGCTTCTCCCTGCATCACCTCTTCCCATGATAGACTGCAGGATTTCTCACGCGTAGCCCCCACTCTCTGGAACGTTCTCCCTCGTACTGTCAGACTTTCCCCTAACTTCTCTTCCTTCAAACGCTCCCTTAAAACATTCCTATTTAGGGAAGCCTACCACCCAACTCACTGACACAACCATCAGTCACTCTCACCTTACAGTCCTCTCCTCCTGTTCCAACCCCAACCCTCCTAGATTGTGAGTTCCTACGGGAATAGGGCCCTCATCTCCTCCTGTACTGTTTGTCAAATGTTGTTCAATGTATTGTAACCCTGTCTATACTGTGCTTATTGTACAGCGCTGCGGAATATGCTGGCGCTTTATAAATAATGAATAATAATAATAATAATAAGGCTCGATACTCAGCCCCCTGCTTTCACAATATTCATAAATGATCTGCCCAACGTCTGCAAAGCATCAAGTGTACACATATACGCAGACGACACTGTAATCTATACCAGCAAACCAAATCTCCCGCAGCTCTAGGCCGTGCTGCAAGAACAATTCACAGAGGTAGAAAAGTGGATCAAAGATAACAAACCTTTTCTAAATACTGACAAAACTGTTACGATGTTCTTTGATACAGCACCTAATCTACACAAATTGCAATCGCCCCATCTAGGTGTCAGGACAAGATCAAATAACACACTGACCACAGTCACTTCTCTCAAATATCTAGGTATGTGGTTAGAGCCAAATCTATCTTTTGGCCACACATTGAAGAACTCTCATCTAAACTTTACCCCAAACTAGGTGCCCTGTACAGAAACAAATCCTGCCTGAGCCCCACGGTAATAAAGCAAATTGTACAACAAATGCTTATGCCGGCTATTAAATATGGAGATGTAGTGTATGCAGCTACACCGCAAACACACCTCCAGGAACTTACTACATTGTATAACTCATTCTGCCGCTTTGTGCTACAATGTAACTACATGACCCACCATTGTGACATGTTAAAAGAGCTAAACTGGCCGTCGCTGGAATCTAGACACACTCTTCACCTTTCCAACCTGGTGTTTAAGAGCTTTTCTGGGAAGCTGCCACCCTACCTGAATAGGCTGCTTCCCCCAGCGGTTCCCTCCTCCTATAATGATCCAGGACCTGCACCTTACTTGCAAAACCACAATACAAAAAGACAGTGGCTCAATCCTCATTTTCCTACAGAGCGCCGCAGTTATGGAATAACTTCCCAGACGCCATCAAATCTTCCCCCAGTCTAAAGTCACTCAAGAGCTCCTTACTAACATACCTCAATACAGAATGCACTTGTAAACATGTAACATAGTGACTATATACAGAATGCACCTGTAAACATGCAACATAGTGAATATATTTATTTTCTGTTAATATGTATATTTGTGCTATTTTTTTAATATCTTGCATTTTATTACTTTGTATTTCTGTAACAATTCAATGTTCTTGAACCCAGGACATACTTGAAAACAAGAGAAATGTCAATGTATCCTTCCTGGTAAAATACTTTATAAAGAAATAAATAAATAAAATGTGTGGCCCCTGTGGTTTGGCCCATCTAACAGGCAAGCGCTATTTCTTCTATCGATTGCAGACCGTATGTTATACGTGAATGGTCCTGATTTTCCATTTCTGATCTCTAGCTTGAATTAAAATTTGGTAATTTCAGCAGCATCATTTGTCTGAAGATATGGCCAGCCAGATACTTTCTGCAGACCTCTCTGTCACATCAGCACCATTAATGTTTTCCTCAGTGACTGTCGGTGATTGATATCATTCCCTCAGACCCCATACACCACTACTCAGATGCATAATTCCTACTTCACTGCCTTGTTTTACTCGTTATCCTTCACTCTTCGTGTGTTCTTTACCCCAATTATAGTTTCTTTATAAACTTCCACTCTTATTTCGTCCCCCTAATTTCATCCTCATTTCCTGTCTCTCCCCTTGATATAATTTGTGTCTTGCCCACTAACGCACCTATGTCTTTACCCCAATCAAGTTCCCTCCCTTACCCTGCTACATCACTTTGCATATTTAAACCTCCTCACCATTTGTCAAGCCCAGGTACCAGGGTGGCACCGGGATGTGGGGGGTATGAACCCAGTATGCAGTTTCCTGCACAGATGACCAGGTGGGTATGGTTTGGAAGGGGATGAAATATGAGAACTGACCGGATGAATTCTGCAGGATGGTGGGAACCGTGGTGGAAATAAATGCAGGAACCAGGAATAACAGAGAACAGATGGGTAAAGCAGAGCAGTGAGTAACAGCACCTCGCTCTCTCAGGACATGATGTCACGGATCCCTCTGATTACCAAAAGTGTGGTCCCTTTACGCAGACCGCTCTCTACCCTTCCGATCCTTGAATGGTCGGCAAAACTAGAAAGACAATTAACCAGACAATATATAAACAAGGGGTAACACCAGACAGAGGTATGGAATAGAGTATTGTCACGAATCCTTCTGACTACCAAGATATTGATCTCTTTATGTAGCTCCCTTTCTACTCTTCCGATCCTTGAATGGTCGGCAAAGCTATATAGACAATGAAGCAGGTAACAGATAAAGAAAGGGAAACACCAGACAGGGGTACAGACCAGATCACAAGTCCTCCCTAGGACTTTAGTAATAGCAGAGGTAATCTGATGCGTGCTTAGGGTGCCACATAGACTGACCTCGGTACCAACGTTAAGGGCAGAACCTAGAGCAGAGTAAATGCCAATACCAGGAGTCATACACAGGAGGGTTCGTTTGCCAATGCCAAGGGTCATACACAGGAGGGTTCGTTTGCCAATGCCAAGGGTCATACACAGGAGGTTCGTTTGCCAATGCCAAGGGTCATACACAGGAGGGTTCGTTTGCCAATGCCAAGGGTCATACACAGGAGGGTTCGTTTGCCAATGCCAAGGGTCATACACAGGAGAGTTCGTTTGCCAATGCCAAGGGTTATACACAAGAGGATTCGTTTGCCAAATATCACAAGAGCTCTGCGGGAGGTGAATACCACGTCAGGGCACCGGTGTAATGGTGAGACTGGGTTTTAAACCCGGCGGGTCCGCGTCACAACGCCAGGCCCCGCCCCTCGGCGTCCCACGTGAGCGCACCCGGAAGCGTTTACATTCGGCGCCTGGCCAGCGAGCAGCGAGGAAGCTGCTGCCAGGCGCCCCATCCCCTGACCCACCGTGACAGAACCCCCCCCTCCAGGGGCGGCCACTGGACGACCCCCAGGGGCACGGGGGTGCGCCGAATAGAAGGCCTTCACTAGCCTAGGAGCATGGACTTCCGCAGCCGGTACCCAAGAACGATCCTCCGGACCGTAACCCACCCAATCGACCAAGTACTGCAAAGACCCCCTAGACATCCTGGCACCCAGAATGGCCTTAACTTCGAACTCCTCCTCGCCCTCCACAGAGACAGGAGGCGGTGGAGCATGGACTTTGGTGTACCGGTTACATAACAACGGCTTCAAAAGGTTTACATGGAATACATTGTGTATCTTAAAATGGGGGGTAACGCCAAAGCATAGGAGACAGGGTTGAGTCGCCGTAGAATCTTATAGGGACCGATATACCTAGGAGCCAACTTCATGGAAGGCACTAAGAGCTTGATGTTACGTGAAGACAGCCAAACCCTGTCCCCAACTTGATACACGGGTGCCTGCCTCCTGTGTCTGTCGGCCTTCGTTTTCTGGATGGCACTACTCTCCTCCAGTGCCCGTCTCACTCTCCCCCAAGTCTCTTTCAATGATGCCAGTTGCTCATCTAAAGCAGGAATCGTGGTATCAGGAAACGTGGCGGGGAGCACGGGAGGATCAAAACCATAAACAGCGAAGAAAGGAGAATGCCCTGTGGATTCACTCACTGCGCTGTTCAAAGCATATTCTGCCCATGGTAGCAGGTCTGACCAGTTATCTTGTTGTTCGGAGATAAAGCACCTGAGATATTTCTCTATATTTTGGTTTGCTCGTTCTGCTGCTCCGTTGGTCTGGGGGTGATAAGCCGAAGAGAAAGAGAGGTCTATCCCTACGTTCTTACAAAACCCTCTCCAGAATCCGGAGATGAATTGGGTCCCCCTATCAGAGACAATCTCCAGAGGGACACCGTGTATGCGGGCCACGTTGGCAATGAATATGGGCACCAGTTCAGCTGCCGAAGGTAGTTTCCGAAGAGGAACATAGTGGCCCATCTTGGAAAATCGGTCTATGATCGTAAGTATCACTGTATTCCCTCTTGACTCAGGTAACTCTACTATAAAATCCATGGCTACATGTGACCAGGGTCGTTCGGGGATCGGCAAAGGCTGGAGTAAGCCAATGGGTGCTGTTTTGGGACTTTTCTGCCTTGTGCACACTTCGCACACGGCAATGTAATCTTTGACATCTCGGCGCAACGTGGGCCACCAGAGGAGTTTACTGATACTAGACACAGTCTTGGTGATACCCATATGCCCGGAAGATTTATTATCATGATAGATGTTAAGTACTTCCTCTCTTTCGTTCTCAGGTACAAAGAGTCTCGCAGGAGGTTTTCCCCCAGGAGCCGCGCCCTGGACGGTCTGCAACCTTTTCATTAGAGGAGACGAGACACTGATCGTGGTAGCGGCTATAATCCTTTCCTGGGGTACAATGGGATGCTGATCTTGGATATTATGTTCATAAGACTCATACTGTCTCGACAATGCGTCTGCTTTAATGTTTCTGGACCCAGGTCTATAGGTAAGCACGAAATTAAAACTTGAAAGAAACAATGACCATCTCGCTTGTCTGGAATTTAAACGTTTGGCATCTCCAATGTACGTGAGATTCTTATGGTCGGTTATGATAACGATGGGGTCCTTAGACCCCTCTAATAAGTATCTCCATTCGGCCAAGGCCGCGATGACTGCTAACAATTCTCTATTTCCAATGTCATAGTTCTTCTCTGCCGGGGACAACTTCCGAGAATAGAAGCCGCATGGATGCAAGGGTTTGTCAGGAGCCTCCCTTTGGGACAAGACTGCACCAAGACCTAGTTCGGAGGCGTCAACTTCTACTTGGAAAGGCAGAGCCGGATCTGGATGTCGGAGAACAGGGGCAGTAGTAAAAGCTTGCTTTAGTGCCTCAAAGGCTTGAGTGGCTTGAGGTGTCCATTTCTGATTTCCCCCCCTTTCTTTGTCATAGCCGTGAGGGGGGCCACCAAGGCCGAAAAATCTTTAATGAACCTTCGGTAATAGTTCGTAAACCCCAGAAACCTCTGAATGGCTTTAAGTCCTTGGGGTAGAGGCCAGTCAAGAATAGCTGAGAGCTTCTTAGGATCCATTTGAAAACCCCCAGGAGTTATTATATAACCAAGGAATTGCACAGTTACTATGTCGAATAGACATTTTTCTAGCTTACAGTACAATCCAGCCTTCAATAGTTTTTTCAACACTTGTTTCACGTGGACATGATGAGTGTCCACATCAGGAGAGTATATCAGGATATCATCCAGATATACTATGACGAATTCTTGCAGAAATTCCCTTAGAGTGTCGTTTATAAGGTCCTGGAAGACGGCTGGCGCATTACACAACCCAAAAGGCATCACCAGGTATTCATAATGCCCGCTACGTGTATTAAAAGCCGTTTTCCATTCGTCTCCCTTTTTAACCCTGACCAGGTTGTACGCTCCGCGTAAGTCAAGCTTCGTATAGACACGAGCCCCTTTTAATCGGTCGAACAATTCTGTTATGAGAGGTATGGGATATGCATTTCTTATAGTGATCCTATTCAAACCCCTATAATCGATGCAAGGTCGCAGATCTCCCTCTTTCTTGGAAACAAAAAAGAAACCTGCCCCTGCTGGAGAGGAGGACCGTCTAATGAATCCTCGTTCCAGATTCTCCCTTATGTATTCCTCCATAATGTCGTTCTCTCTTTGTGATAAAGGGTATACGTGACCCCTAGGAGGCATCGTACCGGGGAGTAAATCAATGGCACAGTCATATGGACGATGTGGTGGTAGGACCTCAGTCCTGGCTTTAGAGAACACCTCCTTTAATGCCAGGTAGCATTCAGGAACCTCTGTGGACAAAGGAGGGGCTGTGGCAATATTGAGGCTACCAATCACATTAACTGTGCCTAGGCACTTCGACTGACAACTCTGACCCCAACATTTTATGTCTCTCTGGACCCAATCGACAACTGGGTTGTGCTCTGTTAGCCATGGAAACCCAAGAACGACAGGACATGAGGGTGATTCAATAATTTGAAATCTTATTGTTTCCTGGTGCAAAACTCCTGTTTTCATACATACATCGACTGTGTCGTGAGTGATATGTGGACATGACAGGGGTTTACCATCTATGGCCTCCACCATTAGAGGTCTTTCCTTGAGAACCAGAGGTATGAGGTTTTTGGCAGCAAAATTCTTATCCATAAAATTGCCTGAGGCCCCAGAGTCTAAGAACGCCTCAGTCTTGAGGTGAACCCCCTCCCAGGTTAGGGAGATCGGTAACAGAATCCTGGATTTTTTTTTCTCATTATCCACAAAGGAGGCACACAGAGAACCGACAACCTGGGTGTCTCCTGTTCTGAATCCCACTCTGCTATGTTCAACCCTGCCAACCCTGGGTCTCTGAGGACATCGAAGGCGGAAGTGATCTGCCCCTGCACAATAGAAGCAGAGCCCCTTTTCTCTTCTGTGTGCTCTTTCTGCTTCTGAAATACCTGTCTTCCCTATTTGCATGGGTTCAACGACTGGTAAATCTGTTTTCACATTCTCCGAACCACCTGACGTACTGGTGTGTCTGGGTAACGAGGGTAAAGGAGGCAAGACCCTTCTGGGTCTATCTCTGGGGTGTCTCCTTTCCCTGATTTGATCGTCCATGGCTATACAGAAATCTATCAGGTGGTCCAGACTTTCTGGTAGTTTTAAGGGAGCCAGCTCAAACATAAAAGCCTCGTTCAAGCCTTCGGTAAAGGCCAAGGTTAAAACGTCGTTCGGCCAAAGTACCTCAGAAGTCAAAGTTTTAAACTCTATGGCATAATCGGCGACCCTCTTATTACCTTGTTTGATGTGAAACAAGGACCTACCCGCATTGGTAGCCCTTCTAGAGGGATCAAAGGTACGTCTTAACTCAGAGGTAAAACCCTCATAGTCATAAATGATGGGTTTCTTATTTTCCCATAACGGCGTAGCCCACAATAAAGCTTTTTCTGTTAAATGATTAATCAGATATCCTACTTTGGCTTTATCAGACATACAAGAACCTGGATTGTTCTCAAACACGATCTCGAGTTGAGTCAAAAACCCCCGACATAGGCTTGGTGTACCATCATAGCGTAGGGGTGCCTTCATACTAAGCCTATGTCCTTCAGGGGGGACGGAACTGACCCTAGGTAACACTGGATCTGGAGGGTTTGTGGTACCTGTATTGGACCGATTTAACAGGGTTTGCAGAGCGAGAGAAATCTGGTCCATCCTATGGTCCTGTTCCTCTTGTCTGGCTGCGATACGTGCCAGCTGGTTAGAGAGGTCTGCGGGATCCATTGGCCCTGACGTAATGTCACGGATCCCTCTGATTACCAAAAGTGTGGTCCTTTACGCAGACCGCTCTCTACCCTTCCGATCCTTGAATGGTCGGCAAAACTAGAAAGACAATTAACCAGACAATATATAAACAAGGGGTAACACCAGACAGAGGTATGGAATAGAGTATTGTCACGAATCCTTCTGACTACCAAGATATTGATCTCTTTATGTAGCTCCCTTTCTACTCTTCCGATCCTTGAATGGTCGGCAAAGCTATATAGACAATGAAGCAGGTAACAGATAAAGAAAGGGAAACACCAGACAGGGGTACAGACCAGATCACAAGTCCTCCCTAGGACTTTAGTAATAGCAGAGGTAATCTGATGCGTGCTTAGGGTGCCACATAGACTGACCTCGGTACCAACGTTAAGGGCAGAACCTAGAGCAGAGTAAATGCCAATACCAGGAGTCATACACAGGAGGGTTCGTTTGCCAATGCCAAGGGTCATACACAGGAGGGTTCGTTTGCCAATGCCAAGGGTCATACACAGGAGGGTTCGTTTGCCAATGCCAAGGGTCATACACAGGAGGGTTTGTTTGCCAATGCCAAGGGTCATACACAGGAGGGTTCGTTTGCCAATGCCAAGGGTCATACACAGGAGAGTTCGTTTGCCAATGCCAAGGGTTATACACAAGAGGATTCGTTTGCCAAATATCACAAGAGCTCTGCGGGAGGTGAATACCACGTCAGGGCACCGGTGTAATGGTGAGACTGGGTTTTAAACCCGGCGGGTCCGCGTCACAACGCCAGGCCCCGCCCCTCGGCGTCCCACGTGAGCGCACCCGGAAGCGTTTACATTCGGCGCCTGGCCAGCGAGCAGCGAGGAAGCTGCTGCCAGGCGCCCCATCCCCTGACCCACCGTGACACATGAGCTGTATGAACCAGCAAAAGGTCTGGCTGGGGCGTGGTGCCTTTATTTTGAGTGCGTGTGTCAGGTTTTTTTAACTGTTACATTGCTGGTTGCAAGGCAGGAGCAGAACCTGAAGTTCACCACCAAGGGGGGGTTCCAGGATGGTTACAGCCAGGGATCCTGACAGTACCCTCCCCGTCATGGTCACACTCTGGGCGACCAAGAACTGGCTGTAGCTGGACCTCAGTGGGCAGGAGAAGATGTCCAGTGTCCTGATACAGGGCCCTGCATGGGTATAGCGAAGACTGGCAGCAGCTGGCATCAGCGGACAGGTTGCAGCGTCCATTCTCCTGATACAGGGTCCAGGGCAGGTATAACAATAGTTCCTTGTACAGTGTAACAGCCCGGTTCTTCAGGTGGGGGTTCTGGACGTGTACAGGTGTCATGACCTGGTAGGCTCCTGGAAACAGAGGGACACTGGTAGGAGGCAGGGTCACCAGGGAACTTCGTGCCAACATAGGCAGATGGCATCGGGGTAGATGTAGCCTGTGGGAGGTCCTGGATCACTCCAACAGGGAGCCTGTAACAGGCCTGGAGATGGTTCTTCCTCTGTTGTCTCCGCGCCTTAGAGTTAGATTTTTTCTTACAGGGGTCTTCCACCTGGGTGCTGAGGACAACAGGATCGGTCACCACGATGGTGCCCGTATAATCACGTTGTTGACCTGGTGGTCCTTTGCTACGCCGTGCGTTTTGTTGCAGGTTTTTAGCTACAGAGTCATCGGTCTCCCAGTCAATATCTGAATCACCATTGATTGCAGGTTTCCTAGTGGCAACGATTATTGGTTTGCTGGGCATGTCATATCTTGTATCAGTAGGCAGACAAGTAGGCATGTAGTCCTCTTCAGCGGTGTCCCACCCATGAGCAGACTCCTCACCAGGTGTTTCGAGGTAACTCCGTGCTCTCATATCGGGTGAGGTGGTGGCAGCCTCCACCCCTTCCTCCCTGGTAGGTAAACTGTCCCAGGTGGTACCCCTTGGTATCTGCTCTGGATCTATATAATTAGAGGGTAGACGGCCAAATGGCAAGAAATCCCACAGAGGGTCATAACCAGTACCTTCAACTTCAGGGATGGCCGGATCGTGCTGGCTAAGAGCAGTGGGAGTTGTGGTTGTACCTGGAGTCTGTATACACATAACCTCCATAGGGAGCGGAGGTTCTGGTTCCACAGGTGTACTTTCAAAGTCCATAGGAGGAACTGGATCAGGCTCGGGCTCACTGGGCAAGGGCATGGAGTCCTCCATATCCATGGAGCTGTCAGACTCCTCTTCAGAGCTGGACTTCGACGACGCCGTGGTTTGGGGCACAGCTCTCCTAGGAGTGGGTCTGGGTACCAGAGGCAGTGGCGGAAGTACCAGGGTCGCAGCGGTCGCAGTTGCGACCGGGCCCTGGCATTCTGCCACTGGAGGGGGGCCCAGTGCCGCCGCCAGATTCCGGCAATCAGCGCCGGAATCTGGGAGCCGCGTGCTGGCCGTCCCTCTCCCTATGCGACCGGCCGCTGACATGCAGCTTGGCCGTTCACGTGGGAGAGAAACCACCTGACCAGCGCACGAGACCTCGCGCTGATCAGGTGGTTTCCGGCGAGCGGCCAAGCTGCATGTTTCCAGCGGCCGCTCGCCAAGGAGGAGAAGACGCCGGCGGAGAAGACGCCGACAGAGCCTGCCCTGGGCCTGGGGCCAGCAGAGCAGGTAAGAGCTGGGCTGGGGGCAGTATATCCATGAGCTGGGGGGCAGAGCTGGGGCAGTATATCCATGAGGAGCTGGGGGGCAGAGCTGGGGCAGTATATCCATGAGGAGCTGGGGGGGCAGAGCTGGGGCAATATATCCATGAGCTGGGGGGCAGAGCTGGGGCAGTATATCCATGAGCTGGGGGGCAGAGCTGAGGCAATATATCCATGAGCTGGGGGGCAGAGCTGGGGCAGTATATCCATGAGCTGGGGGGCAGAGCTGGGGCAGTATATCCATGAGCTGGGGGGCAGAGCTGGGGCAGTATATCCATGAGCTGGGGGGGCAGAGCTGGGGCAGTATATCCATGAGCTGGGGGGCAGAGCTGCGGCAATATATCCATGAGCTGGGGGGCAGAGCTGGGGCAATATATCCATGAGCTGGGGGGCAGAGCTGGGGCAGTATATCCATGAGGAGCTGGGGGGGCAGAGCTGGGGCAGTATATCCATGAGGAGCTGGGGGGCAGAGCTGGGGCAGTATATCCATGAGCTGGGGGCAGAGCTGGGGCAGTATATCCATGAGCTGGGGGGCAGAGCTGGGGCAATATATCCATGAGCTGGGGGGCAGAGCTGGGGCAATATATCCATGGGCTGGGGGCAGAGCTGGGGCAGTATATCCATGAGGAGCTGGGGGGCAGAGCTGGGGCAGTATATCCATGAGCTGGGGGGCAGAGCTGGGGCAGTATATCCATGAGCTGGGGGGCAGAGCTGGGGCAGTATATCCATGAGCTGGGGGCAGAGCTGGGGCAGTATATCCATGAGCTGGGGGCAGAGCTGGGGCAGTATATCCATGAGCTGGGGGGGCAGAGCTGGGGCAGTATATCCATGAGCTGGGGGGGCAGAGCTGGGGCAGTATATCCATGAGCTGGGGGGGCAGAGCTGGGGCAGTATATCCATGAGCTGGGGCAGAGCTGGGGCTGTATATCCATGAGCTGGGGCAGTATATCCATGAGCTGGGGCAGAGCTGGGGCAGTATATCCATGAGCTGGGGCAGAGCTGGGGCAGTATATCCATGAGCTGAGGCAGAGCTTGGGCAGTATATCCATGAGCTGGGGCAGAGCTGGGGCAGTATATCCATGAGCTGGGGCAGAGCTGGGGCAGTATATCCATGAGCTGGGGCATATCCATGTGCTGGGGCAGTATATCCATGTGCTAGGGCAGTATATCCATGAGCTGGGGCAGTATATCCATGAGCTGGGGCAGTATATCCATGTGCTGGGGCAGTATATCCATGAGCTGAGGCAGTATATCCATGTGTTGGGGCAGTATATCCATGTGTTGGGGCAGTATTTCCATGAGCTGGGGGCAAAAATATCCATGTGTGAGCTGGGGCAATATATCCATGTGTGGCCTGGGGGCAATATATCCATGTGTGGTCTGGGGGCAATATATGTCCATGTGAGCTGGGGGCAATATATGTCCATGTGAGCTGGGGGCAATATATATGTCCATGTGAGCTGGGGCAATATATGTCCATGTGAGCTGGGGGCAATATATATGTCCATGTGAGCTGTGGGCAATATATATGTCCATGTGAGCTGGGGGCAATATATATATCCATGTGAGCTGGGGGCAATACTATCTTTTTTATATTGCAGAAAAAAAAAGGTAAAAATATGGATCCTTTTTTGGGGGGGTTGGGGGGGCCCTTCATGGATTCTTGCACCGGGGCCCTCAGGTTTCTAGTTACGCCACTGACCAGAGGTTTTCTGGGTGTGGGTTTAGGTGGGGGTGCAGGTTTTGGAGACCTCTTGGGCACAGGAGGTTTTCTGGGTTCACCCTCTCGTGCAGCAGACCCCCTGGGAGCCGGTTTGGGAAAGGGTACTGGCTTAGGTGCTGCAGGTCTCTTTGAAGCTTGCTTCACATCAGGGACTTGCTTGGAGACAGCAGTAGGCCTGGGAGCTCGGGGTTGCTGCAGAGATCTAAGCGCTGGAGCTTGCTTGGAGGTAACAACAGGCTTAGAAACAGCAGTATGTTTCTGGGGTCTTAGTGGGCAGTCCACGAGCCAATGGGTGGGGTCCCCACAATAGAGGCACAGGTTGGCAGTCTGTCTCTTGGCCCGTTCCTCGGGAGACAAGGGGTCTCTGTGTCTGCTGATCTTGGTACACATTCCTTGGGTGCGGTTCTCTGCAGATTGTGCAGCAAACTCCCCACCAGAGTAGCAAAGCTTTTCAGCATCTCCTGGAGACATAGCAAGGTGGAGTGCAGGACTGCGGGTTCATTTAATTTTGGCTGGTTCATTCTGTCAAGCCCAGGTACCAGGGTGGCACCGGGATGTGGGGGGTATGAACCCAGTATGCAGTTTCCTGTACAGATGACCAGGTGGGTATGGTTTGGAAGGGGATGAAATATGAGAACTGACCGGATGAATTCTGCAGGATGGTGGGAAGCGTGGTGGAAATAAATGCAGGAACCAGGAATAACAGAGAACAGATGGGTAAAGCAGAGCAGTGAGTAACAGCACCTCACTCTCTCAGGACATGAGCTGTATGAACCAGCAAAAGGTCTGGCTGGCGTGGTGCCTTTATTTCATGTGAGTGTGTCAGGTGTTTTAACTGTTACATTGCTGGTTGCAAGGCAGGAGCAGAACCTGAAGTTCATCACCGGAGGGGGGGGGGTTCCAGGATGGTTACAGCCAGGGATCCTGACACCATTTTAGATTTTTTCTCGTAATCCCCATCAATAATTATTTCCTCTGTTTCCCATCTGCCATAAATCCCAGTCTTTTGACAATAAACAAATGCCAAGATAGGAAACATCTGGAGGTTATTGGCAGGTTCCTCTAATACCAGCAGTAAGTAATCGATAAGAATCATAGGTAAATAGGAGTGGAATCTTCAAAGAGTAATTAAGCATACAAATTTGCAATCCTGTCAAAATTAATAAATTAGCTTTTTATAATAAAGTGAGATATTATTTTTCAGTGAAATAAAAAAAAATTAACCCCTTAAGGACCAATGACGTAATGGTTAAGTCATAAATGCATTCACTTTAAAGTCCCTTGGTCCTAAAGGGGTTAATAATATTTTTGGTGTGTTTGCTTGGCCAGTGTTGACACCAGGCAGGACTCTCTAGGGTAGGAACTGTTAGAAAGAGATGAGATACATTTGGCTCTAACCTGCTTGTGGTGTTACCTGGCTGTCATTTTGGCCGTGGAGATCAGCCACAGTGATGGACGGAGAGGAAGTAAGTACAGGGCTCTCTGCAGACAGCTGTTTGGAGGACGGTGCAGGACTACATCCGGACCGAGTAGCTACTGGCGGTACATCAGCATGAGAAGTGGATGGCTGTGGTTGTGTCTCAGTAAAGGTTACTGAACGCTTCTGATCCACTGCAGGAAAAACACAGAAACGGAATGTGGAATGAAATTTGTTCTTGGAAACACGATGTTGTGGGGAAAAATATGTCAGATATCGAATAAAAATGTATCATAGTGGATTGAGAGCCTCTTTTGAAAGCATTATAGGTATTATACATTTTTCTGAAAATGCTTTGATCCCAATAAAATATATTCGCATAATATGATATTTAGCCTATACATTAAAGTTTATTTTCCACTCAAAATTGTGCCTAGTTAAAACATCCTTCCGACTCAAACTACACTGAAAATATAATCAAACAGCTATTGATCTTTTATCAAGACTTTGGGCCACGTTGCAATCATCGCGCTAAAATGGGGACGCTAGTGAGAAAAACCTGTGTCTGCAGGTTTTTCCTTAGCGTCCCCGTTTTCCCACGATATTACGATGAAGGCGCTAAAAAAGCTGCCTGCTCCATAACACAGCGTTAAGCCACAGGATACGCCAGCAGGGCTATGCACCACCGTGAGCATCCCCATTGAGGCTGGCGCTGCTGGTCACATGACCTGCAGGATCTTACCTCACTAGATCCAGCAGGTCAGCGTAGTGATCCGCAGAGGGAGACTGGGGGACTTTTTCCCTCAGTCTCTCTCTGCTCCCAGCGGCAAGAAGAGGCGGATGGAGCCTCTGTACTTGCCGTGGGATGGAAGGTGAGTATGTGAATTATTTGGGAGGATTTTTGTCTGGTGCTGACGGATTCTGCAGAAGCTCGATCTGCTTCTTCTTGCTGCCGAGAGCAGAGGGAGCCTTTTTCCCTCAGTCTCTCTCTACTCCCGGCGGCAAGAAGAGGCGGATGGAGCCGCCGTTCTTGCCACAGGATGGAAGGTGAGTATGTGAATTATTTAGGGGGTTCTGACGGATTCTGCAGAAGCTTGATCCGCTTCTTCTTCCTGCCGAGAGCAGATGGATACTGGGGGGAAAAGTCCCCCAGTCTCCCTCCACGATTACTTCGCCTACCTGCCAGATCTCGGGAGAGGCGAGATTCTGCAGGTCATGTGACCGGCAGTGGAAGCCTCTATGGAGTCCTAAGGACTCCATGGAGGTGATGCTCGAGCATCCCAAGGCTTAGCGCGCGTTACGGGGCAGGCTGCTGGATTAGCGCCTGCCCCATAATATCACTCTAAAACAGACGCTAAGGAGAAACTTGCAGGCGTCCCCGTTTTATCATGATGATTGTAATAGGATCCCTAGTGTTTTGTCCACAGGTGGCTCTATAATTAGGCACAAAAGGTGATCGCTTAAGGAGTCACTCAAACAGGGGCCTCACATAATTGTGTGGATTTACATTCTCATACCCCTGTCTACAAAGAAAACTGTGTGAGCCTTCATTAAGTAAGACACATTTGTTTAAGATTTGCATCCTTGCGTAAAAATGGTAGAGGCTCATATCTGAACCGTGCTTCTGGCCTCACAAACTGTGGATCTGCCCATTGTTTTGTTCCAGTTTGGAAAGTTAGCAAAAACAGTAATATTTCATAGTATACATTACAGAATAAACGGAATCATAATTATATTCTTAATACTAGTTCAGTATATTGATTAAGGAGGACAATTTATCTGTGTGGGTTTTAAAGTTTGGGGAAAGTACGTTGAGGTAGCAGGTTTGCCTCACAATTTAATATCGGAAAAGTTAGAATAGGTTTTTCAGGTTCTCTGAAGTCACAGAAGGAATCGCTGATTTATCTCAACATGTGGAAGCCACACATTCCATGATAGGTTTCACCATTGCATCGCTACTGCATTATCAAAGATATGGATGAGCCGTTGAAATTGCAGTGACGTAAAACCATGCATTGCCATAGTAAACCTTCCCAACCCTTTGGATCCATTAAACAATATGTAATGGAAACTCTCTGATAAAACCTATATTGTGTATTACACATCTTAATACATTACGGGCCATATTACATAGTTGGTGCCAACTTAACCAGAGCTTATAGCCTATGGAGGTTTTAAGTTTACAACAGCTCTGGTTAAGTTAGTACCAACATTGTAATACTGCCCTACTACAGGGGGAAGGAACCTGGGCCCTCCAGAGATGTTTTGGAACTACATTTCCCTTGATGCTCAGCCACTCATTAATATGGCGGAGACTCAAAAGGAAATGTAGATGCAAAATATCTGGAGGACCAAGGTTCCTGACCCCTGCATTGCTTTATTAATTCTAGTTATAGTGGTATTGGATACAAAATAATCCAGACCTCACTTAAGCCTCCTCACCTAGTTGTTTGGTTCTGGGTTGTATACTCCTACGTGTGGTTGAAAGCCTTGCCCCGTGACGACTTCTTGGTTCAGTTTGTGTTTTTTGACGTGAGAGGAGAGGTCTTCGGAGCTGAACCAGGTGAGAAGGAGAGAAAGTCCCCTGTTATACCGCAATACAAGGGACATATTATCACTCAGGAAGACTCTGACTCACAATGTGCCATGGGGCATTGGTGGTTCCGGGAACCTCATGGTCAGTGCTCTGCTCCCTTTATATCTTTATATCCTTGGTCAGCTAGATATACAACTCCACCTTCTTTGTACTGTAGCCACATTATTTTATTATGAGGCTATCACGATTTTAATATGAGCTGGGCTAATATAATATGGCCAGACATAAGGCCTGACCACCCATATACAGTATTCCTATGTAGCAATGGATCATTTTACATCAGTGGTCATGTACATGAAATGTTCCTTGCAGTTAATTATTGCCAATTAAAATTCTAGTGGTGGAATTGTTTCTGAAATGCCATCAAGAAAATAGAGAATATCCAAGGAGCTTTGAAAGGTCACTGCCCACCCATGCCAGGCCATGGAATTAATACATTTATTTCATCATTACTGACAGAGGAATAAGCAACAACTAGCTTCGAAAACTCATTTTACTATAAATTAATCAACCTCCATTCCATAGGAACGTGATCAGACATGTTATAAAGATGCTTCCGT
The DNA here is from genome assembly GCA_009667805.1 of Leptobrachium leishanense. Taxonomy (NCBI): domain Eukaryota; kingdom Metazoa; phylum Chordata; class Amphibia; order Anura; family Megophryidae; genus Leptobrachium; species Leptobrachium leishanense. The sequence goes on along the minus strand of CM019069.1, from coordinate 66,819,207 downwards.
TGTCATTGAAGGTTCGACATTAGAAAGCAGCCTACGTCGAGAGGACATTGAAAATCACAGAGATAAAAAAAATCCATCTCCAAATACACACTTTATTTTGCAAAGAAATTCTGAATCTATATTATCTGTAACACTGGAGTTGTGTTAATTAATTGACAAACGATTGTCTGAGGTCAGACTGGGAATAGTATCATGTTTCCACTATTCCAAGGAACCTTACCTGGGTTTTATTATAAGGCCACTTAAGAAGTGGTAAGCAACATTGACCCTCCAAATGGTTTCACACTACATTTCCAATGAGGCTCAGTCAATCTGAGCCTGGGGTCAGACGTCGTTTTGCAGTGCGGAAGGAATGTCCGTGAGAGTGGACGTCCTTCCAGTCTGGCGACCGTCTGGCCACCTCGCTGAGCGCAGTTAGTGCTGCTCCTATGGAGGTTCGCGCTTTGCAGCCCCGTCTAATTCGTGTTGTAGCACTTCGACAGGGAGGCTTTCAGCACAGCCGCAGCACGGCGGCTGTAGCGTGCTCAATTCATGCACATGCTACAGCGTGTGGCCGGCCCTGTTGAAGCGTCAACAACGCTGCAACAGACGCCGAGAGGCACGTCAGTACAGGCGCACATAGTACGCTCATCTGACCCAGGCCTGTTGAGTACCTGAGCAGCATGGCAGAATAGATGTAGTTTCAAACGTCCGACTTAAATTTGAGCTGCTGTTCCAGCTTCTTCGTTCCTCATTCTGTCTACTCATTCTCTTTATCCCTCCTGGTTTTTTCTCTCCTCCAATTGTCTTTTCCCTATTTCTCCACTTTCCTACCCCTATTCTTGGCCTATAAAATTTTTATCTTCACTTAATAAATTGATTTTCAAAATGTACTGTTATTCAGTGTCTATTGCAACTTGTTTTGACGATATTTGGTCACAGTTTTGTTGTTATCTTCTATAGTGTCAATCTGACGTCTACTTTGTACATGAACTGGATTGTGATGTTTTAATGATATGTTACACATTTTGTTGAACCTTATCCTTTCCGCCAACCATGAAAAATATACTCAAAAGGCCCCGTGCTAAATATTTTTAAGTTTGTCTTCAGAAAAAATAATAATAATAAAAGTGATGATTTAACACCCCTAGTAAATAGATAGTAAAAATCCTGTGATTCTCATTTTTATATTCACATTCACATTTTTATATTAATTTGAGTTTTTTTACATGAATAATATATTCTTTGCATGTGTTACTTTTTTTTGCACATACATCTCACTGCGTGGAACTGCCCCATCATATTTGGATTTAAGGGGCTATTCAATAAGCGACGATCTTGCCACCAAATTGCATCGAATGGTGAATTTCACCATACAATGCAGTTTCCTGGCAGTTTGTCTATTCAGAAAGCTGTCATTTTGCCAAATACTGGCGAATTGACAACAATATCCGGTGCAGTTCGCCTCAAGTCGGCGATGTGTGGCGGCAGCAAAATTGTTCCATATAGAAGTAATGGTTAATCTATTCAGAGAACGCCAAACTGCACCAAGGTGTCAGTGAATTGCCCTGATTTTTGGTGATTCAGTTCGACAGGTTTAAAAAAGACAAATCTCATAGGATTCAATGTAAACAAAATTATAGTTTTTATATATATGTTTTTATTCAACCATTTATTCTTTTAATTTTCAGCAAAACGCCTTTTTATATATTTTTCGGAACATATTTTTGTATTTTTTATATTCTTAGACAAAATTTTTGATTCCCATTTTTTTTTTAGACTGTAACAGTTTTATTATTATATATAGGACCTCTTATTATTTAAATATGTTTTATTGCATTTTTTATTGGTTTAAACACCTACTAGAAGAATAGCAGAGTTCTGTTTTTTCGCAGTTCGGCGGCACTCGGCAGTCCGTACGTCGGCGTTCAGTCTTCAATTCGGAGGTGTTCAGCGACTCCATGTTCGGTGCACTTCGGAGACCTTGTGGTGAATAGTGAATTCACCTCATGGTCGGTGAAATGGAATTGCCGAAGTGCGCCGAACCAGAAAGCACTGAGATTTCAGTGCTTTCTGAATAATCCCTTTTGTTTCACGTCATCAATGTGGTCACATCCAACTCTTACCTGTCTCAGGCCTCTTTTACGTCCCAATGGTTGTTGAACGAGAAGGTTCTGATGGCCGGGTTCACTCTGCACGCTTGCAACCCTGTTGAGGGTTAATAGCATTTATATCGCTCTTGGACATTTGCATATGAGTTAATATTTGCTATAAAATAACCATTCAAGTACACGGTTTGTGAACACAAAGCAAACTATTTATCCCCAAAGGATGTTTGGGACAAATGATAAAATTCACCTATTAATTTACTTCCACCAGTTTCTCATTTTTCACTTTCATCGCTTTTAACCCTTCACTTTCAAAACTAGATGGTCATATATGGGGAAAAAGTCAGAAGAGCCAGTATTTGTAAATAGGATCTGAAAGGATTTACAAGTTCTGAAAGAGAGTCTCAGAAGATGGACTCGGTGTGAGATGTCCTTACATCGTCCCTTGTCTGTCGACTATTTCACTGAAAAAATGAACTTCAGACTAGAAATGTCTTCACTGCCTCATCCCATAACCATTCAACCTTGTTCCCTGCCTCCTCTTCCACCAGGTCTTTCTTTTCCATAGTCTCTGAAAAGGACATCTCTGCACTTCTCCTGCCGTCCTTCCCTAACACTTGTCTGCTTGATGTTATCCTCATTTATTCTGTCTGATTGTTATGGTCTCCCCAACACTCTGCAGTCACTGCTGTAACCAAAAAGTGACTATAAGCTGCTGCTAAATCTAAGGGTTACTACTCCCTACATATTCTTCTTTATATTTATGCTGTTTTTGATCAACCACTTCAACTCCTTAAGCTTGACAAACTTTGTATCAGTGTCACTGCTTTCTCTTGGTTCTCTTCCCATCTCGGTCACCAATTTCTTTGCTTTCTCTTCCCTGGCTTCTCTTCCTCCCGTAGTATCTTTCTGTCGGAGTACCTCAAGGCACTGGGTCCCCTCCTCTCCTCAAGCTATACCACCTCTCTTGGAAACCTATTTTCTTATTATTGCTTCCCATATCACATATCAAGGCATCTCTAGGAGTGCATTACTTCAGAGCAGGGATCTCAAACTCTGGCCTCCCATATGTTATTCGCCTACAATTCCCAGAATCCTTTGAATGCAATAGATGGCCAGAGGATCAGGGGAGGTGTATTTTGGAAGCATCTGGGGGCCCAGAGTTTGAGATCCCTGCTTTTTCAGCTCACACCATAATCCCCCCCATGTACCTTTTCTGATCCTATTTCCCACACAGCCCCCATGCATCTCATTACTTCTCATACTCTGCAATTTGCCCTCGCCTTTGTGTGTCATCCCTCTGCCTTTAGATTGTCAGCTCACACGCTTACAACCAAGTGAAGGGAATTTGCTGATTGAGGGATGAAGGCTTGCATGATAAGCATCCTTGTAAGGCAGCAAATTGATTCGCATAATATGTGGAGAAGTGCTGAAGCTCTCTCACACAGACAATAATGCATCTACACGTTATGAGGACGTCTAGTGGAACAATGGAGAAAAAACCTGGGAATCCGGAAACGCCCCACCAGATTATGAATGTTGGCAAGAATTAAATGACTATCAGGGTTATTCAGAGAGCGTGAAAAGCAGGAGAATGACTGGAAAATAACTGGAGAATGAAAAATTCTAGGTCAAAATAGCCGATTTGGAAAGTGAGATGAAAGGGAGAATTTTTCTGGTTTGGCTATTTTGACCTAGAATTTTTCATTCTCCAGTCTTTCTCCTGCTTTTCACGCTCTCTGAATAACCCTGTATAACTTAATAATACATTTCTGAAACATAATTGTAGTCTATATTTTAATATTAATTTAATCTGTAAAGAACTCATTTGGAAAAATTTTCCTAGAAAAATTGCTGCATGAAAGGTTGCTTCTTCGATACACTCACATGTATAAATATTTTCAAAAAAGTTACAATGAAACATCAGAAAATGGAACCCTTTTTGCAACTGTCACCATGAGGATCAAATCCAAAGTTTTGCCTAGTACAAGTAGTTTGAGTGCAACAAAAGACGATATATTATCAATTAATTGTATATATTTACGAGAGTGTTAAATTGTCCTTTATTTTGCAGCAAATAGAGGATTGTCGATCTACAATTGCCCTTGTACCCCAAGAACACTTGTGGTGACAATATTACAGATTTTCGAAATGAAAAGTCAGATGAGGAATTGTTTCACATGTAACATAGTGACTATATGTCCTACATATTTATTTTCTATGTTAATCTGTATATTTGTGTTTTGTTTATACTATCTTGCATTTATTACTTTGTATTACTGTACCCTAGTGTAAAAATTCAATGTTCCTTCAAAAGCTCAATGTATCCTTCCTGGTAAAATACTTTAAAAATAAATAAATAATATGAAGGAATATGTACAGTATATAGGTACATAGCAGACAATATGGTACCTTTATACTACAATCTGTATAATGTTTCTAAGGGTCATTGTTTGCCTTAGTCAGGAGGTAATATCAGTCAAAATGTAACCTTGTCTTAGTGCAATAATATATTTTTATTGCATATACAGTTATGATTATTTAATTTCACCTTGAACTTAATTGGACCAAATATCCATCTAACGCAACAGAAATCACTATTTTCTAGACTAGTTTATTTTAATACCTTGTTATTTGAAGTTCTTTAAAAAAAAAAAAAATGTATTATCAACCTAATCAAACAATCGTGTTTTGGTGTTTTGTTAGAGGAGAAATATTTCATAGTTTACACCGCACTTCCCCAACATCCTGTTGCAAAACCTTTGTTTACTGCAACACATGATTACAATACCAACTAAATCCGCATTTTGGGTAATGCTCAAGCTCCTAAAAACATAGCAGAAGGTCGTCATGTTACAGTTATAATTACAGTTTCCGCTCAGGCACAATATCATTCCTGTACAGTAGAGCTGTTATTGTCAGGAGGGGTTCTGTATGTCACACACAGGAGAAGGATCAAATAAGAATTTTATAGACTATACTTGGACCAGCAATAGGATAATTTGAATGCAAAGGTCTTACAGTAGCATATCCAGTTTAAGTATTGTGATAAAGTGAAGGGAATTACTTGGGATGGGTGTAACTATATTCCCCCTATATTGCAAGGGAGGATAGGGTTATTTGAGCCCAGGAGGGCAATGTGTGCTTTTATCTTGGTCCTTGCTACAAGGTTTCTCCCACCTGTTGATTATCAGGCTCATAAATCATTCCCCTCACCTTATCACATATCCCCCCTCCCAGCTCGGTCCCATCGGCCTTAGACCAGAGGCAGTGAACTCAGGAGAGGCCTTCAGCATTACCTGGGGCTGTACCAGCTCGTTGCTCCATCGAGAACCGGAAGGGTTGGAGACTAAAGGAACCACCTGGTCACTCTGGCATTCTCTTCTTTATTTTGCCTCATCCACGTAAAAGGCATATGGTTAGTAACCAGTAATAACCGTCTCACTAGAAGGTAATATTTCAAGGTCCAGAGACCATTTAATAGCCAGGCTTATATGACAAGGTGAAGGGAAACATTTATGAGCCTGATAATCAACAGGTGGGAGAAACCTTGCAGCAAGGACCAAGTTTAAAGCACATATTGCCCCCCTAGGCTCAAATAAACCAATCCTCCTTTGCAAATACAGGGGGAATATACATCCTATCACAAATGATTCCCCTCTCCTTATCACAGTATGGATGTGGCTTCAATCACTTGGGTAACCAGGATTTACCAGATTACAATCTACGTTAAACATAGAATTTCACCAAACGGCACACTGCATGGAAGAGTTACAAATCATCTATAACAGTCTATCATCTATCTATTCAGCTATTGATCTATTCATCTATCTCTTTCTAAATGTGCTACCATAGTCATAAAAACATATGTTGACAATGAGGATATGACAATGAGGTACTAAATACATCAATCTATTGACAGCATCCCATGAAACTTAATACAAACAACAATCAATCTGATATTAGTGTATCTCTCAGCTTCTCCTTGTTTTAGCAAAGGCTGGAGTAGACGTTCAAAGACTGTCAAGTGTTTGGGAAGGAAATTCAATCAAAGCAATTTCCATGGTGAGGACGGAAGCATCTGTGTCCCCAACGGAACGTTTTGTAGTTTGCACTTTACCATATACTTGGCATTTTAGTACGATAATGGAAATGAAAGTCTGACAGTAGTCAAGCCTCTTCAGCCATGGAGGAGCCACAACATAACAGAAGCTTGGACCTATTTCTACTATTAATTTGGAAACGTTGCTTGCCATCTATTAATGTCATTGAGATGCTCCAGTGATTAGACCGTATGCTGCAGCATTTCAGAGTTGCTGGGCCAGTTCTCAACAAGGTTTTTCATCTGACGCATGTCATTTAAGTGCCATTATGTTGGGTAACAACAATGGAATCTGAATGTAGACTTCCTTTCTTAAGGACTTTTTGTGTTGTTGTTATTATTATTAGCATTACAATGTATGGTGCACACAGCAAATGTTTAGAAACACTAACACCCATTGATTTCTGTGGCTGTCTATATATTCCATGCTTATATTTTCAAATTATTTTGTGCATTTTCTGTTCATGGAAAGCTTTAACGCATCTCATTTCTATTTAATTTTGCACACATGTAGTACATGTCTAACCAATGGATTTCATTCACCAACACTATCTGTATACTTTAAGGGCTGCACACTTATTGATTCATGTCAGACACTTATAGAACTATAATCTATATTTTGTGACAGTAGAACTTGATAGGTCACACAATATCCACGCTCAACTCCCTGAGTGCCGAGGAGACTTGTTTCTCTATTTGTCCAATTCTGCCATTTATTTTTCCTGCATACTCCTTTATACGCACTTCTTCACACAAGTCTTCCTTGACAGAAATCAGTCAAGTTATTGAATTCTTACATTTTGCTCACCCCTTGTCAGGTTCATCGCCGTTACCGGCGTAAAAAGGGTAAGACCGGTGCTGCTGCTACATGAAAAATGCTGCCCTGCTGGACTTTCCCTTTGCAGCAGCTCCCTGGCAGATTCTACAGGAGTTGGCAATCACTTGTAAGGAGTCCTCCTTAAAGGGAGGTCACACCCTTCCTTCCATGCTGGTGCAGTGTTTGCTGTTCAGTGATCCAGTCTACCTGCTTGTATCCAGATCTCCCTGCTATACTGTGAACCAGACCTTTTGGCTATCCCTACCGGACTTTGCTTCTTTCTTCATGCCCATGGACTACTGTCCTCTTGAATACCGTGCTCTGCTGTGTCTCCTCCATTGAACCCTGCCACCCTGGACTTCAGCCACAGTGTTCCTGGATCCCTGGAGCCAAGTTTTCCTTTTGTACCTGTGCCCAGAATTCATCCTGCAAATCCCCTGTGTTCCTGTCCTTGGTTCTGTGTTCTCACCAGCCGACAGTATCCCAAGCCGGTTCCTGCAACACCCCTCGTTGTTTACCTGTGTAATAAACCCCATTATCCATCCTATTCTCACTTCCTGTGTGTGTTCACTGCATACTGGGCTCATATCCTCACCTGCCAGTTCAGATCCCCGAAACCCCTCTAAAAGATCATCTCTACCAGACTCATACACCTCATATCCCGCATCTCTCACACCTCACCCATTTGTCAATCTCTACATTGGCTTCCTTTTTCCTTTTTAGAATCAAATTCAAAATATTGGTGCTGACATACAAAGCTCTCCATAACCGCGCCCCTGCCTACATCTCCTCCCTTAATAACAGGTAAATCCATCCCTGCCACTTCATTCTGCCAATGATGCTATTGGTTCCTCGTACCAGCACCCCCAACTCTCACCTTCAGGACTTCTCGTGAGCTGCCCACTTTCTATAGAACTCCCTCCCCCACAACATTAGACTCTCCCCATCTCTCCAGTCCTTCAAGAAGTCTCTGAAAATACAATACTTTACAGAAGCTTATCTGCTTACTCCATGATCCCCCATTGTTCATTACTTGCTCAATCTTCCCATTCAGCCCACATGCACCCTGCTGCTACACATACTCTATCTACCCTCACCTAGTGTGTCACTCCTCTCCTCTTAGAGTGTAAACTCTTGAACAGGGTCCTCTCTCTTACTCTTGTGTGTGTCTGTAAAACGTGTATGTATATTTGTTATTATGTCTCTTCCATTGTACAGCGCTACGGAACTTGTTGGCACCTTATAAATACTTAAAACCGTAACTTTCCCTCCACAAGTATAGCTGTGATCCAAAACGCTACCTTATCTCTTCCAAGCATGACATATTCAAATGGATTCTGGACTTCATGCCCTTGAGAACTAATAAGATGTTCTTTGTCCTTTTCAAGCCTTAGCTATAGCTGTGCTCAATGATTATTGTGGCAGGAATACAGAATCATAGTATTATGTCTTATCCCCAAACCTGAAAGATACTCCTAAGCTGTAGCTTCTCCGTTGCTGAAGAGGATGACGTTACAACGACAAAACTCCAGAAGAAGTAAATGGAAAATACTGATATACCAATAGATATGTATGTATATTTTCTCTCGAGTTTTTGGGGTTTGGGTTGTTCCTCTCTTTCCAGCCTGATTTGAATTTTCCCTATTGAGGAACAGGTGAGAGATATAACAATCAAGCTAACAATCACAGTTGTAGTAGATCACAGGTTGGACATTAAAGGTATAGTTCCACATTTTTTATAATGTTCATACTTCTTGACATCCGTGTTTTTCCATGTTTACATATACGAGGGTTCGAGTTTTGTAACTATTGATGATGTTGTTATAGGCTTCAGGTGGTGTTTACTGAATTGTATCTATTGCTATAGGAAACATTTTACATAAAAGTTGGGTTAAAACCAAAGCAACAGTGTCCTAGAGGAAGCCCCATAATTTGGTAAAATTGGCAATCAACCAAGGCTTCACTGTGACTCGGTCCTCACATGGAGTTTGGGGTAATGTTAGTTTACAAATAAATGCATGTTTACACTAACATTTCACACAAATACACTCCTGCGTTCACATGCTCCAGTCTGCCAAGAGGACTGTGTGAGCATTTTCAATAACATGTGTTAGGTAATTTTCTGCAATTTTTGTTTAAGACTGGCTGTCCACTGGCATCCTAGTCGGGCGACCTACTTGGTTACCTGACAACAAACAACGCTAATGACCAATCAGGGTCGTCCAATGGAAGCGCCTGGACAACCCAGATCAGCCGATGGACAGGCTGCCAAAAGAGAAAAAAAAAATGAAAAACCCTGCTGCAGGAGAAAAAAATAAATGTCTATTTTCAGGACAAAGGATAGCCCCCGTCAAGAGCAGCGGAAGCAGTGAAATAAATAAATAAATAAATTTAAAAAAAGCCACAGGCTACATGGGAGGATTAACCCCCTTGTCCCTGCTGAAATAGGTTTCAGCATCAGGGACAGCAACGCTGAATGCAGCCAGCTTGCAAAGGAAACAAAAAAAAAGAAGCGAGAGAAAAAAAAGCCTAGTTTTTTTTTTTTTAAAAAAAAAGGAACCCAAAATTTCGAATAAAAAGTCCAGAAAAATACTTAGAAATTTAAAAAAAAATAATAATATGTAAAAGGTCTTTTCGCTGTGGATTAAGAAAAAATAAACAGTTGAATAGAAAATAATTTAAAAAAAGAAAATATTTTTTTAGATTGAATACTATGGGCTAACTGAATCACTTCTCTATGTGCAATTTCCCTTCCGCGGCCCGGCGGTTTAACTATACGATTCATCTTTTCTATGTAAATTGTAGCAGATCGTCCGATTTCATCTGACCATATCCCATGAAAATTGGAAGGATCGCTAATCTGTTGTAATCACATAAAATCGTCTGAAATCGTCCGATGTTGGTCAGATACAGTGGAAGAGGGCCAATTCACCTGCATGTTGTGGGATCAGTCGGATGACTTCAGATGATATCGGATGATCGCACCATCGCAGGAATACGATGCCAGTGGATGGCCAGCCTAAGAAGGTGAAGCTCATATTTGAGCACCGCCTAAGGTCTCTAGACCAGCACTGTGTTTTCATTTCATAAATGCCAGGACTCATGGCAGCTTTGTCTGTCCTGGCTATTTGTACAAATGGGTTTCAATCAACTTTCATTTATATTTGTTGCGTGCTAAAATAGCTGTTTTTCAACAAGGGAAACCTTACATACATTTCCTCGCTAACTTCCCAAAATATTCTCCGTAGAAATATGCCATTGAGAGGGTAATTGGAGGAAGCCCCCACATTTCTAATATAGAAACCATAAAGGAAGGAAGAAAAAATACAGCTCTGTATTTCCCCTTCTTCCTCCTAGATTGGAAGCTCTTGAGCAGGGTCCTCTTTTCCTATCATTCTTTGTGTGTCAAACTTGTTTGTTTCTTTATGTTTGTTTTGTCCTACCCGTGGTCCAGTGCTGCAGAATTTTATTGGTGCTTTATACATAATTGGAATATGGGAATCAGCCAGATAAAACTGCACCTTTAATGTCCACTTTGGATGGGGAATGGAAAGAACAACTGAGAGACAGAATGAGAGCGAGAGGGAGGACATGCTTCTGCAGCCGCAGTCTGGAGCCTCTATCCTCTCTTTCCCTCATACAGCACAATGACAAACACTTAGCATTCATACCTAGACAGGCTCATCTCGCCATCACGCCCATGGGAGTCGTCAAGAACATTAGGTTCGCTGCAGGAGGGGGAGGGAGATGAAGCATTGAAGGGAAAGAAAAAGCAAACAAACAAAAAAGAAACACGAAAAAACGAAACAAAACCTGCATGCAAGAATATCCAAAAAGTAACGGAACTCTATAACAAAACAAAAATACAAAAACAACCGCAAATCATCCTCGGTTTGGGTCGTACTGTAGATTAAATGTCACAGGCAATGGGGCATAGAACGAGCTTCATGGGTTTTCGAAAAATGGCAAAATAATGCAACTGGATGGGAAATAGGAGGGGAGAGAAATAGGAAGGAGAGGCAGCAAGAGCTTAGGAGCTATGGATTTAGAAATTAAAGCAGCAGTACTGGACGGTATTCTACGTTGTGAGATCTTGAGATAGATCATCTCATGAAAAGACACATTTTTGGAGATACGTGCACGTTGAATACTCCATGTTTGTCTAGCAAACAAAACACCATTTCTAGAGTGTGATTTTCCTTTTTTTAATAACTTTTCTAAGCCGAAATGGTATATAGCTTTTTATTTGAGTTTCTAGGCCTCATTTCAGATTGACTGCGACCAGGATGCCTCGGGGAGAACTTTTGCATTGAGTGTGTGCCGTGGATTTGCAAATCTAAATGTATTCCTGCACTCATCGTGTGCTATGAATGTTGACATATTGGCTCTGTTACAGAACTGACACAAGAAAAAAACCTTCCATATAGTATAAAGAATTCAAAACTATATTCATTGTGACATCTAGAAAGGGCATTATCATTTTTCAGGCTACTTATGATTTGTGGTTACTTGGATCCCTACCGAGACGATACACTTTAAAAGGTCTTTGATTTTACATATAGGAATTACGTTCAATTAACTGTACTTATAGAATGCAGATTTCTTTAATAAATGTTCTAGTATTTTATCAATACACTATTTTCTGCTGCTTTAATTAGAATACACTAAATAAACCTTATTGGCATTGGAACTGGTGCAAACTGGAAGTCTGCCTTTAATTATAGCATAGAAATAGAGTGTATTTATTTATTTTTAATCTTTTCTTGCCGTGGATGCAAATGGAAATCTGATCACTTTTTCATACGAGAGACGAAAACTATTTGGAAATGGTGACATTATTTCACATCACTCTTATAGACGGTAACTAAAACATGACACAGCTTAGACGAGGCACTGTCCAACAATAATGTCCCTGTTGTGCTTTAAAAGGTGGGGAAATCCACACTGAGCCTTGCAGTTGAATTACTAAGGATGTGGTGCATATGATATAATGCCAATTTACCTGTGTTTGTCCTGACTCCTACGGCAAATAATATTGTTACTGGTTGAACATAGTCAATGAGCTTGTACAAGAGAACTCAGTGCTCAGGGTCGACATGTCAGCCAGACCAGTACCATCACCTGGCAGAACCCCCGCCCCATACATTTTGCTGATAAGAAACCCTTAACCTGTTTCAGAAGTGATAACAATGTAGGAATGTTGGGTTAGAATGGGATTTTTGTATCCCATGTCATGAAGAGAGTAGTGCTGCATGAAAATGTAATTACCATGTATGAGTTGAGCTGATCCTGCCTACGGTTTGATGAGCATCACTTCTATGCCGTGATCTTTGTGGGTTGGAGTTCAGACACATTTTGACCTTTGGATACTTAAACTTGTTGTGTTTTCTACATACAATTGCAATTAAAGGGATGCTTTTTATACACTTTTAGCATGATGTGGTTAGCTTCCCATTAAGCAGCGGATGGACAGTGCCGATTACCTTTGGCTGGGGAGCAGGCCACCCTCAGCCTGAGGGGCAGACACACTAGATGTCTGACTGGAAAAACGTCTTCTCCCGATGGCACTCAGCAGGTACGTGTCTTGCTCACTTACCACACTGGGCATGCTCACAGAGTCATCTAGAAATTAAAGGACGAGATTTAATGTATACGTGACCAATTTCACTTCTTGACACTCGTGCTGAATTTGCATTTAAGAGGCTCTATTACCATTTCCAGTCCAGTCCCTAAGAGTCCCAAAATTCACTACTGATGCATCAGATTAATTCATATTAAATAAGGGGAAAGTAACACATTTTCAGAATACTGGATTCATGTGATTTATTGTCTGAACAGACTTACATTACATTAGGTTAAACCAATACTGAGGGAACCAATTCACTATGTGCTAGGTTTCTGTTGCGATGCATCATGCAGGTGTATTTGCAGACTTGCACTTGTCAATGTTAGCTGGCCTAGTAACATAATGAGATGCCATTAAATACAGTGGATCCCAAACCTGTCCTCAGGACCCTCTGACAGGCCAGGTTTTCCAGATATCTGAAGCACAGCACAGGTGATATGATTTGCTGCTCAGTGATTGCAGGATTCAGTCTGCATTTCCTCAAGAGAATCCTTAAAATTTGTCCTTTTAGGGGTATGTGTGGACAGGGTTTGGAACCACTGCTCTAGAGGAATCTGCTGACACTTCATTACATGATTAAGATTGGACACCAGCACTATTAGCCTGCTCTTTGGTGGGTCCCCGCGCAGGTAGGAAGGTTTCAGTCAGATGGTGCCATTACAAAAGATACTATATACCATATACAAGTCAGCTTGTATCCTCCCAGGAAAAGCTGCCAGAACTGAAACACCAAGGAAGCATCCTCTGCATGAGAAATACTACAAATCCTGTGGTTCTTTTTGGCCTAATTAGGGCTCATTTGGAGGGTGTGGCGGATACCTCTTGGCTTGCAGAGAACAAAAGCATGTCTATGCGAGTACTTCAGCACATGATTAGACTATCCAATGATGACAAGTGCAACTCAGCAAAAGCAGCTGCGTTGTGCTTCTTGGGGACAACTCGCCACTTGGTGAATAACTTCCACAGTTGTGATTCAAAGAAATGAAGTTGATTCGTTTGACAATTAGAACAATAATAAACTATTCTTATTGTATACTCTAAAAACTCAGTTTATCCTATAAAACTAGTGTACAGATCCAATTTCAACTGCTGGATGCCTCCATACTATGATACAAATGGGAATTATATCTTTGCAATTTAAGCTTTTAGTTTCAAGCAATTTGTTAGTCACGTTAAATGCCTAAAATGGTACTAACATGCGTTAGTAAAAAGGCAAAAGCCAATTTACAAAGCAAATGCTATGCAGATATGGCAATATCATTCGGATGACACACTCCTAAATGCTGTAATTACTGGGGGTTTTACAACATTTTTATAGTAGAATTTATGGGTCAGCGCTTTCTTCCACTGGTATAATTTCCTCAAAAAGAATACAATTACTTAGTGCAGACAATCTGTGTTACACTGTGTGAAGTATACAGATGTATATGATGCCACTCACATGGTTGGGAGCCCCTCAGTGGTCGGCTTGAAGTATTGTGCGTGTAGACCCATAGAGGCGGCCTTCCCTTCTTTCTAGGGAGTATGAAGTTCCTCAGGATGAGGTGTCAATACGTCCGTGTATTCCTCCGAAGAACATAATTCTTTGGGCCTGCACGTGCAATACTTCGAGCCGACCACTGAGGGGGCTCCCAACCATGTGAGTGGCATCATAAACATCTGTATACTTCACACGATATAACACAGATTGTCTGCACTAAGAAATTTTATTATTTTTGAGGAAATTGCACCAGTGGAAGGAAGCGCTGACCCACAAACGCTGCTATAAACTGTTACCCTTCGGTGTTTTTGGGATATACCAATGCCTTGTGAGGACAGCTGCTTGATTCCACTACCACATGGACCTGTAGATGCGTTTCAGGTTTATGTACTGATATGTATAATAAAAAGCAAAGAAGAAAGGATCTTCTGCAAAATAAATAGTTTCTTTTAGGAGACAATTAAAGCACAATTTTCCTGTTTATATATATGCACCAAAGCTGTGATATTGACCTGACTGTACTCTTTACCTCAGAACCACCACTAGGTGGTACTTTGATATACCTCATCCTATACACATAGATTAGTGTAATAACCATTATTAGGTGGCACCAACACATCCTCAGAACATCCATCGTCCGGCAACGTATACTCTGCATTGCCCAAACAGGACTACGAGGTGGCGCCGCATACACAAACCTTTCATCCTTTACAACATATTGGTCTCATACTAACTTTCTTCTTCTTCTTCGTCCGTGCGACTTAGCGTGTCCTGTGAGGCTTGCTGAGAGTGCTCGCTGTCTTGTTCCCAAACCGTCCCTGTGCCGGTGTTGGAACGTGACATTGTAGCGAGGCTCAAGCGGTACGCAGAGGTGGAAGTGCCCACTGTACTGATCGAGGTTTTCCCTTGGTACGCTAGAGAAGCAATAACACGCTGGTCAATTTTCTATGACAGAGATGCAGTGCTAATGGATCTCATGCATGTAACATATACCAAAATGTGCTTGAATAATGCATTCATGTCTTGCTTCTTTATAAAATATAAGAACTGATAAAATACAACAAAATTTGATCACGGCCCTTAGAAAAAAGTTTATTATACGTTTTATATTTGAAGTTTTTTTCTGTTATGTAACTCTGCCTTTTTGAATATAAAATGTATATGCTGGCATCTTGCTGAGCTCCTCCAGGTTTTACCTTATTTTTCGCTGACTCTTGCGACCTACCCTTGGCTGCTGTGCTCGGTGGGGAGAAGAAGGTGCTGGGAGACCTGCTGGCTTGTGCCGGGTCCTTTTTGTGTCCTCTCGGAGCAGTTTCGGGAACTTTATTGTTCCCGGCCTATTTTTGCGGCCTACTCTGGGCGGCCATTACTGCAGCCTCTCTGAAGTGCTCGTGAGATTTACATCCCACCCTTTTTCTTGCTGCGGTAGGGCAGCGATGGAACGCCTGGTCAACGGTCTAGCTTGGCTGATGGAGGAAGGAGAGCGACCACTCACAAGTGCGGATATCCATCGCCTTATAGCCGAGATTAGACTCTGCCGAGAAGCAGCTGCTCCGGCGGGGCTGTGAATGCGGACCTCCAGCAGGAGCGTGATCCGCCCGCATGTTTGGCCGAACAGGAGGAACGAGGGCGGAAACTGGACGGTGACATCTCTGGGGCTGCGCTGCAGAGGACCGGACATGGTGACCTGGTGGAGGTGCTCGGGGCGACCTCTTTACCCTTGCGGGAAACCTGTGTCCTACCCCCCTGTCTGCCGACCCCCACCTGGAGGCAACCGAGTGGAACGCGGGTCTCTCTCGGATGCCGCCGAGATCAAACGTTGGATGACTCACTCTGCCTGATACCGGCGGCGGCCCGGCTTCTAACTGGGAGGCGGAGGGGCCTGAAGCTCTCCTGTGGTCCTGGTTCTGGCGTGGCTGGGGCTCCCCGGAGGCTATACAGATGGCGAGTATTTATCCCACCGGATACCCTTGATGAGGATAAGAGTCATGCTCTTCGGTGTGATTTATTGCCCCAGCTCCCTATGATCCTGCCTCTAGTTGCTGGGAATGGAGGGGCCGTGTGTCATATGGTGTCCCTGGACACTGGCTGAACTAGATGACCCTACGGTCGGATCCCAGGCTGATGACACCTTCCTCGCGAGGCCATTTTTCATTCCCCTCAAGAAAAACGTGTTTACCCCCGTTGACATTCCCTGCGGACACCCCCACCCCTGTTTTATCATCCCCCATCCCTTTGGACCCTCCAGAAGTTCTTTTTGTGGACACACCCTATTTTTAGACTTTACTACCAGTTTGCGGAGGTTGGCCCCTTTAATGTTTACAGGGTTCCAGGTCCTTTTTCTTTTTTTTTTTTGGGGGGGGGCAGGACACTGGGATGACCTAGGCGAGCCGCTAGAACGAGTACCATGGCTCTGTTCGTCTCTTTTGGCCCTAGGTCTCCCGGCCACGTGGCCTCTTCCACGGCCTCTGGCTTCTTGTTAGTCTCCAGAGTGTGCCGGGAATGCCGCAATTTTTTGGCAGTTCTCCAACCCCTTTCCCCTTCCTATTATTTTTGTGTGTTTGTTTATCTATTTTTTCTATTTTGTTTTTCGTCTGCACATATACCTGGGCCCCTAATGATGTTTTTTTCTGCTGACTCGGCCGATTCCCCTACTTTGACCATCTGGATTGTCTGTTTGTCCCCCCCCCCGCTGGATATACTTGTGATATACATTGATGTTTTTTCTGCTGACTCCTTATGTGTTCCTTTACTGCTGAGTTATTTTTTTGGCCCTGCGCGGCCATCCCTTTCCATTGTATGTCTTCTTATTGATGCCCTTTTCAAAATAAAATTTTGAATACAAAAAAAAAAAAAAATGTATATGCTGCATGTGTATAATATGTATACATAGATATTATGATATATTATTTATTTACTACAGAAATGTGATTTATGCTCTTAATTTGTCCTGCCATTGAAAGGCCCTTACCAGATCCGCTGTGAACAGCTTCCTTCAATATTTTTAGTTCGCTGTTGAATTCGTTGATGAGTGTGCTCTTGCACAGAGGTCTTGGCATAAAGCGACGCTCCAGCTGATCTGAGACATGCTGCCGCGCACTTTGTTCATCCTGAGTTTCTGCAGGCTGTGACAGTAACTAACCACAACAAAAAAGAAGATATTAAAGACAAAACTATGCTTGCCCATATCTGTTTAGACTTCTTTAATGGCTGATTTAAACTAACGGCTATTATCACATTTGTCCTCATTGCCAACACTGAAGAATTTGTATTGAACTATTGTTGGGATCATCATATAGTTAGAATTCAGTATACAGACAGAGTGTATTAGAAAGCTTGCATTATAAAGAAGCAATGAAGGTTGGCTAACGGATATTTTAATGCACATGTAGCAGACATCTAATAGATGTTCCGGAAATATTATCAAATGTATCAAATATACACTGGATCAACTACAACAGAAAAAGAATTGTAAATACTGAACTCAAAAATTCACTGGTCCACTTGCTTGCAGAGAGTAAATAATTGATCCCCAATGCATTTTAACCTGAAGCTCTGTGTGATCTGTTCTATGGGAGAATCTCCTGACATGCAATACACAGTTTGGACACAATAGCGCTGTGCTGCAGCTGTCAGGAGATTCAGTGAAATCATGCAAAAACCCTGTGTTAAGCAGAGAGGACAGCAATAGGGGAGCAGGAACAGGCTTAGGGGTAGGAACAGGTAAGGGACGACAATGTAGAGATGCAGGGACACTTTTAAGGTTGCAAGTACAGGACCGAGGTAGAAAGAGATGATATAGAGAAAAAAGGACAGGTTTATAAGTGCAGGGACAGAACTAGGTGGAGGAAATGGTGACCAGTGAATGCAACAGATGATAGGCGTGACATTTTGGTTTTCACCAATTAAAATAATGGGTGGAATCATTGGTGGTAAGTAACTCTTTGCTCTGGCTAGTAACGTATAACCCCAAATTTTGAGCCCTGACAAATATATTTATTAAGACAAGGTTTGAATTACATGAAGATCAAGGCAAACCTGCAAGCGCTATATATTCAATCCACATATATGATAATGATCGCACAGTCTGCAAAATTACCATAACGCTCGCGGCAATCTATGATACTCTTAACCTGCCTGGCGTTATTCCCGAGTGTGACACGGGGTTAAATTTCGCTACTGCGATCGGTAACCCCGAGCCACACTCGGGCTGGATGCATACTCACCGCATCCTTCGCTGCCTCGTCGTCTCCGAAATCACCGCAGTGTGATCGCAGCAGCCGGTGACTTTGCTTCCTGGTTCCACTCCCTGCAAGCTATGTGACGCAGGGGGCGGGACCAGGCGGCAAATTTGAAAAACTGTAACGGCCTACCTGAGTATAGTTGCTGACCATGTCCATCCCTTTATGACCACAGTGTCCCCATCTTCTGATGGCTACTTCCAGCAAGATAATGCACAATGTCACAAAGCTCAAATCATCGCAAACTGGTTTCTTGAACATGACAATGAGTTCACTTTACTCCAGTGGCCTCCACAGTCACCAGATCTCAAGCCAATAGAGCACCTTTGGGATGTGGTGGAACAGGAGATTCACATCATGTGCAGCCGACAAATCTGATGCAACTGTGTGATGCTATCATGTCAATATGGACCCAAACCTCTGAGGAATGTTTCCAACACCTTGTTGAATCTCTGCCATGAAGAATTAAGGAAGTTCTGAAGGAAAAAGGGGGACCAACCTGGTACTAGCAAGGTGTACCCAATAAAGTGGCCGGCGAGTGTATATATTCCTATAACAACTTATGCATTAATATATTTGTACTTTGCTATAATTTTTTCAGATTTTTTCTAGTTTTACTATATCGCTCATGGTCAGAATAGTTTGGCACAATATAAATGACGATAATAAAAAAAAATACTAGAATGTAATGACTTTAATAATATATTGTTTTCCACATCATCTGGACTTGTGGGTTTTTTGATTTGATTTCGCCTGGTTTCAAAGGACGGCATCTATTATATATGTTTATTTTACTCTTAGAAATGGACTTACTTTGCATTGTATAAAAGGTCTCAAGAGAACAAATATTGGAATACGTGTTCTCACGATGAAGTCCAAGAAGTCCCACATGGCCAGCCCTCCCACTTTCCTCAGTGCCATCTCCTTCACCTGGAGACTCAGTCGGTACCACTGGTTTCCTAACTGCCTTTCAAAGCAGACCAAGATGACCTTCAGGGCTGTAGAGGTCATATGAAGGTAATAGAATATGTATGGCAGAAAATACACAAAGAACAGTAAAATCCAGTAGCAGATTATCCTGTCCACTAATAGAAGGAACAATAATGCATACAATTAAACAACGATAGAGACCTAGTTTTAGCCAAAGCAGGCATCAGTCTAAAGCCTGGCTCAAACTGGGGCCTCCTATCATAGAATTTGAATGGAACTGACATCTCACACAAATACATTCCTACATTCACCTTACGCCATCTCTCTGGAGTGTTTGGTAAATCTTAATTTAAACAAAATTTCTTGAATATATTTTGAAATGTATTTTTACATAATATGTGGGACCTCATATGTGAGCTTTGTACAAGGGAAGAGAACAATGTAGACCAAATAGCTGATCTGCAAAGTGAGTTAAATGGGAGAATGTTTCTGGCTTGGCTATTTTGACCTAGAATTCTCACGTCTGACAATTCTTCTGAGTTTCACCTTTAGTGAATAGACCTGTAAGTCTACGGCTGCCTTTGTAATTAAAGCAAATATGTAGATTAAATGGCACAAAATGTGCCAGTAAGGATATTTACTCTATTTTATGTGTGAATGTTCTATTCGCGTCACTGAAGTGTCCTTATCAGTGCTGCTGACTTTATAGCCTCGTCAAACTGCTTGGAGGTATGGACAACATTAACGCATTTCTGACAATCAGGTGAAAAATACAGTGTTTCCCAACATAGGGCTCAATTTAATTTGGTTCAATGGCCAAAATCAGGACTGTTTTCAGATGCATTGTGGCCTTTTTTCAGGTCAGGAGATTCTAGTCCGTGGTTACCAACATTTTGATTCCTGATAAAAAAACTCTGATCAAATATCGGCACTTGCAGCTCCCTTTTTCAAAAGAACTACCCGCTTTAGTGAGTCAATTCGAGTTGATCGGTATACCAATTTCTGAAAAAATCTCAAATGCTGAAACATGTTGATAAATGGCTTATCAAATGCTTGTAGCACCGTTTAATTGATTGGTCTGGCTCTTACCAGTATTGTAAAAATAACTGTAAAATATTCATGTACGGACTTGCCTGTTGTAATTGTAACAGTAAACAAGTTATTTACAGACTTGTGCCTTGTAACTTTAGCAATGTAAACGTTAATGTACAAACTTGCGTGATTTAAATTTCTAGTACAGAATTTGCGTGTTTTTACTGTAAATACGGCTCCTATTAAAAAAAAACATTTTTAAAATCAGCCGATAGAATTAAATCTAGAAAATAATCTTGGAAATCTATAAACAGACAACACACCACTGTAGGCTTGAAGTTTAACGCTATATTGTGAATTCAGCATGGGTATGTACATAGAGCCTCACCGAGATACGCAGCTTGACTGGTAGATTCCGCCAGCCCTTCTCTGCGTAGATCTTTCCCGGCATCTCCTGGAGTGGAGCAGTGAGCAGGGGAACTCTCCAGCATGAAATTCTTGCTGCGTGAAGTGCTGATGATTCTTGGTGGTAACAGGATGTTTATCACAGTTTGAAGCAACAAGAAGACCTCAGGTTGCTCCAACCATGGACTATCTGAGAGGTGTAAAAAGGAATAAAATAAAAAGAATGCTCATGTAGACACAATAGCAACATAGATCGGATGTTACACCAATGACTAATCCATTATGAAGAGGGCTATTTACAATATCCTGGGGGGGGGGTGTTTGGAGAAAGGATTTTACCAGGAACGATACATTGAGAATTCTCTCGTTTTCAAGTATGTCCTGGGTGGGGAGTATGTACCGTTAGGTGTCTTGCCCAAGAACACTTACTGGAGAGGTGCTCTTGCCAGGATTGGAACCTGTGTCTCCACGGTTATAGAGCAGTTATTTCACCTCTACTCCATCCAGGGTTCAGAACCAATGATTAATACTCACTATATATTTTCATTTCTAAGTATTCATGCAGACATCTGGTTATGAGAAACAGGCCAAAGGGGAGCATGTCTGCTTGAACATTTGTTTTAATTGAATATTACAGTCAAACCTTTGCTTCCTGATCCCACAGTGAGCACGAAAGGAATCAAGAGGTTCAGCAGCATTCCCTCTCGCCGCTCTTGGTTTGTGAAGGGAGAAATCACGTGACTTAGTGGGAAGTCTTCCTTTAATGCCTGTGAAAGAGAGGTAAAAGCACAACTAAGCATTTTTTTTTCTTTCTTATACACCACATTCTGCTCTTAGATGCATGGTACAGTGATCCTGTAGTGACCTGGTGCAATATCCCTTCAGGAGAGGTATAACGCATTAATCCTAAACATCAGTGAGATATCATCCCTTTATAAGAGCTTGACGCTTGCGTCTTCCTGAGCTCCAGCGCCAATGTTGTTCTTGGAGGATCATCACTGGTCCTTGACATAACGTTGATGCTCTGACTCAGCAGTCAATCAGCTGCAAGGAGTGAGCGGAGGGCTGTCCTGAAGGATCGCTCGTCAGCTCACCTCTGTCACACGTTTCCTCTGCATGCCAGTGGATGTGAGTGATAGGAAATCACTAAATAATTTTCTTTGTATTGTGTTTGGGGGAAAAACGCCAGCACATAAAGGAATAATTATCTATCAAATGCGATGTTGGTCACAACAGGTCCATTTTAAAGTACTGATGGGATTTCATATCTTTACCATATACAGGTCATTAAATTGATAACAATTTAAGTTTATTAGGAAATTTCTAGTTGTTTTTTTACTCTATTGCATTGCAATTCATATAGCAGTGCAATGCAGAAACAGGGACTTATAAGTGATGCACTCGCATTTCTTACAGTTGCACAAGACCGCAGACACTTTTTCAACCAGTACTGCATCAGTTGTGGTTGGGTGGAGATGTACAAAGATCAAAAGTGCTGGTACCAACCTGTATTTGTAATGCCACCAATCTGACAACAGCCGTGCTGAAGGGCAGAGGAGGAGAGAGGTATGGGCTGAGGTGTAGGAGTGGTAGGCCATCTGCAACACTTGATGGTCCCACTACACCCATTACCTGGAGAGTAAAGAAAACAGGTCACCATCAATCTGTTATCAAATAATGTTAACCTTACAGTAGTGGTTATACCGGTAAGAAGGAAACCAAGAGAATGGAAGGTGGACGGATACATCTTACTAGAGGTATCTAGTATAGCAACTAACAATAACTATGGTGTGTTAGTCCTCTAAAACTGTAGCTCCCCATCCACTGCAGAATTAAGTTCAAAATCCTTATCCTTACCTACAAAACCCTCACTAACTCAGCTCCCCACTACCTGTCCTCACTAATCACCAAATACACCCCAGCCCGCTCCCTAAGGTCAAACAGTGACCTGCGCCTAGCTTCTCCCCGCATCACCTCTTCCCATGATAGACTGCAGGATTTCTCACGCGCAGCCCCCACTCTCTGGAACGCTCTCCCTCGTACTGTCAGACTTTCCCCTAACTTCTCTTCCTTCAAACGCTCCCTTAAAACATTCCTATTTAGGGAAGCCTACCACCCAACTCACTGACGCAACCATCAATCACTCTCACCTTACAGTCCTCTCCTGTTTCCAACCCCAACCCTCCCAGATTGTGAGTTCCTACGGGAATAGGGCCCTCATCTCCTCCTGTACTGTTTGTCAAATGTTGTTCAATGTATTGTAACCCTGTCTATACTGTGCCTATTGTACAGCGCTGCGGAATATGCTGACGCTTTATAAATAAAGAATAATAATAATAATAATAATAATAGCTGTTCATGTAACATGATACACAACTAGACAAAAACACCAACAAGAAACCCACAAGAATGAGAGGATGAAGACAAAAAATACTTTAATGTGGTAGGTAACATACAGTTTTGTACGTTCTTGAAGGTCCATGTAGCATGCAGGTCATACACGAACTGCGATACAGTATAGAAAAGCCTGGGGTTCATGGTTACTCACCAAGTTAACACAAACATTGATCAATGACCTAAGATGAGGCAGGAAGGAAATGATAGGCTGCCTCTGAAGTGTCAAACAAACCCCTTCTATCAGATTGCTAGCAGGTTCCCACTCAACCTGTCGCCTGCAACACAACAGGAGGTTAAGTTAGAGGAAGGAAAATGAAGGAATTAAAGTGGATAGCCTGTAAATCACAGCAGAGAAACATATACTAGGCATCCTCCATGCTGCTAAAAGGCAGATCAAAGATGTAAAACAGACGTTACTTGGTCTGATCTCAAAAAGGACCAATATTATCAAATACACAATTATAAACATTTAGGAAATTATTTCAGCGTTAACTGTAAAGAACAAGCTAATAAATATCTGTCATACATTTTTTTTTTGTCTTTCTTCACACAACAACAGTTCAGTGTTGGCCTCCCGCGATATCATTTATCGGATATTTTCTTGGCAGGTTTCTGTGTAAATATGAAGAAGATCTCTGCAAACCAATATCTGCTGTTTTTTTCTTTTCCATTTGTGTTTTTCTTAAAGTGTCCCACCAGGCTTAGCTCCTTTATCTGGTGCCAAGATGGTAAGTGTGGAAGCAGCACATGTGTGCGTCCCTTCGTGTACTGACGCACAGTAGCTTTATAGTATAACAGTCTCATTTCCAGAGAAAGCAGGGATATTATATGATATTCACAGACATTTCATTACACTACGTAACACTGTTCACCTGCAATGACTGAGGTCTGTGCAAGCAAGAGCTGCTCCCACATTTGCCACCATATATTTGAGGGTACAAGAAGTGAAAGAGGCACAAGGGAAGCATTTACTGTCTTCACTAAAATTTACTTCTCCTCCAATGTGTTAAACATCATGTAGTAGAAAAATAGAAGCTTAAAATACAGGATAGTAATAGACACACAGTGGGCTCTATCACCACCTTCAAGCTAACACTAGCGTCAGTGCTAGCTTAAAAGGAGGTCATAGTGCTGCCCCCACATCGCCTTTGAATCGCTAACGAGCTAAAAAACTCATAGCGCTAATTAGTGCTCATTAATTTGCGATTTGTAGCACGAGTTTACTGTCCTTTGCGCTCCCTATACCTAACCTGGGGAGTGCGAAGTGCAAGCACAGAGTAACTAGCGATAGTAACTAGCGTTAGGACCAAGTGATCCTAAGAGCTGGCGCTAACTGAAAAAGTTACCACCAGCTCAGAGGTGTAGGTAATGGATTTCGCTGCTGCAGCTCAAAAGCCCCCCAAAAATCACATACTCACCTCTCATCCCGCGGCGAGAATGGCAGCCCGATCCGCTGCTTCTGGCCACCGGGAGCAGAGGGAGACTGGGGTAAGAAAGTCCCCTGTCTTCCTCCACCAACCAGCAGGATCTCATGAGAGGCGAGATCCTGCTGGTCATGTGACCCGGCAGCACGATCCTCCATGGAGTCTTATGTACTCCATGAAGGGGATGCTGGGGACGGCACTGTAGCGCTGCCCCCCAGCATCCGCAAACTTAGTGATCGCTAAGTAGCAGGCTGCCGGACTCGGGACGCCAAGGGGAAATTATCAAACGCAAATTTTTCCCCTGAGCATCCCAGTTTTCACTCAGGGCATGCGACAGTGCCCCTAGAATTAAAATGAAGAATAAGCATTCAAATGTTGTGAGGGCAGGAGAGCTGCAATCCTCTTCCTGCTGCAGCCACCTGTGTGTACCCACAGTGGTAGCATTATTCGGGGTTATTCCATTGACATGCTGCTTGGAGTCAGCATGACTCCAATCAGCATGTCAAATTCAGGGGCTACCCAGAGGCTCTCAGCATGTGCTGCAGTGCAGTGCCGAGAAGCACTTGTCTGCAGCGTCCATAATCTGGAATTACTAGAATCCAGATGGCTTCGAAAATTCTGTTTTTTTTAGAGTCTTCTTGATTTTAGAATTCCAGATAAGAGGTACCCGACCTGTTTAGCAAGAGATCATTTGGCCTTTCAAACACCTAGCCTGAATCTTAAAACACCCCTACAGTTACTCTACATGCTGCTGTTATTGCCCATGATCTTAAATGATGTTCGGCAAGCAAAACAAAAAAACTAAATTGCATGTTATGTTGGAAAGAAGTGGTTTACCTACCTGTAGGTTTACGTGATGTTTCCTCTGCTGTTGTCTTATTAAACAACCATGAAAAGGTGTGTGTGGACACCAGCAGAGGAACATTATGCCCATACTTCAAGGTTGGCAACATCAGAAACTCAAACTATGTTTCTGCAGCATCTGCTCACCTTAAAGTTGGCATTTTGTGAATTTTATTGAACATACGATCCAGCCTTTTCAGGATGAGGATGAGGGCTGGCCTCACTGCTTCTGCCGACCAGTCAGTGATGGGCAGCATCTCCATGATATAACGCTTTAGGCCTTTGCTTTCCATTGTCTGTGTGTCATATGGTGCCAACTTCAAAAGAGAATGGGCAATTTCTGCCAACCTAAAAAGGATTATAAAGATACTATGGTTAGGTTCAAAGCTTTTGGTTTGTATATGGTTGCATTGTATTCATGGTTGAATATCCGGTTTGCCATACGTCTAAGAAAACATTCGCCAGTGACATTGGCAAAGTAACCAACAAACAGACCCAAGGTACCTCATATGTGATTTAACATCCAACAGTTCAAGGGAGGTGACGCGTGGCTCTCCTGCCAGGTTCTGCAGAATCTTCAACCTGGGGCCACAATGTTTGTAGAACTCTGTGCAGATATTGAGCAGGGACTCCCGTGGTCTCCGAAACTCTTCTCTTGCAATCCTTTCATCAAGTTCTTCTCTAGGAAGACCCTGGCCTTCTTCAAGCAAGTGGAGATTATCTCTGGGGACGATAAGAATAAACACCAAATTAATTGCTCAGACATTAAACATTCCCCCCGTTGCAACTGGCCGCTAAGTTAAACATTTTTTTTTTTTACAAAAGTGAGAACATATTAATGTCAAAAAATGATAAATATATATTAATATACCAAATTTCCCCAGCTAAAAGAAGTCAAGAAAACATAATGCCATTTTTAATGACCTGTTATTCATATCATTATCAATGGTGCTATTCATTTACTCATGTTTTCATATCATTTGGTGTGCTAAGAAACTGGGTTCTTGCATTTCACACAAGCTCCCATTGCAGAACCAGTAGGATAGAGATTAGAAATGAAGATGAAGATGAAGATTTTTATTATACATAAACACTATATCCATTATTTTTGTTTAAAAAAACAAAACAAAAGAAAAAAGAAAATAAAAAGTATCTGGCACAGTTAAAACATCAACAGCTTCTACATCAATGACAATATTCAAATCCATTAATCTTGAAATAGTAAAGAAGTGCTGTTATACTCTACAAATTGTATATATGCAGCTAACCAAAAAAATTAACTATACCTGAGATTAACCCCAGCTGACATGGTGTGATTTGATGTTGTGGCTCCTTTGTGTCCCTGGTCCCCCCTACTCATCTGTGGAGCAGTCATGGGCCTATAGGAGACATTAGTTAACACTGCTGTAAAGCTCTGCATTTTGAAGAATATGTCGGTGACATAAAATAATAATGAAAGGACTGGTGTAGATCAAAGTATTGTTATTAGCTACTCAGATTACCAAGTAAACCGTTCTGTCCTGTTAATAGTTTCTTAATGTTTCATCAACTTTCAGCTACAGAAAAATATATAATATATTCCATTGTATGGTACAATACTGCAATCGTGAATTCTAGCTAAATTATACCTGATATTGGGCAATATTACAATCTTAACACTAACGTTAGTGCTCAGCTGTGTGAGCGTTAACGTTAGGTTAAGTGCCCCCCCCCCAGCCTCCCTCCGCGATCACTCCGCCGACCAGCTGAATCAGCGCCCGTGCCGTAACATGGAGCTGAAACGGGGACGCTAAGGAGAAGCCTGCAGGTGCAGGTTTTCCACCTTAGCGCCCACGTTTTAGCGGGCAGTTTGTAATACTGCCCCTTGTATCTATTTGCATATAGGTAAGTTAACAGATTCATTCTGCTAATACAGCATCAAGAGTCACATGCTGTTTTAGGAGTAGATAGATAGATAGATATGACCTTGTGAGAGCCTCCACACTGTACAGCAAGGCCTGGAGAGAGGTAGCGAGGGCTGCTGTGGCAGCAATCTCCTCCCGTGCTGCTGACACAGTTTCCAGCTGTGACGTCTGATGCTTCAATTTCTGCAGGTAACATGGAACTAAAGCCTCCAGCACCATCAGCATCTGCAAACTGAAAAAAAGATATATATATCACAGGATTTACATAGAACAAAATACCTGTTAGACAATATTTGACACCCATCGTGCTTGAAAATGATTTGTGTTATAGTTTGCAAACCTTTACAGTGAAGCAGGGTAATATTTACTACAAGTTTAAGGTTCAAGCAATGTTCAGTGCCTGATTATGTGATATATGAGTCTGGAGCTGTAGAGTATTAAAAGTTTCTGTCCTATCAATATCCCCTCCATTGTGCCTTTTGCCCCATCCCGTTTACGAGTATATATTTTTTGTCTCTCTCACTCTCTCCGTCTTAACCCTCCCACCTCTGATTGATGTATCCCTCATTACGGCAGTTGTGTCAAAATAGCCAGCTTTACTCTTGGCCTATTTTCAAGACATGAGCGTGGAGTTGCTGCTCCAAAAGTCCATGGGATATATTCCATTGTGGATGATTACATGGAGATGGTAAGGAAGAAAATGTGCACCTGCAAAGTTTCCCTTATCATCTCCATGTTAACGTTGTATTCCGGGGAAGGTGCTATCTCAGCACCTTGCCCAGGAATGCAGCGCTAACCTCCCTGATATAGGCAGTAGAATTCTGCATCACCACGAGTATCAGCTCCTGGAGTCCATGGAGGCTTGCGCTTCCAGGCTGAGAGATCACGCAGCGACGCAGAGTGATCATGGAGGGAGACAAGGATCTATTTGTTCCCAGTCTCACTCTGCTCCTGGCAAGAAGAAGCGGTGGATCGGACCAAGTGAGTATGGGATTTTAGGGGGAGTTTGGAGCATGTTAAATGATTTTTCATTTGCACAATCATTTAACACCAGCTTTCGGGATGTGTTAAAAATGTTAATTTCATGTCTTGATGGTAAATTGCGCCGGCGTCTTGGAATACCTCACTTATCGAGACACAAAATAAACTGATTGCACTCCCCATGTTAGGTATAGGAGACGCAAAGTACAGTAATCTCGCACAAGCTGCGAGGCAAAAACTTTTTCACCCCAGTTTAGTGTCAAGATTGAAATATTGATGCCAAATGTTAAACTTACTAATGCTAGCGCTAACGATGACATATCGAGACGCTACAATAACACAAACTATGGAATAGAGTCCACTATGTTTATCTGGCCCTGGCAATGTACAATAATTGTGCTTTAGTATTCAATACATTCACATCTTTCGGAAGATAAAAAGTTTGTTTTTATTTGTAAAAGTTAAATTACTGGACATTGCAAATGGCTCATCAACACCCTCTAAAGCACAATTATGAGCAGAAACCTGTGCAAAGGAATGACAAAACCTGTAACACCATATTGGAAGAGAGGGTCAACTTTCTCTGTGATTCTTTCTGTATTCAGATCTATTACCAAACCTTTTCTTACAATAATGTCACTTTTGAGATGTCCAGCAGCTGTATGCCTGATAAGGGGCTAAAGTACAATCTTCACGCAAACGTTTGCGCCGGTGCAAAAAACCATTAACGAGTGGGGTACAACCATTTGCGCCAAATGCTGTATTACATAGTCAGCGCAACAACCGCTCGCAATAGTCTACCGCGGGTGAACCTGCGCGAACCCTGCGCGAGCTTACTGTACTTTGCGCGTCCTATACTTAACATTGTGAGCGCAAATGCGAATGTGCGCTAGTACGAGTATGGTATTACAATCTATTCGGTAATTACCGCATAGCCTTTGCGCGCATAATTTTAGCAACTCCTAAAAGCTGGTGCTAACGGCATATCTGAACAACCTTGCTAACCCCAAAAAAAAAAAACAGCCCATAAAAAGGGATGCAGCAACAATATAATGGCTGATGGCAGGTGTGTGTGTGTGTATTATTACTGTAGCATATGTGCTCATTTTGCATCATAGACGCAGAACCCGTCTCCGATGCCTCTGGCAGACGCAATTCAGTTGCGTTTGATAGGTGTGTTTCTTCATTTTGATTGGCTGAATGGGTGCAAAAAACTGCGGCGCAAACATTTTTGCGCGAGACGGTACTGCGCCTGCATTTTTGCGCATCCTGTTTGCGCGCGCAATTGATCGGAGGAAGAAAAAAGCTGCGAGGATTGTAATTCCAGCGATGATTTTCGCGCGCAAAGGTTTATGCTTGGTGCAAAGCATGTAATATAGCCCAAGACCTTTCTATTTGTATCTTTTGTGAGCCAATATATGCGCACTGGCACTTTAATATCTCCTTTTCACTTGATACATGATAATTTCTTTATTGGAACAAATGAAAATCATTTAGTTACCTCCTGAAAGATTCCGGAGCATATGCAACGACTGTCACACAGAGCTTGATGCACTCACTGATGGAGAAAGCCATATCTTCATTTCCATAGCAGAAATCTGAAATTAAGGAATGGGAATCAATAGCAACATCTACAGGATTAAAACTACAATAAGTACAAGTTGCTCTATATAATCATACACAACTACATCACAAATTCAGATTGTGAATTTTATTTTACTAGTTGATTGCATTGAAAAGTGACAATCTAAAAACAGAAGTGGGCTTCACTCATGTTATGTGCTCTGGCATGTGCTTCTCTTCGTTGCTTTCTCTGCTTAACTATCAGGCTGAGAACTAAACTCAGGGCCTTGTCACCCCATCTTCTGTGAATTATCTGGACATTAAGGGCTCTATTACATTCTCCGCGCAAAAGCGCAAGCGCAGCGCATTTTTTTTGTGCGCAGGGTTAAACAATAACGCTTGTAAATTAACGCTGGTATCACGATCCGAGCGCATCTTTTCATCCGTTCGAAAATATCGCACGTAAAAAATACGCGCAAAAAACGTGCGCAAATTAACACTACGCGCAGAAATCGGTGGGCAGACTGTTTTTTCACGCGATTCAGCCAATCAGAATTAAGAACCACAATTGTCTCCCGTTCAGTTTTTGCGCATGTCAAAATCAATCTGTGTATATATGCTGCAGCAATAAAAAAAAAACGCACAACCTCTCAATTTTATTGTTTGGGTATGTGTAGAATGTGTAACTATACTGTGCTGTATTTTTTTTTTCATGCTGGTGTATTTGGTTTCAGCCAGAACGTACAGATTTGCCGTTACCAACAGCTTTTAAAAGATGTTAAAATTATGCGCCCAAACGTCGTTCGTAAAATTTTGCGCATCGATTGTAATACCATCCGCGTACCAGCGCATGAACGCATTTGCGTTCACAATGTTAAATATGGGATGCGCACACAAACTTGCACTCGCACACGATTCGCGCAGGGTCACTCGGGTTAGACGTTAACGCGCATCGCTTGCGTGAACGTCGTAATACGACGTTCAGCACAAAGGGTTTTGCCCCTTGCGTTAATGCGTTTTTGCGCACGCGCACATTTTTGCGCGAAGAGTGTAATAGTGCCCAAATACATCCCGACGATCGTATGTTGGTATGACTTCTTGTTATTGTTATTGCAATATGACATGATTCGGTGTGCATACTCGGGTAGTGGCGACATGTTTTGTGTTTTATGTTTTGAGTATTATGTTTAAGATTTGTTTTTGTTTTGTTTTTTTCTTTCTTTTTCTTTTCTTTTCTTTCCTCCCTTTCTTTGTTATCGCTTATTATGTTTACTATGGGGAAATTTTTCCCTTTTTCGTTGTGTAACTGCGTTGAAAACTCAATAAAATCCTTTCAATTTAAAAAAAAAAAAAACCCGACCTCCAAAATTATAACCCTGATAGGATGAATGAAAATGATGCTTCATATCTTGGTCATCTTGAAAAAAAATCAGATCAAACACCTTGCTTGGGACAGAGAAGATCATGCTGGGAAAGGATCTGAAGCCTTACAGGTGTGAGTCTGATGAATCGTTCACTTTACAGATGGAAGTAAAATTTGTACTCTAGCCCAGTGTTTCTCAAACCTGTCCTCAGGACCCACTAACAGGTCAGGTTTTCCAGATATCTGAAGTGCAGCACAGGTGATATGATTTGCTGCTCAGTGATTGCAGGATTCAGTCAATTGTTCAACATATTCAGAAAGTCATAAGTTATGTCAGAAAGATTGCTATGTTACATTATAGATATGTTATTATATTTTGGGGATATATTTGTGTTTTTATACTCAGTCATGTAAACATTCTCATCTCATACTATTATTTTGATAACGTTTGAATAAATAGTGAATTATACATATGGTTACCTAATGATTTCAGTGGTCTTTCTGCTTTGACCAGTTCCAAGATATCCAAGATGTCAGCTGTATCTCCTTCCAGGGACTGGAGCAGATCAAACAGGCACTGTGATGATACTCCCTTACTGGAAGAGGAACTGCTCACACCATCCTGGAATTCACAGTATTTAGACAATGTATTACACTATATGGACAAAAGTCACAAACCAGACATTCCAAAACATGAGCCAGATCAAAAGATTTGTTAGAGATTAGATTAAAGGACTGCATTTCTGATCTAAAGGTTTTCTCTGCATCACTGCTTTGCTCTTCTTCTGGAAAAATGTATACAGCTCATTTAATGCTATTTCTTGATAGTTATTGATACGTGGGGATTTGGGACCCTCTACATATGCTAAGGTTGACTAAAAAGACTAGTAAATTAAGAAAAACAAATATGAAATAGTAGAAATAACAGAAAGCTAAAGTTAGAAACAATAGATTAGAAACGAGTAAAAGTACAGAAAGAAAAAAATATATAATTTGTATATTTTTTCTACACAATATATTCTTCTAGCAAATATAGACATAAAGAGATATCGATGAAATCAGACAATTAAGATATATGATCTTACAGGGAGGTCAAGAAGTGGTGCAACGCTGGCAAACAGCTGCAGCACAAATGGTTTACGGTGAAGTATGTAAAACTGCCGGCAAGCAAACTCAATGGCTTGGCGTAACTGAGGGTTACTCTCATAGTCAGCGTATACCTAAATCAAAGGAGAAAAATATGACACGACATTAGTCTGAGTTTCTCTGTTTGTATTTTCAACTTCATCAATTTAAGTAACAATGCCGGCGACTGCAAATCGCCAAGCAGGTCGTCTGTTATTAAGGTTATTAACACCACTAGCCTGTAACATTGTTGGCAGAATCCACTGATATCCACTAAGAGAGAAAAGATGGTTGAAATGCACGGCGGTGTTGATGACAGTTGCAGCATATTGCCTCAGGAGGGCGCTGTCCTCCGGGTGAAGAATCAGTGCTCCATTAAAAACATTAAGGAACAGCATAATCTCATCTCCCCAGGGATATTCACTGGGCATCCCTAAGAACATCTCCTCCAACAGCTTTATCCAAAGGCTCTTGTGCAGCGTGTCGAGACCAAATAATTCTTTCCCAGCTGAAAAAAAACACAGCAGAAGATAACTGGACACTGCATGCCGAGCAAAATATATACATGTAATGGGTCTGACAGCAAATAACTAGAAAATATTAGAGTTATTGAGTATATATATATATATATAAATCACGAGTATAGCAGTACGTAGTGATACCTTTTTTATTAGACTAACGTTACATTTAAAAGAGGAATCCTCTCGAAAGCTTGTCTTTTAAATGCAGTCCAATAAAAAAGGTATCACTACGTACTGCTATACTCGTGATTTTGGCATCTGGTCTAACATGGCCTATCGAATGTATATATTTATATACACACACACAGTATATCACAAGTACCTTGTGGCTCATTAAATAGTGAGAATTCAGCATCGATGGCAGTTCGAGGGAATGAGGGCAAGCGCAGAAGATCTTCTTGGAGCATTGACACGTGAGACTGCTTATGGGCAGGAGGTATCTTCTGGGTTAAGGATGTTAGAAAGAGAACTCGCCCAACTTCCTCCAACTTTCTAGAGAATGCCTGCAGAAAAAAAATCATTCATAAATAGCAACCTTCTGGTAGAAGCCTTACTAGGAAACAGGAATACGTAACAAGGTCTCGATTTATTTCCATCGGCTGTTTTTTTTCGAAATAACAATATCACCTGCTTGCAGTCAATATTTTTTTCTAAACATTGTCTGATTCAGTTAAAAAAAATTCATCAATTGCCAATATTCGAAAAAATGCAGCTCGTCTGAAAATAAGTTGGCTTGTAAAATATCCAAAAATGACCAGCACCGTTCAGATCTGTGCGTTTTTTTAAACATGCCTCTTTGAAGAGTCGTATATGTTAAAAAGGTGTTAGTTTTATTCTCTCTATTTCCTTGCCTGACAATCCATTTATTCACACCTTTTGCACTTTTGATATTTTTTCACAAATCAGCATACCAATAAACTCGAATTGAATCAATATAGCTGATATTTCCATTGAAAAGATGGATTGTGAGTTCCCACGGCAATAGGGCCTTGTTTCCTCTTGTACTGGTTTGTCAAAATGTTGCTCAATGTATTGTAAACCCTGTTTATACTGTGCCCATTGTACAGCGCTGCAGAATATGCTGGCGATTTATAGATAAAGATTAATAATAATAATAAAAAAAGAATAGCCGACAGAGCCAATATTCGATCCAAATTTTGACTGGGAATCCAAAATGTATTTATTTTTTTATCAAGTATTTTAACAGGAAGGATAGATTGAGATTCCTCTCCTTTTCAAATGCAGATAAACACATATTTGAATGTCCTGAACTGAAAAATGTCAGATAAACGGATTAAAATGGTGCCAATTTTGGCTATGAGGCTGAATTAAATTGAGTCTCTGATTGGATTCGTCATTAAAGGGGACAGTAGTACTCAAGAGCTGTGTTACGTGTATAATATACATAACATTTGTCACAGATCTAGAATATGTCTTGCAACACAGAGAGATACTATTCATTTTAGACATTACTCACCTGTTTATAAATCAGATCATGTCCTTTTTCGGCTGGCATGTAAACCAAGTTTAGTTGTGGCGAAACTGATCTCCTGAATGGATAAATGTCACGCACATACGTCTGATGGAATATTGAATAAACAGAAAGAAAGAAAAAACATGAATGTAGTCATACAGTGCATAAAACATGTTCTTAGTTTGATTGAAACTATAATATCTTTGCTTTCTTGGGGCTGTATTCCAACCCTGGTGTATACTTAACCAGAGATGTTGTAAGCTAAGCATCTCTATAGACTATGGGCCCTATTACAATCTTCACGCAAATGTTTGCGCCTGCGCAAAAACGCATTAACGCGAGGGGCAAAACCCTTTGCGCAGAACGTTGTATTACATTGTCAGCGCAACGAACACATGTATTTGTCTATCGCGGGTGAACCTGCGCGAATGTTGCGCGAGCTTACTGTACTGCACGCGTCCTATACTTAACATTGTGAGCGCAAATACGTTTGTGCGCTGGTACGCGGATGATATGACAATCTATGCGCAGTGTGTAACGCACAGCCTTTGCGCGCATAATTTTAGCAACTCCTAAAAGCTGGTGTTAATGGCAAATTCTATCAACCTGGCCGAACCCAAATACACCAGCCCAAAAAAAAATCGCAGCACAGTATAGTTACATATTCTACTCATACCAAACCAATAAATTTGAAAAGTTGTGTGTGCTTTTTTTATTGCTGCAGCACAAGATTGACTTTGACAGGCGCAAAAACTTAATGTGAGACAATTGTGGTTCTTAATTCTGATTGGTTGAATCGCATGAAAAAAATGGTCCGCACACTGATTTCTGTGCGCAACGTTGCTGCGCGCGCGTTTGTGCGCGTCCGTTTAACGTGCGTTATTTTTTGACGGATGAAAAAATGCACGAGGATTGTAATACCAGCGTCGTTTTATGCGCGTTAACGTTTAACGCTTCGTGCAAAAATTCACACGTTGCGCGTGCATTTTTGCGTGAAGAATGTAATGGGGCCCTATAATGCCTCTGCAAAGTTGGATTTAGAAATAACTGCTTCAAGGCAAATATCTGGAGTAATCTCTTATTTCAAATATGTCACTTAATCAATTACAATTTTTAAAGTATCATCTCACCTTGTTATATTGAATCAGATTCCATCGTTTGTCCATCAGGAAGTAACTAGCCGTCTGGGAATCGGGTATATTGAAAAATTCCAGACATTCCTAATAATAACATACAAGATACATAATTAATGCTTTTGCAGTATATTTTTGAACAATATCACAGGAAGAACAGCCTTGAAGAGACATGGCGATAATACAATAATAAAATTTCTGCCTTTAACTGTCAGTCTTTCAAGTAAATCGGTTTTGATATGTCTTGTAGCCACTTGAAAATCCCATCTTTTATACATTTATACTGAAAGCCAGAAGCTTTATTGGCATTTAGCCTTGCCTATTCATTCAGCAACAATGTTTTTCTTTAGCTGTTCATAAAAGCTTATTTCTTAGAATTACTGCTTAGAATTCTGAAGAAGATACTTTGTATGGCATCAATAGTGTCATCATCAGCTACGAAAACACATCCCATAGGTTCCTTAGCACAGACTTTTATTATTTTCAGGTTATGTTTTTATTCATCTCCAAACACCTCAAGACCTATGAAGATTAATCAATTCATTATGTGTACAACGTGATGAGCCTCTAAAAGCTATCACAGATTTCTGATTTTATGTTTCTGTCATTTTTGTACACATCTTTGAAACTGAAGCATAGGGTTATGTCTTATATACTGTCAGGCGTATTAACTTTGTTTTTAACTATAATTTTCTCACCTTTAAGACAGACTCAAACTGTGTGTCCTCGTGAATAGGTAGCTGTGTGGGGATGTCACACTCATTCTGTCCATGAACCACAAGAGTTTTTGTACCTGTTATGGTAGAATTAAGTTTTGTAAGGAAGGACCATCAGTGATTTAGGTCATCATAGAATCTCAATGTTTAGGGATCGCAACCCAAAATGGAATAGCTTTGTCATCTATCAACCACAAGCATATCTAGAGGCGATCGCTAGAAGCAGGGTCGTACCTGGCATGGATGCCGTTACCAGGAGCTTAACTTCACACTGTTCCTTTTTCATGGTCTGCTTGAGGTCTTTGAAGAATAGACCTTCCACATACCCAACCACTTCCCAAAGGAAGGTCAGGGTAGCTGATATGGCATCCATCCCCCATTCACATGGGGTGCGGACAAAGTACATGATCAGGCCAACCTACATGGAAAATAGCATTATGTTACCCATTGAGATTTATTAAAGGGACATGCATGTCTAGAAAAGATACTTTTTTAATTGACAGTTAAACCCTTTTATATCAATAGATGAACTAAAATAAATCATAGAATGTTTTAAAAATGCGTAAAATTTTATTTGCTTTCTTTAAACTCTGTCGTTTCATTTTCTCTGACCACGCCCCTCAGCTAGGTGTCTTTCTTCAGCTCACACTTCCTGTTTATTCCCCGCCTCCTCCCCACCCACTACTCCATCCTTCAAAGCTTCACATGAACTAGCACAAGCTGTGCACATGAAACCCTGTGCACTCTCAGGACCTCAGACTGAGGAAAACTGAGGAAAACTGAGGAACTAAATATTAGCCATCTCTGCAACTGTGACAGCAATACCCACTCGCTGACATGCTCACTTGCGCTCTTTCATGGTTTACATACTCACAGTCTCACTCAAACTCCCTCACAGGTCACTCACTCCCACATTGTGCTGTCTGTCTCTTGTGCGCGCTCTCTCTCACTGCACCTTTTCTTATGCTTTCTCTGCTTTATCTTGCTGTCTTTTCTGTTTACCGTTTCTTGCTAGGTCTCTGCTTTTCTTTGTTGTCCCTCTCTCTCTGCTGTCTCTTTTTCCCCTGTGTGTATTGATTTCTTTCCTTCCCTGTCTCTGCAGTTGCTGGGGGTGAAAGAGTTACAGAATGGAATGGCACTCAGCAGTGCCCTCCCCTCAGCTCACAGTGCAGGAGGGAGGTGGAGCAACTCAGTCGCACATGCTCAGTGCGTTTTTTTTATCTATACCTAGGTATACACACTGATTGGTTAGCTCAAATTGCCTCCTGAGGTGGGCGTGGAAAACGCCAAGAAAGAATAGTGAATTAATATGAAAAAATATAACATTTACTTGCTTTTTATGCCTGCTGAATGACACTACTGACTCATTCAAAAGGCATCACACATTTTTAATGGCACACTAGCAAAGCAACCATGTACCTTTAAGGGTGGATACTTGAACTTGCTAACCATGCGCAGTGTACAAGCCTCTCTGTACCTGTTCTGACGGATCAGGAATTGGCGTGCAAGCGAGGAGGATCGCATCATAGGGAACTCCCATGGGACTCATCGCACATGTGCGAGAGCAATCACGTCTTCACATGCGCAGAAGCAGGGATCACCTGGGCGCATGCATTATGGGCCACCCATGCCACGTTGACTCCTATTGGCTGCTCTTCATGCATGCGTGACAAAAGAGGGGCGCTCCGTGCAGGTTTACCCTTAGCCACTCGGACTCCACTGGAATTACTGGATCTGCCTTCTTCCTCCTGCTCAGTAAAATTCAATCACCAAAGGGATGCACTCCCACCTGGCATCATGACCTATGGTGTATAATGCAATACACACGTCCCCTAATCATAACCCTATTCCTTGGCATCAATGTCCCTCTGAAGGCTGTACAGGCTCTATGTACTGTCCATCATTGTGATGACACACCCTACTCACCCTTTTACCTCTGGGTACCTCCCCATGTGGGAGGCCCAGATGTGCAACACTCCTGTCCTGTTTCAAGCCATGATTACTCTTGTGCAGCATATAAGCTCAGCAGCTCACTGTCTCTGTTCAATTTTTATTTGCTCTCTACACATCTTCCTGATACTCCTGATGGGGGTGCACTCTTAAACAGTGAAACGTGTTGAGATGCATTTATGTAATTTTTGATTTAATTTTTTGCACTCTAAGAGTTGTTCCTGGTGATTTCTCACGTCCAGCTTCGGGGTCCCTGCCCAGCGCACGGCAGCACCGTCCTCGCTGCTCAGGTACCAAGTGATGTACTGAACCGCGGCGATCAGGGGTGGTCAGGGGGCGGGGGCGGCGTGATGACGCAAAGCCGCCGGCCTGAAAATCAGTCTGCTCAGGCAGACTCATTCCCCTGGCATGGAGTTGCTTCCCCAGTGCTTTGGAGATTTATTGTGCTGCTATTGACATTTTAGCTATTCTGAGAACCCTGTATGTGTTCTGACCTGGCTATCCCTGAGAACCACGCTTTGTGTACCAACTCGGCTATTCTTGACAACTCTGCTCTGAGTAACCCTTGGTATCAAGCTGACCCTCTCTCCTAGCATTAAGACCTATGCTATCAGTGCCTGCTGTGTTATACTGTTCTGAGGCCTGTTAACCCTTGCTGGGTGTTATAGGATCGAGTCCCTGAAGGTAGTTAGCTATGCTGACTATTCAAGGATCGGAGGGGTAGAGAGGGTACTGTATACAGGGACCGACATCTTGGAATCAAGGGGGATCCGTGACATCATTTATGTACTTTTCTTCTACCCTCTCCTTTTGGTTTGTTTGGACCGCTCACAGACCCGTTGGAAGAGACCACTAAGGCTAACAGAGTACCTATGGGTTCCAGTTTGTACTCCAAGTTGTCTATTTGGTGTATAATGGCTGCGGACTAATTTTGGGGTTTACCCTCTAATTTTCTTCTGACCCATCCTATAGCCGCAGCCCCGAAGGCCTGCGTCTAACTTTTAATATAACTATCTCTGATATACAGACATCCTTCAGCTAGATAACACAGGACTCACCATCCTGCTAGCACGTATTTCGGGATACATCACTTTAGATCCGTATCCAGGACAAGACGAGCGCTCAATACATGTGTGTGGTTTGTGGATAGCTTTCACCTTCCAGAAGCTACCACACTAATCTTCTGTTTTTGGCATCAGAATATACCTTTAAAACGTATAAGGATCCGGTGATGGGGATCCCACTTTGTTTAATTTTTGGTTTTATTGTGTTAACACTTAGCATTTTGGTACTAATAAAGGTTATCTCCTTGTGACGGATCAGCCATCACAGGATTTATTTAGTTTAATGTCATTCTTATTTTGTTATATTTCGTTTACCTTTTATTTATATGAACGAATTCCCCTGTTAGATTTACTGTAAAAATGTTCCTAGAACTCTATTTAATCGTGTTTTCCCCTGCACCGATCCTGCCAGCAACCACGGAGTACATGCTTGCTACAATGTATCAGTCACTGAAACAGCCTGACTGCTAGTTTGTCTGTATATCTCCTGTGCTGTTAATAACTCGTTACCTTTGTATCCAGCTTGTACAAGTGCCAATTGTACAAACAAAATATGTTATTAGTGTTCCTGCAAAGTGTAACCCGGCTTGTCTAAAATTGTGTAAGGCAGGAGGCTCCCCAGGAGATCCCGAATACTGCTGGCAAGCTGCCAAAACCCTACTCCTGTTCACCTGCATGCCCTGGAGCCCCCTTTGCCCTCACTAGAACGCATTTTGGACATTCGGTCCCCAGGGAGAGTTGCCTGGAGTTTGAAGAGGAAGCGCCATCAGGAACCTCTCTGTCCGATGGTCCCAAAACAGAGCGGCTACGGTTATGGCGCTCTAAGGCGAACACACTTCATCAGCTGTTGGGCAGTTTGTAACTGCTGCTGCTCGGTCCCTTGTTCCTGGATCAGGGCGCTCTTTTGGCAGGAGTAACCAGGGGACCAGAGCTATCCAG
Source organism: Leptobrachium leishanense (assembly GCA_009667805.1). Classification (NCBI taxonomy): domain Eukaryota; kingdom Metazoa; phylum Chordata; class Amphibia; order Anura; family Megophryidae; genus Leptobrachium; species Leptobrachium leishanense. The sequence continues at coordinate 66,779,090 of CM019069.1, read as the reverse complement.
CAGAACCCCGAAAATGTTTCTGCTCCAGCAGGATTAACCCCTACACACCCATGACCCTCAGGCAGAGTAACAGTCTACTTCTAGGGGAAGCAGCCGCTGCACCCAGCAGGCTCAAAGGACGCAGACAGAATTTCCCTGCCAGACCACCTGCTGAGAGCAGGGGTGTATCACAGAAAAAGGGTTATGGCTGGAGGCAGTGGTTAAACTGGCGCCGGGATGTCTGGAGGGGCCGGGTAAAGAACAATGGCCAGCCGGGTTATCAAGATCTTGTAAATGTATATAAGCACCGTATGTTCCCATTCTGAATACACTCTGATTTTCCTTCAACCTACACTTTTGTTTCGACTAAGTGATTGGGGAGGGATACAGGGCTATTCTCACAGAGCCTCGGTATTCTCGGATCCAGGCAGAAACAAGCAGCGGATTGATGCCCTCTTAATAGCGGCATTACAGGCTCCATCCAGCAGATTGGCTTATTCTGAGCAGCCGCCTTCACTGCATCCAGGGCAGACACCTCGGCTGGCATGCTACCTCCCAGTGCTCCAGGGCAAGGACGGAGTTAACGGCGAATTTACTCATCCTGAGTAGCGGATTTCGTCACACTATTATTTGGTTACCGGGACAAACTTTGCACTTATTTCACGTTCTAATACTTGAATTCTTTCTATAAAAGGGATAGATTATGTCTACTCAGCTTCTTTTTTATTATTACTACAATGTCCAATGCAAAGGCTAGCTTTGGATTAAACAATAAAATGATACAATGCACTTACTAGGTAGTTGAACAGAATGTGTGAGGTCTGGGCAGGGAAGTCTCCAATGTTCAAAAGCAGCTTTCTCAGCATGTAGATTAGTTCATCCTGCAAAAGAAATATGGTTGACCTCACCAAGTCTTAAAGACTGAACTTCTTCCAAGTCTATCACAATGCATGAACATGAGCTTGAACCTACCTGTCGATTACTGATGGTAAGCTTCTCCAGGAAGTGTCTGAGAACCGTGGAGGGATCTTCAATCAGGCAATTCCACAGAACCTGCTGAGCGACGGCACTCACTACCAGACCAGAGAGAGAAAAAGAAAAAATAATCAGTAAACATTGCAAGCTATAACCATCCAGAGAATTCAGCTGAAGAGAGGATGACATAGAGATGCACGAGCTGTAGTTTGAAGCATCTAAAATAGCATAAGAGTTCTATATCTTCAAAGAGAATGTTGTGAGAAAAAGAGCACGGCTCTCTTTCAACAGTACCTCTACAGATTCCATGATATGCCAATTATATATACTTATTTATATATATAGCATACTTCAGGGCTCAAAATTTCAATTACCAAGCTACTAGCCAGACCTTAAGAGTTACTTGCCACCAGTTGCCCCACCTACCCTGCGCTAAACTTCACCCCTAAACACTCCTTAAATTATCTTATGAAATTACATTGTTAAAGGTTTTATTCAGAAAAAAGTTACAAAAATAAATAACATTAATACCCAGGCATCAGACCCCAGATACCCAGGCATCAGCCCCAGACAAGTAGTATCATCCATGAAGTACAGACTCCTCGCCAACAGATTTTAGGACCAAATTATTTAGCAGTTTATGCATCCAATATATCAAGTGGAACCGAATACTCTCATTATTCATATGCCAGGTTATCACTAGAGGTTAGAAGACCCCAAAGTCAGGGGTGCTTATACAGATGGATCCATTAATATTTGTGAGCGATACTTCCATTCCCGTTTTTCTTTTTTTGCTCCTTCTGTATCACCCATTTTTCTTTATAAATAGATTTAGTTTGCATACCCTCAAACGCCTATGCCTCCACTTCACCAATTATGGCCCCTCATGGGAGTTCTAGTAGCGGCACTGATTTTGGCATCACTTCCGGTGCGCTGGCAGCTCAGCAGCTTTTTACTTTCCCTTAGTTTACACCAGGGGTGGGGAACCTTTTTTCTGCCAAGGACCCCCCTTTAATTAATTTATCTCCCCACTTTAATTTCTTCCTCCCTTTAGTTAATTTCTCTCTTCACTTTAATTAATTTCTTCCTCCCTTTAATTCATTTCTTTTGCCCAATTCATTTCTCTCTCCCCATTTATTTCATTTCTCTCTCCAATCCATCTCTCTCCCCATTTATTTCATTTCTCTCCCCCCAATTCATTTCATTTCTCTCTCCTCCCCATTTATTTCATTTCTCTCTCAAATTCAACTCTCTTCCCATTTATTTCATTTCTCTCTCCCCCAATTCAACTCTCTCCATTTCTTTCATTTTTCTCTCCAATTCATCTCTCTCCCAATTAATTTTTCCCCAATTCATCTCTCCCCCAATTCATCTCTCTCCCTCTCCCCCAATTCATCTCTCCATTTATTTCATTTCTCTCCTCTAATTCATTTCATTTCTCTCTCCCCCCAATTCATCTCTCCAATTATTTAATTTCTCTCCCCAATTCATCTCTCTCTCTCCCCCAATTCATCTCTCTCCCCAATTCATCTCTCTCTCCCCCCAATTCATCTCTCTCTCCCCCAAATTCATCTCTCTCCCCAATTCATCTCTCTCTCCCCAATTCATCTCTCTCTCCCCCAATTCATCTCTCTCTCTCCCCCAATTCATCTCTCTCCCCAATTCATCTCTCTCTCCCCAATTCATCTCTCTCTCTCCCCAATTCATCTCTCTCTCTCCCCCAATTCATCTCTCTCCCCAATTCATCTCTCTCCCCAATTCATCTCTCTCTCCCCAATTCATCTCTCTCTCTCCCCCAATTCATCTCTCTCCCCAATTCATCTTTCTCTCCCCCAAATTCATCTCTCCCCCCAATTCATCTCTCTCTCTCCCCCAATTCATCTCTCTCCCCAATTCATCTCTCTATCCCCAATTCATCTCTCTCCCCAATTCATCTCTCTATCCCCAATTCATCTCGCTCTCTCCCCCAATTCATCTCTCTCTCCCCCCAATTCATCTCTCTCTCTCCCCCAATTCATCTTTCTCTCCCCCAATTCATCTCTCTCCCCAATTCATCTCTCTTCCCCCAATTCAACTCTCTCTCTCCCCCATTCAACTCTCTCCATTTCTTTCATTTTTCTCTCCAATTCATCTCTCTCCCAATTAATTTTTCCCCAATTCATCTCTCCCCCAATTCATCTCTCTCCCTCTCCCCCCAATTCATCTCTCCATTTATTTCATTTCTCTCCTCTAATTCATTTCATTTCTCTCTCCCCCCAATTCATCTCTCCAATTATTTAATTTCTCTCCCCCAATTCATCTCTCTCTCTCCCCCAATTCATCTCTCTCCCCAATTCATCTCTCTCTCCCCCCAATTCATCTCTCTCTCCCCCAATTCATCTCTCTCTCCCCAATTCATCTCTCTCTCCCCAATTCATCTCTCTCTCCCCCAATTCATCTCTCTCTCTCCCCCAATTCATCTCTCTCCCCAATTCATCTCTCTCTCCCCAATTCATCTCTCTCTCTCCCCAATTCATCTCTCTCTCTCCCCCAATTCATCTCTCTCCCCAATTCATCTCTCTCCCCAATTCATCTCTCTCTCCCCAATTCATCTCTCTCTCTCCCCCAATTCATCTCTCTCCCCAATTCATCTTTCTCTCCCCCAATTCATCTCTCCCCCCAATTCATCTCTCTCTCTCCCCAATTCATCTCTCTCCCCAATTCATCTCTCTATCCCCAATTCATCTCTCTCCCCAATTCATCTCTCTATCCCCAATTCATCTCGCTCTCTCCCCAATTCATCTCTCTCTCCCCCAATTCATCTCTCTCTCCCCCAATTCATCTTTCTCTCCCCCAAATTCATCTCTCTCCCCAATTCATCTCTCTTCCCCCAATTCAACTCTCTCTCTCCCCCAATTCAACTCTCTCTCTCCCCAATTCATCTCGTTCTCTCTCTCTCCCCAATTCAACTCTCTCCCCAATTCAACTCTTATCCCCAATTCAACTCTCTCTCCCCCAATTCATCTCTCTCTCTCCCCCAATTCAACTCTCTCTCTCCCCAATTCATCTCGTTCTCTCTCTCTCCCCAATTCAACTCTCTCCCCAATTCAACTCTTTCCCCCAATTCAACTCTCTCTCCCCCAATTCATCTCTCTCTCTCCCCCCAATTCAACTCTCTCTCTCCCCCAATTCAACTCTCTCTCTCCCCCAATTCATCTCTCTCTCTCCCCCCAATTCATCTCTCCAATTCATTTCTCTCCATTTTACCCCCCTGCCGTTTGTTTCATCCCCCGCCCCTCACCTTGCGAATAGTAGAATGAGGGGGAGGGTATTATCCACACACTGAGGCACGCTGGATCCTCCTTCACGCTGTGCCTGGAAGATGAGGTGAAGCAGGAAGCAGCATGAATCACTGAGTGGATAATCCCCGCTCCCTCATCCTGCAGCGTGGAGGAAGAAAATCCAGAGTTCAGTAGTAAAGTCTGGTAAAGGGGCTGCGGGAGAATTTGCAACCCCCCCCCCATTGTTTTCCTTACAGGGACATTCCCCATCCCGGTTCCATGATGTAGCCGACAAGTTTGACTGCAGCATTGAGACAGTTTTCATGCCGTAGCTGGCAGCGAAAATAAGAGGCTGCTGAGCGGCCGGTCAGCGCCGGAAATGACTCAGGCCAAGTCCAGCTGTTGCTGAAAGAAAAGTAAAAAAGCACACTGGCTGGCCCTGAGCACGTTGACGGCAGAAAAAAAAAAAGGGCCGCCGCTGTAATACACAGCGCAGGCAGCACGATATAATTTATCGTGCTGCCTGCAGGGGCATTTCCACTCGCCAGCAGTTAATTTCCCCTCGCAAAATGCGAGCAGGCGAGTGGAACTTTTGAGGGCTGGCATACTTAATACATACAGTACATACATAAGTAATTGCTAAAAACAACTGTACGTCCAAGCAAATGAAGATGCGGGGATACTGTTTGTATTGCTCGTTAAAGGTCAGGCATGAGATATCAATCTGGGCAGGATTCCAGGTATTTTAAACAAGAAAAAGAGACAGAAGGTATTCATAGGGAATAAGTCCTTTACTCCATAATTTCTGCTCATTATATTTTCAGCCTACTTTTTTTTTAAATCATTTATTTAAGGGATTTTACATATAAAAGAAGCAGGTAAATCATACATTGGCATACTCAGAGTACTACAGACCACGGATGGACTATACCGGGGCAAACATGCTCGTCTTTTCAGCCTACTTTTTGGTTTAAAATATTTTCGGTTATTACAAATACATCATATTGTCAACCAGTTTACATGGATAAGAAATACAGAAATGGCAGATGACTAGGTAATGCAGCCAAGCAATGCAGATGGGGATAAAACCTACAATAAGGTAACACGTCTAGTAATAAAGGCTGGATGTTTACATAAAACTTATACCTGCCACTCCATCTTCACGAACTTCTCCGTCTTCCATGAGGTGGACAATGGGGAGCACAGCAGCACAGATACAAGCTGGAAAGACAGGCTGGGGGGGCTGAGACACATGATGGTTTGCAGAATGCTCTGCTGCATGCTCCTCATCTGTCACACAAGAACAATAATGACAATGGTTAATTAAACAAGAAGATAGATTGATTTTTTTATACTCCAGAAGAGAATAAAGTCTAACAGAATTATGTTCAACTCTGATACACATTTAAGAAATATTTTGACCAACTAGAAAAAAAACAGTTACTTGAGTAACAATTAGTAACATCATTAGAAATATTACTTTATTATAGCTAAACTGTAAAGTGGCTAATTATTATTATTATTATTCTTTATTTATAAAGCGCCAGCATATTCCGCAGCGCTGTACAATAAACACAGTATAGACAGGGTTACAATACAATGAACAACATTTGACAAACAGTACAGGAGGAGATGAGGGCCCTATTCCCGTAGGAACTCACAATCTAGGAGGGTTGGGGTTGGAAACAGGAGGAGAGGACTGTAAGGTGAGAGTGATTGATGGTTGCGTCAGTGAGTTGGGTGGTAGGCTTGGCTAAGGTTAGGATAATGGACAATTGGAAGGCTATCATTGGGATTGTATAGAGATATGGGGAGGCTAACGGGGTTTTTCAGAAAGCACCGAAATGTCGCTGACATTTCGGTGCCCTTTCATTCCCTGCACTTCGGGGCGATTCTAGTTCACCGACTCTGCGTTGTATTCAAGTACAACCGCAGGGTCCCCAGAGTGCAGGAAAAAAATGCCGCAAACCTGACGAACGACCGCCGAACACTCACCAAAAACCCGCAGAAACCACCGCAAAAACCCCACCGAACACGCCGGAAAAAGCCGACGAGCCGCCGATCACAGCGCAGACCAGCCCCCGGAAAAAGTCAACAAGTTGAGGAACAGGGTAAGAAAAAAAAAAACAGTATGCTTGAAAGTTTCAAAATCGAAACGCTGTTTGCAAAAACCTACTGAACGAAAATGCCTGAAATTTTACATATAAGATCCAATGAATGATTTAGGTCTGCTAAAGAAAAATGTAAAAAAAAAACACAATTTAAAAAAAAATTAAAAAAAATTTGCTGAAACAATCCCAGAAAATGCCTAAAAGATAAAAAAACAATAAACAGAGAAATTTTTACTGCAGAATAAAATAATAAACAGTTTATTAGATATTGAATTAAAACGGGAATATGTTTAAAATTCAAGCCTATGGGATTCGCCTGAATAAACCTACTGAATGAAAACACAAAACAGCAGGACTTTTCGGCAATTTTTCTCTGCTGTTCGGTGTTCTCTGAATAGATTAACCATTGCTTCTCTATTGGGGATTTCACTGCCGTCAAACACCACCGCACAAGAGGCAATTTGCCAAAAATTTGGCGAACTGCCTGCTCTCTGAATAGCCGAATGGTCCCCAAATGTCACCGTATGCGGAATTTCAGTGTCCGGTTACATTTTGGTAACATTTCGGACCTCTCTGAATAACCCCTTTAGTGTCTTCCATGAGCTGTGACCTCCATGACTTTTAGTATCCTATTAAATTGTTTGAATTTCAGTAGAAAGTTCTATGAAAGCAGTTACCTCCTATAACTGAGCCATTTAACACTAAGATCCTCAACCCTAAACTCTCTTAACCCAAATCTGTGGGCCTTCTTAATTTAAATCACAGGGTAAACTGTGATTTCCATTATAAAGATTATTCAATGATTTTCTTTAACATACAGGCTTATTCAGAGAAAGGTGAAAATCAGGAGAATTGGCAGGAGAAGAGAACAATCTAGACCAACTAGCCGATTTGGAAAGTGAGATAAATGGGAGAATTTTTCTGTTTTGGCTATTTTGACCTAGAATTTTCACTTCTCCAGTCATTCTTCTGAGTTTCACCTTTCTGTGAATAGCCTTGATAGTTGTTATTATGTCAATTTGCTTTAAAGAAGCATTCACTGAAACGTAGGAGTTGAACCATTATTATAAGGTTAATGGCTTACGAAGCAGCACTGGTTCCTGTGATAATCTCTAGAACAACTAGGATAATAATGCAATTAACCAAAAATGCATTAAAAAACTATTTCTTGCCAGCTTGTTCACAGTAATCCTGAATTATCATGCTCCATGTGAAAAACAGCTATCTCTGCCTAGAGATAATCCTAAACATGAATATTACATAATACTGAAAACAAACACGATGCTCATGCAGCAATGATTTAAAACTCATAAATAGTGTAACAAAACAGGAAATCCACTACACACAATAAATATAAAAATGGGTATAAACCAGCGGAATGTCCTTTCAAAGGTCTCTATTTGCATTACGATTTAGGCTAGGGTCAGACTAACGCATTTTTCGCGTCGTCTGTGAAAAAGTGCGTTCGAACGAATAGACGTATTTTTTCACGGAATACGCGATAGCGGTCATACGATGCGCATTTGTGTCCGTGATTTTGTACGGATCATCAATAAAACCCTTTTTGCGTCTGGACGTTATGTTGGTCGGACGTTAGCAGCGTCTGACGTCTCCTAATCACGCACACATGCCACTAGCGGACGCAGCGCTTATTTTTGGTAATGTCTGTACGTCAGTACTAGTGGTAACACGTTCTCAAAAAAAAAGCGTTTGTTTGCCGCTTGCGTTGCGCGGCCGTACTTCGTACATTGCCCGTCATTGGCCGTCATTTGCTGCTACTACGGCCATGATAAAGTGCGGCTGCACGCGCATTCGCACTGCGTTCGTCTGACCCCAGCCTTAAGAGGACCAGTCAGCTTATCTCCTGGAAACATAAATGAAAATTGTGACATTAACTAAATGAATTAGCTGCTTAATATAGGCTGCCGCGGTCTCTTTAGCAAAATAAACAAATAAAGGACTGTAGGATTGAATGTTAAATTAGTACTTTTTTCATGCTCTGTTAAAATTATTTTGTGTATGTAGCACACTGCATATGAGTCAGACAAAGGGTATGCAAGTATTGTGTTTGTGACTCTTTCTATATTTAAAATGAAATAAAATAATAAAAACATGAAAGGAAGAACATAAATCTGGAATTGATCATTTAATTTTATGAGATAGTTACTGGATCAAGAAGTGTAGCTCTGGAAAAGTGGGAACCAACCTTCTGCGCTCACGGCGGAACGTATTGACCACACGGACCCTCGTCGGAAAGAATAGTTGCGATGTGAAGTGCTGGAGGTGCAAGATGGACTCACTGAAAGACGGCGGGAGTTCAGATTGGTGGCTTCTTCTACTGGCAAACACAATGAGTGATATGAATCCTGTCCTATCACTTGTTCTCTTAGTAAAACAACTTGAATTATTTCAATAATAACCCTACTGTAAACCACTAATCCCTAACCAACAGAATCTGCTCCATTTTCATTTCATTTTTAGGCAACAGCTTTTGCTCCTTCGTTTTGATGTAAGTATGATGAGCATCAAAAGAATGAGCAGAATCTGTTGCCTAAAAATGAAGCAAAACTGGAGAAAAATCCATGGGTTAAGGGTTGGGATTAGGATTAAACCTACCTCTAAAAGTAAACCTAACATGAGCATCCATTTTGCACTGTACTCAGCGTCATAAAAATGAGTCGAGTATGCTGCTGAGTTGCACAAAAAAAGATCCAAGTGTGTACATTTTTTCGCAACAAAAAACCCTACCATTTTTGACACATTACCATCGGAGGCAAGAAGGTGTTGACTTGTCAATTGTAATCAATTAAAAGTAAATCCAATTAATTCTTATTTTGGTAATGATCACCTTATATATCGAAGCAAAACAAAATTTGAAGTTAAACTATATCATTGAATGGAGCCATTCAGTGGTGACACATTGTTGAAGACAAAACCATTAAAAACAACCCCAACAGGAGAAATCTGCTTCAATCCTAGTTTTTTTTTTAAACCCAAAAAGGCACAAACTGGGGCCAAGAGAACTGTAGTGTACTATAGATATGCATGCTGCTCCATGATGGTAAATTTATTCTGCAAACATCAGCAGACAGGTCTTTGGTTGGGATGTGATTCCATGAATTACAAGCCTATCAGGGCACCAAGCTTGATGGAATATATAATAAGTCACCAAAGTGATTTTGATTGTGTATTTATTTTGTATTGTGTTCTCTGGAGTTGTAGGAACCATTGAGAACACCAACAGAGCTACCACAACAGTGGACACCTCCAGATTCTTAGTGGGTGAACATTGACCATGTGTTGACAGTACAGTGAGATGGATAGAAGTTTCTATATGTTGTAGTACATGTATGCCACAGCACACCTTCTTCCTCCTGCTCAGAGTTGGGGGAACAGGTCGGTTCGTAGCAGGCCTCCTGAGTGACGGGGATGGCCGTTATCAGACTGGCCTCTCTTCCCAACCTCTTCTTCTCCTCTTCTTGCTGTAGGTTTTTAAGAATGTGCTCGGCTCTCTGGTGAGAACGGGACACTGCACGGGCTGAAAACGATTTCTGAAAAACAGGAAAAGATACGTTTATGTCTAACAGGCATGTTTTTGCACTCACAAGCATCTGTATATGAATCTTATTTTATTTTTTTGCAGAAATCATACGCTTCTCTAGAACTCTTTATGGCTCTCAAAAGGTGGAATTTTTGTGCTGTCTATGTTACTTCTGTATACTTTTAAATTATGTCTCAGGGTGACTGTCAGGATAAGTGCATTGGTGACCTATACTGCATTATACAGTAATATAAATCGATAAATGTATTCTTTGTAAAGAAAATTAATAAAAGTGTATAAAATGTATAGAGAAAAAATATCTATATCAGCTCCATGTAACATTTTTCTGTTTTCTATTTTGGGGTCCTAACAGTATTATCTTTAACCAGCTTGATACATTAGTGTAATTCTGAAAAATCTACCCTCTCTTGCCACAGCAGATTTGCCAGAAGAAGTGCCTACATTACAGATGTCTGAGGATATTAGTGTTAAAGTGAGCTGTTTATAGTTGTGAAAAAATAGTATGTGCTTTAATTGACCGTATTATTGTGCTATTGCAAGTGACACATAAAAAAATAGACAAACAAACAGCACATCTCCCATATGACGCACAGGTATCTATAACATCTGTATCCAAAGTTGACTCCACTATGAAAAAATAGGAATAGCGGCACTGAAATGTATCTTTAATTTGATGGCGACATAAAATAGCAGCAATTTTTCAGCCAAGAGGCTCTTTTCAAGCTCGAAAACAGCCTCCGTCCTGGCTCAAGCGTTGCTGTTATTATATGTACACATTGAATAAAAGATACATTTCAGAACACAACCCATGCCTTATTCCTTTTTATTTTCATCATGGATATACAAAAAGTCTCTAAAATATATTTTCAAAACACAGGAAATAATACTATGAACACATACAGGGTTATTCAAAGAGATCCGAATTGATGGAGAAAGGTAACCGAACGCTGATTTTCAGCGTTCGGTTACCTTTCTTGGCCATTCGGCTATCCAGAGAGCAGGCAATTCGCCAAATCCTGGCGAATTGCCTGCACATACGGTGCCTGTTCGGTGTCTGTTCGAGGGCAGTGAAATCCCCATGAAAAAGCACTGCTTCGGCTATTCAGAGAACACAAACCAGCAGTGAAAGGTTCCCCTAATGCCCTGCCATTTGGTGGTTTCATACGGCAGATTTATTCAGACGAATCCCATAGGCTTCAATGTTAAAAATATTCCCGTTTTAATTCAATATCTAATAAACCGTTCATTATAAAATTCTGCAGTAAAGAGTCTCTTTATTTATAGATTTTTTAGGATATTTTAAGCATTTTTCTGGATTTTTATTTTTTAAAAAAAAGTCTTTTTTTTTTTTTTTTTTTTTAAGTTTACTTCTTTTTTCTGTAACAGCCCTCTTTATTATCATTCCCTGGACCTCATATGTAAATTTCAGACATTTTCGCTCAGTAGTTTCTTTGCAAACAGCATTACACTTTTCACACATTCAAGCAAACTGTTTTTCTAATTTATTCACTTCACTCGTCTGTGGTGTCGGCTTTTTCCGGTGGCTTCGCTGCGTGTGATCGGCTCCTGCTCGGGTTTTTTTGTGGTTTTCGGCGGGTTAATCCAGATGTTTCTGCGGGTTTCCATGCGTGTTTTCCCCGGTTTTTCGATTAGTTTTCGTCGGGTTTGCGGCAGCCTTTCCCTGCAATTCGGGGACCCTGTGGTGCTTGCTGAATACACCGCAGGGTCACCGAAATGGGATCGGCAAAACAAACCGGATTGAAGAGAACGAAAAGTCACCGAACGTGCGGTGACTTTTCGATTCTCTTTGAATTACACTGATAGAGAAGGATTTAGATGGCTCTGAATTACTATATATTGGTGATGTATTGGAAGATGGAACATAACAGTATGAAAAATAAAGTAAAAAAATCTGCATCATCAAAGGAAAACTTTAGTAATGTCTCAATCACAATGTGCAAAGTGCAAAACTAAACATAGGAGTGTTATAATGAAAGAATAATAAAAATATCAGAACTAAATAACAGATTTCTTGATACTTTTTATTTCTTGATAAATTTTATCATCTTTTGCTATTGTTTTCTGTACTACTTACAGATTGGTCCTCATTGATTGGGTCTTGGACACTTCCACTGCTCTGAGGAACCCACGGTGGATCAAACATCGGTACAGACGGCATTCCCAGAATGGGAGATGGTAAAGTGAAGTTAATACTTGGAGGAGGGATCTATAATAGAAAGAAAGAGTTACAACATCTCCAAGTATCCTGCAAGTTGAGGAAAACCCCTTGACAGATCACCCGAACTACACTATCCCCAACCTTGTAGATCTGCTGTGCACCTTCCTCCATCCGCGGCCAGACCTGGTACCTGAACCTCCAGAGTGTATGGAACTTCAGGATAGCGTTTAATCTCTGTACGGTTTCCGGGTGCTGGAACTCAGCCGTTAGCATATCAGACACTGCATCTGGTACCTTCACAGCACACAGCAGGAACATGGCAGCTACAAGGACAAGTAAAGCATTAATAAATCTGTATCACTGATGAAATTAAAGAAATGCCAAAAAATAATGATCATACCTGCAGCACCAGCCATATGCTCATCAACACTCAGGAGAAGCTCCCAGGCAGCTGGCTGGATGTCTCCATACATGTCTTCAGTTAAGATTGGTGCTGCTTTAATCAACAAAGACAGGGGAGCAGGAGACAGGCTCATCACCTACATTGAAAAAAAGACCTCCATATTATTCATGGCAATGAAGAACTGCTATGTGTTGGTGCCAAGAACACCACACACAACCAAAACTGCTGCTTCTTATTCTAAGGCAAGGAGAGGGTGAATGAATATTCTTAACACACATTGAATATGTTTGGATATTGGTTCCTTGTGTGCACTATACAAACGTACGAGGAAATTGAAAGTTGTCCTTAGCTAATTATTTCTATTCTTCTTTCCCAGCTCCCAGGTACATACTTGTTACTTGTTGTTAGATCCTATACACAATTACCATTGCAAGTGTTTATAAAGTGCCAACAAAGCGCTGTACAAAGGATAAAATATAGATCTGTTCCACCCAAAAGAATATAGTTCAACTCAATATTCTACTGGAAGTATATCGAACTCTGTTATTCACGAGAATCCAAGCTGGGATTACCACTAGAGGTGTGCATTTATTTCGTAACGAATGGCAATTCATTACAAACTTCGTTAATCCGTATTTCGGAAGTACTTCCAAAACAACGAATTGAGTTGATCCGAATTGAAACGAAAATGAAACAGTATAGAACGAATTTAATTAGTTATACTGTTTCATATACTGTTTTCATACTTATACTGCTTCAGAGAACCATTGATTAAATGATGCCTGAGCAAAATTTGATTAATTGGGATTTTATTTAGTGATCTAAAATTCGAATAGATATCAACCATCGAATCGATCTTAACTTATAATACATACAAGTTCTAAAGCAAACGACTTTATGAAATGAATCAGATTCCTTTGACTGTTACACAAAGCACCTCTGTACCTGTCCATTGGCCTGTGGTGTTGAATCTGTTGTCAGCAACACAGGACAATGGACAGCTCAAGATTTAACCCTAGCTTGCCTTTTAATAGCAGGATTTGATTAATTGTTGTTTTATTTAGTGATCCAAAATTCGAATCAATATCAACTATCGAATCGATCTGGTATAACAAACTAAGCAAAATTACGAAATGAAACTAAACAAAATACATAACGAAATAACGAAAACAAAATTTATTTAAAATGGAACGAAACTAATTTTCCAGCCGTGTGCTCCGCCAATTACCACTGCAACACCCTTTTATTAAAAATCCCCCCATTAATATCCACTACATGTCTAACACATCTGAAAGGAATACCTCTTTTTATACATGCCAGTACCTCAATGGCTCTTGCAAATGTTAATAGTATAGACTATATACTGACTTTTGGATATGTCAAGAAAAGATCGTTCACACCGCAGCTATATAAAGCAATTTCATGAAGGTGCCGGCATGTATAAAAAGGTGTATTCATTTGCATTTCAAAAGAAGTAATTATGCATTCTAAGAAATAAGTATGAAGACCCTCTTCCTGGAATATTCATGGTTTTTGGCACTGTTTTTTTAAAATATTTTTTTCAATTATATATATCTATATCTATATATATATATATATATAAACTAATAGAACTGTAAGGAGCGCAGAGCTGAGCTACAAAATTAAACGGAAAATGAATGATGGTAAGCGTGTAAAAGCAAAGAAAATCTAGTTGTATTCTTGGAGGTTTCTAAGGTTATGGCCACCTGACTATTTGGCAGACCTGGGAGGCAAAACTCTATGTGCAGTTGAAAACTGTCTGCCCCATGTGCTCTCTGTACTCGGCCATGAAACGGAATCTTGGACATGGAAATCCACTGGGCGCTGGGTATCACAGTGTCTTTGTGATTGTCTCTTTGTTTCAGTCGGTATTGCCATGTCCAGTAATTTTTTTTCAGTACTTTTGTGTGCATCGCCCTTGTGTCTTTGTGCCTCGATCCATATCTACATCTGTCTGTCAGTGTCTGTGTCAATAATCTTGGCATATAGAAACAGACCAGACACACTGTCTCCACAACAGCAGATTTACTGAAACAAGTGACTTTTCGGCTCACACGAGCCTTTATTCTGCTTCATGAGTCTCTGCGTCAGTCAGTGTCTGTTATTGTCTCAGCTGGTATCTTTGTGTGCATTTGGCAGTCGTTTTATGTCTGTCGGTGTCTCTGTCAGAGTTTTTGTCATTATGCATCTGTGTGTTTGTCAGTACCTGTGTGTGTCCTTCGATGTTCTTGTCATTGTGTTTCTCTCAATGTCTTTGAGTGAGTCTGTGATTATGTTCTTCCTTTTCATTATCTCTTTGCAAATCTTAATGTTTATGTATGTCTTTTAGTGTCTTTGTCAGTGCCTCTGCCAGTGTCTTTGTGTTGTTGATGTTTTTTGCTTTTTTTTACTCGGACAGAAAAATAAGCACATTAAATAGTGTAGCAATATTTTTCAGAGTCAACCCCTATTGCATCATGGAAAACTAATCTTTATTGAAATTTTTTTTTTTCCCCTATGCTGACAGTAAAATATCCACATACCTGCTGCCTTATATACTTCAGCATCCCACTGTCTTTCTTGCCCTCTAAATTGGCCTCTGTTACTCTCTTTTTTAGGGAAGGGGTTCGCAGACAAGATTTGTCTGAGCACTAAGTGAATAAAAAGAAAAGACTAATTCCAACATATAGCAAACTAATTTTAATAACTGATATGCATAAATCAACTTATCTAATATATTATTTTGACAACAAAATTTACAACAATTACCAATCATTTAATTGCAAGAGTGTAAAACTATAAAATGCGTAACAAAATATATAGTCAAGTTGTTAATACCAAAGATTAACGTTCTGTAAGGCAATATTTTCAGTTTATCATCATACAGTGGTGAATGTCATAAACGCCATTAAATTATAAGTAACATAATTACTTTATTGAATGTATTTATCCAAATCAGAATTCTCTTTCAAAAACAATAAATAAATACAAGTTGGTGATAATAGTGATAATATGTATTACGATTAAATTTACCTCTTTCACCTTTTTACCCCTAAGACCTGTGCCACAACCAAGATGATCTTCTTTGAGTGAATCTACTGTGTCTCCATAGAGCAGTTTGATGGCTCTGACCAGTCTGGCACAGGAGCGGCTGTGGTGAAGGTAGCAGTGAGGGTGACAGTAATCCACATGAGTGCAAATAAAGCTCTGCTGGTTACACAAAAGGATCATGACCTGACAAAAAAGATCTGAATGTTAATCTTTTCCATAATGGAGGAGACTATAAGCAAGTAGTAAAGGTAATAGTAAAGATATACATAAATCATTGTGATGCCTGGACTAGATTGATGTCCAGTCAGAAACATTCTATGGATAATTTACAATTGAAAATAAGTCAAAACCACAGGAGTGCAGGAACCTCATTCCATCAGAGCCATTACAAAGCGAGTCGCCAATGAAAAAATTGTTAACCATTAGAGACTCAGTATTAATGGCTCTATTCAGACCGAGAGGCTATATAGCCCGTTCTTCTTCAGCTAGCTGCAGAGAAACACCTCCTATGTAAAGTATAGGAACTGATAAAGAAACTGCAAGATTTGAGCTACAATGCAAAGTGTATGACACGGCTGTGATTGTGACCCCAGCCGTTAAGATTATGTCTACATGTTTTTACATTAACGGTTCGAGCCATTAGGCTACAGTCCAGTTAGAATAGAGCCCTAAGTGACTACCCAGGGCAAAAAGTCACTGTCCACTACTGACTCCACTCTTAATACTACTTAACACACATCCAAGACATGCCCATCATTACACCCAACAAACCAAGACTTGGTCAGCCAAAATTGGTACTTAAACCAACAAAACAGAATAACGCACACATATACAGCTAGCCTTCAGGGAAAATAGACTCCACATGTTTCTAAGGGTGACCAATCCCCCATCTTGCACAAAAGAGAAGCTAGTCCCTCCACCATAGTTAAAAAAAGTTGAAAAAGGCCCCTGTGATTGATTCGAAATGTTGCATTACAATTATAACAGCTATTTATTTTTTTACTTTACTTTTGAGCTAAAATTCGTACTGTCACCCTAACCCTGCCATGATCCCTCAATCATACCCCTATCAATCTCAACCCATCACTGGGCTAGATTAACTATTTATGGAAAGAGGATCCAGAATCAAGCTGGGAGCTCCCACCAGGGAGACTGAAATTTGAAAAGGATGATATATTCATTAAAATCTATGACTTTTAATGAAAGTCTAAAAGTTATCTCCATGAAAAAGTGTACAGGCTTGAACTTATGGGTTGGTGTGAGTTTAAAACTGTAGGTGAAAAATACACCAAACAAAGAAACAGCTATTTTTACAAGAAAAAAGGCACCTCATTTAATGAATTGTTTATTATATTACATCTCAAACACACACTTTAAATCATGATAAATAATAAACGTTGAGACATTGGATACTCAAAACTGCTGTGGTGCAGGTAAAGCACAAGTCCTTTCAGATGCTTTGGTCATGTTGATTCTTGACATTCAGAATGGTAAGACTCACACTCCTGCCCCTTGAACATGTAGATGCAGTCCTTTACTCGTCCAGTTCTTGCCTTCAATGTTCTCTTATATGCCAACAAGTTATCAATCAGTCTTAATTAAAAACAACTGGTGTAAAATAACAATTCATGTGTGACTCCCATTACTCCCAGGCCAACTCCCACCATGTTGTCTGCACAACACCTAAATCCAAAACCAATCTTAACATAACAACAAAAAATTCAGAAAGCTTTACAAAATAGAAGAGATATTGTTATAAAAGAGGTTGTCAAGAGAGGTTCTGTTGTGGTCATGGATGGAGGTTCTGTTGTGGCCATGGATCGAGTGAAATACTTTAAGGTAATAGATCGTCTGATCTACTGTCTGATGGTAATGTTTATCGGACATGTGATATAAACCTTTTTACCTGGTCTTAACAGCAAGAAATTGCATTGATTTTGAGAAAAGCTAGAGAAAAGGGGATGATTGATGGGGATGTTTGATTGTTATTTACAAAAGGATCCCTTACAAGAACATCCATTGTTGCCAGCATTTTATGTGCTGCCCAAGGTCCATAAAACTCTATGGGACCCCCACCCCCCCAAAAGACAAATTGTGGCTAGTATAGGATCTGTTCTCCAACCAATTTCTGCCTTTTTAGATTGCATTTAACAGCCACTTGTTAAGAAATCTAGATCCTTTATTTTAGATACAATACAACGACCATGCAATCACAGCCCAGAAACACACAGACCAAACTTAATTTCCACACGATCCTCCTGCAGTCCCTGCAATCACAGCCAAGGTATCCAGATCTCAACACGATGGCCACCATTACACTCTGCAATATTCTATCATTGCAATTGTATTTTGTGTCTGCATTTATTAATTTCTGGCTGATTATCCTCTAAAATCCCACATTTTTAGATAGTATTGCACCAGTGCCCCTCCCCGCATTACAAAGGCCTCTAACACCTAGACACTTACCTGTACTAATTTCCTTTTCACACAGAAACACACAGACCAAACTTCATTTCCACACTTGGCAGTCCCCCCTACCCCGGAGCGGCCTCTAATTTTAGGCATCTTTTCCAGCTGTCTCCACTTCTCTCTCTAATTGCTCTTACTAATCCCAGGCTTCTGGTCTCTCCCATGCAAGCTCTGTAGTGTTTATCATCTGGCCACGATCACCCCCTCCCTTCTGCTGGAATTAGGGAACTGCAAGGTTCACATACTGCTGCACAATGCGCTCCCTGTCTCTTGTACTCTTTTACTCTGCATTCATCCTAAAATGGAACTCCTGCCTAGTACCACCAACCCCTCCACTATCTACATCTCTCCCTCTTTTATAAGACATTCCAATTCAGGGAAGTCTGCCACCCAACTCACTAATACACCTCACTGCCCCAACCAGTCCATCACTCTCACATTGCAGTCCTCTCCTCCTGTTTCCAACCAGTTCATCACTCTCACCTTGCAGTCCTCTCCTCTTGTTTCCACCACCAACCCTTCTAGATTGTGAGTTCCCACGGGAATAGGGCCCTCGTTTCCTCATGTATCGGTTTATCAAATGTTGTTCAGTCTCAATGTATTGTAACCCTGACTATATAATGCCCATTGTTCAGCGCTGTGGAATATGCTGGGGCTATATAAATAAAGTATAATATAATAATAATAATAATAATCTGATGTGTTGAATACATTTGAGGATATTCAGTTAAGAGATTCGGCTATTTTACTCACCTGGGATATTAAGGGAAAGAAGGGGGTGAAGCGCCCACCGGAAATTAGTGTCTATCCTACTCGCTGAATGTTGTGTGTGGGGGTTTCTCTAAATACCCAAATGACAATTGGACAAAAAAATATACAACACAGCGCTAAAAGACCTGAGTCCGCAAGAAAGTGGGGTAGACACTTGATATGTCCATGAACAGTAGTCCTTATCTTCAGGAGCAGATCTTCTTAAGGATACAGATGGGATGTGTACTGCAGGAGAAAACACAGAGAGGACCAAAATTGCGCAGTATGACAGCACCCAAAATGAGAGTAACTTATATTGGTGTTTAACTCACATTCTGTGGAGCCTACAACCGGCTCTCAGGAGTGTAGCAGACAGGGACTTATAGCAGGCACCCATAAACCCTTCGATTCACTTCTCCGGAATTTACCAGAAGGAGAAAACTGCAGAAAAATTGACAGGAGGCCAAAAAAAGCACCTCTTGGTGCGGTAAATCACAAATAATTTCGTGGTTGTTAGAGAAGAGAGCCAAATTCACACTTACAAACGGTTGAGCCTCTATTGGCTCCATCACAATGTGCACAGGGAATCATAGAGGTGTTCCCCAAACCTTCTTTGTAGGGTCATAAAGGCAGACAGCAATTGAATTAAAAAATAAAAACATTTATTAGTTTAAAATAAACAGATTTATATCTACCAGGACGCGTTTCGCCATTAATGGCTTCCTCAGCTGGAGATTACACTGTTGTTCTTGCTGCTGCCTTTTTATACAATGGATTCCTTGAAAATAGTTAGGCAATTAAACCCTTAAGATCCAATTAACATAAAATTAACATCAGGTGCATAAATTGTGGCACCTGCACCTTTAACACATTCCAATTCCTATTAATATCCACCCCAAACCGCAACATATAATTAGATTGTCTCTTAATTAGTTACATATGTAAATCGCATCTGCCATTTTGCGCATGCGCACTAGCTCCGTGCTTCACACTGAAGCGCCGAGTTTACAATATTGCGCCCGCAATTTTGCGCATGCGCATTGACTCCGCGTTCCACCCTGGAACGCGGGACTCCAATCCCACAGACCAACAGCGGCAATGTAACGGGTAAGGAGGAGGGCGGCACCAACACTCCCCACAAAGAATCCAGCACATACAAGCCAGACCCTTCCTTAATCTTCACTCCAACATGTCACCCAACTCCACCCCATAAAGGAAGAAGAAGGGGAAGCCCATGCCGCACACATAGGCTGTCACCTCCCATTATATATGGATAAGTGCGCCGCACCATATAACCAATCAGCCCATAAATATGGCAACCAACATCACTCAATACAGAGGATAAATCTAATACAGAAAAAATAAACAATATATATCCTATATATAAACGCATGTGCCTATCATAAATGTGCAATAAATACAAAATGTATATATGAAAGTGAACATTACTCTAACTTAGTGATAACTTGGTGATTCCCTGTGCACATTGTGATGGAGCCAATAGAGGCTCAACCGTTTGTAAGTGTGAATTTGGCTCTCTTCTCTAACAACCACGAAATTATTTGTGATTTACCGCACCAAGAGGTGCTTTTTTTGGCCTCCTGTCAATTTTTCTGCAGTTTTCTCCTTCTGGTAAATCCCAGAGAAGTGAATCAAAGGGTTTATGGGTGCCTGCTATAAGTCCCTGTCGGCTACACTCCTGAGAGCCGGTTGTAGGCTCCCCAGAATGTGAGTTAAACACCAATATAACGTACTCTCATTTTGGGTGCTGTCATACTGCGCAATTTTGGTCCTCTCTGTGTTTTCTCCTGCAGTACACATCCCATCTGTATCCTTAAGAAGATCTGCTCCTGAAGATAAGGACTACTGTTCATGGACATATCAAGTGTCTACCCCACTTTCTTGCGGATTCAGGTCTTTTAGCGCTGTGTTGTATATTTTTTTGTCCACCTGGGATATTGTAAGTTTGTACGCTTCTATTCCAAATTATAAGGGAATTGTAGCAGTTAGGGAGATCTTAGAGAGTAATGCATTTTTGGTGGCACAGATTGATTTTTTTCCCCTGGTTTTACAAATATAAAAATTCTTTGTGAAGAGACAATTTTTTAGCAGGTGTCCGGAACGATTATGGTATCTAACGTTGCCCCCTCACATGCCAAACTATTCATGAAACATAGAAACATAGAAAATGTCGGCAGATAAGAACCTTTCGGCCCATCTAGTCTGCCCAATTACATGGATACTTTACCTGGATTTATCTTTTATTTAGGATAGCCTTATGCCTATCCCATGCCTGCTTAAATTCAATTACTGTTTTGGCCTCTACCACTTCTACTGGAAGGCTGTTCCATGTATCCACCAACCTCTCAGTAAAATAATGCTTCCTGATGTTACTTTTAAACCTTTGCCCCTCTAATCTAAGTCTATGTCCTCTTGTTTTGCTACTTTGTTTCCTTTCAAATATACTCCCTTCCTCTTCCTTGTGGATTCCCTTTACGTATTTAAATGTTTCTATTATATCTTCTCTGTCTAGTCTTTTTTCCAAGCTATACATGTTAAGATCATTAAGCCTTTCCTGGTAACTTTTCTCCTTCAAGCCGTACACCATTTTAGTAGCCCTTCTCTGAACTCTCTCTAAGATGTCTATATCCTTCTGGAGATACGGTCTCCAGTACTGCACACAGTACTCCAAGTGAGGTCTCACCAGTGCTCTGTACAGTGGTATGAGCACTTCCCTTTTCCTACTGCTAATACCTCTCCCTACACAACCAAGCATTCTGCCAGCATTTCCTGCTGCTCTATTACATTGACTACTTACCCTTAGATCCTCTGAAATAATAACCCCTAAATCCCTTTCCTCAGATGTTGAGGTTAGGACTGTATCAAATATTCTATATTCAGCCCTTGGGTTTTTACGTCCCAGGTGCATTATCTTTTTATTATTATTATTATTAATTTATAAAGCGCCAGCATATTCCGCAGCGCTGTACAATAAGCACAGTACAGACAGGGTTACAATACATTGAACAACATTTGACAAACAGTACAGGAGGAGATGAGGGCCCTATTCCCGTAGGAACTCACAATCTAGGAGGGTTGGGGTTGGAAACAGGAGGAGAGGACTGTAAGGTGAGAGTGATTGATGGTTGCGTCAGTAAGTTGGGTGGTAGGCTTCCCTAAATAGCAATGTTTTCAGGGAGCGTTTGAAGGAAGAGAAGTTAGGGGAAAGTCTGACAGCACGAGGGAGAGCGTTCCAGAGAGTGGGGGCTGCGCGTGAGAAATCCTGCAGTCTATCATGGGAAGAGGTGATGCGGGGAGAAGCTAGGCGCAGGTCACTGTTTGACCTTAGGGAGCGGGCTGGGGTGTATTTGGTGATTAGTGAGGACAGGTAGTGGGGCGCTGAGTTAGTGAGGGTTTTGTAGGTAAGGATAAGGATTTTGAACTTAATTCTGCAGTGGATGGGGAGCCAGTGAAGGGACTCGCAGAGGGGAGCGGCAGAGACAGAGCGGCGGGTGAGGTGAATTAGCCTGGCGGAGGCGTTCAGGATGGATTGTAGGGGGGAGAGGCGGGACAGAGGGAGGCCAGATAAGAGATTATTGCAATAGTCGAGTCGGGAGATTACCAGGGCGTGTATGAGTTGTTTTGTGGTGACAGCGGTAAGAAATGGCCGAATTCTGGAAATATTACGCAGTTGGTATCGGCAGGAGGAGGAAAGAGACTTGATGTGGGGGATGAAGGAAAGAGCAGAGTCCAGTGTAACTCCAAGACAGCGAACTTGGTTTGATGGGGAGATGGTGATACCCTCCACCGTGATAGAGAAGTCAGGAGGTGGGGAGGCATTAGAGGGAGGAATAAGTAGGAGCTCAGTCTTTGACATGTTGATCTTTAGGTGGTGGGAGGCCATCCAGGAGGAGATGCCAGATAAACAGTCACTGACTTTTGAAAGGACAGGGGGAGAGAGATCAGGGGTAGAGAGGTAGATCTGAGTGTCATCAGCGTAGAGGTGGTAATTAAAGCCAAAGCTGTTGATGATTTTGCCCAGGGAGGAGGTGTAGATGGAAAAGAGCAGAGGACCAAGGACAGAGCCTTGAGGTACACCAACAGATAGAGGCAATGAAGAGGAGGAGTTACCAGCAAAGGACACACAGAAGGACCTGTTGGATAAATAGGAGTCAACCCAAGCAAGTGCAGTGTCACCGAGACCCAGAGAGTTGAGGGTCTGTAGAAGGAGGGGGTGGTCAACAGTGTCAAAAGCAGCCGAGAGGTCAAGCAGGATGAGAATAGAATAGTGGCCGTGTTTTTTAGCAGTTAGGAGGTCGTTGGTGACTTTGGTGAGGGCAGTTTCAGTTGAGTGTAGCGGACGGAAGCCAGATTGCAGGGGGTCAAGTAGGGAATTGGAGGACAGGAAGAGGGAGAGGCGGTTGAAGACTAGTTTTTCTAAGAGCTTTGATGTGAAGGGAAGCAGGGATACAGGGCGGTAGTTGGATGGAGAGTTGGTGTCTAGGGATGGTTTCTTTAGTAAAGGGGTAACTAGCGCGTGTTTGAAGGCGGATGGAAAGGAGCCAGTGGAGAGAAGATAGGTTGAAGATGTGTGTGAGAGCAGGGGTGAGGGAGGAGGAGAGGGGAGGAATTAGATGTGAGGGAATGGGGTCGAGCGGGCACGTGGTGAGATGTGAGGAGGACAATAAGGAATTGACTTCCTCCTCAGTGGTTGGGAGGAAGCGGCAGAGGGTGGCAGAGGGGACCTGTGGGAGTGGAGGTGGCAGATAACTATCTTCTGTAGGGATGTTGCTTCTGATAGTTAGAGTTTTACTGAGGAAGTAGTCTGCCAGGTCTTGAGCGCTGAAGGCAGCTGAGGGGGGAGGTGCAGGTGGGTGGAGGAGGGTGTTGAAGGTGGACCAGAGCCGTTTAGGGTTGGAGGACAGCGTAGATATAAGAGATGAGAAGAAGGATTGTTTGGCCAAGTGGAGGGCAGAGGTGTATGACCGGAGAATAAACTTGAAGTGAACAAAATCAGCTTCAGAGCGGGATTTCCTCCAGGCACGCTCTGCAGTGCGGGAGCATCTTTGCAGGTAGCGAGTTGGAGGGTGTGCCAGGGCTGAAGCTGGCGGCGTGGGGCCTTGCAGAGTCGAAGAGGAGCAAGAGTGTCTAGAGCAGAGATAAGCGTAGTGTTGTAGTGATTAGTGGCAGCATCAGGGCAGGTGAAGGATGAGGTATGAGGGAGGTGGTGAAGTAGGTTGGAGAATTGATGGGGGTCCACAGCATGTAGATTTCTGCGAGTGTGTGTGCGGGGTGGGGGAGCAGGGTGTTTAGGAAGTCCAGATAGGTTGAAAGAGAGAAGGTGGTGGTCAGAGATGGGGAAAGGGCGACATTTGAACTCAGAAATGGAGCAGAGGTTGGAAAAGACCAGGTCAATAACGTGACCATCGCGGTGGGTAGGGAGGAGGAGGATTGTGTGAGTCCAAGGGAGGACGTGAGTGAAAGAAGTTTGGAGGCAGCAGGAGCGGAAGGATCGTCAATGGGAATGTTGAAGTCCCCGAGAATTAGGCATGGAAGATTAGAAGACAGGAAGTGAGAAAGCCAGGTAGCAAAGTGGTCAAAGAACTGGGAGGTTGGTCCCGGTGGGCGGTAGATGACTGCCACCCTGAGAGCCAGAGGAGAGAACAGGCGGATGCAGTGTGTCTCGAAGGAGGAGAAGGAGAGGGATGGGGGTGGAGGGAGATGCTGGTAGGTGCAGGTGGGAGAGAGCAGGAGCCCGACCCCGCCACCATTTCTCTCACCCGGTCTGGGGGTATGGCTCAAGTGTAGACCGCCATGTGAGAGAGCAGCAACGGAGGCCGTGTCAGAGGGAGTTAGCCAGGTTTCAGTTAAAGCTAGGAGGTTGAAGGAGTTTGAAAGGAAGAGGTCATGGACGGCTGTGAGTTTGTTGCACACAGAGCGAGCGTTCCAGAGGGCGCAGGAGAAAGAGGACAGGCGCTGAGGGATGATGGGAATGAGGTTGCTGGGCTTGCAGGGAGGTGATTTATGTGCGATGGAGATAGGTGAGAGGGAAGTATTGGATGTGTTGTGGGGCCAGGGTTAGGGGATATGTCACCTGAATAGAGTAACAGCAGGAGGGTGAGAAAGAGAAGGTGGGAATGGGATTTGTGGGCGTGGAGTGATTGGCAGCACGAGAGTTAGAGGGAGACCATGTTCTGAGGAAACAAAGGAGCTCATGTGAGGCCATCATGTGGGACGAGAGGAGGGAGGGAGAGATGCAGATAGTGTAGGGGTCGGTGGTAGAGGGGCAGGAGTTCCATTTAAGGAGAAAGGTAGAAGTAAAGAGGAGAAGCGTGAGAGAAAGCATGAAATAGACTTGCGTTTACCCAGAGTAAAATTGGGCCTTGCAGTTCCTTCCTCCAGTCCCGCAACTCCAGGAATCAACTCTAAGCGTCCACTTAAGACTGTTACTTGTGAATGTCACAAGAGCCTGGCTCAAATGGAGCCAGTCTTAGTGGTTATATAGGGAGACTGATTGCAATCAGGCAGTTAAAAAGTCAACAGCTGAAGCTGGATGGGCTGTGTCAATAGGGCAGGAGATTCACATGCTAATTAGCAAAGCAAATGGTGGAGAAAACAAAAAATAGATAAAAAAACAGAAAGGAAACGTTATAATGTGGGTGCCTGCGAATACTGGGTGATAATGCCTACCAGCAAAAGTATGCAGGGGTTCAGTTGAGCTGTGGGTGTCTGTAGATGATGGGTGATGATGCCTACCAGCAAAAGTATGCAGGGGTTCAGTTGAGCTGTGGGGTCTGTGGATGATGGGTGATAATGCCTACCAGCAAAAGTATGCAGGGGTTCAGTTGAGCTGTGGGTGTCTGTGGATGATGGGTGATGATGCCTACCAGCAAAAGTATGCAGGGGTTCAGTTGAGCTGTGGGTGTCTGTGGATGATGGGTGATGATGCCTACCAGCAAAAGTATGCAGGGGTGCACTTATCCACATTAAAACTCAATTGCCACAACTCCGACCATTTTTTTAGTTTACCTAAATCATTTGTCATTTGGCTGATCCCTCCAGGAACATCAACCCTGTTGCAAATCTTTGTGTCATCAGCAAAAAAGACATACTTTTCCATTAATACCTTCTGCAATATCACTAATAAAAATATTAAATAGAATGGGTCCAAGTACTGACCCCTGAGGTACCCCACTGGTAACAAGACCTTGCGCCGAATAAACTCCATTTACCACAACCCTCTGTTGCCTGTCACTCAGCCACTGCCTAATCCATTCAACAATATTGGAATCCAAGCTCAAAGATTGCAATTTATTGATAAGCCTTCTATGCGGAACAGTATCAAAAGCCTTACTGAAATCTAAATAAGCAATGTCTACTGCACCACCTTTGTCTATTATTTTTGATACCCAATCAAAAAAGTCAATAAGATTAGTTTGGTATGATCTCCCTGAGGTAAACCCATGTGGTTTCTGATCCTGTAATCGATGTGTTTTTAGATGTGCAACAATCCTTTCCTTTAACATGGTTTCCATTAATTTCCCCACTACTGACGTAAGACTAACTGGCCTATAGTTCCCCGATTCCTCCCTACTACCCTTCTTGTAAATGGGCACAACATTTGCTAATTTCCCGTCTTCTGGGACGACTCCCGTTAACAAGGATTGGTTAAATAAATCTGTTAACGGTTTTGCTATTACACCACTGAGCTCTTTTAATAACTTAGGGTGGATCCCATCAGGCCCCATTGACTTATTTGTCTTTACTTTAGACAGCTGCTGTAGAACCTCCTCCTCTGTAAACTCATATGTAAATGTCTCTTTAGTGCTTCCTCCTAACTGAGGTCCCTTTCCTTCCTTTTCTAATGCAGAGACTGAACAAAAATATTCATTGAGGCAGTCAGCGAGACTTTTATCCTCTTCTACATACCTTCCTTCCTTTGTTTTTAATCCAACTAATCCTTGTTTTACTTTTCTTTTCTCGTTTACGTATCTAAAAAATGTTTTGTCGCCTTTTTTACTGACTGAGCTATTTTCTCTTCTGCGTGTGCTTTGGAAGCTCTTATAAATTGCTTTGCCTCTTTCTGCCTAATCTTATAGGTTTGCCTATCTTCTTCACTCTGAGTTTTTTTATAATTATTGAATGCTATCTTTTTGTTCTTCACTATTTTGGCCACTTCTGTAGAGTACCACAGTGGTTTCTTCCTTTTTTTGTATTTGCTAACAAGCCGAATGCAATTGCCTGTAGCCTTCAATAATGCCACCTTTAAATAATCCCATTTCTCCTGGACTCCCTTTAAACTCCTCCAGTCTGATAATGACTCATTCACACAAAATCTCATTTTAGAAAAATCTGTTTTTTTAAAGTCTAAAACTTTTGTTTTTGTGTGGTGTGGCTCCATCCCTGTTCTTATATTAAACCACACTGACTGGTGATCACTAGATCCCAAATTTTCACCTACAACAACGTCTGATACCAAACCTCCATTTGTGAGTATTAAATTCAATATGGCCTCTTTACGGGTCAGCTCCTCAACTACTTGTGTTAGCGATAATCCCAGTAGGGAGTTTAGAATATTTGTACTCCTGGTGCACCCAGCTATTTTGGTTTTCCAGTTCACATCAGGAAGATTAAAGTCCCCCATGATAATAACTTCCCCTTCTTTGTCATTTTGGCTATTTCCTCAAACAGCAGATTATTTAGCTCTTCTACTTGTCCAGGGGGTCTATAGATCACAGCTACACGAGCTACTGTATGATTGCCAAATGTTAGCGTAACCCAAACTGACTCTATGTTCACCTCACTCACTTTTATTTGGTTTGTTTTTATGTTGTTTTTCACATACAGGGTCCCTCCTCCTTTCCTACCTTCTCTGTCTTTTCTATATAAAGAGTACCCCGGTATTGTTATGTCCCAGTTATTTTTCTCACTGAACCATGTCTCAGTAACAGCCACTAAATCTACTTTTTCAGCTGCCATCATTGCCTCCAGTTCATTGATTTTATTGACTAAACTGCGAGCATTTATAGACACGACTCCTAGCTGAGCTTGTCATTTTTTACCCCGCATGTTGCTTGCACCCTCAGATTTAGTTTTGGGGGACAATTGGGCAGATTGTTTTTTACCCTTTTGTCCCCCCTCCTAGTTTAAATATTCCTTTGTGAAACCTTTGAACTTCTCACTGAGAACATATGTTCCCCTATGAGTAAGATGCAAACCATCTTTTTTATACAGTTCCTTTCTGCTCCAATTAGAGCTATCATGGGACAGAAAGCCAAATCCTTGCTCCCGACACCATTCCCGAAGCCACAAATTAAATTCCCTAGTGCGCATCTGCCTATCCTGAATGTTATGCACAGGCAGAACTTCAGAGAATGACACAGTGGACGCAATCTGCTGTATTTCACCTCCCAGAACACAAAAATCTTCCTTAATCTCAGAAACCTCACTGCTAGCCAAGTCATTTGTCCCCAGATAAACTAGAACATCCACTTCCCCTTCCTGCTTTGCTTGTTTGACAATATTGAGAATACGTCTCCTGTCTCTACGAGCAGTAGCCCCAGGAAAACATCTCACCAAACCACTACTTTCCAGCTCAACACCTCTTATGATAGAATCACCCAGCAACAATTGCCTTCTATCAAGTCCCACCTTTTCGTCCTTGGTTGCAGTCTTGCATACCTTAGGCATAGGGGATGGTGGTTCCTCAACTTTGGTGTCTGAGCCTACTTCCGTCTTACCACTACACTCTGAAAGTGCCTCAAAAGAATTAAGAAGAGCCACAGACTGTGGGACATGCCTTCTATCCACAGCTCTAAGTCTACCAGATCCTACAGTAGTCCATCTGCCGCTCCTAGGAGGCCTCTGTGGCAATGGCTTTGTAACAGTCATAGCCTGAGTTTGTATAGTTTTGAGATTTGTCATGTTTATAACCATGATCTTATTTTATCATGGCAGCATATGGTGAAGATTTATTTAATGATGTTTTTGGAATGGGGGCACTATTAATGAATGCATACAGTTTCATTGTGATATGAATCAGATTCATTCCTCTATTAAATTTACCTGAATTACAGTGAAAATTCCTTGATTTGACCCTCAAGGTAGAAGGAAGACAATTACAGAATGACATTTATAAGAAATCTACTGACCGTAATAGTCTTCTTCTTTATACACGTTTTCACCCTAGAAGTGTGATTGAGTCGCTCCCCAGGAGTCAATTTACTGGGGTAGTGCGGAATGTTTGAGTCCTCAGGACATTGGATGCCAGACTTTTAGAAATGAGTGAAAAATTCAGAGACAGAGATTATCCTACTAGGTTACTAAAGGGGGAAATTGGTAGAGTGAAATCTTTGGATTGGAGAAGATTTATTATATTAAGAAAGGAAAGAAGGATAATGTAAGTATCCATTTTGTAAACTCATTCAATAACGCCAGTGATGGGATTAATGGCATTGTTAGAAAACATTGGAATCTTATACAAAAAGATTTTCCAGGAGTTAAAGGATTTAATTTATAATAATTTAATAATTCAACATAAAGCAACAATTCAAATACAGAAACTAGATTTACCAGTTGCAAAATACTTTATTAGGGAAAAAATCATACTATTGCACAAATACTAGGGATGTGCATGGCTGAAATTTTTTTTGTCTTGTTTTGTTTTTAAATAATTTCGTTTTTGGAATTTTGTAACTAATTTTGTTTTGTATTTCATTTCGTTTTGGATCGATTTGAAATTTTGTATCGATTTGAAATTTCGTATTGATTCGATTTTCATATATCAATTCGATAGTTGATATCAATTCGAATTTTGTATCACTAAATAAAACCCCAATTAATCAAATTTTGCTGTTAAAAGAAAAGCTAGGGTTAAATTTTAAACTGTGTCACAGATTTAGCATTTGAGTCAAATTAAACAGTGAAACAAAATTAATTTGTTTTATAAAGTCCTTTGCTGACTATTACTTATGTTGTAAGTTAAGATCAATTCGATAGTTGATATCAATTTGATAGTTCATTTCAAATTCAATAGTTGATATCAATTTGAATTTCGGATCACTAAATAAAACCACAATTAATCAAATTTTGCTGTTAAAAGACAAGCTAGGGTTAAATAGTAAGCTCTGTCACAGATTTAGTATTTGAGTCAATTTAACAGGGACAGTTGCTTGTGAAACTGTGAAA
Organism: Leptobrachium leishanense; assembly: GCA_009667805.1. Lineage (NCBI taxonomy): Eukaryota > Metazoa > Chordata > Amphibia > Anura > Megophryidae > Leptobrachium > Leptobrachium leishanense. The sequence goes on along the minus strand of CM019069.1, from coordinate 66,749,164 downwards.
CGAAATTAATTTGTTTCATAAAGTTGTTTGCTGACTGCATTACTTGTATTGTATGTATTTTAATTTAAGATCAATTCGATAGTTGATATATCAATTCGATATTTGATCTATTAATTCGGTATTGATTCGATAGTTGATATCGATTCGAATTCTGGAACACAAAAAAAAAAATTAATTTTTCTTTTATGATGATGACACAGTGTAAAACAAAATAAATTTGTTATATACCATTTCGTTTTGTTTTGAATTCGGATCTTATCGACTCGTTATTTAGAAATACTTCCGAAATACGAATTATCAAATTTTGTTCCAAATTCCAAATTTTCCCGAAATGAATGAACAACTCTATCAATTACGCTTTCAGGTTATAGAACAGAGTCTAGTGTTGAGACAAGGAGGAAATCGAGAATGATTACTTAAAAAACAAGGAAAATGTGAATCCATAGATTGGACACATTATGGCCTAAGGGTCTGAATAAAGAATTTAATCTTGATATGTTTAATTACATAAAAAATATTTTTTTACGGAATTTTTTTGGTTTATATTTTCTTTTTGGTTAGAATTGAAAAAACCGAGGATGTAGGTCAGCAAAATAAGGGCTTCTGAATTCTTTTTGTGTTGGGCTAAGATTGGTTTTGGATTTAGGTTTTGTGCAGAAACCATGGTGATAGTTGGCCTGGGAATAATGGGAGTCACATGAATCATTATTTCGCACCTATTGTTTTTGATTAAGACTGATTAGCGTTGATTACTTGTTTGCATATAAAAGAGAGCATGGAAGGCAAGATCACTATTATTTTATGAGGTAGAATGTATTATTCTGTTTATTATGAATTCATCTCGAACACAACCCATCCTGTGAATTTTACGTATTGCAAGTACACATTCAATTTATATAGAATAATAGTTGCGGTTTGACTAAACCTTCAAAAACATCAACAATGCTATATACGTGGATGACTCCCATTACATACTAATTTGAAAACGTCAACATCCTTAGAGGTGGTCCTATCAGGGTACAGTATATTTGCAAGAAAGGTATATTCTCACTGCAGTGCCCTGGTTTGTACAGTTTATGTCAGTAATTTTCAACAACTACACTGTGGCACAATGGTGTGCAAAGGGGCACCATCAGGGTGGTGGCAACCCATGATATGGTCAGGGACTGAGTGGCTCCGGGAAATTAGCGCTCGCCCACTAGACCACCAAGAAACACTGTTTATCCCACTTTCTGTTAAATAAATTAAGCAGGGCAGACAAAATGTTTAATTTCTAATACTTAGTGTATTTTCAATAAACTAATGGCATGGCTTAACAATTTCATCACCTTACCAGTCCACAAGATGAAAACAAGGTTAAAAATATATTTGTGTAATAACAGACTTTCAAACAGCGTTTTATCGCAAGTGACTGTATTCTGCAGAGGTTGCGCAAGTTATAATGTATCTAGTGAAGGATATCGTGAATCTTGAGCCATGTTACTCACATGAAGCCAGGACATATTACGATGGTAGCTTTCCTCCGCGCTGATATTGCCTCCCTCGGGCTCAATGCTTGGTTCACTAGTACTCCATGGACTCCCTTCTTCTCAGAGATAAACATCAAAGAAGTCATTAAGTTACAAAGACCTACATAGACATGTTACAGAAGCACAATGTCCCCAGCTTGCCCAGCCATGCAGGGATGGTTTCACAAGACAGCAACACAAGACACTGTCCCTACTCCCACCCACCTCCTCTCATTAACAGCTGGGTTGGCAACGACAAGCACACGGCACATGTCCCTCAAGGGGATGGGACAAAAGTGGAGAACGAATTCTCTGCATCTTCAAGATGCTGCAAACCATGTGACTGATCTGCACTTCTAGGGCTTTGCTGGTTTCAATCTATTTTGGAACTACTATCAACTGCTCTTATCGAGTCACATATTGACCGGAATAGCGAAAATGTTGTAATAAGATTATTGGCTTGTATTGCATTGAACAGATGTATACATTGCACATCCAGTAGGGTTGCAATTGATCTCTCTATGGAGGTGTTTGAATGTTTAATGTTTTATATAAGAAAGTTGTATATTCACATGTTTTATTTGTGCTGAGTGATTTGGCCTTCGGGTGGGGATTTGGAGTGCACATCAGGTGTTCTAATCTAGTGAAATATATGGATCCTATAACATTCAATCTATGAGAACCATGTCATGTGCCAACACATGTTTTATTATAGTATATAAAATAATGAATTACACAAAAGTGTCTAAAGGCCCATAAAAAAGTTTTAAAAAGCCCAAACACTTTATGATGGGTCTTGAATAATGAGATAGAGATGTCAGTACCGATTTTTTCTAATATATAAAATGAATTGTTACTTAAAGGGAAATAAATCATAAAATTAGGTAATGACCCTTTGGTGTAGCTGTTGATTTGGTAAAGGTTGGTCCCTATGTAATATATGTCCCCCATTTAGATCCTTTCCTCTGCGTTACCTATGTCAGTTACAGTGTCCCTGCTCTGTGACAGTTGGATCTCCTCATTCTCGGACCCTGAGTCCTGTCGTGTTAGTTTGGTGCTCTTTAGGCTGCCGGCCCGGCGAATGCTGGACAGGGAGCCTCCTTTCTTCACCCGGAAACTGCGGGTTCCTTTAATCTGGAGCAGACGAGAGCCTCCTATCCTGATCTTCCTGCTGGGAACTGCATTGAAAGAACAAAAGAGGATTTTTTCCCTCTTCTTAATAGTTTGTTTTTAACTTATTACAATTAAAAATCTCTTTTCTTTCGGAACATTCTAAAACCTGTTTCATAACAGGTATAAAGAAAGGGTGAATAACAACACAGTCTTTTTTTTGACAACTCAGGATACTGAAATCGGATTTATACAGGGGTGTTTGTATAACCCTAATGTTTATTTACATTTTCTCTTTTTTTACCAAATTGCAGTGTCTGCCTAAAGAATAGGATATGGTTATGGACCTGTGCCAAAGAAGCTGACTGCATCAGAACCCAAACGTTGAGAAAATTAACATGATTTAGGTCTGCAACAATCATAGCATATGAATTAGTTCTCCGTCTTTATAAAAAAAATGTATAAATATATAAAGACAAGTACACACGGTATATCACATTGCTGTTTATACCATCATTAACCTTCCACCAAACTCCAAGTATATTATTTTTTTTATTGTTGAAAGATATAGTATAAAATTATAAAACAAATAAAGAACAATGAAAAAAAGTAGAGGTCAATTTCTAATATGGTACATAAAGTCTAAATGTCCTCTCTATGGATCTGTAACCCTAAATGATGGGCCGCAGCCATGGTGAAAGGCTGGAGCTGTCTTCTGCAAATGTCACAACACAGGTATTAGGAGTTTGATCAAAGGAAAACAGATAGTGTGGTATAAACATGATGTGGAATTGTCAGCTGCAGAGCAATTTTTTTTATATGAAAGGGGTACATCAGAGGTATATTTAAATAGAGGAATTGATTACGTGTGTATATAGCGCAACACATAAAACAAACCACATAGGGTGACACCCCCTATATCAAGAACTATAACAATAAAGCGCCAATTGGACACTCACAAGAAGGAATTTGATTGAAAGGCCATCATAAAAAGCACGTTGACAATCTTCCCATATATTCCTTCAGGGAATTGAAATAGGAGAACAAATAGTGCATTCAGCCAAAAAAATAAAATAATTTAAATTTAAAAAAAATTTAAAAAGAAAATCGCATTTATTGCACTTACAAGGTTAAAAAAAAATCTGATAAATCATATTGCAGATTCACCCAGTGCACGATCCATGTACAGCTGATGCCTGATGAATCTGCGATATGCTTTATCTGATTTTTAACCATGTAAGTGCAATAAATGTGGTTTGTTCGATTTTTTTCTGGCTGTCTGCACTATTTTTCTCCTTTTTCATATCCCTGAAGATGTGGGAAGATAGGGAAAGATTTTCCACATGATTTATATGAAGGACCTGCAATCAAATCCCTTCTTGTGAGTGACCAATTGGCGCTCTATTGTTATAGTTCTTGATATTGGGGGTGTTACCGTTTGTGTTTTGTGTTGTATTTTAGACACCCCATATTGGTTATATATTATATATTGCAACCTCTGAACCTTTCCATCCCAAGGGGTTTTTCTCTAAGTGGTGATTTGGTGAAAAATTCCAAGGAAATGTTAAATTTCAGGTCAAACAGCTGAATTTATAGATAAAAAACAGAGCTAACTATTTCTGTCCAGCATTTGCAATTCGTCATCAATGTATTACTTAGTGAAAAACCCATATATATACCAGGACTAAAACATTTACATATTCAGCTTCCACCACACATATTGCAAAATGATATACATGAAAAGAAATATTTAAAAAAAATCCCAAAAATGGGGCTTTGTTGAACACAACATCAAATGACTGGAAAATTAAATATATGTTACACCACTTACCAAATAAATACATGAACAAAAAGTGTCACAAGGAACAGATTTGTACCTATTGTACACACTCTGACCTCCTTTCTTGTATTACTTTTAGTTTTCTAACTATTTTATATACAAAATCAACACATTCTGCTCATCAGGTTGCACAAACCAACCCTTTGGATGTACAAAATGTTCGTGATTATGAATGAATTATTTGCCAGGTAAAACAAAAGTCTGCATTTACCATCATGGTAACGTGAAGAATAGTATATATATATATATATATATATATATATATATATATATTTATATACACCAATATTTATTATTGCTATTTCTGTGTATTTCATGTGGAGGCCAGAGAGTTTTGTAAGTTTGTGACAGCAAATAATTCTAAAACTCAAGTTGATATGAAAAGCAATGGAGTCAGTGGGAAGCCTTTTGTCGCTGCAGAAAGCTTGCACCTCTGTGTTAAGCTGCTCTTTTTAATTTGCAAAGAACAATTTTACAGATATTAACATTCACAGTTTGTCAAAAGGATTCAACATTAGCGTTATAATATGCATACATTTTAACAATCTACAGTTGTGTTCAAAATTATTCAACCCCCAATGCTGTAAAGGGTTTTAGGGAATTTAGTGTACATTTGTAATTGTATTCAGAATGAAATCCTACAAGGACTTTTTAAAGAACCATATGCAACTAAAATTACATCAATTGGTTTTGTAATACAGTAGTAAATGTTTCTTTTGTGAATTCTTCATTGACACAATTATTCAACCCCTTAAAGACTACCACTCTGAAGAACAGAGGTTCATTCAAGTGTTTTCAATCAGGTATTGAAAACACCTGTGGATGTCACGGAGCAGCAATAAAGCATAATAAGCACCAATTAGGCAGCTTTAAAATGACTGTGATACTCAGCTCCTTCTAGACATTTACTGGTGTGGTTACAAACATGGTGAAGTCAAGAGAATGGTCCAGGAAGACAAGAGAAGAGGTGATTACTCTTCACAGGAAGGGCAATGGCTATAAGAAGATTGCAAAGATGTTAAACATACCAAGAGAGACCATAGGAAGCATCATTCGCAAATTCAAGGCAAAGGGCACTGTTGAAACGCTACCTGGTCGTGGCAGAAAGAAGATGCTGACTTCGACTGCTGTGCGCTTCCTGAAGCGTAGAGTGGAGAAAAGTCCCCGTGTGACTGCTGAGGAACTGAGAAAAGATTTGTCAGATGTGGGTACTGAAGTTTCAGCTCAGACAATACGGCGCACACTGCGTAATGAAGGCCTCCATGCCAGAACTCCCAGGCGCACCCCCTTGCTGTCTCCAAAGAATAAGAAGAGTCGACTGCAGTATGCCAAAAGTCATGTGGACAAACCACAGAAGTTTTGGGATAGTGTTCTGTGGACTGATGAAACAAAATTAGAACTGTTTGGGCCCATGGATCAACGCTATGTTTGGAGGAGGAAGAACAAGGCCTATGAAGAAAAGAACACCTTGCCTACTGTGAAGCATGGCGGGGGGTCAATCATGCTTTGGGGCTGTTTTGCTTCTGCAGGTACAGGGAAGCTTCAGCGTGTGCAAGGTACCATGAATTCTCTTCAGTACCAAGAGATATTGGATGACAATGTGATGCAGTCCGTCACAAACCTGAGGCTTGGGAGACGTTGGACCTTTCAACAGGACAATGATCCCAAGCATACCTCCAAGTCCACTAGAGCATGGTTGCAGATTAAAGGCTGGAACATTTTGGAGTGGCCATCGCAGTCACCTGACTTAAATCCGATTGAGAACCTCTGGTGGGACTTAAAGAAAGCAGTTGCAGTGTGCAAGCCTAAGAATGTGACTGAACTGGAGGCTTTTGCCCATGACGAATGGGCGAAGATACCCGTAGATCGCTGCAAGACACTTGTGTCAAGCTATGCTTCACGTTTAAAAGCTGTTATAACTGTAAAAGGATGTTGTACTAAGTACTAAGATTGAATGTCACTTGGGGGTTGAATAAAACCGATAATGATGTGAGCACAGAAAAGACATTTGTGGTTATTTCATTATAAATGTTATGTTATATTTGTCTGACCTACACGTGCCTCTTTGATTTAATTGTAAGCAAGATGACTGAATGATCAAAATCAATGTCAAACTGGCCAAAACACTCAATTTCAGTGGGGGTTGAATAATTTTGAACACAACTGTATATAAATATTACCAACAAGTAATAGAATTGCATAAACTGCAATTGATATACAACAATGTTCTGTTTGCAGATCCAAAATATTTAAGATTTATACTATATATGCTGTATATGTACAAACACACACAAAATGATATGGCTACATTTAACCTGGTCACCCATTTTTCATAAGGGTGCAGCTAAAATAATTTGATACAATATACCAAATAAATCTTAGTGTGCTGTATTTGGCATGTGATGTGTAACATAACACTATAATATAAATATCTCTGTGTTTATATATTGTATAAGCAGGGCCATGCATAGGGTGCCTAAATGTCATGCACCAGCCCCCTACCAGTGTCTACATAATTGTAATATGATATATACTGTGACAGTTTTATTAGGGGCAGTGTGGTAAACCACAGGTTCATCAGCAGGCGGATGGAGGACTCACTTTTTCCCCTATAGGGTTAAATAACAGCCGATGCCTAATTAAGTCTGCCCTGCCCTTATAGGAGAGGTAGTCCCCTCTGATAGGGCAGTCTGTGTGCTGGCTACAGCAGGGAAGGAAGCAAAAACCCTGAAGACAAAAAGGGAAGTACATTTCATTTCATTCCACTTGTTGTCAAGCGGCTTAGCTGCCCATTATTTCAGTCAGGACATCCTGCATGTTTAGTTAGACTCCGCATGAAGGAGTAGGCATTTGTTTCATATTTGTTTATTTGTTGTACCCTGCAAATTTTATGCCTGAACAATAAAGAGGAAGCACTGACCCCTGCTTCCAGTGGCTTTATCACAATACATATATAAAAATCTATACATATGTAATATTTGCTTAGATGGAAGTACCAATGAACTAGAGTAGATTCATTAAACTTTCCACTCAGACAAGAATAAATTCACACAGACTTTGTAGTGTTTGCTCAGGTAAATGACTTCAGTAGACCTGAGATCAAATACCAAGCCCCCTTAAAAAAATAACGAATATTTCAAAAATGAAAACTGTACTATTATGTAAGCATGTCCATTCACAAGCATGGTTAGTCACTAACCACCATAGATTACCATTGTTGCAAACAATTGCAAATATTGCTACGATGATAAACTTCAGCGCTCCCGAAAAGGAAACTCAAACAAATACAGGAGATGCTTCATTGAGGAATCATCCTGCTGATGATTGAATTTCCCTTTAGGGCCAAAGTTTATAGTTTAACTACTGTCGTTAGTGAATAACCCTGTATGTGCTGGACCATCCAAACCTCAGTTTAAAAAAAGACATTGAATATATTTATGCATGACTTCACTCCAAGACGAGAAATGGGGTGGGGCAAAGTTATAGTTTAAAGTATCCTTATAAATGTATAAACTTACTTTTATTCTAGGGCTTAGGTTTCCCTCAAAGGGGTTCTGCTCTGATGAGTTTGCAGCTTCCAACAGCAAAGGCTGTCACTGAGTGCTGAGTTGAGCACCAAATCAATCGGGAAACTCCTTGATATATGCACATTGAGAGGTACTGGCCTGATCAGCAATGCACATTTATGCAGTGATGATCAGAACCCCAAGAAGGCTACTAGTCCATACTCCTTGACAGCCTTCTGGAGCAAAGCCTCGGCTTTGGAATCCTGTCAAAGCTTGTCTGGGCAACCGAGCAGGAGTGGACACTCAACTCACCATGACCAATGCCATATTTTTTTTTAACTAATGTCTAGTTTTAAAAAACTTGATAAGCACCCAATACTAGAAAGGCAGTGACAAGGCAGAAAAAAATGTTTTTTTAAGAGCCTTCCTACCTTTCTTCTCCTCACACCCTGTATCAGACTTCAGAGTGTGGCTGCTGCTATGCAAGGAATCTTTGGAATCTTCGTTCTCATCCAGAATCCCGGCAAAGCTGATTTTTCTCTCATACCTATGGCGGTCCATCTCAGGGTCCAAACGAAGACGACACGTGTCTAGGTCCTGTTTAAAAGTAACAGTGCGAATACAATGATCACATCATCTCTTTCTTTTCACTGAATAGCTATACATTCAAAACTGCACTTTTATGATGGAAACCTGGAAAGGTCAATGTAAACTTTGAAATAATTCCACGGAAGAGTTCCTTGCAAAATGATCGAAATGCATTTATCAATAATGGCTACATATGGCATGACATCTGTAGCTTGGTTATAGCTTTCATCTTTCAATGGCCTAGGAAGGTTCACTGAAAATCACTGGCAAGTATACTCAGAATTACTCCCCTCTTATAGATAAAATTGTGACATGTTAAAAGAGCTAAACTGGCCATCGCTGGAATCCAGAAGCACCCTTCACCTTTCCAACCTGGTGTTTAAGAGCTTTTCTGGGAAGCTGCCACCCTACCTGAATAGACTGCTTCCCACAGCAGTTCCCTCATCCTATAACATCTGATCTAGGACCTGCACCTTACTTACAATACCACAATATAAAAAGAAAGTGTCTTGATCCTCATTTTCCTACAGAGCGCTGCAGTTATGGAATAACCACCCAGACGCCATCAAATCTTCCCCCAGTCTAAAGTCCCTTAAGAGATCTCTATTAATATACCTCGATACAGAATGCACCTCTGAAAATGTAACAATGAATAGGTTTCCTACATATTTATTTTCTGTGTTAATCTGTATATTTGTGTTGTTTTTTTAATATCTTGCATTTTATTACTTTGTATTTCTGTAACCTACTGTAAAAATTTAGGGCCAAATTACATTCTTCACGCAAAAACGCACGTGCAATGCGTGAATTTGTGCGCCAAGCGTTAAACGTTGCCGCGCGTAAATCACCGCTGTAATTACAATCCTCGCGCATTTTTTCATCCGTCGAGCAATAACGCGCGTTAAACGGACTCATACAAATGCTCGCGCAGTAACGTTGCGAGCAGAAATCAGGGTGCGGACTTTTTTTTTCACGCGATTCAGTCAATCAGAATTAAAAAACACAATTGTCTCACGTTAAGGTTTTGCGCCTGTCAAAGTCAATCTGAGCATATATGCTGCAGCAATAATAAATGCACACACAACTTCTCCATATTATTGGTTTGGTATGTGTAGAATGACTAACTATACTTTACTGCATTGTTTTTTGGGGCTGGTATATTTGGGTTCGGTCACAATGTTAAGTATAGGACACGAGCAGTAAAGTACGCTTGCGCAGGATTCGCGCAGGTTCACCCGCGGTAGACGATTATGTGCATTTGTTGCGCTGACAATGTAATACGACGTCCAGCGCAAAGGGTTTTTTGCGCGTGTGCGAAGATTGTAATTCGGCCCTTAATGCTCTTGAACCCAGGACATACTTGAAAATGAGAGAAATCTCAACGTATCCTTCCTGGTAAAATCCTTTATAAATAAAATAAAATGAAATCCAATTTGATAAAACTTTCTGACTATAATATCTCTTGGCTGAGGTGTTTTGCCATAAATTGAAATAAACCTCTGCATGAGATTCTTGCATCCCTTTCAGATGTTGCCCCTCCTCTTGCAGGTCTCCTATTTTAAAATTTTACAAGCTCATGTTCATAATTTTATCTGGGCAATTAAAATCCCCTGAAGACACTGCAAAATTACAAAATTATGTGTCAACCATCTAGACAAGCGTCTTCTGAATTAATTTTGGTATGCTCATAAAAATGTGTTAAGGAGTCTAAAACCTGTTTTTGTTTTTTTTTTGAGAAAGGATTTTACCAGGAAGGATACATTGAGATTTCTCTCGTTTTCAAATATGTCCTGGGTGGCGAGTCTGTACCGTTAGGTGTCTTGCCCAAGGACACTTACTGGAGAGGAGCTCTTGTCGGGATCAAACCCATGTCTCCACAGGCTCTCTCCACGCAAAGCAGTGATGTTACCTCTACTCCACTCGGCTAGCACAACTGGCTAAAACCTGTGCTTGACATTAAACATTATTTCAGGTTTCATACCTTTCATTATATTTTCGTTATTTACCAAGATCCTCCGTTATTAATAATGGCATGCCCGTTCATTCAGCTTTTTATAACATTATGGGTTAAATTTCCAATTATAATTTCACTTCCAATGACAGAACTACTGCATACCACAAATACGGTATTCCCACCTTGCTTGGAACCCAATATTTCCTATAAATTTGAAGAAAGTGGTTCCACTTCCTACCCAGATTTCTATCTGTTCTAAAATTATCAACTCATTCTTTTTTACAATTGAATCTCAAAACTGATTTCAGGTGGAGAATCATACCGAGCATCAATATTTTGCTGTCATTTTCTTACCAGAACCTGCAGCTCAATTATTGATCCACTAGTAACACATAGTGAATATTATAGGCCATTGTCTTGATGAAGGCTTCAGGAATGTAATAGACTAACACGTAGATTAGATATGTTTCATGCCTCATCGTATTTGCTTTGGCTCTTACATTATTCACTTCTGCATACTTTGGAAATGATCCTCTGGAATATGCTGTATTTAAAACTACTCATCCAACTACCAGTGACAAATAGTTTCAATGTCAATATCAACTAAAATAATATATAACTAATCTTGAACCGTCATATGATTTGTAAAATCATATGTAAAATTAAAATTGTGTAAAAATGTTTACAGTAACTTGTCATGAAACTAAAGAATTTTCCTTTGTGCTTTAATTTTGACAAGAAAGCAAGTTGTTTAAGTTGACAATTGGACATACCACAAGAGGCTCGGCTCGGGGTCTCGGCAGACAAGGGAATGTTTCACGTAAGAAGGTGGTGATTTCCAGAAGCAGCTGACATGCAGACATCTTCAGAGCAAATGGGCAGCCACATTTTGTTGGGTTAACCGAACCTATAAATTGAGATGCTGGGTAAGGAGGGCAGAGGTTTCTTAGAGCTATAATAGGTGCCAATACTTGATTGACATAACCAGACACCCAACACCAGGGATCAGTGATCAGGAGCAGAGGAGCACAGGAATGGATCTGATATCCCATGTGTGAGAATCCCCATTTTTACCCTCTTAAACAGCTAAACTGTTTAGGGCACTAAGTACTGGTGCTTGTGGAACAAATAATGTTCCCATGACAGTACCTATTATTGGACAAACATCAATAGTTTGGATAAAAATGATCAGTTCTCCCTAGTTTACAGTTCAACTCTGGAGAACTACACTACTAGTGATAAAAATTGCCTACAGGCAATTCTAGGTCAGAATGTATATATTCAGTAACTCTATATTTAATCGAAATGATCCTTGTTGATCCCCTGTTGAAGGCGTCTGTTTCTGTCTTCCCTTCCTAGCTATCTCAAGAGGTAAGAAAAGGCCAAGGGCCCAATATTATTCCTCCTTATGTCATAATTTACATTAATATAATCTACCATTAAAATACAAAGTATGGGCTTCACTAGCCTTAAAGGGGAATTCTGTTACCTGTGAAAAAGTTACTCCTGTATGACTGTAAGAAGTAGACTTCTCTACTGTAATTAAGGGATAAAGATGTTCATAAAGATAGTAACTTTATCACAGGCAAGACAATCACCCACACAATGATTGAATGTCTACACTGGAATAAATATGAAAGATTGTATGGGTGTGAGAACTTCAGATAAGTGAATGGCCTCAAGATCTGAAAGAGGAAAGATGGAAAATATGTGAGAGACAAAAGGGAAAGAGAAATAGGAAACAAGAATAGAGAAACAAAACCACGGGATTGGATTATATTATCTGTGAAAATGCAGACTTGGTGCCAGTTTTAGAATTCTCAAACATAAGATTAGAAAACATTGCATCTTGATCTGGTACAGTTGTATAGAATACAATCTATTCATTGCACTTGCAGAATTACTAGAAATACCTTAATAAAATATGTCCACTGGACAATAGGGAATTAATTTGATAGTCAATTCCCTTCAATCTCCTACAACTACTAGGCCAAAAGTCACTATGAACGGCACAATGGGGCTGTGATCTACATCGCCTTTGTAAGTATATGAAGGCAAGAAACACAGAAGATGTCCGTTCATCCCAAAATACAGTAACTGTCAAATTCCAATAATGAAAATGCCAAAAAAAAAACAAATAAGGTGCGTCAAATAATGTCCCTCCAACAGGTTTGCAAATATATCAATGAATTCAAAAGTGCCAAAAATCATTCAAGACCGCCAAAAACTAGTTGCAACATCACCAACTCCAAAGCTGCTAAGCATCAACTGTGCGGCTGGCCATTTAGCAAGGCAAATGCAGAATTTAGCAAATATCAGAACCAGTCTAATTCCTATTGTGTGAAAACTGAAGAAAGCCCATAGAATACTTACGTTATGGCCATCGACGAAAAAAAAGAGCAGGGATCCCATGTCTACACTGCAGAACAAGACACCTTTAGTAAGAAAAATGGATGAGAGCAAAACTGACAGATGCGTCTCGATCAATATTCATGATGACTATGTCACGTTTCGAAACACAAGTTGCCAAAGTCACAAAACAAACTGCCTTTAAAAAGATAAAAAATAAGTGTAAAATAAAGACCACATAAGTAATAATGGTTTCCCAACCATGGAAGTGTACATGCAGTCATCCTGAATCTCAGTACGAGTGTCGGGCTGTAGCGTTTAGTGTATCCGCCGTAGATTACTTTTTAGAGGGTATTACACCCATTTACGATTTGCTCATATGCTCCTGCAATGAGATGCTTTTTGACTTTTAACTTTGGCCATGCATTGGGGTTGACTCCCACCACACCATGCAGATACATAGAGAGTCTCGGCCAATGACATCACTATACTAGTTTATTTGAATAGAAGGACAGGCTAATCGAGTCAGGATAATTCCAAGGAATTCTGCTAGTGAATAGACTGTCTTTAGCACTCTATATAACTGTTCCAAAGTATTCACTGGCTCTTTTTCTAGATAAAGCATATAACAATTTGCAGAGAATGGAATCCAAGCCATCCAGGTGGAACATGAGAGGAAAGAATAATGACATTGCAAACATTGAACATTTACCTAAATATTCTGTATCTGACTTTCAACAAGACAACCCATTCTATGAAATTATGGATACAGATTTTGTAATTGTCATATATACGCGTATATGTTTTTCAAAGACATACAAAATGGTAGCCATAATTATGCACAGTGGGTATGTCCTGGAAATAAAGGCATGTTGAGAAACCAGCTGCAATAAAAATAATATCAATTTGTTCCCTTGAAAGAGAAAAATGTTCTTAATGCTCATCTTTTGCCATATGGTTCTGAAAGCACCCATCTGTGCCGAACAATGAAGAATAGATAAAATGTACAAATATACATTTGTTGCAAATGCATAAGGAAATTGATTTTCCTATCTCCTTCATATTTTGTATATAAAATAATTAAACTTAATTCATTTGTGTATGTTATTTCCATTAATGTAGCTCGGGCTGATAATTTTCAGTCGATAACTGGACCATTAGGTTCATATCTGCACATATGTTAGCTAACATGGTTTGTGGTTTTATTGCTTTATCTGAAATGTAACCACAGTATGCATTAGAAGTATCATATTCTAATGGTTTATACATTTTAAAATACACATTAGTTGGGTTTGTAAATTCTTTGATAAGCCTAAGGAAAAATATAATAAGGAACATTATTTTGGGTCCATGGCAAGTCAACGATTTTAATTTGCCATAGCTCTGAGCATGGACCTCCCATACTAAGATTTGGAGAGCGTAAAGGAACTCTGTTGAATGCAACTTGTTCAGTTGTTTTTCACTATATAACATGATATATACAATTCTTTTGATTAAATATTGTTCTTTCAAATATGCCTTTTTGTGGGAGGAGCTTGAGAAAGGCCACTAGTCAAAATATCGTTTTGCGTGAGATCACATTTTTAAAACTCGAACACTTGGAACAAATGGCATTATTATATTGAGTTTATCAATGTGAGGGGAGAGCGGAGATACCGAATTGACAAAGTAATCTATATCCTGTGCGTATGATCAGTTTGAAGGTAAAGCCTTAGTTCCAGATGAGAAACAGATTCTAAAAGGCTCATGATGAGCAATAAAACTGGCACGTGAGGTCATGGTCAATAGTCTTCAAGAAAAGCCATTGCATGGATTGGTACAATGGATTTCTACTCGGCCTTGATATGTTTCCATGGTTTGTTTAGTTTCAGTTGATTGGGATTTATGGTGGTTTCTCAACATGATACAATCAGGTTATGTGCATGCAGAGACAACTTCATAACCTCTCATAAGACACATGCATTGCTCTACAGCTAAAGTGGGGAAAAGCCATGTTATAACCCCAGAATGATGCAACCAGAACTTATTGTAAAGAGGCTGCTTTTGACACTGCATGCATATTGAATATGGGTTCCTGATGGAAGCATATTCTTTAGGTCCATCAAAGTAAGCTATTGCATTCACATGTTGGAATTTTATCTTCCATAAAGTGTATTATACCTTGATATGGTCTTGGGATCTTGTGATTTGCAAGCAGCACTTCAGCAATTTTAACTACGGGAGCAACAATTGTATTTTTTTTAAATTTTAACATTTGCTTTTGTTTATCGTAAATATAATTTTAGAATATCATGGTGAGAATTACATACTTTTATGGAAATGTATACATTTGCTCCTCGTACTGTAAATATACTGTAGTTTTTTTTTGATGAGTAGGGTCTAGTTGCACTTCTGACATATAAATATTCCAACATAAACATGATAATTACATAGAAAGCATTAACATAGACAACATTATTAGCTTATGATTTCATCTTTAACTTGAGCAAAATATTCTGCTTTATTCACTTATTCACAAACTGCGCAGACAACTGGTTTTCAGGGTTTTAGTACATGAACCAGATGTTGGAAGACTACTTATTTATAGAGGTCATCTTCGATCTTTGCAGATTACATACGTGATGTATATGCACAAACATATGCCATGTGTGGGGTCAGGATGGGGAGGGGGCAGACTTTGCCCCAGGATCCAGTGAGGTCTACTTCTGCCCCTATAAAATAAATTAAAAATAATCAAGTACCTTGTTGTCAAGAGCTCACCCCCATGCTCATACACTTCATGACCGGTGGCTGACAGGTTCTGGGTAGTGTCATAGAGAGGTTTCACGGTGCGGTGCTGTCCAACTGCTGCTTCAGGCCACTCACATACACTTCAAGTTGTTCAGAGGTTGCAAGCCAGTGTAGGTGATGGAGCAAGGGATGACC
Source organism: Leptobrachium leishanense (assembly GCA_009667805.1). Lineage (NCBI taxonomy): Eukaryota > Metazoa > Chordata > Amphibia > Anura > Megophryidae > Leptobrachium > Leptobrachium leishanense. The sequence goes on along the minus strand of CM019069.1, from coordinate 66,733,384 downwards.
AACTATTTAAACCCTCTCTTCACTCAGAACCACACTCTGGTATAAAGTTGTGTTCCATTTGCCTGTTCCTGCTCCCAAATTTCACACAGTTCTGGTCCTGTCTTGTCCCTGATTGACAGCTTACAGTGTCACCTGATTTTTTTTTTTACCTTTCTTCTCTGTTTGAATAACATCTGCTGAAATTTGTTGACAGTGAGGACTCTTGAAAAAGTCTGCAGACTCAGCCGAAAAAGGTGACAATATTCAAATAAATTTTCCATATGCTTGATGGGAGTGTCTGGATTTCATGTTGCATTCTTGAAAACTTTCAGATGAGCTGGCCACTCTTCATGGGCACCTTTCATGACCTCTGTGTTATTCTACTGGGAACAAATTTCCATGTGCAAAGCCATTTTTGTAATGTGACACCTGACATTACAACAACTGACATTGCACGCCAACGACAGGTATGCACTCTACCTTCTTGATGAGAAGGTAGTGTTTTTACCTCCAGTAATTGAACCAGGCTGTCCCAAAAGAAAGAGAGGGACACATAATGACTCCTTCTTAAGAGCAGACTTAGCATACCTAGGGTGGTCAGATGGAGCTGTCCGCATTGACTTACGAAGATCTGCCGTTAGAGGTATTGTGTTGAACTGATCTATCATTTAGATATCCTAGGGGGAAAAAAGCTTGTCGAAAACAGATTTGCTTTAATTGTCTATCTATTAGAATACAGGGAAACATCTGGTTCATGAAAACAACCCGAAAAGTTTATCTTTGGTTTCCATTGTTGCGGTAAATAGCAAGAATACTGTTATTTTGCCAGTTAAAGTAAGCAAAGAAAAACTTTCATCTTAAATTCTGCTGTACGTTTCATGTAGAATAACGTAGAAAATGTTCAACCCTGAATCATTTTCTAACAAGGGCCTTGATTTAATTCCTTTGGATAAACAGTTTCAAATGATTACGATCAGTTAGAAAAAATTAAAATGCTTTATTTGCAGAAGTCACCATTACAGTCTGTGGGATTTTTGAAGCTAAACCATTTGACGTTTTTCTAATCGAGTATAATCATTTGATTAATATCCAAAGGAATTAAATCGAGGTCAAGGACTGCAATGTATGGCCAAGGCATTACTTTTTGTGTATTACTATGTCAGCGTACATGTAGATAATGGATATAGATATATATACGCATATATCTACATAAACATTTATGCACATATAGATACATGTATATGTACTCATATATCTATACATATCTTAATTACCCTATATATAGTTTTTTTTCCCCAAAATATTTTTTATTGTAGACATTCTCAAATTGAAAGAATCTGTTGTTGTGTTTTTGGTTTTCCCTAACAAATTTATTATAACATGATTTTCCTCATTTTTTTATTAACTTGCCTAACGCGCGTTTTAATCATACCATATTTTAGGTACCAGAATTTGAAAGTGTAATGCCTTGGAAATACACAGAGACAGACTGCACAGAAAAGAGCCTTAAGTACATATAACATAGTATTTTCCACAGAGCAATAAGGCACACAGTACAGACCCATCTGGACACAAACAGATGCTGCACCTTGGGTCTAGACCCTGGGGAACGAGAAACTAGGGATAATTTAGAGTCCAATTTAAATTTATTTTGATGATTGTGTTAGAGGCCGCTGATTAATAGTAATAAAAGGTATCTCGTATTAATATTATATGTGGGATCTACTTATCCTATATTGCATAGATATACTATATTTCACATCTGTGTGTTTTTTTTTCTCTTTTTCTCTTTGACCAGTGTCCAGTGATTGATAAATGTTCTAAATTGTTGCTGTGTTGAATCATCTAATCATAATTGTTGTTTTTACCTTTACTCCTTTTTGGACCTATGAGAAGCACAAAACATATTTAGTAAAATTTTCCGCACCAAACTGGAGGCACATACCCACCATCCCTAAGTGGATTTGGCAAAATTCTTTAAAGCTATGATTGCTTGGCTTGTGTGTTCTACTTTCTATTCCTTATTATGATGATTGTTAAGTCAAACCTTGAGCAAATAATGATCTACGTCAGGATGCCTAGATGTACTTTATTATAAAGGCTGATTGAACTAGACCTCTAGCATGGGGCCCAGGGGTATACTCTGGGCTCGCCTCTATTACTCTGTCTATCATAGGTACATGCAGTAACAATCTGTGCATACAGCCTGTGTGTAGGATTGCCACCTGGCTCCTTGTTGCTTAATATGATCCAACCATACCAGGCTTTAAAACAAGGTCAAGACACTTACGCAACATAGTTGCATAGACTGATAAGTATTTTATGAGTTGATAATCCTCCCGACCCATTGCCTAAAACCGTGGCTGGCTCAATATGATCACAGCAACAAAGGACAGGTGATAAACCTTCCTATAAAAATCCAAGCAAGAATAAAAAAGAGAAATTGAAATAAATAGAGTGCTCCTAAAGCAGAGTTCCTTACAAGCAGGGTTTCTTGTAGTAAAGGGAGTCTCCTTACTGTCATCTAAAAAGTCTTCTTCCTCATCCTCTTTCCTCAGTCGCCTCTTGGTTTCTTCATCGTAGATAAGGCCCAGCAGATTTGATGGACTTTCACTTTCGCTGTGACAAATCTCATTAAGACGAGCACCTATTACCTGCAAAGAAAAGAAGTTTAGAATGCAGATACAGAGTAGGACTAGCACGCATCCTTTGTAGAAACACGGAAAGCAGGTACACCAAGCTCTAGAGAGGACAACTCCTACAACACAGTCCAAGAACAAAAAAGAACTGGGAATTCAGTCTTCCAAAAAAGGCAGGTTTTGGAAGATTGAGTGCCCGGTCCATTTTTGTTGTTGATATCAATGCTTTTGCATCGAATGCCCATCCTGAGCCCTATGGAACCCAAAGGTAGGTGGAATGTTGTCCCTCCCAAATGTTTTTACACACTGCAAAAGCATGAATCATTCCAAACAGATAACTCTACACCTGTGGTCAACGGTTGAGGTTGTACAATCCATGCGTGTCAACAGCTAAGCAATAGAGAAGGTAAACAGCCAACTTGCTCTGAGTTAATCCTTCATCCGGTAGCCATAGTTGAATGGATATAGGTGTAAGTATCAGGGTTATTCAGAGAGCGTGAAAAGCAGGAGAATGACTGGAGAATTATTGGAGAATGAAAAATTCTAGGTCAAAATAGCCAAACCAGAAAAATTCTCCCTTTCATCTCACTTTCCAAATCGGCTGTTTTGACCTAGAATTTTCCATTCTCCAATAATTCTCCAGTCATTCACCTGCTTTTCACGCTCTCTGAATAACCCTGTATGTTTCTTTAAAACAATGCACCAGCTCATTGTACTCAGGCGTGCATTTGGCAGTAAGTTTGCTTTAAAATAAGAACTGAAACAAATTAAAACACAAGTCATTCCCATGCTGTTCCTTTGTTAACTCTGTGTCTTTTAATTGATTCGTGTTTTTAGTGAATCAACCAAAAACAAATCTAGTGAAGTGTCCTCTTCCGGAGAGGTACAGCAACGTCCAACGATTGCTTACTGGCCCTTAATTGGGTCTCCTTACAAGGTTGTACCTGGTACACCTCTTGACACCATGAACTAACACTTTATTATGAGACCTGAGTGGGTACGCTCAGAAGGGAAGGCTGATACCACTGTTACCCTTTCCAGGGTTCCCATAATTCAATATTTTGCTCTTTGAAAGTCTAATGTGCCTGTATACTATTATGAAAAACTTCTCACAATTGTAGATGTTGTCTTCCTACCATATAATGTTTCTCTTTAATTCAGTATTAAAACCTTAAGTATCACATCTATAGTCAAGCTCAATGTTCAATGTTTCCCTTAAAAGCGCAATATATCTTGTACAAAACAGAAGATTCACTTACATCTCCCCATTGGTAGAAAAGCTTGGCTGCATTCCACTGCAGTTTCTGGTTGCGTTTATTACCGACAATGGGGGATCGACCACGGGAGAGGCCCTTTTTGGCAATGTTCACATGATGTCCTTTCATCCATTCTGGCCAATTTCCCCGATTGCACCGATGCACAAAACGAGCACATTCTAGGAAAAGGGCAGCTCTTGCCACCACAGGAGCTTCCTACATAGAAAAATGATTGTAATAAGAAAAACTAAATTTTTACAATTCTCATAGTAGTAGGAAATCCTTACTGGCCCAGCGCATAGAAAGCCAGTGAATATTGCTTTCTGGAAGACTAAAAATTAAACCAATACCAAATGGCTGCATTGGTCAACCTAGACATTCTTCCTATAGAATAAGAACTGAAATGATCAGAGCACGCTTATGTCTAACATATTTGACTTAGGTATTAACCCCATCACTACCAAGACCGAGTATACTCAATCTTCAAAAACACCTGCTTGTACCCTAATATTGCGTATACCTGATGTGGTCTAATTCTGGAGGTAATGCAAAGAAATGTAATTTATTGCAAATGAAATTCATTTGCAAACGGGCTCCAGAACATGCCCATGAAATTTCAACACATCGGACATGACAATCTTTTAGATCCATGTTTCCTGCATGAAATCACAGAGCCCAAGCTATAGTGTAAATGTAGTAGCACTTTTTGGTCAGCAGAGGGAGCCAGTTGCCTGTCGAAAATGGCTTAACTATGGGGATTATACACAGGGAGGCACATCTGTATGTATTTATTTTGTGGGTAATGAAAAGTAATTTCTCATAAAACCACTGGTTTCTGCCAATGGTTTTATGGAACACCACCTGGTAGTGAAAGTTTTAGATCCGTGGTCCCCAAACCTGGTCTTCAGGGCCCACTAACAGGCCAGGTTTGCCAGATATCTAGCAGTAGGAAATTATTATTAATAGGAAAGTATTAGCAGTAGGAATACTGTCACTGTACAGAGCACTGGTGAGACCTCACTACAACCTCACTACAATACATGCCACTGTACAGAGCACTGGTGAGACCTCACTTGGAGTACTGTGTGCAGTACTGGATACCGTATCTCCAGAAGGATATAGACATCTTAGAGAGAGTTCAGAGAAGGGCTACTAAAATGGTGTACGGTTTGAAGGAGAAAAGTTACCAGGAAAGGCTTAATGATATTAACATGTACAGCTTGGAAAAAAGACGAGACAGAGGAGATATGATAGAAACATTTAAATACGTAAAGGGAATCCACAAGGTAGAGGAAGGGAGTATATTTAAAAGGAAACAAAGTAGCAAAACAAGAGGACATAGTCTTAGATTAGAGGGGCAAAGGTTTAAAAGTAACATCAGAAAGCATTATTTTACTGAGAGGGTGGTGGATACATGGAACAGTCTTCCAGTTGAAGTGGTAGAGGCTAAAACAGTAATTGAATTTAAGCAGGCATGGGATAGGCATAAGACTTTCCTAAACAAAAGATAAATCCAGGTAAAGTATCCATGTAATTGGGCAGACTAGATGGGCCGAAAGGTTCTTATCTGCTGACATTTTTCTATGTTTCTATGTTTCTATATCTGAAGAACAGCACAGGTGATATGACTTGTTGCTCAGTGATTTCAGGATTCAGTCTGCACTTCAACAAGGTAATCCACAAAACCTGGCCTGTTAATGGGTCCTGAGGACCAGGGTTGGGGACTACTGTTTAGGAGGACAAAAAAGTAGGGAAAGCTGACACACTGCCAAAAATTCTCAACCTTTGGATTTTGTAACAGTTTTTAAAAATCTACTGCAGGAGTCAGCAACCTTGGCCATCCAGATGTTTTGGAACTACATTTCCCATGAAGCTCAGCCACTTGTCAGGTTGACAGAGTAGCAAGAGAAACGCAATTAAAAAAACATCTGAAGGACTAAGTTGATGGCCTCTGATCTTCAGGGAACACTAACGATAAGCAACTTTCATCATCACTCCTTCATTAGCTTTAAAATGCCTATTTGATGGTTCACATAATTCATATTTTTTCCAATAATTCTGTGGCCACTTTAAAATAAATCATTTTTTTTCACAGAGACTCAATGGTTTTATTGAAAAAAGCATTACATGTTGATTCTAGCATAATACCAGACTGGTGGTCACATAAGAGCCCCTGATCTGGACAAAGCATCTTCCAAATGATTAGTACACTAAAGTGTCTTACCTGACATTTGGCACCTGAGGAAGATGCAAGAGAAATGTGGTGATATAAGAAGAAAATGGAAAGAGATGGAGTCACAGGACACAGAAACACATCACAAATGGAGAAGAATGAATCAGACGATGCAAAGCTGAAAAGAATGACAAATTACCACGGTCACTTCTTATCCCTATCATGCAGAAGAGCAGCGAGGAATACACTCTGCTGCACAACACATCTGACACACAGATGATGTAAAAAATAATAAACAGATCAAATCAAATCAAAATAAGCTTTATTGGCAGGACCAAATACATTTTAGCATTGCCAAAGCATATGGGGAGGAGGGGGGGTAGTGGGACATATATATGGGGGGGAATGGGCAAGTTTAAACAGTTTAAAAATAAAATTGATACAAACAAAACAGTGTCTTAACCTCCCTGGCGGTGTTCCCGAGTGTGTCTCGGGGTTAAATTTCACTGCTGAGAGCGGTAATCCCGAGACACACTCGGGCTGTATACATCAGGAAGGAACCAGGAAGTATAAGGTCGCAGTTGCCGGAGGAGGCAGCTGGGGACATCGAGGGAGCGCAGGGAGAGGTGATGTATACAGCGGCATCCCGAGTGTTGCTCGGGGGTTACCGCTTCCAACATAGGAATTTAACCCCGAGCCACACTCGGGATGCCGCTAGGGGGGGGTCAAAAAAAATTAAAATAGACCATTTTCAGCAAGGAATTTTCCAAATAAATAGACCGCCAGGGAGGTTAAATGTGTCCTGAAGAACAATTATCTATAAACACAGTCTTTGTTGTCGTTTACTATACCAGTGCACTATGGTTTGTAACAGTCCTAAACCATTGCTAAATGTTGGAGGATAGGAGGATGAGGACATATGAAAAGTAAGAGAGGCTTAATACATCACTAACAAAAATGTATTTTACATTGAAATATAGTGAAAATGACCATAAAAAGTAAAACTCATTTCCAATACAAGATAAGTGTGCTCCCTGGGGAGGGACTAATTTCTCTGAGATCTCATTCCTGTCACTCTGTATTACTGTAAAGAAGTTACAAGGAACAGCCCCCTAGCCTCATTGTAACACTAAGCCCAACAAATGTTACTGCTACATTGCAACAGTCAGGGATAGAGCAGAATACAGGAAGAGCCCTGACATCACTCACTACTGTACAAGGAAAATATTCAGGGGGTTATAATGACTGAAAATACTTGTACAGTACAGATACATGGTGTTACTGTAATTTCCATAAGCAGGCATTATGCCATACAGATAATTTTTATATTCTACTGGTATATTTTGGAAGCTGCTTTGCTAATAATCTCATCATGATCACTACAAATCCCCATAAGCAGGAGATCTGACCATTTTATTATCTATCACATTTGCTGTGTTTGACACAAAGGTCTTTTCTGTCTGTATGTTAATAATGCAGACCCCTTGTGACATAGTGTGAAATAAGGGACAGCATCTAGAGTTTAGATGCCTTCATCCCAGTAATATTTTTGTAAATCATGAAGGAATACATGAAAAATTAAAAAAGAGTTACATTATTTTAATCTTTTGACTATCTCAAAATAGCATCAAAACTACCCTTTTACCCTATGTTTAAGTGCTAACTATGCATGCCATGTTTAAAAAAAAAAAAGATTCTGATAATATATGACTCAACAAAGAGCACTTGGTAGTGAAAAAATAACTATGCCAACTGCGAAGTTAGAAAATACATATTTTATTAAAACCAAAGAGCAGGATGATATAGAGACTAACAGGGTTATTCAAAGAGAATCGAAAAGCCACCGCACGTTCGGTGACTTTTTGTTCTCTTCAATTCGGTGCGATTTGGTGTTCCCATTTCGGCCATCCTGCAGTGTATTCAGCAAGCACCACAGGGCCGCCGAAATGAAGGGAAAAGTCGCCGCAAACCCGCTGAAAACTCACTGCAAAACGAGGTCGAACGCACACCGGAACCCGCAAAAACATCTGGATTAACCCGCCGGAAAAACCCGAGGAGGAGCCGATCACACGCAGCGCAGCCACTGGAAGAAGCCGACATCGCAGACGAATGGAGTGAATAAATTAACAAAACAGTTTGTTTGAATGTTTGAAAAGTGAAACGCTGTTTGCAAAGAAACTATTGAGCGAAAATGTCTCAAATTTACATATGAGGTCCAAAGAATGATAATAAAAAGGGCTGTTACAGAAAAGATAAGTTAACCCTTTCGCTGCTGAGGCTTTTCCCGCCCCTATGCTGAGGTCATTTTTACCTGTTTTGCGCATCATGTTTAAACGTGTTTTGAAGGCTTATTTTAGTATATGACCCAGACATATTATATATCGTTCTTTCCGTCAGACTCAGTAGATTCATAATATGTCATTATTATATGTATACGTTATGTCATGTCTGTATATTATAACAAAAAATGCAATAAAATATGTATTTTCAATAATTTACAATGTGTAAAGTGTTTTTTTCCACATTTTAACATGCGAGCAATTGCGGTTATATTTTGTATGGGGTGCGCTTGTTAAAAAAATTAGAGATGGGGTCTCGTTACATTTTTTTTTGGGGAAAATGACACTATTTTTAACAAACGCACCGCATACAAAAATCGTTAGTGCAGCATCATTGTTCACATTATAATTGAAATGGGAACAATATTGCTGCATTAACAAACCAAAAAAAATAAAAAAAAAGTGTTTATTTTTTTTTTTTAAATTTTTTTTATTTTTTTTAATTTTTATTTTTCATTTTGTTTACAAAATTTTTCACTTTCATGTTTGGTATCGTTGGAACGGCCATGCTCTGGCCGATCCAACGATACGAAAATTTAACCCCTAGCTGCCACGGATCGGGAGATAGGGAGTTCATTGGAACTCCCTATCTCCACAGTTGGTGGCAGTTAGGGGTTAAGTCTAGGACTGGCGTCATCGTGCTACGCACGATGACGCCAGTCCTCTGGGGGAGTTCCCGGAGGCTTGGCCGACATCCAAGATGTCGGCCAGCTCCGGGAAAGGATCGCGAACCGGCGCTTTTCAGCGCCGATTCGCGATCCAGCTCCCCAGGGGTTAATGCCAGGCATCATTTGGAAGGGCAGGCTGTGCCCTTCCAAATGATGCCTGGGTTAACCCCCTGTGCGCCGCCGATCGGGAGGGAGAGAGGTCCGAAGGACCTCCCCCCCTCCCTTTCAGGCGCCTCCTCCGCACATGCGGGGGGGGGGCGCCTGAATTAGGTGTCATCGCGCCCCCGCGATGACACCTAATTCTGGCGGCTGCTGGTCCGGATGCCGGGCTGACATCCAGGATGTCAGCCCGCACCGGAGGGGCCAGCGATCGGCCGGAACCCGGCCGAACGCTGACCCCGATGGGAGGACGCGCTCAGCGCGTCCTCCGCATACCAGCGGGACTGCTGAGGACGCGCTGAGCGCGTCCTCAGCAGTGAAGTGGTTAAAAAAAATTAAAAAATCGTTTCTTCAAAAAAAATTCAGAAAAATGCTTAAAATATCCTAAAAAATCTATAAATAAAGAGACTCTTTACTGCAGAATATTATAATCAATGGTTTATTAGATATTGAATTAAATGGGAATATTTTTAACATTGAAGCCTATGGGATTCGCCTGAATAAATCTGCCGCATGAAACCACCGAATGGCAGGGCAATTCGGCAACTTTTCACTGCTGGCTTATGCTCTCTGAATAGCCGAAGCATTGCTTCTCTATGGGGATTCACTGCCCTCGAACAGGCACCCAACAGGCACTGCATGTGTAGGCAATTTGCCAGGATTTGGCGAATTGCCTACTCTCTGGATAGCCAAATGGCCAAGAAAGGTAACTGAACGCTGAATTTCAGCGTTCGATTCCCTTTCGGCAGCCATTTGGATCTCTTTGAATAACCCGGTTATTAAAATATTGGCAGAGATAGAGATGGCCTCAGAATTTTAACACATAAATGGTATATTCCTCTTCATAGCAACCTACCGGGTGCTATGAATGGTATGTCCTGAATACAAAAATTAATGTACAGTATTTTTTTTTATTATTTCAATTAACTAGAATAAAGGTCTCATCAGTAACCGGCTGCTTTGATAGTTTATACAGTATATATATTTTAGAATCTGCATTGCATTGCATTGCTAAAAAGCTCATTGCTTTAAATATTATAGTCTAAAAAGATAAATATTCTAATGCGATAGGGTGCAAAGATAAATACCACGCTTTCAAAACTGATCTCATTACAACAATATGAAGTCTTTTCCTCTCACTTACCAAATCCAGTGCTGCGGCCAAAATTGAAGCATCGGGTATGGTTCCAGGTTCACAACAGTTCAGAAGAAACTGGAAACGTTTCATTCCTTGCCTTATCGCTCCCAAGTTGACTACATTTTTACTTTTCCCAGCCTCCTGATTGGATGTCATATGGTCATCAAAACTGTGACACCCTGAAGGAGGCAGAAGTGGGAAAAAAAAGAGGGAGGAAGGACACAAGATCTCACAAATAAAAAAGCCAGTGAAGAGCCCAGCACATTGAAACGCCCCATCGTTCTAGAATCTAGACTAATGCATGATCTGAAGCTAAGCACGCATGGTGGCATCACCCACAACACCCAGCATTTTATGTAGCACACATACAATAGATGATCTTTCAAGATATTCCACACACATTAGAACTTTGTTTTTTGGGTGAATCAAACCTTGTAAGTTGATGTTATTCCTATTTTAACTTTGTTCAACACACCTTTGCAGCAAACCATTGTTTTCCAATGCATTGCGTGAACAGTGTGTGGAATATCTTCATTTACTCAAAGTACATAGTCAATTTTTGTTTATTTTGGGCCACACCACAAATTGTATAATGTTAAAGAAACAGTAATGCTTCAATCTGAGTTCAGCATAAATATACACCACATTAACAAAGTCCAAAGGTAAATGTGAAGCTATGGTTGGACTTCATACCGCTGAAGCCTGCATTAAAGGCAACCAGTGGCTGCTATTAGTTCTGAGATATTCACTTTCTGCTGTGTCTCCCTTTGAGTAAAATCAAAAGCTCCTTCAATAAGAACTTGTACAGACTGCTTTTTCATAAAAGTTATATTAAGGCATTACTGGCCCTTTAATACATATTGTTAGCTTTATGGCAACTGATGGACAAGAGTTAAATCATCTACTCTGTTACTTATCACATGCAGTTCTCTAATGTTTTTTTTTTTTTAAAAACTATTTGAACTACCGGTATTTCAGGGCATCTTTTGATGGATCATCTGGGTGCATAGATCCCGTTTAGTAGATTATTGAAGCTGTGTAAGATCCTGCATTGTTTTACTGGAAACTCTAATGGAAATACATCTTTTCACTCACTGTCAAGATGATACTAAAAAAAATGGTTGTTCAGTAAAATGTTTCTGGGGTCTGTCCATTAAAGTCTGGGTTTAGGACCAATTGGTGGGGAAATGGGTGACGAACATTATTCACTAACAAGAGATTAGCTGGAAATGACCAAAGCTTGAGAAGGGCTGTGTTACAGCTGAAACATTGCCTGTGAATGTTAAAGGTGCTTCGTTTTGGGTCTGGAGTCCCTGGAATAATTGTTTTGAGTTTTGTGTGCCAGAAGTTCGCTTCTCGGGGTTCTATGAGAATCCAGTGTTGTGAGATTGCCGTGTGGCGAGACAGGGTGCATTTTGGGTTTTATATTGCTGGAAATATCCAACTAAGCTAAAAATACACATGTAGAATCTTTCCCACTGCAGCCTCTTAACGAGGGTACCTTATTAAGCCTTAATTGACAAAATAAAGACAAAAAAGTAAACGGCGCAAGATAGGTGGAAATTGAAAAAATACCTCTGGAGCACCCCAGATACAGTTCAGGTACTCCTAGGGTTCACTGTAGATTGATTTCTTTAAAGAGCGCTTTTGCTTCTTAGTTGGTTAATATAACATGCACTGAAAAATCAAAAGAGAGCACATATTGTGCAGTATATTTAATACATTTTTTTTTAAAAAATCACAGTGTTAAAACAAACTCACAAAAATAGAGCACAAATAAATGTGCAAAACAGCATTTGCCACAATGGCCAGAACCTCCCGATTTCTGTACTCCAAACCTCCGGTCTGCAGTCCATCAACATATAGATCGAAGCCCGTTGGAATGGAATGGAACGCTCCTGAGGAAGTGGGTGTGCCCCACGAAATGCATTGAGCAAAGTTCTGTACGCCAGAAATCAAGCCAGAGACCAAGCCGAACATCCATGCTGAGCAAGTGTTCCATTCTAACGAACTCCAGTTTATGCTGAGCCAGCGTTCCATTCCATTCCAACGGGCTTCGATCTATATGTTGATGGACTGCAGACCGGAGGTTTGGAGTACAGAAATCGGGAGGTTCTGGCCATTGTGGCAAATGCTGTTTTGCACATTTATTTGTGCTCTATTTTTGTGAGTTTGTTTTAACACTGTGATTTTTTTAAAAAAAAATGTATTAAATATACTGCACAATATGTGCTCTCTTTTGATTTTTCAGTGCATGTTATATTAACCAACTAAGAAGCAAAAGCGCTCTTTAAAGAAATCAATCTACTGTGAACCCTAGGAGTACCCTAACTGTATCTGGGGTGCTCCAGAGGTATTTTTTCAATTTCCACCTATCTTGCGCCCTTTTCTTTTTTGTCTTTATCCTACTAGGCTAACTTGAAAATGAGAGACTGAACCTGACCTGTGTGATACTACTCTGTTGATAATGGTCTGCAATAATTAGCTTGTTGCAATGAGCAGTCAATCAGAATTGACCCAATCATTAGCTAATGAACAACTGTTGCTATGACGATCCGTGATACATCCGTTGCTACACGAATGATAGTAAGCCGGTAAAAAAATAAAATAGATGGATAAATCAATAAGTACAATTGGCGCATTGAAAAGTTATTTAGGCAATTGGTACTCCTTTGTCGCAACATAACCGGACTTGAGATGTGGAAAACGGGGACACAATCTACATCTCAAGTCCGGTTATGTTGCGACAGACGAGTACCGATTGCCTAAATAACTTTTCAATGCGCCAATTGTACCGATTGATTTATCCATCTATTTAAATTTTTTACTGGCTTACTATCATTCATGTAGCAAAGGATTTATCACGGATCGTCATAGCAACAGTTGTTCCTTAGCTATTGATTGGGTTGACTTTCTGTCAATCAACCCATGAAGCAACCAATTATGTTTGAAAGGTTTTCATTGGCTAATGAATGGGGCGGCATCTAGATTTACAAGTTTAAATTGCACACTATTTTTCACATTTCTCCAGAGCACTCCTGACGAGCCTAGCAGGGCGAAACGTGCGTCGGGTGCGTGGAGAGTAGGGAACTTCCGTCCCAATCTTTATCCCAGCAGTAGATAGAATTGAAATTCCGGTAAAGGTCATGATAGTGGCTTTTATTGATATTGAGGTCTGATGCCTTAATGATGCAATATTCATACCGTAATTTGGTCTTATTAAGGACGAATTCTTATTCATTTTGCTAGCGTAAATGGCTTGCTTCTCCTAGTGGGGAGAAGCGTGATTGTGTCTCTGCTGGGTTCAATGTATTATACACTCGGGGCTCTATTACGATGTTGGCGTTAAAACGCGGGCGCAAAGGAAGAAAAACTGCGCCCGCAATTTTCTTCCTTGCACTTGCGTTTTAACGCCACATCACAAAGCAGGCGCAAAATATGCTGCCTGCATTGTTGGCGAGCGTTAAGATGCTAGATGCTCGCGGCAGCGCTGAGCACAGCCGCGAGCATCCACTCGATGGAGTCCATAGGACTCCATTGAGCTCTCCCGTGCCGGTCACATGACCGGCCGGATCTCGCCTCGCGAGATCTGGCCGGTCGGCGTAGTGATCCACAGGGAGAGACTGGGGGACTTTTCCCCTAGTCTTTCCCTGCTCCCACCGCTGATTAACGCTTTGCGCTCCCCATGTTAAGTATAGGGAGCGCAAAGTACAGTAACCTCGCGCAGAGGAGAGCAAGGTATCAAACGCAAACGAGTTTTTTAACCCGTTTGCGTTTGGATTGCAATATGCGGTAAATACCGCGGCAAACGTTAATGCTCATGCAAGTGAATGTTAACGTTTGCGTTAACATTGTAATAGGGCCCTCGGTTTCTTATATTTACCAACTGGGAGGAACGAATTCCTCAACTCTTTTTCTTTCTCCATGGTACTTTCTTCTTTTGTGCTTACATATTATTTGGGAATTCATTTGAAATTATCAGTTTAGCAATTAGCACTAACAATATAGGAGTACCACAGTGGTATTTTGGTTATAATAATTGTTTTTGTTAGTTTGTGGATCTTGATCAAGAATGTTTTCCTTGTTATTTTTAATCTCTATTGAGTGACAATAAAAGTTATGTTTTATTATTCTCATTGAATACACTTTCTCTATTAATTCTCAGGTAGATAAAGTGGACCACCTGTTTCAGTGGATTCAGCGTGTTCTGATTATTTAGGGTTAACCCCTGCTTTTTCCTGTGTTAATTCATATTTTTACAACATATTCATTTTCATTTAAATTTTTGCATAAACACTATGCTTGTGTAGTGATTTTTCATTGTCAATCAGAATTGAGCTACGATTGATAGCACAGGTTAGATGATACAAAGTTATAAAAACAATTTACAAATAAGTGGTTGTACTTAGGTTTCCACTAAACCAGGTTGCAGCCACGCAACTATCTTCCTCTAACCCATGCCACAAGTGGTGGTGTGATTGATAAGGATAAAAAAATGATCAATTAACTGAACCAACTAACAATATTGAGGGTGTAAAGGATAACTAGTCAAAAAAGCAATCTAACAAGAGGAGACTCCCGCCAAATGAAAAGACAGTCTTGAGGTGCCCATCTGCTTCTGCGTGCACCTGTATATTTGATAAGAAATGGGGAAAAAGTGCATGCATCCTCAAGACCAGGATTACATATTACTCCATGGGAACGTATGTGCTTATGGTAGATGAGTTGATGGTCTTACATAGTGTATCAGATTTATAGGCTATGATGACCTTCATCAGGCTTTGGTTCAGCCAATGACATTTGTTCCCCTTGCAAAATTAGTGCACCTTGGTCTTTAATGGACAGACCTAACTCTGTATGACTGATTCATTTAAGAAACATGTGGCTCAATAAAGCTGCATAGGGCATTTTAAAAAAAAGAATGCTATAGACAGAGCTTAAAAATACTATTTATAGCAACATGTACACAATTCATGGTTTCATAGCCATTGCGGAGTCTGGGTAACTGTAGAGTCTGCAGCTGAGGTTTACCACTTGCATTTTATTACTACTGTTCAAGCCCTTTGTTATGACTGCATGGTTAGCCATAACAGAGAAAAGCTAAGAGGACAAATGCACAGAAGAATACAATCATTTACACAGCACGGCACCACAAAAGCAGAGAGACAGAGATGGAATGCAGCCAAAGGCAGTGTCCTGAGGTCAGCTCCATCACAATCATCATCTGCTTAGACCCCACTAGCAAACATATCTTACACTAGCATTCACTGGCTACATCTGCGACTATAAAATACACTAAGATCCAATAATGACATTATATTCATTGGTCACTTCATTGGTAGCCTTGGCTTTGGTTGGTGGTTCTAAACACTTCACTCTTGTGATACAGAGAATCTCAATTGTTGGATGCACTAGAGCATATTTTTACTATTAAGAAAGAGAAATTAGAAAACAGCTCATGTCAGTTTTAATAACTGGTTTTCATTTTTGTTGAATTTTAACTTCATTCTAAGACATATGAGAAAAATTTCTCCATTAAAGTGGATTATACAGGCTTAAGCTTTGATCAATCCTGCATAAAGTTGAATGAGGTGGATGATCCCCCATCGGACGTCAACGCTATACTGGTTTGTGCTGATGCAAAAAGGACAGTGTCTTGTTTGGAGATGGTAATGCAAATGCTGAACATGCAAACACAGAAGAAAAGAGATAATTGAAACAAGGTATCTGGGTGGGATTTTTCATTTCATTAAAATGTTTTGGGATAGCATAACCAAACTTATATCAGAATAAAAGAGCGCAAAAAAAAGGAAATAAAATGGATATTGTATCCATTATTCATGATAAAATAATATGATATGGAATTTCATAAAAAATTTTTTGCTCCATATGTCATAGAGGAGTGGATCTCTCAGGAAAGGTAAGGTGGGATGATGCATGCAGTGGAATGACATGAAAAGGGCTTGGTTTGGCACGTGGCTGTGAAACATGCGATGAGATGATTTTGGTTTTTAGAAGCCAATATTTGTTTTCCCAAATTACAAATTAAATGGCGATTTGTTGTTTTGGTTTTTTCCTTTTTCTAAATCTGAAGTTGCCAATAGAGGTTCGAAATTAGTGAATGTAAAAAAAAATGAAGAAAATGCAAAATATGTAAAGCATAGGAACGGAAAAAAAAAGAGACAAGGGAATGAAAAAGTCCCTTTTGACTGAATAAGAAAACGATGATAAGGTAGAAAGCTTATGGGTAATGTTTTGCTAAAGAAGGGGGTTGCGAGTAAATGTTTTCCAATACAAAGCAAGTCCCTCCAGCAGCAAACGGTATCAAAAGGAATGGAAGGGGAAAATAATTGTAAAGGAACAGAAACTAAAGAGAACCCTGATGTCTAACCATCTTTTTCTTCTGTGTGATGAAGCCTGGATGTATTCCTTCTGCTTGAGCGCCATTTACCAAGACGCTTGAAAAAATTCTCTTCTTCATCCCTTCCGCTGTCCAGTCCCGTTCCGGGCCCCGCTTCTGATAGTTTTACAGCACTAGTAAACTTCACCTAGTGGTACCAAGAGATCAAAATATCTTTATACATGTCCAAATAACATCTTAACTGTCACTGGGTCTTATCCTATAACATAAAAAAAAACAAACGCATAGGGTCCAAATAAAACAGATCTGCACACCATGCGCCCCCCGCGGTAGAATTTCCGTGAGCGGGTGCGGCTGCCTGGGCCTCAACTAGCCCTGTTCAGGGGGTGTTTGTGAATGTGTGACTGTTTGTGTGTGGGTATATGTGACTGTGTGTATGTGTGGATGAGTGACTGTGTGGAGGTGTGACTGTATGTGGGCATGCGTGACTGTGTGTGTGGATGAGTGACTGTGTGGATGTTGACTATATGTGGCTGTGTTTTTGTGTGGGGATGAGTGACTATCAGGGTTAGTCAAAGAGAATCGAAAAGTCACCGCACGTTCGGGGACTTTTCGTTCTCTTCAATTCGGTGCGATTTGTTGATCCCATTTCGGCGACCCTGCGGTGTATTCAGCAAGCACCACAGGGCCGTTGTATTGCAGGGAAAAGCCGCCGCAAACCCGCCTACAACTCACTGCAAAACCAGGGCGAACGCACACCGAAACCCGCAAAAACATCTGGATTAACAAGCCGAAGACGCCGGAGAAACCCAAGCAGGAGCCGATCAGAGCGCAAAGCAGCCGTCGGAAAAAACCGACAACGCAGACAAAGGAGGTGAAGAGAAAAAAAAACCAGTAGGTTTGAATGTTTGAAAAGTGAAACGCTGTTTGCAAACAAACTACTGAGCGAAAATGTCTGAAATTTACATATGAGGTCCAATGAGGTCCAATATAGAAAAAAGAAAAAATGTTTTTAAAAAAATAAAATAAAGAATAAAGAAAAAAAATCGGAAATTTTTTCTTGCAAAAAAATACCAAAAAATGCTTAAAAGATTCTAAAAAAATTCGATAAATAAAGAGACTTTTTACTGCAGAATATTATACCGTAATCAACGGTTTATTAGATATTGAATTAAAACGGGAATATTTTTAACATTGAAGCCTATGGGATTCGCCTGAATAAATCTGTTGAATGAAGCAACCGAATGGCAGGGCATTTCGGCAACTTTTCACTGCTAATTTTTGTTCTCTGAATAGACTAAGCTACGGGGATTTCACTGCCCTTGAACAGGCACTGAACAGGCACCGTATGCGCAGGCAATTCGCCAACATTTGGCGAATTGCCTGCTCTCTGAATAGCCGAATGGCCAGGAAAGGTAACCGAACGCTGATTTTCAGTGTTCGGTTACCTTTTCGCCAGCAATTCGGAGCTCTTTGAATAACCCTGTATGTTTGTGGATGAGTGACTGGATGAGTGTGTGGACATGTGACTGTGTGGAAATGTGACTGTGTGTGGGTATTTGCAACTGTGTGTGTAGTGTAGATGTGTGGATGAGTGACTTTGTGCCTTGGTATGTGTGACTGTGTAGATGAGTGACTGTGCAAAAGTATGTGCGACTGTGTGTGTGTGTTTGACAGGACAGGCCTGGAGTAGCAATACTCTGGGGAGAATGATTGAGAGTCTCTGGCACCCACTCTGCCTGTCACTTTTATTGCAAACAAAACGACAGTTCTTAGCCAAAATTGGTAGAGCGTCCCTTCTGAAACATGTGTCTGAATTTGTTCTTGGTAACAATGCATCTGGGGTTTCCTGCACAGATGGACACAGCATACAACAATGTCCGTACCAAATACAGTGTCAAATGTCAGTGTCACTGTTCTGGTAGGGAACTGGTAATCGGGGTTCATCGGTGCGGCAAGTAATCCAAAGTCGAGGTACAGAAGGAGAGTCCAAAAGGCTACTCAGGCTAATACGAGGTCCAGGCAGGTAGCGATGGGGTATAAATGGTAAAGAGGGCCGAGAATAAAAAAGTCAAAATCTAAACATACAGCACAACGAGAGAGGTAAGTATACAACACTGGAGCTGGTTAAAAACGCCTCCCAGAGAGCAACACCCGGCCTATTCCAGATCTAGTTGGCCTTTGCAATAATGCACCCCTGTTTTAAATGTTCTTTATTCTAGTGTGTTTTTTAATTTCTAGCAAAGTTAGACAATGTAATTCATGTAAACCTCCCCACATCATGTCCATTAAGCATGAATTTTGTTCAATTTTTAGTTTGCCTTATCTTCTAACAATTCATCGTCACATTATTAAAAATGAAGAAAAAAAAAAGGTTCTTATACTGAGGGTCTTGAGATTTGTATTCGCGTAATACATATTCCACTTTGTGTTTCGTATGTTTGATAGGAGAGGCATTTTAATACGTTCAATATTTGAATTTATATAAAAAAATATCTGTAACAGTCTGCCCACCTTTGAGCTCTGTCTGATGAATGAGAGTCGGTCGACTGAGCTGATGTCCAAAAAATCTTCAACTCCGTCAGTAAGTCCAGAAAGGGAGGAACGTTTCAGCCAATTGCCTGGAAAAGAGAAATGGCACAGATGAGACAGTTATGAGAGAGAGAGAAAGAGAGAGAGAAAGAGAGAAAGAGAGAAAGAAAGAGAGAAAGAGAGAAAGAAAGAGAGAAAGAGAGAAAGAAAGAAAGAGAGAAAGAAAGAGAGAAATAGAGAAAGAAAGAGAGAAAGAGAGAAAGAAAGAAAGAGAGAGAGAAAGAGAGAGAGAAAGAGAAAGAGAGAAAGAAAGAGAGAAAGAGAGAAAGAAAGAGAGAAAGAAAGAAAGAGAAGAGAAAGAGAGAGAGAAAGAGAAAGAGAGAAAGAAAGAAAGAAAGAAAGAAAGAGAGAAAGAAAGAAAGAAAGAGAGAAAGAAAGAAAGAAAGAAAGAAAGAAAAAGAAAGAAAGAAAAAGAAAGAAAGAAAAAGAAAGAAAGAAAAAGAAAGAAAGAAAAAGAAAGAGAAAAGAAAGAAAGAAAGAAAGAAAGAAAGAAAGAAAGAAAGAAAGAAAGAAAGAAAGAAAGAAAGAAAGAAAGAAAGAAAGAAAGACTTTAACATAAATAATTACCCAGAGGTAATTTAAGCTTTTTGCGAAGTGAAATCCTGCGGGATCTGGAACGTGAACGCCTTTCATTAGTGTTGCCGGAGTGAGCGGTGGTGCATTCAGAGGTGTCGGGCTCAGACTGACTGCTGGTGTCACTGGCTGCACTCTGCGATTTGAACATCTTGCGCCAGAAATCTTTACGACCGAGACCTGCACCTTGCATTTGCTCATCACTGCGAGATAGATCGGGATGAACATTTAAATTCTCCACATTGCTGTGAATCAAAGAGAAAAACAATGTATTCAATGTTTCCATATTATGAGAGTCATGCTTGCTGCAGTTAATACTGTTAGGCACTGTATTCTAGAATGTATTCCTTCAATATGTGTCATCCACCCATATACATATTAGTGTGTTTATGGTAACGCTGATAGCTGATGACTTGCTCTTATGCTGGAGTTTGCATCATCTCACTGCATGGGGCTTTGTGTGCATTTATAGAAGAGAGATAGTTTTATTTGTAGGTATCAAGTGATCCTCTTGAATTCAATGACCGCATTTCCTTCAGAGGTATCATGTATCATGAGGAGAGAAAAAAATATACGCTCCGTCACATCTCATTTACTTTCACGCAGCAAAACCTCTAGGTCTCATTCCCCCCATAATCTTATTTCTGTTAACCCACAGCTTTCATTCCCTTTCTCCTGCGCCCTCTGGAAAGCTCGCTCAGTCTGCAATAAGCTCACAATCGTCCATGACATGTTCCTCTTAAACTCTTTCAATTTTCTAGCAGTTACTGAATCCTGGCTCTCCTCCTCTGACACTCCCTCCATTGCTGCCCTCACATATGGCAGTCTCCACTTTAGCCACACTCCTAGGCCGAGTGATAAGCATGGAGGTGGTGTTGGGATCCTGCTCTCTCCCTCCTGCACCTATCAGTACCTGCTCCCACCCCCTCTCTTTCCTTCTTCTCTTTTGAAGCTCATTGTATACACTTGTACTCCCCCCTCTCTCTCAGAATTGCTGTCATCTATCACCTTCCCGGACCAGCCTCCCAGTTCCTTGACAATTTTGCAGCCTGGATTTCTTACTTCCTATCTTCTAATGTACCATTTCTGACTTCACCAACCAGCCATTCCCCATTTCTAACCACCATCTGCTCTCCTTTAATATCAACCCGTCAACGGAACCAACCTCCTCTCCTCTATCCCTGCACACGGAGGAATCTCCAGGCCTTGGATCCTCTGCACTTCTCCAATCTCATACAAAGTCCCCTCTCCCACACTAACACCATAACTTGTCCTGACCGTGCAACATCCCACTACAATAACACTTTCTCCTCTGCTCTAGACTCTTTTGCTCCTCCACAACTGCACAAAATTCCACGTCGCCAGTTTCAGCCCTGGCACTCTATGCAGACGCGCTACTTGCAGAGATGCCCCCACGCTGCTGAACGTGCCTGGAAGAACTCTCACTCTGAAACTGACTTCATCAACTATAAGTCCCTTCTCCGCTCATACACAACTGCTCTTCACCTCGCCAAACAAACTTACTTCTGCTCTCTTATATCTTCTCTTTCTTCCCACCCTAAAAGACTGTTCTCAACCCTTAACTTGCTCCTCTACCCACCTGCGCCACCTCCCCCATCCGACCTCAGCGCTCAAAATCTCGCTATTTCATAAAGAAAACATTCACAATTCGTAACAATATCCCAGGACTTGCATTTAGCACTCCTCCTTCTCCAGTCAATACCACCTTGACTCTTAGACTCTTTACCCAAACCACAGAGGATGAAGTCCATTCTCTACTGTCTTCCTCAGGCCCCACTACCTGCCCGCTAGACTCTATCCCCTCACACCTACTATCTTCTCTGTCCTCATCTATCACTCCTGCTCTTACTCCCATCTTCAACCTATCCCTCTCTTCTGGCTCATTCTCCTCTCCTTTCAAGCATGCCACTATCACACTGTCACGTTTCCACTGGTTTCAGCCGTGCCCCTTGGTGGTGAGAAAGATCCAGGTCTGCTCTTCCTTGTCTGGGTTTGGCTATTCTGCCTTATGCTGCTCCTGGGTTCTGCTGTGCTGTTCAGGTCTAGGGTCACATGTCCCAATTAACCAGACCTGTTCCCTATTAAAATGCCAGCAGCACAGGGGCTCATTGACCTGGCATGAGTTCATATGGAGACATCTGTTTCTGTATAGTCTGTATCCTGGTTCCTGTGTTCCTGTTTAGCATTCTTGTACATTTCTCTGGTATTGATCTCAGCTTTCTTTGACTACCCATTCTGCCTGTTCCCTGTATCCATAATTACTGATCTGTTGCCTCTGCGAGTTTGACATTCCTCCTGGTTCTATATCCCCGGCTTTAGTCTTCACGATTCTTGTATGTTTCTTGTTTCATGTGTTTGGTTCGTCTTAGTACAGAGGCCAGATTAAGGACCTTTATTTTCAGTTTAGGATTCCTGTCTGTCTTGTTTAACCCTCGTCCTTCCTCTTCTCTTGACTCTGTCATTCTTTGTGAGAATTTCATTAGTTAGAAGGCCATTATTAAGGACCTTCCCCAGCTTAGGGATTCCTTTAGTTTTCTTCCATGCCCTCCTGTCCCTCGTGTTACAGTCTTGTTTATTTACTGTCTGGAATCTGCATTGTTTATATGTGCTGTATTAAGCCAGCAACTAATCTGCCTCAAGGGCTACATCCCTCCTTGA
The DNA here is from genome assembly GCA_009667805.1 of Leptobrachium leishanense. Lineage (NCBI taxonomy): Eukaryota > Metazoa > Chordata > Amphibia > Anura > Megophryidae > Leptobrachium > Leptobrachium leishanense. Next base: position 66,710,828 of record CM019069.1, on the reverse strand, counting down.
ACCAAGTCCCCATGATGGCCCAAGTTACCGGTCAGCGTGACAAACACCCATTCTCAAGAAACCCTCCCACGACCCAAATTCTCTTGAAAACATCCACTTTCACTACTTCTACTAGCATCAAAACTGCTAGAAAGACTAGTCTATGACCGATTAATCCTCTTCCTATCCTCCAACTCCTTGCTTGACCCATTGCAATCCAGCTTATGTTCCCAACACTCAACAGAAACCGCTCTCACAAAGGTTACTAATGACCTCCTTTCTGCTAAATGCAAAGGCCACTACTCCATACTTAATAAATAATAATAATAATAATCTACCCTTCTGTGTATATTCTTACTGACAATATTAGCTGCCAGTCTGGTTTTGGTCATCCTCAAGATGGAAAATCCAACTCTGCATAGTGAACTTCCCATCTTATTTAAAATATTTTTTTCTTCTTTATGTTTTCAATGGTTCAGATAGAAAGACGGATTTGGGTTAGGGAACAGTCAATTTCATAAAGAATAATTTTCTTATATTTTTGCAAATATTATGAGCACTCTTGCTAAAATGGGGACGCTAACGGGGAAAACCTGCACAGGCACCCTGTTTTAGCACCACATTATGAGGCAGCCGCTGATTCAGCACCCTGCCCCGTAATGCAGCGCTAACCTCCTGGAAACTCACAGCAGCATTAATGCACCGCCACGAGTATCACCTCCTGGAGTCCACAGGACTCCATGGAGGGTTGTGCGGACGGGTCATATGACATGCAAGATCTCACCCTCACGAGATCATCCAGGGCTGCAAAGTGATGCATGGAGGGAGACTGGGGACTACTTTTAGTTCCCAGTCTCACTCTGCTCCCGGGGACCAGAAGCATCAGATTGGGCTGCCATTTGCATCACGGGATGAGAGGGGAGTATCTGTTTTTTTGGGGGAATTCAGCGGGTGATAACTGATTCCACAGAAGCTTAGAGCTGTGGCTAGCTTTTTAGGAATTGTGGGACACAAGAAACAACGCCAAAAAGGCCAGGTCATCAGGGAGCTCAGTAGGAACGTGTCCACCCTCGTCCACAGTCAGTTCCGCCCCCAGAACCACAAACTTTTGTACCAGTGTTACAAATCTATATACACATGATCTTATGGCATTTATGATACCTTTTATTACACATATTAAGGAATACATGAACTTTAAAACGCACACTGATGCCACAGGCTAGTCTTTAGATAACAGATCTGCATAAAAATGACAAAGGGAAAAAATACAGTACATACTAGATTTCCTTTGGTACTGTATTATAGCAGTATACTAGCATCGAAGTCTCTCGTCATTACCTTATTTCCATATTTGTTAAAATTTGAAAGGAAAAAAAACAAGTTATCCTGAATTCTTTAGTTAGGAAGGCATTAACTTTAATCAGGAAAGGCATATCGGGTATATTAAAATGTAGAAAAAGTGCAATATATATAAACCATTGACTTAAAATCAGGATGAGGAGTTGTTGTTTTTTTTGTGCATGAGTACAGGGAGGGCAAGAGACAATATGCACCTCCTCTCCACAAATCTCCACACCTTTACCAGATAGTGTCTGAAAAGAAGACTTAGGTGGAAGATCATGAAGTCCGGTGTGCATCAAAGCTAGCCATGGACATCAGGAAGACAGCAGAGGCCCGATCCTCCCTCATTTCTATGACAGAATCAACGTAGTATGAAATGAGCACAAAACAAAAAAAGAGTGAATTGCTGGATCTTAAACATTGCATTCAAACTGATAGCTTACAAAAGTATAGGGACACACATGCTTTGCTAGAGTGCTTTTAAAAATGTGCAATATCGTTTGAATGAGTCAGTAGTCTCATTCGGCAGGCATAAAAAGCAAGTAAATATCATATTTAATATTTACTTGCTTTTCTTTCTTGGTGTTTTCCACGCCCACCTCAGATGGAAAACTGAGCTAACCAATCAGTGTGAATTTTGAGGAATGCATAAAAAATGCACTGAGCAGGATTGTCTGAGTTGCTCCTCCTCCCTCCTGCACTGTGAGCTGATGGGAAGGCGCGGCTGAGTGCCATTCCAATCTGTAACTCTTTCACCCCCAGCTACTGCAGAGACGGGGGAGAACAGAAACCAATAGAAACAGGGAGAATAATGCTGCTTATTTCTTGTTATGCTGCCATACTGAGCATTACTTCCTGCATGCTCCTGAGGACGCCAGAGGTTATGGTGAAACGCGTCGAGTGATGGAGTGCTTACTCCCATGCAGATTGTGTTTTTGATTTTAATTTTTTTTAGTCTCTGTGGCTTTGTGTTAATCTTGGGGTGGGTTGGCTCTAAACTGGTAGTGCTCCCAGCATTGATTTTGGGCCTCAACCTTTCCTCTAGCTAATGCAATTTCACTTGCCACTCATCCTATTGGGAACTCTATCTATAGCAGCTTCTCTCTGTCCTATTGTGCGGACCCACGATGGCCCGTTTCTTCACTTTGATAGGAGTTGACAGAATTTAGGTTGTTTGTCTGTTTGTATCCCATATGAGAGACCTATCTAGGTGCGTCTAGTACCCTATGTGGCATTTATTACACTGATTGGAGCCACAGAGACTTTTTAGCTTTTCTTTGGTTTGTCATTATGTTGTTCTATTTCTTAGTTTCCAATAAAAGTTCAATTTTATTTGCTATCGCAGTCAATCAATATCCTTTGCTCTACGAATAAGAAACAAACAATATGTAGTGTGACTCCATACAGATAATTGTAAATTTTTCAATGTCATACAGTGAGCCACTCGCATTCTTTTGAGTGTGCAATGCTCTACCATATTTACTGGTAGGGGCATACCTGTCAGCCCCTACTTCTTCGGTATCCAAAGATTGGTTCTCGAAAAACAGAAAGACAAGGGATGGTGCAGACAATAAAAATCACACTAGTGCTTGTTAGTATGAATTACACTCACCCCTCTGGAGCCCCTCACCCGGCTGCAGTTACTCTGGGTTTAATTCGCCAACCAAACCCTTCTCAAATGCACAATGGAGTAGTGAGTAGTTTGTTTTTTTGCTTTTTTGTAGGGATGCACCGAAATGAAAATTTGGGACTGAAACCGATACCGTAAATGCACGTTGAGCTTGGCCGAAAACCGAAACCGATACCGAAAATGACTTTCTATATATGACTACATATACACACATAGGGCAGTATTACAATGTTGGTGCTAACTTAACCAGAGCTGTTGTAAACTGAAAACCTCCATAGGCTATAATGGCTCTGGTAAGTTTACGACCGCTCTGGTTAAGTTAGCACCAACTATGTAATATGGCCCATACTGTGTATACATGTGTCTGGTGTGTGTAAAATATATATATATATGTGATGCTCTCAAACGAAAATTTTGGAACGAAACCGAAAATGACTTTTCCCCTACAATTTATTTTAAGATTTTAAGGCTTTAAGGTTTTTTGTATAACTGTATTAATACTAGACTTTATTAAATTAATATCATGAATTTAAATTAATCCACATTAAAATTTTTAAGATATTTTTGGTGGAGTTATTTTGCATCTAGTGCATACATTCATGTGTAAAATTTTTAGACACACACATTTTATAGTTGTAGAAGACATTTACACATCCCAACAATTCAGAGAACTCTGCAACTTTAAAGTTTATTATTTGTTGTGTGGAGGCTTTTAATCTAATTTTTTTGCCCTCCAACACAATTTAAATAAGTAGATATATATCTATAATGGCATCAGTCTGTTTCTCTTAAGCTATTATTTTTTTAAAGTGCAGTAAAACATTCCATTAACTTTTTGGAGGCATGGATGTAAGCTCCCACATTAACCCTCCTCTTGTCCTCGGAGCAGACACCACTGGCAGGAGGTCAGTGATAAATCACTTGTTCCTTGTCACTGAGAGGCCAGAGGTTACTGCATGCACTGATACTGTGGATCAAGCAGTTAACCCTTTGTGTGCAGATATAAATATGTGTAGCAGCTCCTGCCTCTCTCCAATTACAATTATCTCCAGCTAAGCAGCACTGAAAGAGTGCTCGCTCAATGTCAGCTGGGATCATCAATTTTCAGTTGACTTTTTCGGCTGGTGTTTTGCTTTCGGGCCGAAACTGAACCCGATAACCCCATTATCGGCAGAATCTATCGGTGGCCTAAATTCTGGTGCATCCTTGCTTTTTTTGTTTTTACACATTATATGTCATGTTTGGTATCATCGGAAATGCCAGACTCTATCCTTTCCAGTGACTCTTCACTTTACCTTGTGGGTAATACAGAATGGGGATAAAGGGGTCCATAGGACTCCCACCTCTCCCTGCACCAGTACAGTGGCTTTTGCTTTAGATAAAATGTGTAATAACGTACGTGAGCGCCTGGTCAGAGTTATTGATTGATGCAGTGTGTGCAGCTCAAGTCCATGTCTCCTTTCTAACTGAACATATGCAACTATGAGCTCTCTGATAGATATGATGTTGTCAGTACAAAAGCAGGGTGAGAAGGGGACTTACTCCACGCAGCCTGACCACTTTATTAAGCTATGCAGGCACTCCAGATAGGCTTCAAGTAGCATAGCTTTATTGGAAAATCAATGACGCTTCGGCCAAGGAGATCGCTTTCCCAAAGGATTAAGAAAAGCCGTCTCCTTGGCCAAAACATCACTGATTTTCCAAATAAGCTACGTTACTTGAAACCTTGCCTGATGATTGCCTGGAACCTCTCATTTATTGTATGAAATATCTAGATGACTTAGCAGGACTGAATATAAAAAGCCATGCTTTCGCCATATTGGTTCATAAACAGACTATCTATTCAGTAGTCCTCGATTACCAATATTTAAAAACACTCAATTTTATCAAGGTGCAAAATGCAGACAAAGAGCATATAGGAGGATATTATGTTTCGGAAATGGACCTTAAAGAACCGGATTATTTTATAAAATGGTTTAGTTAGTTTCACTATACATAACAAATAAAAAATCACTAACTCCTACATTTTTTGCCTGCTGGCAGAAGTACATACGTATTCTGAGCAGGGCTCTCTACACGCCTCGTCTCTGGTTCCAAAGCTTGTTCGCAGTTTTGTTTGTCTAATTTCCAATCTTTATTGTAAGACGCTGCGATATATAAACGACGAAGATTATAATATTAAATACTCTGTACACATCCATCTAGGAAAACTCTGGAACTTCCTAAATGGTTCATGATTTGAGCATTACAAGGTAACCCTCCCCTTAACCTCTACTACAGTTGTACCCCTTAGACGGCTATCTGAATCTGCCCATTACCTTTTTATATATATATTCTTTCTCCATACCACGAGCACACTATTTATATTGATATTCAAAACCAGATATAAGAAAAAGTGAGTGAAAAGTGCATGATATAGCAAAAAGAGGACATCATCCACTATATCCAAATTGACACCATCAACTGATGATGATGCATATGCCAACACCAGAAAACACAGTACAGAAACAGTATGGGCTTTGTTATTATTGCCTACTTACTGCTCTGGAGACTGCGGTGGGTGGCTAGAGATGTAACTTCGGCACTCCTCGGGCGCATAGGACACACGGCCCTTTTCAGGAGCACTCCCTTCTTCTGGTCTGAAGGTACAATAGTTCGAACCACAGAAAAAAGTCAACCAGTGACCCAGTCCCTCATTAACTGGCTTATCCATACTGTACATGATTAGATTTTAGATCATGGCTGCATATACTATGTAGCACATCCTACTTGGTATATATAAAGCCAATTTTGGTGATCACCATCTAGATTCCAATATGAATAGGAATGTCACTTAATTCAATTTGCCACTTCCGTAGAACAGTCAACTGCCAGAAATACAACTATTTATGATAAAACTTGTGGGAAGATGTTGATTTTTCAGTTTTTTTTCTTTTAAATCGTTTTTTCTTTTTTTCTGTAACAGCCCATTTTATTATCATTCATTGGATCTTATATGTAAATTTCAGACATTTTCGTTCTGTAGTTTCTTTGCAAACAGCGTTTCACTTTTCAAACATTCAGGCATACTTTTTTTTTTTCACTCCATTCGTCTGCGGTGTCGGCTTTTTCCGGCGGCTGCTCTGCGCTGTGATCAAAGACATTAAAATTATGCACGCAAATGCTGTGTGCTAAATTTTGCACATAGATTGTAACATTATCCGCGTACCAGCGCACGAACGCATTTGCGCTCACAATGTTAAGTATAGGACACGCGCAGTACAGTAAGCTCGCGCAGCATTTGCGCAGATTCACCCGCGGTAGACGTTAACGCGCATTTTTTACGCAGACATTGTAATACGATGTTCAGCGCAAACGGTTTTGCCCCTCGCGTTAATGCATTTTTGCACACGCGTTAGCGTTTGCGCGAAGAATGTAATAGAGCCCTAAAGGCATCCAAAGCGTGCTTCGCCTGTCAAGGCTCGTCAGGAGTGCTTAGGACACAGATTACAACTTATTTTACTATTGAGATACTTGCTACATTTCTTGCCAGGGTATGGGCAATACCGTGATCTATGATCATAGCCATGTTATACATTTTTTATTTAGCAACTGAGGTCGATAAAAGTTATGTTTTATTTTTGTCAGGGGTAGAAACTGTGGTCCATCCGGTCATCCGGTGAGTCAGCAATTCATACTACTGAGGGTCAACACCTGATTCTCCTGCGACCATCAATTGATATGTACACCATTTCTCTCCTATATATATCGGAGTTACATTGGACTAATTTTAAGTGGATATATATATAAAATAATGCTTGCATTAATGGCCTAAAGAGGTAGTGGAAATGATTCACTTTTTAGATTTAAATTTTAGAACTTTTAATTTCAATGGCTTTGGGTATTGTTGCACAGATAATGTTGATATTTCATGACACATACAATTATCATAGATAGCAGACTTCTGGCAGGCCATAATGTACATAGAAACATCATTTGGGAAAATATGGATATTTTACATTAATTATGGGTTTCGCAGAAGGATACGAATGTAATTAAATAACTTTTTCGAATGATAGTAAGATGTCAAAGATCATGTACAATACGATAGTTTAGCACGAACGATGTATACAGTGTAATTCACAACATCTTTTATCTGTTGTCAATGAGATGGAGTGCATTTGCTAAGCACGAATAAGATTTTTTTTTTAAAAGTACACTCACCAAAAACTAAGATATTTGCATTTCTCTGGCTGGATAAAATTCCTGGTTTGTAAACCGAGCCAGAGATTATAAATTAAAGCAGCACAAAGATGGAAGCAGTTAGCAATCAAAGAAAAGGCAGCCAAAGATGGTATCCAAGACAATATAAGGGGTAAAAAAGTCAAAATTAGTGGGAAATAATTTTAAAAAATATGTGTTGATTTTTTATGTATAGCGTTTTTCAATACCCCTTTATATGTACATTTGTGATGATGGACAGAGATCTAACATACTGTATACATAGATTTTTTTTTCATGCACAAAAGATCCCTTTGATTAAATTATAAACTGCCATAAGTTACATACACTGCTTGGCCAAAAAATAACGTCGCCACCTGGACCTAAGTAAGCAAATACTGTAGGTAAGAGACTTCCATTAGATAATTACTGCAGTGATTAATATGTTTCCGCTGGAAAAAAAATGAGGTCATGTGACACCCTGAATATACTGAATGAGCAGGTTTTTCCATCAATGGATTTTTTTCTTCCCTGATGACACGGGCATATGCCAAGATGGCATTGCCAGTATTCTTCGGGCTCAAACTGTGCAAGGGTGGTTCAGGAAGCATGAGATATCATTTTCACACATGGATTGGCCACCACAAAGTCCAGATCATCATGTCACGTTCTTCCTGCGCTCTATGGAAGCTGCGCAGGAGGGAAGGAAGAGTATAGACAGGACACGAGTATCCTGATCAGTGATCAATGAGACGCCAGGTACATCAAAAATAGCTGGCTTTCTTGCTCTCCCACAGACTGCTGAACAGGGCTTTTCATGGTCCTCTCCCTCCCAATGCTTTACTGCAGTACTGCGCAGTGCTGGAAGGGAGAGGGGCTGTGTATAGCCCTGTTCAGTGGTCTGCGGGAGAGCAAGAAAGCCACTTGTGGGATTTCAGATGGATCCTGGTCACACTACCTGGGGCGGGACGGAATTTTTTGAGGAGGGCGTGGTGTGGGGGATATGTGAGGTGATACAGATGAAGAAACATTGGGGAGAATGCCATATAAACTGGTCAGGGTATATTGACGATGACATAGATTATTAAAAGTGAAGTGGAGGGTGCTGTGCCAAGAGGCGATGCATTGTGAGAATAAATTTGTAGAGGGAGTGAATTAATGTCATTGTACGGAGAGGTGGAGCCCAGAATTCAGCGGTGCGCATCGGTTCTGCGGTACAACAGGGGGGGGGGTTTGATCACAAGAGGCAATGACAGGATAGGTAATGCACAGACACAGAGCAGGAGCAATGGGGCAAGGCACGGTTAGGTTACAGCAGGAAACAGGCTGGACACACAGGCTGGGTTAGACAGGAACAGGGCTGGACACGCACAGAGGCTGGATGAGACAGGTACAGGGCTGGACAAGACAGGTACAGGGCTGGACACGCACGGAGGTTGGACGAGACAGGTACAGGGCTGGACACGCACAGAGGCTGGGCAGACAAGAACAGGGCTGGACACGCTCGGAGGCTGGATGAGACAGGTACAGGGCTGGACACGCACGGAGGCTGGGCAGACAAGAACAGGGCTGGACACGCTCGGAGGCTGGACGAGACAGATACAGGGCTGGACACGCACGGAGGCTGGACGAGACAGGTACAGGACTGGACAAGACAGGTACAGGGCTGGACACGCACAGAGGCTGGACGAGACAGGTACAGGGCTGGACGAGACAGGTACAGGGCTGGACACGCACAGAGGCTGGGCAGACAAGAAGAAGGCTGGACACGCTCGGAGGCTGGATGAGACAGGTACAGGGCTGGACGAGACAGGTACAGGGCTGGACACGCACAGAGGCTGGGCAGACAAGAACAAGGCTGGACACGCTCGGAGGCTGGACGAGACAGATACAGGGCTGGACATGCACGGAGACTGGACAAGACAGATACAGGGCTGGACACGCACGGAGGCTGGACGAGACAGGTACAAGGCTGGACAAGCACGGAGGCTGGGCAGACAAGAACAGGACTGGACACGCACAGAGGCTGGATGAGACAGGTACAGGGCTGGACACGCACGGAGGCTGGACGAGACAGGTACAGGGCTGGACACCTACAGAGGCTGAACGAGACAGGAACAGGGGGCTGGACACACAGAGTGGCTTGGTGGGGGTCTCTGGTACAAGGCAGACCGGCTTCAGGATACCCCGTCAACAATGCTCACACACAATGCGCTGAAACACTGGATGAGGGGGTTGATTTACAAGCTTTAAAGGAGTTTCAATTGTGCTGATGGGTGCACCCGTGGCTGCTTTGTAGTGGGATACACCAGGAATGTAGTGTAAAGCCCGCCCTGGAAGATAGGGCAAGGACAGTCCTGCCGAGCCTCACCCTAATGCCAAGCTGGTGTGAGAATAGAATTTTCTGCTTGCCCCTGAGCATGGTTCATGACAATAAATTAGCATTATATAAGAATTGACTGAAAAGTATAAGTGAACGGCAAAAGTGTGGTGTGGGGAAACATTGCTTAGTTAGTTACATAACTGTCAAAAATTTACAAAAAATAATAAATTGTTACATTCAGAAAGTTATAGTGAATTATTTTAGTTTGACAAGCATAGAGAGACAAATTATTAAAGAATAAATCCTTGAAAATGCGTCCTATGATAACTTAATCAGATCGTATGATATGTGTAACTTATTTTAGGAATATAATTTCCCTTTATTATAATGAATATCTTCTTGATATTGCAATTTGCCAACCTGTAAATGGTGGGGGGAAAAATGAATGCAAAGTACGCAACAAATAAAAAAAAACAGCTTACCCATAAGCAACACTGGCAACACATGTTAGACCTCTGGTAAAGTGCAGAAGAATCTGAATCTTTGCAGTTTCCCAGAAGGAATTGTAACAAATACAATAAAACCAGCAAAGCAGAGCAAACTTAATGAAGCTTCAAGCATCAGTTGTGGAAACATATGCAGTAGCAATGGTATATATTAATGAAAAATTCAAAAAAGCTATTCTGAGTACCAGTTACCCTAGTTTCATTGCAAACCTTTTGCTTCCGGAAGGCCTGGGCTCTTGTTCTAAATCATCTGACCTTTTCCCTGGAGTCAGTTTCTCTGCACTGTCAAGTAGGGCACTGAGAGCCACTCTCCGAAAAACATTCCCGTGAGCCTCTTTGATAAACTGGACCAGTTGTCGAATATCACAGTACAGTCCCTGTCGATAACAAATGCTTTATGTCAGATATTAGGCTTTAGACCAGAGGTGCACAACCCTGACCCTCCAGATATTTTGGAACTAACTATATCTTCCATGATACTCAGCACCTCATTAGGTTGACAGAGCCTTTGGGAAATGTAGTTGCAAAGCATTTGGAAAGGACAGAGGAGCACCTCTGCTTTAGACACTTCCTAGCATTATGTTGTTATGTTGCCCAGTACACCAGTGCCACCAATCATTAGTCATTATTAGTGATATTATAATGATGCAAGTGTAGTTTTAATAACATTGGTGTTACAGGCAATCTGTACATATGTCAATTCATCTTCAGAAAATATGATAGTGATATGCTCCATTATTTTTGATTTGATGTAAGCGTAATAAATGCTATATTTGAGACATATCTGTGGCTGTCTACACCAGTGGTTCCCAACCGCGGTCCTCAAGTACCCCCAACAGGTCAGGTTTTCAATGTATCCAAAGCAGAGCACAGGTGATATGATTTGCTGCTCAGTGATTGCAGGATTTAGTCTGCATTTCCCCAAGGTGATACTTAAAACCTGGCCTTTTGGGGGTACTTGAGGACCGCGGTTGGAAACCAATGGTCTACACCATTGCATACATTCTTCTCCCCAAGGTTCATTGAACCCTAATTGTTGGGGACCGGACAATCGCCAGACCTGAGGGTTCAAGAAAAAATCTGGATCCTTTTTAAAGGGGAGCAGTATGTAAAGATAGCTTTGAGATGGCTGCAATCAAATGTCTGTGAGTGCATTGCAATCTACCACATATATATCCAATATTGGGTGATAATACCCTGGGGGCACTATTACATTCTTCATGCTAATGTTAGCGCTCACCTGTGTGAGCATTAACGTTAGCATTGGTGACCCTAGCACGGGCGCACCATATTACAATCCAAACGCTAATGGGTTAAAAAGCCTGTTAACGATTTGGATCTTGCGTTTTCAGCGCGTGGTTACTGTACATTGTGCTCCCTATGCTTAACATTGAGAGCGCAAAGAGTTAATTAGCGTTTGTATTACAATGTACTAAAAACTAATTACCGTCCAGCTGCGGTTAACCTGAAAGTTAACCACAGCCAGGAACTGGTGCTAGCAGATTCAGCTGCCGCAGAATCCATCAGCACCAGCCAAAAATCCCCCCAAATTAATCAGATACTCACCTTCCGTCCCGCGGCAAGAACGACGGCTCCAACCGCCTCCTCTGGTCACCGGGAGCAGGGAAAGACTGGGGGAAAAAGTCCCCCAGTCTCCCTCTGCGGATCACTACGCCAACCTGCCGGATCTCGTGAGGCGAGAGATTGGCAGGTCATGTGACCGGCAGAGCAGAAACTCAATGGAGTCCTGTGGACTCCATCGAAGGGATGCTCACGGCGGCGCTTAGCGCTGCCTCGCGCATCCCGGGGTTTAGCGCCGGATTACGATGCGGGCTGCTTTTCTAGCGCCTGCATTGGAATATCACACTAAAACGTGGAAGCAAAGGAGAAACCTGCGGGTGCAGGTTTTTCTCCCTAGCGTCCCCGTTTTAGCGATAGGAATGTAATAGTGCCCTATGTATTTTTATATATAAATAATCTGTACATATGTCAATTCATCTTCAGAAAATAGGATAGTGATGACTCTTACTGTTAATAAGCTTACCAGGTTCTCTGCGCTGTGTAACTCATGAGTAGTTGAAGCACAACGTGTAATCAGAGATTTAAACATGGAGCTCACAATGATTCCCTCCACGCTTTGAGCTGTAGACTTGTTGTCCATTGTGGCAAAGTTGTTTCCAAACCCTGCCCTGTCTTTAAGAATACAAAGACAATATTCAGAAATAGGCTTTATGATTTAATCATAAACATGCATTAAAAAGAATTGCTAGGGAGTCATCAATCATCATTGTGCTGTGGAAACTTCACTATTATTTGCAAATTAGTACACCCTGGGTTTGGATTGCATGTGAAAACCAGAAACAATATGCAAAATGAACCTATAGTCTGCACTTAGCACATCAATAAGGCAGCAGAAAATCTGCAAAATGCTCATTCTACTGGTACACATGGATGTCAATCCCTCAATAGGAGATGGGTCACAGCAATCTGACCACACTACAATTCGAGAGGGCTTATACATTCCCACACAACTGTTGAAACACACACTCTCATCCCACACAGTCACATACACTCCCATCCATTGCAGCCACACAAACACCTGTCTTTTACAGACACATGCACTCCCATCCCATGCAGCCATACACATGTCTACCCACTCTACCAACAGATATTCCCTACACAGACAGCCACACACTCCCATCCCAGGCAGCTTCACAATTCCCATCCCACGCAGTCACACACAATCCTATTCCTCGCAGCCACACACATGCCCACCCACTCAGCCACATACTCGTCTCTCACATCACACACAGAAAACTCCCCCGAAATGCCAACTCACAAAACAGATACCAAACAAATCCATAAAATATACACTTTTTTCAACAGTTATATTATGAATTTTTGTACATAGTCCTAGCGTTATACTATCTCTATGGCTGCATGCTGAGATTATTTCACCTACATTGACCTTAGATGCAAAATTGCACTCTACAGCACTTACTGTCAGTTACTGGCTCCATGCAGAAACCCAGGAGGGCATGAAGAAAGTCCACAACGTTGTTTAAAGAATCCTTATTAACATAATCTCGCATTGTTTGCCGAAACTGCATTTTATCCAGTTTATAAAGCTTGGTGAGGCAACTATGGGCCTGGAAGAAATAATACAGCAGCACACATAGTAACAGACTGTTATAACAAATCTAGTGTCAGGATTTTTTTTATAAAGTTTAAATATTTTATTTTTTATTTTACTGCAGAAATAATTGGTAGGGCACTTCCCTAATTACCCCTGTAGATGAGACTCCACTTTCTCAGAGTCTTGAGAATGCAATGAAAGAAGCAATATTACAAAAGATTGAAAGAATGTGATTTCAATCAATTTAGTACATTGCCAAATAACTTTATCATAAATGCCAATTGACCACAATTCAATATGCCTTGCATCCACCATTTGTCTTTTATTAAAGTGAAAAGAGTTTACAGTCTTTTTAAATTAAACTTTTGAATAATCATCCAAAAACACGCATAATCAGTGGTAATTAAGCAAATGTTTGTAGCTGCCCAGGCCAATTTTGTACACAAGCGCACACACAGATGAATTGATGGAATTCCATTAATGATTGCCTGCCTATTATGTATCGTACCTGGTTCCTTAATCGATCACCAGACAGTCCTCTGTGTCCCTCGCCGCAACCATACGCACAACCCAAAGATTTCACCAGTTTGATAAGCATGGTAAGAGCCAACTTGTGGGTTGTAACTGGAATGTTATCATCCTGATCACCCAGAGATAAACACCCAGAAAAAAACAGTTAATTGACTAACTCATTGAATAAGATTGCAGCAATTGAAATCTTACGATGAACATAAATATCTGTATCTATTCTTGTTAAGAGCTCGGGTGAGCCGAAACGTAGTCTTATAGTTATGTAACTTTAAATAAAGGTTGTAAAGCGTTGTATAAGATTTCAGATGTGTCCTTTTACTATTTTTGTGTATATCTATATAATATTTGGATATTATCACCTGAAACAAACTAAAGTGATTGTTAATTACTAAAGTAGACACTGCTGTTGAGCCACCCACAAACATGATTCTGTCATCTTACCTTCTCATTGCTTTTATCACTCTTGTCAAAATATCCATCTCCGCCACTTCCTCCATCCCCTCCACCTCCTCCTCCTCCACTGGCTCCAGAAGATACTCCAAACCCACAACTCGACCCCCGGGATGCCCCTTTCATCTGAAAAGTCCCCTCACTCTGTCTCTTTTCCCCGGACACCGAGGCGGATCCCGATATCGATGAGGATTCATTTTCTTTGTTCTCACTCTTCTTTCTCTTTTTCTCTACACAGGGAACAACCCCAAGCTGCAGCAAGCAGTCAACGATATTCAAGGCCACGTCACAAATACGAGAACTCATGTCATGGTTTAAGACAAGGTACACGGCTTTAAGAACAACCTGAGGAAAAGAAACACAAAATGCATTTCTCAGCCCTGAACTTGGAACATTAGCAGTATTTTATGCACAAAGGCCCAACATTCTGAAAACCGACACATCCCCAAAAACTAAAAACAAATGCCACATCATTAACATTTTTTACCCCTGAAATTAATGATTATCAACACTGAGCTTCTCACCGAGAGATCCAGCATTCCATTCTTGTGTACAAAGTTGTTGGTGCCGTCTATGTGATCGGTGTCCTCCAAGCTGCTGTAGTTAATGCAGGAATCTGTCAAACTCCGAGGAAGATTGGCACAAGCTAAGGGTTCATGCGGCAGTTCAGGAATGGGCACTTGGTTGCACAACTTTCTCATGTGTTCGGTGAAAAAGTCTGCATAGCCCACATTGAAAGATGCCAAGGTGGTGTTGAATGTAGCCACTGTTATTGTCGAGATTTGGGATCTCACTGGAAAAAGATAGCATGATGTATAAGCATTGCCCACACCTAAATTCCTACAGCCACCTGTATATTACACTATGAAAATATGGAACAAGAATACTATCAAGCTATGATTTCAAGAGCAAAGCAGAATGTGCCAGATGACAATAAGACTAACCTATTTAAGTTCAGATGCTGATATTTCATTAGGTCCGAAAAATGACAATGAAAACTTGAATGTTATCTCAGAGTTAAACATACCTTCCTTAACTGTGTTGTCTCCATGGCTGTTGGAGTGGTCAGGTAAATCGCTCAGTAAAGTGTGATGAGAGTGGGAATGCCTTGCGCTCAGACTCTCCATTTCTGTGGCTGTGTCAGAGCTCCCTCGTCTGGTGAATTTACCTGTACACATAATGAAATATACAGGGTTATTCAAAGAGAATCGAAAAAGTCACCGCACGTTCGGTGACTTTTCGTTCTCTTCAATTCAGTGCGATTTGGCGATCCCATTCAGCGACCCTGCGATGTATTCAGCAAGCACCACAGGGTCGTCGTAGTGCAGGGAAAAGCCGCCGCAAACCTACAGAACACTAACAGCAAAACCCGGCGAACGCACACTGAAACCCGCAAAAACATCTGGATTAACCCCGCCAAACACACCGGAGAAACCCGAGCAGCCGCCGATCACAGAGCAGAGCAGCTGCTGGAAAAACCCGACACCGCAGATGAATGGAGTGAAAAAAAGAAAAAACAGTACGCTTGAATGTTTGAAAAGTGAAACACTGTTTGCAAAGAAACTACTGAACCAAAATGTCTGAAATTTACATATAAGATCCAATGAATGATAATAAAAAGGGCTGTCACAGAAATAAGAAAAAAGAAAAAACCAAAAGCCGAAAATAAATTCGCAAAAAAATCCCAAAAAATACCTAGAAGATCCTAAAAAATCTATAAGTAAAGAGACTTTTTACTGCAGAATATTATAATCAACAGTTTATTAGATATTGAATTAAAACGGGAATATTTTTAACATTGAAGCCTATGGGATTCGCCTGAATAAACCTGTCGAATGAAACCACCAAACCGCAGGGCAATTCGGCAACTTTTCACTGCTGGTTTTTGTTCTCTGAATAGACGAAGCATTGCTTCTCTATGGGGATTTCACTGCCCTCGAACAGGCAACAAACAGGCACCGTATGTGCAGGCAATTCGCCAACATTTGTCACCTTGGTTTTATGGAAGGACTATGGAGATCACCACCTTGTAGCGGTATATCCACCATTGCTACAAACACCAGAGAAAAACAAAGATAAAGACCGAATATCTTAATTTTAAGATTTTTTCGTAAGAACAATGATGGAACATCATCTGTTATTGTTTGAATTTCCCTCTCTGGATCAATGAAGATAACAATACATACAATGGTGTTTTTCAACGACATTAAAAGGGAATAACCTTCATCCAATTACCTTGTTAAACCTTCTCAATTTCACATTTAGTAAATAACTAAAACTATGCAACAAGGAAGTGACCACTCATTTTTAATGTGTTATAGAGTAAAATGAAAATGGCTAAAAAAACCACCTCACCTAGAATTGTGGTCTGCCATCCAGCTTTTTCAATGGTGCGTCTGTCTTCTATGCCAGAAAAACTCCCAAATGAGAACGTGCTGCGGGTTGGGGACACATCCAAGTGATCCTCGTGTAGTAGAAAAGGCACACCAATTCTGCGTTGACGCTTTTTTCCCTGATGGTGATACGGGATAGATCCCTTACGCTCTCTGTCCTCTCGGCGGCTCTTAAACTAGAGAACAACAAGCCACACATTAGTCAGATGGTTTCTGAGTGTTTTTTCAAAGCTACAGGAAGCCTGGGGCCTGGTGTAAATCAGTAGCCTACTGGCAACTTTAAGGATTTGTTCTAAAGATGGGATCTCAAACTCTGCCCCCCTCCAGTTGTTTTTGAACTACACTTCCCATGATTCTGTGGCCATTTATTGCAGTCAAAAAATTCTGGGAACTGTAGGCAACCAACATCTGGGGGCAGAGTTTGAGATCCCTGTTCTAAAGCCTTTGAGAACAGCACCTTTCCCTTTAGAGTGAAGTTTGTTGCAGAGGCCATTTGTTTCCCTTAAGACTAGAAACAAATTTGCAAAGAACACAGCAATATCTTATCGTTAGGAAACTTTATCCTAAATATTCCTGTGTCAACCTCTATCATTTATCAATTAAGTCGTGTCACCTTCTTGAATATGTTGATGCCAATATCAGAGGAAAGGTCAGGAATCGCAGGCCTTCGGAGGTTGGTCAATGAGACTTTTGCATAAGGTTCTGCCCCTAATGATCTGTCCTCTTCGTTACACTTTGTAAGATCCTGTATGTGAAAAAGGCAATAAATAATAATTTGGGTTGCTATCGCATAGATAAGAATGGTGGAAATATTTAACTTATTGGAAAAGTCCAAAGATCTTCAAATCATAATAAACTTTAAAGGATCCCGCTACTGGCTAGTGTTCCGCACACAACCTACAATTAAAAACCAGTGAATACAAAGAGTAATATACAGAGGCGTAACTAAAAATCTCAGGGCCCAAGTGCAGGAATCAATGAAGGCCCTCCCCCACCCCAGACAAGAACATATTTTGCCCCCGCCCATCATCATGCACTGGCCTCCTCCAGGTCCACAATGTAGTCAAACAGTGTCCCATTTTATTACCAGGTCCACTACAACTACTTCAGTCGATCCCTTTCTTATTGTAATGTGCACTACTTCTATCTCAATGAGCTCCACAGCAATAAAACTCACTCTCGTACAGACACTTATCACAGAGATCCACAGCAATAAAACTCACAGTAACATGCGGTGTGCATGAGCGAACCACAGAGCCCCAAAGTAAAACTCACAAATAAGTATAAAATATTAAAATAAAGAATATATTAAAATAATATTTAATTTATTTCAATACAATTAAGATAAATATAAAAATTATATTAACATAATTTATATTATTAAAAAATTATATACTTGTTAACTTTCCTAAAATGTTTTGCATGGAGGGGGCTGAATTCCTCTTCATCCAATGGAACAGCCTAGGCGAGGCCCCTGAGGCCATGCGGCCTAAGTGAGGCCCAGGCCCCGGAAGCCGATTGTGGGCCCCCTTGGACTTAAGGGCCCGGGTGCTGTGGTACCCACTGCACCCCTGGTAGTTACGCCCCTGGTAATATAAAAACCTATGTATATTATCCATTTGGGGTTTATTTAGAAATGGCCACCATAAGATACCCCCTCCATGTTCACATGTTTAAAGGTATAGGCAGGGAATGGTTGGATCATATTAATAGCTACAGTTTGTATTAGATATTGCCCTGGAATTGTGCTCGAGGAGGAGACACTTTCAATACCGGGTGGAAAAGGAATATTTCATTTATTTAGCCAAACGGACGGTTTCCATCTGGTTGGATATAGGTGCAAGGCCCCACGATCATGTTTTTCTGCTTGATGGAAAGAAGAGCAGCTGTGAAGCTTCCTCCTGTTTGTAACTACAGGATAAGTATCCCTTATTTGATATATTTTTGGAATATTTGCATATAATAATGAGATATTTTGGAGATGGGACACAAGTCTATAAAAGAAATTCATTTATATTTCACATACGCCTTATACACATAGCCTTTACCTAATTTTATACAATATTTTTCATAATTTTGTCCTTCTCACGTGAGATCAGGTGTGGAATTATCCACTTGCGGTATCTCGTCAGCAATTAACATGGATTTTGAAATATTTTAGATTTTGAACTTTCAAAAAAGGGTTACTCAATCCATTCTTGTATTGGCTTTTACAATTGGTTTTGGTTGTCTACTCCTGGACTGCTGCTTTTTTTTCAAAATGGCTGTCCATGAGCAATAATTCGTCACAGGTCAACGTCAAAAATATGGAAGGGTCAGGTCAGCAGAATTTTCTTGTGTGTGTCAGTCGTGTTTCAGATAGATGTCAATTACCCATGTTCAATTAACCACATCAGACAATTTCACCTGAATTTAATTAAACCACGTTCTACAACTAATAGTTTCTAAGACAACTAGAATGACAGACCTATGTTCTTTATAGGTTTTACAGACACATAAGAAGTGGTGCACGTAATTTTTAATTCTAGTAAACCTTAGACCAAAAGCAGTCTTTCTTACTTGAGTTTTGTGGGTGTTCACCAAAGAAGGGGCAGCTGCCACCATGGAACTGCTGCGTGGTCGTGGAAGAGGTGGTTCTTCAGGCTCAGGAGATTTCTCTGGTTTCTCCTCTAACATATGCCGGAGTCGATACAGGTAATACATGAGTGACCATTGAGTACCCTCCTCTGACCAATGGGGCTGTAAAAGGCATCTTAGAACGGCAACATCAAAATATGTAGCATACCGAGATTTCTGGCATGGTGGTATCACCAAAGATGCTCTGAAACATATTAGAAAGTGCAGTAGCAAAGCTTGTTTTCAAATTAATTGAGTCACGCTTGACGTTTCCAAGTGGACCCTCTCTGTGTCACATCCAATTATATTTCCACATTAAAGACTTATAAATCAAACACTTCTCTTCCTGGCTCATTCTAATCAGCAAAATATTAATTAGAATAAAACATTTACACTACGGTAGACCAAATAAAGAAAAACTGAAGGAGAACATTGGTACTGTCTAAAACCTGAATATTTGGCAGATTTAAGAAACCTAAAAGAGAAGAACCAAAAGAATGGAAGTACATATCAATAATAAACTAAAAATTTAAAGAATGTCGGAAAAACCCTAAAATTACCTATGCTCCTCCAGCTCCCTATGGCCCTCCGGAGCCTCTGAAACTCAGTGCTTTTGCCCTCCTACTCGCTGCACGTTCTATTATAGCGCTACATTGGACAGGTAGTGAGCGACCAAAGACGGCCGCTTGGCTTCAAAAAAAAATCAAGGAGATGCGCACACATGAGAGACTTCTGGCCTCAGCCTCGGGTAATGCTCCAGCACACCTCCGCAAGTGGTTTCATTGGGAGGACTTCCTGTCTTCGGCCGATGGCCGACTCATGATGACCTGAGACACTGTCGGGCCACGGAAATGGGACCGGGGGGGGGGTAGTCGGTGAGGTTTTCTTTCTTCCCCCGCCACACTCTTCTGATGTCCCATATAACCCCTCCGTTCTGTTCCCTCTTGACTACACCAGTTTGTCCTCTCCCACCTTCCCCCCTTCCTTCATACTTTCCTCCTTTTGCTTTCTTCAGTTGTATACCTACTCATTTGATGAATTCCCACACCTGAATCCCCCCTTTTTTTCCTCTCCTCTCTTCCTCTTCCTTCTCTCCTCTTGTCCCTTCTGACATATATTTCACATCGCCCCTTTTGTTTTTGCGATGCACCTGATACTAGTATGATTTGGTCATATAACAAGGGGAATGCTCGCTTCATTGATCAGATTGTATGTTCTTCCTTCTGTCTGATCGCTATTGCGGCTGGTGATATACATGATGCTCTCACCCCTCCCCTTTTTTTTCTTCTGTTTGTCTCTTCTTTCTCTTTTTTTCCATTCTCTTCCCTCTCCCCTTCTCCTTTTCATCTTCTCTTCCTGCCTTATTTGAAAATTTCCCCCAATTTTGTCAGAATTATCTTCCTTTATATGCCATATTGTATCCGCTTGATATTATTTATATGTATGGTATTGCTCCTACTGATGTATTGACCTGGATTTCGCTTGCCTCATTTCTGTACTCACTGTCAAAACCTTGTCATGCTTGTACTGTTACTTTTGCTTTTATTGAATAAAAAAAAAATTACCTATGTAAAGACAAAAAAAAAGTTATTTCCCATCGTTTTAACAAACTAAGTTGAAATTCGACTGACCTTCAACAATTAATGACCAACAAATGCAGGTTAGTGTGTCACAATTTACTACATAATTTCAAAGCTTGTACCTTGGGAAGATGGGTCTCTCTTGTGAGGTTTGAGAGGTTGTGCAACCATCAAAAGAGTTAGCCCTCTGACAGCTGGAAACGGTAGGTCGTGGTGAGATGGAATCAGGCTGAGACACTTCAGACACCACCTCAAAACCCTTGATACAACGAAAACCACATTAAAATAAGGGCACAAGGGAGTGTATAATGTATAGCATAATTATTTTTCTCTTTTCATATAGTCTGTATAACAGAACCCTTTATCAGGAACAGCTACAGTCTAGCCATTGTGCACATTCTTATATACTGTACTATCATATATAACATACTAGAGGTGTGCATTCGTTTTCCAATGAATCTCAACTCGTTTGAAAATTTGTTAATTCGTATTTCAGAAGTACTTCCGAAATAACGAATTGGTTTCATTCAAATTGAAATAAAAACTAAACAGAACTGTATGTAATGAAATTGATTCGTTATACTGTTTCACAAGAGAAAAATTGATTGAATAATTGATTGATTTTTTTAGTGATCCAAATTTACTTCGAATTGATACCAAATTACAAACAAAATTATCAAAACAAATCAGTTTAATTTTATTGTTTCACAAAGCCCCATGTCCCTGCCAATTGGCTGTGGTGCTGAATCTTTTGTATTCAGCACCACAGGCCAATAGACAGCTCAATAGTTAACCCTAGCTTGCCTTTTAACCCTCGTATTTAACCCTAATATAACAGTAATTGAGCAAGATTTGATTTATTGTTGTGTTTTTTTTAGTGATCCGAATCGATCCCAAATTACAAACGAAATTAAAAAACGAATCAGTATTCAAACAAATTCTGTTTCAGACGAAATTATTTTCAAGCGAAACAAATTTTTCAGCTGTGCACACCACTATAATATACTATTATATTAGTATTCTATGTGCAATAATCATCGGTGTTGCTAGAAGCCTTCTATAATGGACCAGATGTACAGTGAGAACTACCTAGGTTTGTGTTATAATTAAATGAGGTTGATAAGGGTTTGAATGATATATTGTACAGACTATTTTTGCTACAATTTATAAAGAAACTGATATTTCAGGGAATTGTGAAGCACTGGTTTTTATTCTTTCAAGTTTATGTTATGTGATATTTTATAATTTAGCTTAAAATGTTTATATTGTCAATATTTGACTGACATTTTTACCTTACCCATGTTATATAGCGAGGGTATGCGTAATAAAGGGATCACCTTAGTTTTTAATGAAACCTAAAGAAATATGTTTAGAAACTGTGACGGACCCCTGGATACCCTGACTGGGTATCTCCGCCAAGAGGTGCTTCCTATATTATGGACCTCCAAATTGCTTCATAGGATTCCCCCAATAACCAGAGAGAAACGATTTTGGAAAAACCAAAGATTGGATTTATACAAACTTGGGCAGACACTTTTAACAACTCTTAGGGACAATCCCCCTGTGATACACTCCCTGAAGAAAAAGCAGGGGAAACCCAGACTGGGATATTCCCAGAAATGACTCACTCAGGCCCTTGGACACTTCTTACTTAGTTAGCTGGGTGGGGGGGGGGCAAACAGTGAACAGATGTACATTGAAAAACCCAATATATTTATAAGATCCACCAACTCCGAATTCCTCGATAGTCTGGTAGAAAAAGTCTCTTTTTCCACTTAGCCAGGTGAGAGGGCAAAGGTATGCGAAAACAGCGCCACAGACCTGGCTACCTTCCACGCCCTTATGTCAGGGATCATGCCAGCATCCTGACCCCTGAACCAGTTCATGAAGAATGCTGCCCGGTAACCTGCATTTCAGCAACCAGCATCCAGCACTGAAAGGGGTTAATTAAGTCAGCACCAGGCACGCACACAACACACACCGCTGTCTGTCCACAAAGGACCCCTCCCCATTCAGGAACTCACCTCAGTATTGAGTTTTCTCCCAACCAGTTCACTTGTATGCCCGTTTTCCTCTATTGCTATCCCAGTGTACCAGACCCCCCTGCTTGTCTACTGGCCATCCGCTTGCCTGATCCTTTTGACCCATGCACCAATATCACCAGAAGCTACCTACTCCAGGTACTTATTCTTGGGTGCCCTGCACACCGGGCTCAATACCCCTGAACTTGGGTTCCACCATGACCTGTGCCAGGTGCCACCCTGACACCTTACCAGCCACCATTTCCTCCAGAAAACATAAACAAAACAAATGAAAGTGGGATCCACATGAAGTGCTTAAAAGATAATCCTTTATTTCATCATTGGGACAGATTAAAATGACGCAATATTTCGGACCCTCAGGCCTTAGTCATTAATCACAATCCTTAATTGCCAGTGGTTCCCAACCTTGGTCCTCAAGTACCCCAAAAAGGCCGGGTTTGCCAGATTTCTGAAGCACAGCAGTGGTGATATGATTTGCTGCTCAGTGATTGCAGTCTTCAATTACCAAAGGTAATACTTAAAATCTGGCCTGATAGGGGTACTTGAGGACCAGGGTTGGGAACCACTGTTCTGGGGCTATAATTCTAAACAGAACCTTAGTGTTCACCTGTAATTATTTTTATTTTGTGCATGCAGTCTTCCGTAGTAAACATTCTTTTTCAGTGAAATAACCCTCCAACAAATAGCAAACTCCACACCTTTGCACAGCAAAGTAAGGCAGCGTCCCTCTCTGTATCCAGTCTTCCTGACTGGCTTGGTCTCCTAGAATCATCTGTAGGTAACACACTATAAACCCCGCTTAGGCCATTGAGGCACAAACCCCTGATTATAGAACACCTGGCCTGAGCTAGAAATGTTCCAGAGACCACAATGGTGGTTTTAGACGGTATATTTAACCCATATCAGTGCTGGCCTGATATACCTCCCATTTATCACCGTTTTAGTGCTTGAGTCAAAGTACACAACAATACTGTAGGATTAAGCTTTTACTGGATTAATTTATGGATTTTCAGGGTAGTCAATGTACTATGTATTATTATGTCCTTCTTGCTTTCACAGCGTTATTTAAAAATATTTCAATTAAAATTGTAATAGGAGTTGGCTGTCTTTTAATGTTTAAGTATGGCTACTAGTTTGTACTTAACCCCCCCCCCCAGGCTAAAACTTCCCCGCCATCCCTGTATACATTAATATAGCGTAGGTGTAATAATAAATAGTACCTGTGCGGGCCTTACATCCACTTTGGGAGATTCCAGAACTTGATTCTGACTGTTGCACGGTGAACTTCTTTTTGCTAAAGGAAATATATTGAATAAAAGGAATGTAACATGGTTCATACGATCTACAAAAAGGTGAAACATTGGGGTACCTTTTTGTTTCAAGCCCCTTGCAGCATTCATTTAAGGCGACACATTAATGCTACTACTAGGCATGTGTGCTTATATTTTGATACCTGTTTGAGTTTATTCACGTGTTAATTTGTAATTTTTTGTCACATCACATGCATTGCATATATGAATGTGTCTTACTATACACCACATTATGGGCTGTATTACAAAGCTGTGCTAACTTAACCAGAGCTGTTGTAAACTTACCAGAGCCATTATTGTCTATGGAGCTGTTAAGTTTACAATAGCTCTGGTTAAGTTTGCACCAGCTTTGTAATATGGCCCAATATGAGCTGTCCAATACCTAGAGGCTATATATCTATAAACTGTGGATATTTTAAAGATATGAATAAAAATGTTATAGAATACTTTCGCTCTATTTTACACATGTAGCTGGGTGTGAATCACAGTTAGAACAAGTGCACTATATGTAATGTGTCATTTCTTTGTATATGTATATATATATATATATATTAGTTGTGTATGTTCCTAACAGGTTTCCATACAGAAAAAAACCTTTTTAGCTGTCCAGGATCACTTCCAAGTCAAAGCAAACTGAAAGTCCGTAGCAGGTGTTTATCTCAAGAAATAACGGCTAATAAATAACCAATCAGTCACAGGCGCTATAACTAAAGTTGCCAGATCAGCCATGTTTTCCTGGACACATATTACTATTTCATGCACAGGGAAAGGTGCCGCCCTGTAACATGTATAATTAATTTGCTGCAGGAAGGAAATCAACGCAGGTCACCTGGGATTCTGGTTTGATTTCTTACCTGCTGTATATGGATTCTACATGCTGTGGAGTTGCATTTTTCATGAATACATGTGGAAGGAAAGCATAGCCGTTCTGGCAACCCTAGCATAATGCATCTTATCAAATCTAGTGGTTTAAGAGTAACAATAACCAACTTAGCCAAGTGAATAAAACAATGACAGCCAGAGTAGTCCGCATACCAATGAACAATATACCTGTTATGATGTTACGAATGGGTTTCACCAGTGCAGTGAAGGCAGGAACTTCAGGATGTCTGTGCTCCCACATTGGTTGCCAAATCACCAGCCCACTTGCCAAGCGAAAGGTCAGGTCTGATTCCTAAGTAATAATGTAGACGGCATGTTTATAATTCTACACTGACAGAGCCCAAAACTATAATAAACAAATGGCTTGATTATGACTTTTCCAGACCCTCGTTGAGTCTCACATCATTCTTTTTAAAGGCGTATTGTGTAGTCACTAGTTACCTTTATCCTGTGGACCAAAGGAGCGAACAGGAATACAAATAGCTCCACTGTGGCCATGGAATTCTGTAGAAATATTCTTCTATTGTTTTCTTCCTCCTCATTGGTGTTACTTTGCCTCGACAGTCCTGGTGATGCTTGATTTTCTTGGTTGATAAAAGCTCCACTGCCTCCACCCCAACTGGAACTCCGATCACTACCAAATCGATCATTGGTGCAATCTTGTGGAGCTTCCAAGAGCATCCAGTGAAGGGTGTGGAGCAGTTTAGTTTCTGCCACACCAAGCTTATCCTGGTGTCCTATGGATAACAAAAAGCACAATTTTTTAATTCAACTTAAAGAGCGTGAGAGGAGTTTAAACAACACACAAAAAATCAAAACCTACCTAGTTTGTTTCTGTTGGAGAGAAGTGTGGCTGTACAATGCAACACATGTGGCAATGCAGCCTGCACCAGTTCCCAGCGGGTGATGCTTTGGATGGCTTCAGTTAAGGCAGGTGAAAGACCATGCAGCTTGTTCTCAACCAAGACTCTCTCAAATGACTGCAGGCAAAAAAAATGAATTGACTATAGCTCACAAGGTATGGATAAAATAGACAATAACAAAACACCAAAGGACTTATTCAAAGAGCACCGAATTGGCCACCTAATTGCACCAAATGGTGAATTTCCACATATGGTGCAATTTTGCGGCCATTCGGCTATTCATACGGTTGGCGATTTGCCAAATATTAGCGAATTGCCAGCGAACACGGTGAGCTTCGGCGGCCGTGAAATTCCCCATAGAGAACTAATGGTTAATCTATTCAGAGGATGCAGAACAGCTGTCAAAAGTTGTCAAAATTTTCGGTGGTTTCTTTTGACAGGTTTAAGTCTTATTTATTTATTTATTTTTGTAATGTTTTTGGCATTTTTCAGGATGTTTTCGGTGAAAATTTTTATTCACATATTTTATTTTATCATCCTTTACCCCTGGTCGTCGGCTGGTCGGCTTTTTCTGACAGTTGGTCGGCGGTCTGTTTGGTGGGTCGTTGGCGGTTTGAGGATCGATTTGGTGGTTCGCTGGCATTTTTTAGGGGGGTTTGCATCTGCTTTCAGTGGTTTTTAGAATCTATTTTGTGGTGGTTTGAGGATGCATTCGGTGGGTCGAATCGGGGACCCTCCGATGAATGCTGAATTCACGCAGTGTCGGCGAATTAAGGGTGCCAAAGTGCACTGAACTTTCGGTCCTCTATAAATAACTCCTTGTCTAAAATATGTCACAAAGATAAAGTTACTTAGGCATTGAGAGACATAATGCTATATTAACATTAGACTCTGCCCATATACACTAATTTACATAATCAAAATAGCATGGGGCGTAAATGTGCAGAATTATATGTAATATTACCTTAGTTTTATTATTTTATTAGGGGTTCTAATATTTAATATGTGGGTAAAAGCTTCTTGATCCAAGGAGAAATCTGACGCCAATCTGGGGTCAAGAAGGAATTTTTTCCCAGTGTGTTGCATATTGGCGAGCGCTTCAGACTGGGTTTTTTGTCTTCTTTTGGGTCAACAGCAGTAGGTGATGTGTGAGAGGCTGAACCCGATGGACGCATGTCTTTTTTCAGCCTATGCAACTATATAACTATGTATCATTTATTATATGTATTCATAATATATAATACATCCTCTGCTAATAAATAAAGTAACTGTACATAAAACATATGAAAAGTTTCAACAAAGAATGGTAGGTGAACAGGAATCATGGTACCCATAGCACCCTTTCCCAAATTTTCATTACACCAAAGTAAATACGACATAAGTAAACGCTTTTAGACATGTTGTATATTGGATTAAATGGTTCTGTGCTACATACCACGCAGGAGGCTTCATACTGCTTGCCAAGCTTCGGTCTCAAAAATGCACTGCAAGAAATAGAATATGCCTCTGATTATGCATTTAGACACAGGATACTGTGGGTTTTTTTAAAACTTGATAACTGTAAATTTTTAACAGATTGAGAAGGGTTATTATGATATGAAGGCTGAAAGAGTTAAATTAATGGAAATTCTCAATCTAATATCATTATAGTCTTATTGGACTATAATGACTGATGGGTAAGGTTTCACATTAACCAAGAGTGTGACATCCAGTCTTACAGTTGATTTAGAATGTGATTTTCACAGTGATTGTGCACAGGGGAGAGCCGAGACCAGCCACGGCACTGGGGCAAAAATTAGAAATGGTAGCCTAGCCTCATTTCACCCTGCTTCACCTCCTATGCCTCTTTCCCATCACTACCCACCCTCTATGTCCTTCCCCATCTCACCCCCTTCCAAAATGCTTGAAATATGGACACACAGACATTGATAGATACACTTGTACAATTTGAAAGGTTGTAGTAATGACAGTGAACACACACTACGTGAAGGGGTGCTGACCAACCACCAGGCCCAGCATCCATTGATTGCAACCACAAAAGAAACTGAGGTTGATCACAAGTTTATGAATGTTACCCCTTTATAGTGGCACGCAAAATGATATTGACAATGTTTTGGTCAGCAAAGGGACCTTTATCAAGTTTACTGTCGGCATAAACATTGACTAAGAAACTGACTGAAACACACAAACAATAAGAAAGACCCTGACTGACAATGACAGAAACACTAAGGGCCCTATTACACTGTTCGTGCACAATTTTGCGCGTGCGCAAAAATGCATTAACGCGAGGGGAAAAACCCTTTGCACTGAACGTCGTATTACGACATTCGCGCACAAAATGCGCGTTAACGTCTAACGCGAGTTACCATGCGCGACCGAAAGTTCATGCGCGCATCCCATACTTAAGATTGTGAGCGCAAATGCGTTCATGCGCTGGTACGCGGCTGGTATTACAATTGATGCGCAAATTTTTACAAACGACGTTTGCGCGCATAATTTTAACGTCTTTTAAAAGCTGGTGGTAAATGTAAATCTGAACGGTCTGTCCGAAACCAAATACACCAGCATGAAAAAAAAATACAGCACAGTATAGTTACACATTCTACACATACCCAAACAATAAAATTGAGAGGTTGTGCGTGTTTTTATTATTGCTGCAGCATATATACTCAGATTGATTTTGACTGGCGCAAAAACTGAACGGGAGACAATTGTGGTTCTTAATTCTGATTGCCCACCGATTTCTGTGTGCATTGTTAATGTGCGCGTTTTCGCGCGTAATTTTTTATGCGCAATATTTTTGGACAGATGAAAAAATGCGCTCGGATTGTAATACCAGCGTTTATTTACACACGTTAACGTTTAACGCTGCGCGCAAAGGACGCAAAGACGCAAAGACTGACTAAGACACTCAGAAACTGAGACACTCAGAAACACTGGCAAGACACTGTCAAACACACACACAGACCCTGACAGAAACCCACAGACAATGAGACTGACAGAAATGCAAGAGACTCAGAAAGCACTGACGAAGACATACATACTGTCAAAGACATACAAAGAGACAACGATGAGACAAAGTCACTGACACTCATACACACCAACTTTGCCACCAAACACAAACACTTACAACCCCACAATGATAGCCCAACACACACACTGACGCCATCTGCAGACACACAGGGACACCTGCCACACACACCATTTGACTGCTCCCACATGCACACACACACACACACCTCCTGACAGATGCAGACATATCAGTGAATCCCAGATTCCCTGTATTGTGGCATCTCTGTGTATTATGGATAACTAGGTGGAAAGCCTGCCCAGAGGGCAGTCTATTGTTGTTGTCGCCAGGTCAGAATTCAAGTCCACATAGTATTTTTTTCAATGTCCTATCCAAGAGTATCTCTCTATATAAATACATTTGTAACACGTCCATCGCCATCCCATCCACAACAGGAGGGCCGACTGAGCAGCTGTGATGGGTGCGCGCACAGCTGACAGCGCATTATAAAGGAATTTATATATTAGAGTAGGTTCCTCTTGCCTCTTAGATTGTAAGCTCACGGGAACCAGACCCTCAGATTGTAAGCTCATGTGGCCCCTTAGATGGTAAGCTCATGGGGCCCCTTAGATTGTAAGCTCATGGGACCCCTTAGATTGTAAGCTCATGGGGCCCCTTAGATTGTAAACTCATGGGGCCCCTTAGATTGTGTTGGGCTTGGGCGGGCATTTTTTTTGTAGCGTATACATTATGCGTATATTTAATGGCACGTGGTATGCATGGCATGGCAGGCTGGTATTTAGGCACACTGGTATTATGAATGGCAGACTGGCATTATGGCTGACAGACTGGCATTGTGCATGGCAGACTGGTAATATGGCTGGCAGACTGGTAATATGGCTGGCGAACTGGTAATATGGCTGGCGAACTGGTAATATGGCTGGCGAACTGGTAATGTGGCTGGCAGACTGGTATTGTGCATGACAGACTGGTATTGTGCATGGCAGACTGGTAATATGGCTGGTGAACTGTTAATATGGCTGGCGAACTGGTAATATGGCTGGCAGACTGGTAATATGTCTGGCAGACTGGTATTGTGCATGGCAGACTGGTAATATGGCTGGCGAACTGGTATTGTGCATGGCAGACTGGTAATATGGCTGGGAACTGGTATTGTGCATGGCAGACTGGTAATATGCATGGCAGACTGGTAATATGGCAGGCCGGGCACGGAGGAGATGGTGGCCGGGCGCGGAGGAGATGGTGGCCGGGCGCGGAGGAGATGCAGGCTGGGCACGGAGGCGATGGAGGCCGGCAAGGAGGAGATGCAGAAAACAAATCCGATCCATTGGAGAGGCGCTGTGCTGTGCGCCTCTCCAATGGATCGGATTTGTTTTGTCCCTCTCGCACGCCGGCTGTGCGCGTGCCGCGGCCGTTGGATGCGCGCGCAGCCAACTGCCGCAGGTTGCGCGCGCATGCGCAGTAGGGTTTTGGCGACGGACACACCAGCCCTTATTGTTTTATAGTTTAGATACAGACATGTTAGTAAATCCCACACTTCCTGATTTGTGTCCTTTCACTAGTTGTGTGCACTCCCTAATTTTGAACGTGGATCCTTATGTGCCCCTCCTTTTGCATATGGTTCTTAGAGTCACTGGATGTGTTCATTTTGTTATTATGGCTGCCATGCACCTTATAATATCCTGAAAATGCTTGTCAGCTTCCCAAGTGTGCTGCTGGGACCTCTAGAAATGTGGTGCTCCCTTAGTTCAGTGGTCCCCAACCTTGGTCCTCAGGGCCCACTAACACAACAGAGTTTAAAGGGCTATGCATGTCTAGAAAAATATATTAATTGACATTTAAACACTTTTATACCTATAGACAAACTAGAATAAATCAATAAATGTTTTAAAAATGTTTATTTTCTTAATTTAAACTTTGTCATTTCATCTTCTCTGACGATGCCCCTCAGCTAGGGGTGTTTCTTCACCTCATACTTCTTGAATATTCTCCGCCATAACTTGTATGGACATTTTGTTATTCTGCCTCTCCCATTGTACAGCGCTACAGAACTTGCTAGTGCTTTATGAAATATAAATACCCGTGACTGTATGAACTAACACAAGCTGTGCAGCTCAGGACCTCAGACTGGGGAAACCGAGGAACTGAATAATAGCATCTCTGCAACTGTGAAAGCAAAACACACTCACCTGCTGACTCGCTCACACACTCACCAGCTGACCCGCTCACACACTCACCCGCTGACCCGCTCACACACTCACCCGCTGACCCGCTCACACACTCACCCGCTGACCCGCTCACACACTCACCGCTGACCCTCTCACACACTCACCTGCTGACTCGCTCACACACTCACCAGCTGACCCGCTCACACACTCACCCGCTGACCCGCTCACACACTCACCCGCTGACCCGCTCACACACTCACCCGCTGACCCGCTCACACACTCACCCGCTGACCCGCTCACACACTGACTCGCTCACCCGCTGACCCTCTCACACACTCACCCGCTGACCCTCTCACACACTCACGCTCTCTCACAAACAGACTCACACACTCACCCACTGACACGCTCACTTGCTCTCTTTCATGGTTTACATACTCACTGTCTCACTCAAACTCCCTCTCACAGTCACTCCTTCTCACTGTTTCGTGTGCTGTCTGTCTCTTGTGTGCGCTCTCTCACTGCACCTTTTCTTGTGCTTTCTTTGTGTTATCTTGCCATCTTTCTCTCTTTACCGTTTCTTGCTGTGTCTCTGTGCTTTTCTTTGTTGTCCCTCTCTCTGCTGTCTCTTTTTCTCCCTGTGTGTATTGGTTTCTTTCCTTCCCTGTCTCTGCAGTAGCTGGGGGTAAACGTTCAGCCACACCCTCCCCTCAGCTCACAGTGCAGGAGGGAGGAGGAGCAACTCAGTCGCACATGCTCAGTGTGTTTTATTTTATCTATACCTAGGTATACACACTGATTGGTTAGCTTAAAGTGCCTCCTGAGGTGGGTGTGGAAACACCAAGAAAGAAAAGTAGGTAAATATGAAAAAGTATCATATTTACTTGCTTTTTATGCATGCTGAATGACACTACTGACTCATTCAAAAGGGATAGCATGTTTTTAAAAAAGCACAATAGCAAAGCATGCATGTCCCTTTAAAGATCACCTTGGGGAAATGCAGACTGAATCCTGCAATCATTGAGCAACAAATCATATCACCTGTGCTGTGCTTCAGATATCTGGCAAACCTGACCTGTTAGTGGGCCCTGAGGACCAGGGTTGGAGACCACTGCCTTAGCGGCAATGAGTGGGTGATGTGGCAACCATCTGTAAGTTTGCAGGGGACATGACAACTTCCCCAGTTTGCTGGCAGGCCTGAGTTTAATTTTCTTTACTTATTAAAATATTATTTTGAAAATTGTGTGGAGAAATAAAGTGTGTGTGTGTGTGTGTGTGCGCGCGCATGCATTTGGGACCCCATGTGTTGTCAGTCTGCTTGTGATGAAGTTACAATTCAGCACCTCTACTGCAGGTAATTAAATACAATCTCAAATTAAGCCCATAAAAACAGTACTCAATCAAACTAGCAATGCAAAGAAGGAATATCTCACAGCATTGGTAAAAATTGCATAGTTTGGGTAGAAGTGACGGATATATTCCAATACATTGAGGTGTTTTTTTTAAATTAGTAGAATAATTATGTATTTCCAAAAATTTTAATAAAGCAGAAATTGAGGTTTTTAGTTTGGACAGAGAAGAGCTAACTAGCAATCACACCACAGGAGCAACACTAGATCACAATGCTCCTGACATACACTGAGGCAGGGAATGGAAATTAAAGATGACAGTCTGTGTGGGCTGTTAAGGCTGGGAGAGAAAGGCTGGGAGAGAAAGGCCTGCAGCCTGGATTATACAATTGCAGGAATACATCAGAGAACTGATTTTTGGATTTCATCTCTTCTGATCTGCATGGGAGGGGAGAGATTATAATTGAAAGTTTTTGTTGTGGCAATGAGAAATGGAACAGATAAATGTATATAATTTGTGTGTGCTTTCCTCAGTACATAACCCAGGAACAGCAGGTGGGGGAGGGGGACATTTGGTCAGCAGCAATGTCAGTGCAATGAAAGGAAAATGCAATTTTGTTGTAAGGGCAGAAAAGAAACTGGGAATGAGATCATTCAGAGGAGGGATTTTGTTTTATGGATGCAGGGTGCATACACAGATTACTTTGATGGTTGTAATGTGTGTATGGCATTGAAAGAGTAACAATATATCCGGTGGGATTTTATCTTAAAAAGGGGTGTGGAGGCAGTACATAGATAGATAGATAGATATACAGAGAGAAAGACAGATATACAGAGATCGATAGACATACAGACATCCCCCTTCATATTATCCCTTACCCCTGATAATGTCCATGGACTTGCCCATTCCCTGGAATATATGTCCCACTACCCCCCCCCCCTCCACCCCATATAGCATATAACCTCCCCATATGCTTTGGCAATGCTAAAATGTATTTGGTCCTGCCAATAAAGCTTATTTGAATTGAATTGAGATAGACAAACAGAGATAGACATAGAGAGAGAGAGAGCAGAGATAGACATACAGAGAGATATAGATATACAGAGAGAGCTAGACATACAAAAAGTGTGAGATAAACATACAGAGAGAGACAGAGAAAGAGAAATAGACATACAGAGAGAGATATAGACATACAGAGAGAGAAACAGAGATATAGACATACAGAGAGAGAGACATACAGAAAGATACAGAGAGAGACAGACATACAGAGCTATAGACATACAGAAAGCACGAGCATGAGATAGACATACAGAGAGCGAGAGATATACAGAAAGAGAGAAATAGACATACAGAGAGCGCAATATAACTAAAGAGAGATATAGATATACAGAGAGAGAGAAAGAGACATACAGAGAAAGAGAGATATAGACACACAGAAAGCACAAGATAGACATACAGAGAGAGATACAGAGAAAGTCAGAGATATATGAACTAGATCGATATATATATATATTTCATATATCTGAGAGATATTAAGGGCAATAAAAAGGAGAAGACAGTGAAGTATCTTGTGGCTGGTGCCTGAGGAGGGATGTGGATGAGGGATGTGGATGAGGGATGTGGAGGGGCAGGATGCATGCATGGATTATTCAGATCATGTATGGATAGTGTTAAATAAGTAACATTGCATCCTGTGCCTGAGGAGGGATTGGGGCTGGATAGCTGCTGGATAACATTGAATAAGACACAATATTTGCATCAGTGTGGGTGGAAGGAATCAGAGGGGGAAGCATAGGAGAGATCATAGACACAAGGTGATGCACAGCATTGGGATGTGGGGGATTTGGGGAGCTGGGCTCCCTGCCTGTACCTTGTCTGTCTCCATAGGAAGATCTGAATTGGTAGAGGGATCCCTCGGTGTCTCTCCTGTTCAGGACCCTCCGAGCTCTTCCTCTTCACCATGGCTGGAAATGTGATCCTCCTTCTGCTACAGCCTGCCTTCCTGTGCCTCCAGCTCCAATCTCTGCACCCCCCCCTTCACTCTCCCTTAGCTCTGCACCCCAGCCTTAGCTCCCTACTCCCCCAGATCTCTGCTGCCCTGACCCTCCTCTCCCCCTGCAATCTGCTCCCCCAGCCCTCCTCTCCCCCAGCCCTCCTCTCCCCCAGCTATCTGCTTCCCCAGCCCCTGCGCTCTTCTCCCCAGCCCTCAGGAAGATGTCTGCTCCTGTGATGTTTTCTTTTCAGCACCACCTCCTGTGGACAGCGCCTGTGACTGCCCCCAGCGGTCAGAAGGTGCTACAGCAGCTCCACTCTATACCAAGCCTGAGCTTGCTATGAGATGGATCATATCCTATCTCTAACGTCATCATTCATACAGTATATGAAAAGATGTATTTCCACCCAGATATTTACCATTGGATTGAAGAATACAGATACACTCTGAATTTCAGCCCCTAAGAGTTTGGCAGGATTCCATTTGTTTAAGCATTACTGCAGCAGGCGCCTGCACTGCACTCAGGACACTCCTCTGATTTCCACAAATCATTTTGTATAACACTATTTTGGTGTTTAATACACAACAATGGAAGGACAGACTCTGAAACAACTGTACAATAACAGAAATTAGTAACACGACACTATCCATATATTTATTTACGAAGAATGCAACAAATATCTAATTTATTGGATAAAAATCCCACTGAGATTTTGTTTAATAAGCAGCAGAGTATATACTGGTATGATGTGTGAGGATAGATTGAAGGACCCTGGTTAAGAAATGATGGAAATGTAGAAATCAGATCCATTAGCTCAAGAGTCAGCAATCTTGGCCCTTAGTAGTTTTGGAACTACATTTCCCATGAGACTCAGCCAATCTAATGAGTAACTGAGAATCATGGGAGATGTAGTTTCAAAACATCTGGAGGGTCAAGATTGTTGCCCCTGTACTAAATAATGGATAATTTAAGGTTAATAGCTTGCTTTATCTCTTACAAGTTGAACAGCTTGCACCTTGAGATACTTGTATCAGCACTGTTTCATCTCTCTAATCTCATATCAATATTCTTAGTTCCAGAGAAAGTCTGACACTTTTTGACCCGATAGGAGCAAATATGAAATAGCCCTTTTTGTGACAAAAAATAAATACAGTAATTAAACCCCATCCCATCACTTTTATAATCATATATAAATATTTATTGGTAATAGACATGTGCACAGCACAAAATTTCGTTTTGAACTAATGGATTAGTCCTAAAATGCAATTTATTTAGTTGCTAAAGAAATTCGTTTTCAGTTCTTTAGTATGAAAACTAATTTCATTAATCCGAAAACTAGTGGATACAATCACTATTGTAGTGGCTCCTCAGTGGGCTGAGATTGCTGCTTGTTACAGTATCTCTCACTCTCAGCACAATGTGGGCCATATTACATAGTTGGTGCTAACTTAACCAGAGCTGTTGTAAACTTCCCAGAGTCATTATAGCCTATGGAGGTTTTCAGTTTACAACAGCTCTGGTTAAGTTAGCCCCAACATTGTAATACTGCCCCGTGTCAGGCAAAGCTGTTACAGTAACTGACTGCTGCTCATCACAGCGCTCAGAGTTTCAGTAAAACTAGTAAATAATATTTTTATATATAAGAGGTTAGAACAATATTATTTCCTTGTTTTACTGAAACTCTGAGCTCTGTTACAGTCAGTTACTGTACCAGCTAAGCCTGATACATTGTACTGAGAGATAATGTAACAAGCAGTCGATCTCCACGCTCACAGTCACTGGATTTAAAGGGCTAAAAAAAAAAAGGCTCCTCTCTGTATAATGTTTAGAACATCCTCCTGCATTAATTAATACCCCTCTCTGTATAATGTATACAACATCCACCAGCATTAATTAATACCCCTCTCTGTATAATATATAGAACATCCTCCTGAATTAATTAATGTCCTGCTCTGTATAGAACATCCTCCTCAATTTATACCTTTCTCTGTATAATGTATATAACATCCTCCTGCATTAATACCCCTCTCTGTATAATGTATAGAACATCCTCCTGCATTAATTAATGCCCCTCTCTGTATAGAACATCCTACTGCATTGGCATGTGGAAGGTGCAGAACTTCGGATGTTGCGCTCTTAATTGCTGGTCTCCTTCACTCATCAATGTAATATCACAAAAAGGACTGAAACTAAAATGTAGTGCATTTTATTTTAGTTTCTTTCGTTTTTTGTACTGAGCAGTTTCGTTTCTCTTGAGTCATACGAAAACTAAATTATCCCAAAATTCGGACTAAATCATTTTAGTACTAAAACGAATGCACATGTCTAATTGGTAATAATCTGAGAACAGATACAATATAACGGTATAATAAGATTATATTATTGATATTAATTTAGTCCTTAAATGTTATCTACTCCATGGTTTAGCAAATTGGCCTCAAGGAAGTCTCTCTCCTGCTGTGCTGTGTGTGTGTCTGGCCTTACAGATCCTTGATTCTCCCTCTACAGTCTGTAATGAATGCCTGTGCCAGATTCCTCCACCTCACCTTCTGCACCGCTCGCACCTCACCCCGTTGTCAATCTCTACACTGGCTCCCTGTTTCCTTTAGAATCCAATTCAAGATACTGGTGTTCACATACAAAGCTCTCCATAACTGCACCCCTGCCTACGTGTCCCTTTATAGCAAGTACATCATCCCAACCCGCCCACTTTGGTCGGCAAATGATCTGATGCTATCAGTTCCTCGTATCCGCACCCCCAACTCTTGCCTTCACGACTCCTTCCGAGCTGCTATGTAATTCCTTCCCCCCAACATTAGACTTTCCGTGTCTCTCTGGTCCTTCAAGAAATCTCTGAATACACATTACTTTAAAGAAGCCTATCGGCTCACTCCCTAATCCCCCTTTGTACATTTCTTGCTCCATCTTCCGACCCAGCCACATGCACCCCACTACTTCAGGTCCTCTATTTTCCCTCACCTAGTGTGTCACCCCTCTCCTCCTAGATTGTAAGCTCTCGGGCAGGGTCCTCTCTCCTACTGTTCTGTTTGTCTAACTTGTATGTATATTTGTTATTCTGTCTCACCCATTGTACAGCGCTACAGAACTTATTAGCACTTTATAAATACTTGTAACTGTAACTGTATAGACATCCCAGTACACCTCACAGTGCATTTCATCAGCAGAAGAATAGTGCTAGGAGTTTTCGGGCACAACTCCTGTATACTACTTGTCCAGTGGACAACTGCCCAGGGGTACTCCTTTCCAGCCTTCTCCTGCTTAGTTCTGAAAAATGGAACAATAAGTACCACCACCAAGTAAATTCTGTTAGGACAGGATAGTAAAATGCAGCTCTAACGCTTTTTTTATAAACCATGGGATTTGAGGATTACCCTATATTACCATAGGTTGCATGGGGCTACTGCAGCAATGCATGATCATATGACATGCAGAAAACTGACAACCGTCACTGGTTTTGCACCCAACTCTGTCACAAGACCTATTTAATCCTTGAACCTATTTAAAACCTTTGACTGCAGAAAGCCCAAGGAGAATGTACATCCCGAGTAAGTGAATTCATATTATAAATGCAGCCATTAACCCTTTCTCTGTACCATGCCGTCTGCGCGGTGGGTAGGGTAGGCCAGACGCTGGGCGTACTGGTAAGCCCCACTGACTTCACTGGGCTGCCTCGGCCTCTCCGTGCAGTCGGCGCACGCTGTGCACCTTTGGCTGCAGAGAGACAGCCTGTACTCAGGCCGTACCCTGCAGCCAATGACGCGCGTCGACTGCGTGGGCAGGTTGAATCAGAGGCCTGGGACGGCACCTGGGGCCATGATGACCTGTCATGATGGGGTAATTTAATGTCAGGGCACGCTTATGCAATGTATGGTCATATTTTGAAATTAAACCCCATTATTTCGTCCTATTTTAGGTGTTTTCAAAAATCTTTATGTTCTTGATGAAGCCGTAAGGTTAAACGGCGAAATGTGCATCGAGTGCATCCTAGCGCTGTTTTGTGATCTTTTTAATTGGTAATTACTGGTTATGTCTTGTAGGAGCCCTTGTTATTGATCTATCTATATGGATGTATATGTGCTTTTTTGAGGGGACTTCGTACTTTCTTTTTCCTTCTTTTCCTCCCTGCCATGGTCTTTTTTTGCTGAGGGTCAGTATAGAAATCATGCAGTTTTAGGGCTATATTGGGAATCTTTGCCAATATTTATGGTTCCCAATGCGGTTTATGATTTATGACTCCTTTTTAGGATTGGGATTGGTTTGCAAATATTCATGTGTACACATCCTGTATAGCAGTGTTTCCCAAACCTGTCCTCAGGACCCTCCGCCTCGCCAGTTTTGTCATATATCTGAAGCCCAGCACAGGTGATATGATTTGCTGCTCAGTGATTGCAGGATTCAGTCTGCATTTCCCCAAGGTGATCCTTAAAACCTGGCCTGGTTGAGGGTCCCGAGGACAAGTTTGGGGAACACTGCTGTATAGTATTGGTCTCCGAGACTGATCTTTTTTTCGAGTTACCCAAGGATCTCCGACACCCATTTTTGGTCTACATAGAGGCACTGGAATCAGTATATTCACTTGTTTGGATGTTTCTAATTTCACTTTTGCTAAATTATTCTTTTTTTCTTAATATTTTCCTTTATTGAAAAATAGATAAATGTAATGTTCTCCACACACAGTCGTGTGGAGGAGTTTTGATCTTCGTGTGTACATTTATTGCATTTGTTGTTCAGATTGTAGGTTTAATCCCGGAGTCTATCAGGTGTCTTCCCTACCTTGTGTGACCGATCGGTGCAATACCTTTATGCTCTCTTTTTTTGGTCAATTGCATATCATCAGGAGGCGAAAATGCACACATGAAGATGAAGTTGCTTGAAGATTCCTCATAGCGCAAAGGCTGAAAACTTACTAGGAGGAAGGCCGACAGCGAAAGAACAATTGCATATCATCATGAGCCGATAACCCTTAGCAGCTCACGGTTACTGGGTCTATGCCATTAGCAGGAGGATATTTTGTCCATGTCATTAATGGACAAGAATATTGGTGCGATGGTCATAGACTTATGCAGCAATGCAGACAAAATGCATAGTAGTTACACTGACAATAAAGGTTTAGCCAGATTTCTCTCTTTAAGGCTGAAGTCTGGCATATGGTCTCTGGCGTCTAAGCAGCTGACAGCATGAGATGCATGTTTTTCAGTATATATAATTAATTTTGTCCTGCTACTGGGTCTGCATTTTTCAAGGTGTAGGCTTATCACAACAGGATAGCAAATGTGTCCTTTATCACACAGATGTCCTTCAAGATGCGAAAATTAAACAACACCTTCATATACACTAGACCTCCATGGGAAAGAAAAAGATTCCCATGCTTGTAAAGTGTATTGAATGATAACTAAAAATGTCTTGGTTAGTCAAATGGCCACAAAGAATCCCTGTAAACTCCTAGGGCCAGATTACAAACATCATGCTAAAACAGGGACGCTAAGAAGAAAAACCTGCGCCTGCAGGTTTCTCCTTGGCGTCGCTGTTTTAGCGTGATATTACAGTGCAAGCACTAAACCAGCAGCCTGCACGGTAACACGGCCCTAAGCCGAGCGAAGCTCGGGGCAGCGCTAATCGCCGCCATGAGCATCCACTCCATGGAGTCCATAAGACTTCATTGAGGCCGACGCTGCTGGTCACATGACCTGCAGGATCTCGCCTCTTTGACTTTTTTCCCCAGTCTCTCTCTCTGCTCCTGGTGGCAAGAAGAGGTGGATGGAGCCGCCGTTCTCACCGCGTGATGGAAAGTGTATGATCTTTTAAAGGGTTTTTTAGCTGGTGAGAACTGATTCTACAGAAGCGGAATCAGTTCGCACCAGGTTCTAGCTGTGGTAAACATTCGAGTTAACCGAAGCAGGATGGTAATTCGCATTAGGACTTTGCACTCCCTATGCTTAACATGGGGAGCGCAAAGTACAGTAAGCTTGCGTTGAAAAGCGCAAGATCCAAATTGCTAACAGGTTTTTTAACCTGTTAGCGTCTGGATTGCAATATGGTTCGCCCACGTAGGGCCACCAGGGCTAACGTTAACGCTCACACAGGTGAGCGCTAACGTTAGCATTAGGATTGTAATATGGCCCCTAGTATTCTCATGACTAGGGATGGGCTTCTGGTTCGATTCGAACGTGAGTTCGAATCGAACATCGGCTGTTTGAGTGTTCGGCGAACGCCGAACATTATGGGATGTTCGCGGTCTACTCGACCGCAGACATTCCATAATAAAAAATGCCTGCAAAATGCGTTCACAGTTCTCCTAAATGTACCAGCAGCTACCGGTACATTTAGGAGACCTGTGGCTGCAGCCCCACGGCCCCCGTGCCTTCAACCCTCCTGTTCCTCCTCCGTCCGGCTGCGGCTCCTCTGCCCCA
Organism: Leptobrachium leishanense; assembly: GCA_009667805.1. Lineage (NCBI taxonomy): Eukaryota > Metazoa > Chordata > Amphibia > Anura > Megophryidae > Leptobrachium > Leptobrachium leishanense. The sequence goes on along the minus strand of CM019069.1, from coordinate 66,670,075 downwards.
CGCCTTGTCTTCATGCTGACTGAGCCCTGATTGGGCAAAGTCCTGCACCTGACCTGGACTTTGTCCAATCAGGGCTCAATATTGAATTAGAGCCATGATTGGGCAAAGTCCAGGTCAGGTGCAGGACTTTGCCCAATCAGGGCTCAGCATGAAGATAAGGTGTGGGGCAGAGGAGCCGCGGCCGGACGGAGGGGCAGACGGACCGGAGGAACATAAGGCCGGGACAGCAGCAGGACAGGTGAGGTATGGGGGCCGGGGAGCTGCAGCCACAGGTCTCCTAAATGTACCGGCAGCTGCCGGTACATTTAGGAGAACTGTGAACACATTTTGCAGCTTCGATCCCCATTGGGTTGCATTGTGTTCGAGTTCATATTCAAACATTTGGGCTGTTCTAATACGAACCGAACACAGGGGTGTTCGGCCCATCACTACTCATGACTCTCAATCTACTTCTAACATCTACAAACTGTAAAGCATGGTGGCTCTCCATAGATGCAAAGGACATTATGGACAGTGTCTTGGGAGGAGGGGGAGTCATAGGATCAACTAGAAGTAGTGATGGAGGAAAATACAAGAAAAGATGGACAGATTCTATAAATCTGAGAATATCAGTTCACAAATATAATGGAACCAGTTACCTTAACAACTAGGACTATAATGTTTACAGTCTACAAAATAATTTCTGTTAACTGTGTTACATCAAGTATACTGGTTGGAGAAATGTTTATCCTATGTTCAGCTGGTTTTGTCAGCTCCCATCATGCAGCTTTTTGTATGTTCAATCAAACAATATAAATGTCTTCTTGCATCAGAAAGAGAAATGCTATTATTCCAGTAAAACCAATTTAGGGATAGGTTCCAAGTCAGGTGTAAACTTAACCAGAGCTCTGGTAAATGTGTCAAAGCCATTAAAGTCTTTGGAATTTCTAGCCCTTAATGAATAAATAGTGCCTGAAGTTTCTTCAGTTTTTTTCCCTTTCGATATTCCAATTATAGAAGGTGACACTGAATGCTGAAATGTGTTATCTACATTTAATCACAGTACTGACAAAAAATGCTAGTATGAAATGATTAAAAAAAATCAATTATAGTTGCCACACTTTGGGATAGATTCTGAGCCAGGTGTAATATCTGTCACAGCCATTAAAGTCCAGGGAAGTGGTAAGATTTCCAGTTTTCACTGTATTTAGAATCTAGCCCTGGTATCTAGTCCTGCTCTGCATGCCTTGTTAATGATTTTACGTAAAAGGAATGATCATGGTTTTTAGTTTTGCATTTTGTGGTGTTTTTTTTACCTCTCCTAGTGAAATTTCTTTTTCTTGGAGCTCCATGATTTAATCAAACCACATCAACAAAAATAACTGGCAAGTAAGACTGTTAACTGGAAAATCTCGTTTTTCCTATTGCATCGCATTGGTGTATATTTCATAACATCAATTCCCCAACTGAAAGACAACTTACCTTCTCAACGTTCTTCGCTTGACCAATAGAACTTCACTTTTTGAGCATGACTACTGTATCTTTACTCTGGTCAAACGTTATTTCATACATCCCCCCCCCTGGAAAGACCAGTTTGCTCATTTTTTTTTTGTTTGTTCTATTTCTGTTCTTTTTTTACTCTGGGACTTGTAGGACTGCAGCTCACCATTTTCATCACTAAGGAAACAACGAACTGCAACGTTGAACCAGTTTCAGATCATCTCCCTGTACCCACACCCCAAACTCTCGCCTTCAGGACTTTCTGAACTGCCCCCATCTTCTCAACCCCATTGTGCCATAACCTTACCCTTCTCACACACGCACACCAACTGTGCCTCTGCATCTTCTCTGATGCCACCATTATGCAACTGTCCCATCCATCTCAACCCTTGGTGCCTCTTTATAAGCACTCCCTCACCTACTGAGTATCTAGTGGAAGCCCTTGGTGCTGAAAGATTTTATCACAGTTTATTTTAGGCCAGGAGCAACAGCTCCAGTAGCCCATATGCCTTTGGATCGTTATCTTAAAAATATAGGGCCCTATTCCAAGGTTGGTGTTAAGTTAACCAAAGCTGTTGCAAACTTAACAACTCCATAGACTATGGGCCATATTACATAGTTGGTGTTAACTTAACCAGAGCGGTTGTAAACTTCCCAGAGCCATTATAGTCTATGGAGGTTTTCAGTTTACAACAGCTCTGGTTAAGTTAGCACCAACATTGTAATACTGCCCTATAATGGCACTGGTAAGTTTACAACGGCTCTGGTTAAGTTAACACCAACCTTGGAATAGGGCTAATAATTTTTTAACTGTATTTCTTTATCCCTCCAGAAATCGTACATTATGTCAACATCATTACAAAGGAAGTGGGAAGAAGATAAAATATCTTTCCTGCATTGGTAATAGCGGTTTATAAGTACTATTTAAGACAAGGGATTTGAAGCGCCAGTTTGTAAGGAAATTTTATAGGTTTAGGAATATTTCCGAGGACATTTATAATCATTTCAGCCATTAACTGCCAGATAGTATTGAATGACATTCTAAAAATCCTCTGCACATCTACCATATTAAAGTTTCGCTCTATAGTCAGTATTTTACTGGAACGCTGGTAAAATGTAATTTAACATAATCTAGCCAGGTAAATGAATGAACGTTAGGTTGTGCATTCAATGTCTGTGTAACTTTGGCTTGCAGCTTATTCATTTTTATCTCCCAAACCTCCATGTGGTCTCTGATTGGCTGCTACCTTGGCGAGTAAACCGTACAAACCAAGTACTATTCTTTGTAGAAGATTTTATAAAGGAAGAAATGGAATACAGACCATGACAAGCGGTTTTATTTTGCAAAACAATCACTATACAGCAACAAATACAACTGCAAATTGGATTGAAAAACATGAACTACCACCAGCCATTCAATAAAACATCTCCCTATGTTTACAGGCTTCAAATATATCAGATAAAAGCACAGGTCATTAACAGAACGCTGCGACCCTCGAATCCCAGCCAAGGGTATGCGTATTGGTCCCATTTCCCCTTTTGCCAAAGTTGAAGTGTTGATTGAGAGGTTTCCCAGTAAATCATACGTTCTCACCAAGGACCGATAGTCAGCTTAACTTCATTTGAAATTCGGAAGTGACTTTCCTATGTGTTGGAACACAGTGAAGTTGGTACTGTGACAAATGCTTTAACTTAATTTAAACCTAGAGCCGGTTATGAGAACATTAGCTGCTGTCGAATATGTTTTCAATGAATCCCATCATCAGCAAAACACCTGGAACCATGATCCACAGTAACATCCATATCAAAGGACAGACACTATTAGTTTCTAATAGTAGGGATTGATAAGTATTCCAAGTTATCAATGTGATGCCTGAATGGCTTGAGCATTCTATTATCACGTATTGTAAACGATGTGCCTTCCTGTACAGGGCAGATCTGCGGTCACCTTTCACGCCAGCCTCTCTACATCTAAATGAATGGTCAAATTTTAATGGCGGACTTTAAAAGTCAAGACAGATCCATGGTGCTATTACAATGTCTTTTTGGTATGAAGTAAATTTATAAAAGCATAGCCAAGTATGTCTGGAACACATTGTATACACCTATCTCCACTATACAACTCATCTTCCCTTCATGTCATATCCAATCTTTTCTCCATCTACTCATGGGTGTAGGAACTGGTATGGATGTGGAGGACAAATGCCCTCCAAGGTACCGTAAAGGATTTGTGCAGCTTGTCTGTCTGGGATTGATCACTTGTTGTATAGACGACGCTTATGCTTTAGTTTACCATCCATTTAATTCCCACACTTTCCTTTTCTTGCACTGCCATACCAGGAGAAGCCTATGCCTCCACCCAGATTTTATGGCATTCCTACACCAATGCATCTACCTCTGGCCATTTTATTTCACTTTGCCTTTCTTTTCCTTTCGACTATTAGCATAGTCCAGTATACAGCGTTTGATGAAAAGTGACCTAGAATTGCTGTAATGCTTGTTTATCTGTTAAAAGGTTTAGCAGAGCTGCCTCCAGGGATACATGGGAAAATACTTCACGGGCTTGGAATAGAAGATACACGTATTGACTGGGGACTCACAGCAGTTCTTCATTTCACACAGTGGTCTTGACTCCTTTATGGATGACTTATTGCCTTTTGAACACTATCTTGCAATGCCATTCACCTGGGATTTTACGCATACATTAAATAACTCCCGGTTAAGATATTCTTTATATTGCCTACAATGTAAAATGGAATGTAGATTATACTGTGTATATACAATATAAAACCTTGAATTCCTTTGATTTATACCTTTAGTGATTTCAGCTCGGTGGACTTCAAAGCCACAGAAACCGTAATGTATTCCGATGAAGAACTCATTAGAATTCAGAAAGGTGAAAAAAGGTTGTTTTTTTTTAAACATATAGAATATCTATTCCCCTCTTAACTTACCACATCTATGCTAAACAATTCATACCAGCTATAAAACATCGACTGTCTTGACTATCGATAATTAAAAAAAACATTATTTGAGCAGAAAACACACCTAGCTTTAGAAAGAAACCACCTGCAGACAAAAATGATAATAATGCTGACTATGGGTTTTACCGTGAACCAGTCTGCACCGGGTACCACTAAATCTTGCTGGAGCTAACATTTTTAAAAATCACCGTCCCGTCCTCCCCCTACAATTTCAACATTAAATTATTCTCACTAACATACACAATTAGTACGGTGCGCGACTAAGAATGTAGCACACTGACTGACAGCTCTGTTTAGCAATATGCACATCTTTTTATTCTATATACTGACCTTGGAATGAGATCAAGTTGAGCTTTTTGGCACTTTAGATTCAGACAGATACACACAGTTGATATGTAAGGCTACCTACAGTAGATTAAGACTAGTCCCATCACTCCCTCGGTTACAATGTATTACGTGACAAAGAGGGTACCTATAAAAGACAAGCTCCTCCTAACAAGGTTAAGGATTTTCATGAAGGAATAACTCCATGATCTGAGTCTAGCTACTAAATATCCAAAGTGGCCAGTCACTTCACGGAGAAGATGGCCTTTTGGATCAGGAACCTATAAAGCAGCCAGAACAAAGTAGAGTCACAGTTGTAAGCGACAGGCTAAGGAGACCAGGAATATGTACCTATAGAATAGTGCAACATAATAACTGAAAGCCTTTAAATTCCCATCTGAAAGGAAATAACGGACAACTTTTGTTTTAGAAAGAAGACTTTACGGATATTCACCCTTACAACGAGAGGACTTCTGCCAATTCCTAAATGACAGGTTATTACTTTCTACACCGCTTCATGTCCATCAAAAAATGATCCGTTAATAGGTAAAAAATAAGAAATGAAGCAGGAAATAGGGATCAACTGATGAATGTAGAAAAATTCCGTATATTTACCAACTGCGTATTTAATCCACTTCTGCATTGTGAAGGTTTGTCACAATTTGTGCACACCTCATATATGTGTGTGGTTTAGCATTATAATAACAAAAAACACCATTAATTTGTACTGGAGATAATAAAGCAGAGCTATGGAGATCTCTGCAGCCAGGATAGAACATTCTGCCATATATGAAACCTAACGGATCAATGTGTGGCATGGTAATAAATCTGAGATCTGACATCTTACCTCGTCATTGCTTCGCTTATTATTTCCTATCATCCTACAGATTTTTATATCATAATGTATCAAATGAGGCAATACTTTAGACAGTAAAGTACATTTTTTACCTATTTACTTTTAGACTGGAGTTTGGGGGGGGGGGAGAACGTAAAATAATTCTTTAGAAAATCTCACGATACGATATGAAAAACAGTTTGTACCAAGGTCATAGTTATGGCCAATGAGTATAAAAATGGATATTTGAAGTTCAACTTTAGCAAGAAGGGAAAACTGGCAAAAGAGTGGGAATGTGAAAGAGAAACCTTAAGGGTTAAAATCCAACTCGTACAGCAGCCCTTTTAAAATCAGAAGTGAGACAAAAAGCACAGTCATTCACAAAACGTCTTTTTTTTTTTTTTTGAGCTTCCCAGGATAAAAATGAAAGTGGAACAGAGACAGCCAATGGATCCTAGGGTCTTGAACAGAGCAATATCATGCTAAAGAGCACTGCTGTTTGCTTATTTTTGTTTTCTTAAATTTTTTTTCTTTTTTTGTTTCAATTTATGTATTTTTTTTTCTTTTGATTTAATTTTTATATAGGAAAAAAAAAAAATGAGAAGCTTTCCTAACATTAAATTATGCCTACCTAAAACTGCGTTACCAAGTGTTGCAATAGACACAGATACTGTGAGTAAGAAATGGAATCTTCAAGTTTATGAAAGGGCTTGGAAAAATGAATGAAAACATGGCCACAGAGAAATATATACATATACATCTAGATTAATAATACTGTATCAAACAAGTGGAAAAAAAGGGATCGGAAATGTTTGCCTATGCACAAAGCTACGTTCTGTTTTCTTGATCTCTGCTGCCTGAAGGAGTGCGATGCGCTGTAAAGCAATGCAGGCCATCTGAGCAGCTACGAGTCTAGCAAATATACAGGGACTAGTCATAAAATAAACGTTTTCGACTGCTCCTTAATAACTCGCGTATCCCCAATCTTCTTTTTAACCCCCCCCCCCCCTCCTTAGAGTGGTGGCACTTTCCCTGTTATACAGGAGTGGCCAATCACAAGCTAAAAAGTAATAATCTGTGACAACTCACGTGTAGCTCTTGCACAGCAGAAAGCATCAATGGTGGTTATTAGCCTAAGGGGACTGATTTTGATGGAACAAGGAGCGGACCACTATCAGAACTGGACAGGGAGATGGGCAGTCTCGGACTGCACATGGCTCTTATGCAAACTTTGCTTGGGTGGTTGGCAGGCACATGTTGAACTTACACCAAGTATTTTACGGGCTCCATGCAAGACTAGTCAAGAGCAGTGATTACAACTTGGGTGATGCTTTGGGAATACCTTAATGTGACGTTTGGTCTTCTTGTTTCAGTGAGAAATGATACATTATAATGAGTAAAATGACTTTTCTATATATGACCGTAGGATCATTACTCTTTGAGTAGCCTGTAGGATAAATCTCAAGGCTTTCAGCAAAATAATTATGTATGTAAATAAAAAACTATGACACACATAGTTTTTTTTAGGTAACATCTGTTTGCTGTGTAGTAAGATCTGGTAAGTAATGGAGATGTGACACCTGCTCTGAGCCCAAATCCTGCCAAGAGCTCATGCTTAAATATCATTATTAATATTATATTTCATAATTATGGTTAACTTCATACACTGCTAAAGGTAGAACACATTCATAAGCCCTGTTTGGCCAGGGCTGCAGTGACATCTTCTGCAAGGGTAGCAAGCTGTGGAGATTCTAGAAGGTTGATGCTTCCAGAAGAGGACACGTTGCTGAGTCGGCGAGGGGAGGCAAGGCTGGAGCGACCCGGAGACTGTGTGATGATTTCTGCGCCATGATCTACGCGGGCCTTAGCCGATTCTCTAAAGCTTAGCTTTTGGCTGTCAATCTGGAAGGAGAGACAAGTAATTATATTTTATATAGTTAGCAGTGCCTGAAATAAATCAATCTACATCAGTGGCAACTCTAGGAACAATATATGGGAGGCACATACGTTTCCACAGTCAAAACTGGGGGGGAGGGGAGCACTAATAATTTTCGCCACTAGATCATACCTCTGAAAAAAACCAAATAAGTATACAGAATATAAATAAGATTCCAAAACCCCAGAGTAATGTGTTGCGATGACACCTTTTTGTTGTAATAACCTGATACATAAATTCAATATTTAATTTGCCACAATTCGGCGGTTTTCGCCATCGTCCGATAACTGCTTCAGCGACTCCAATTTTCCCAAATTACAAAGACCAGTCGCTAAATAGGGAATTCACCATATTGTCGTGAAATTGATTCCCTGAATTGTGACAAAAAGTAAAGGATCTAAAGGTGAATAGACCCTTTAGATTCTAAGTTCCATAACAGCCCCTAAAATGCCATTAGAACAGGGAAATACAATAAAAATAAACAGTGTGGCGTGTAGCCTACCCATTAACCCCTAAAATGCCATTAATCAAGGGAAAACATAAAATACACTGTGAGGCATGTAGCCTATCCATTAATTTCTAAAATTCCAGTAATTAATTATTATACTTTATTTATAAAGCGCCATCATATTCCGCAGCGCTGAACAATGGGTATGATATAGACATGGTTACAATACATTGAGCAACAATTGATAAACTGATACATGAGGAAACGAGGGCCCTATTCCCGTGGGAACTCACAATCTAGAAGGGTTGGGGTGGAAACAAGAGAAGAGGACTGCAATGTGAGAGTGATGGACTGGTTGAGGCAGTGATGTGTATTAGTGAGTTGGGTGGCAGACTTCCCTGTATAGGAATGTCTTACACGAGATGGACAGATGTAGATAGTGGAGGGGTTGGTGGTACAGAGGCAGGAGTTCCATTTTAGGATGAATGCAGAGTTAAAGAGTAGAAGAGACAGGGAGTGCATTGTGCAGCAGTATGTGGACCTTGCACTTCCCTAATTCCAGTAGAGGGGAGGGGGAGCTATTGGCCAGAAAAACACTGCAGAGCTTGCATGGGAGAGACCAGAAGTCTGGGATTAGTAAAAGTAATTAGAGGGAAGGAGACAGCTGTAAAGGATGCCTGAAATTAGAGGCCGGTCCTGGGTGGGGGGGGGGGGGGGATGGGGGGGGGGGGACTGATCAGTGTTTGAAAGAAGTTTGTCCCGTAATCAAGGGAAAAAATGAAATGTATACTGTGAAGGATGACGCCTGCCCATTAACCCTAATATACAACTAAACCAAGGCAAAAACGAAAGTAATACACAATGTAATATTTAGTCTGACCATTAACCCTTTCACTGCTGAGCCATTTCTACCCTGTGAAAAAAATTTGTTACATTTGTATTTTATTATTTGTGATTTTTACTTTACTCTGATTATGGTCATGTTGGGTACCATTGGAAAGGCCAGACTCTGCCCTGAGTGATTTCCTGTCAAATGACCCCGATGTTTGTTGTGCATGACAGCTTTTTTTAACTTTTGTAAAAATTTGTACAGTTTCATAATTCCCAAAAGTTAACATAATGTTATGAGTTCTGAAGCCTCTTAGATTGTAAACTCTTGAGCAGGGTCCGCTCTCCTACTGTTCTGTGTGTCTGTGTATATTGTTATTCGGTCTTACCCATTGTACAGCGCTACGGAACTTGTTATTGCTTTATAAAAATTTGTAACTGTAACTTAAGTCAAGAAAATATTGAGCAAATCTCCCCAACAACCGGGATACCAAGCAATAGCACAAGAAGCAGGTATCTAATATTAGAAAACCCTCAATGTAGTACATTCAGGGTTATTCAAAGAGATCCGAATGGCTGGAGAAAGGTAACCGAACGCTGAAAATCAGCGTTCGGTTACCTTTCTTGGCCATTCGGCTATTCAGAGAGCAGGCAATACGCCAAATCCTGGCGAATTGCCTGCACATTCGGTGCCTGTTCGAGGGCAGTGAAATCCCCATAAAAAAGCACTGCTTCGGCTATTCAGAAAGCACAAACCAGCAGTGAAAGGTTCCCGAAATGCCCTGCCATTCGGTGGTTTCATTCGACAGGTTTATTAAGGAGAATCCCATAGGCTTCAATGTTAAAAATATTCCCGTTTTAATTAAATATCTAATAAACCGTTCATTATAAAATTCTGCAGTATAGCGTCTCTTTATTTATAGATTTTTTAGGATATTTTAAACATTTTTCTGGATTTATTTATTTATTTTTTAAAAGTCTGATTTTATTTTTTTTAACTTTACTTATTTTTTCTGTAACAGCCCTTTTTATTATCATTCCCTGGACCTCATATGTAAATTTCAGACATTTTCCCTCAGTAGTTTCTTTGCAAACAGCGTTTCACTTTTCAATCATTCATGCAAACTGTTTTCCTAATTTATTCACTGCCTTCTTCTGCGGTGATGGATTTTTCCGGTGGCTTCGCTGCGTGTGATCGGCTCCTGCTCAGGTTTTTCTGGCGTCTTCAACAGGTTAATCCAGATGTTTTTGTGGGTTTTCGGCGTGCATTCGTCGGGTTTTCTGCAGCTTTTCCCTGCACTTTGACAGCCCTGTGGTGCTTGCTGAATACACCGCAGGGTGGCCGAAAAGGGAAAGCCTATTTGCACCGAATTGAAGAGAATGAAAAGTCACTGAACGTGCGGTGACTTTTCGATTCTCTTTGAATAACCCTGATAGATTATATAAATACGAGGATTACATATCATGCAAATAGCATTATGAATAATTTTATATTGCCAACTTCAATAACATTCCCTTACATTTTTCAGTTACATAATGTATCTGCTGTTCCTTTGAGCTAATTGCTTGTGATTTTATCACTAAATGCCATCATATGGCTTCTTTTTCAATATCAACTTCATCATTGTCAGTGAGTCTATCACAGTCCGTCTGGCACTGCCATCTGGACGTTCCAGGCTAATTATATATAAGATAAGGACACAACCTGTAGGTCTTCTAAATAAAACCGCATCCGTACAAAGGTCTCATTTAATCACCACACAGTTCCATCTATGCAGTGATGTAGGCCAGGGATTCAAATATTTGCCAAATGGAAACCTACTTTAAAATGCAGAGAATTAAAGTTTAGTGCATGTCCTTATGCTTACCTTAATGTTACCGCCTCCTGGAATATGGTGAGCGTTATCAAGCGACCCAACCTTTGCGTGTGCTTTCTCCTTGAAGTCTAGTTTAACGCTTTCAATCCTCACATTCCCACCACCTGCACAAGAAACAAAAGCGGCATGTTCTAAAAAACGTGGAAATACCGTTTTAGTAATGAAAAGACAACACAGTCTAAATATATTGCTTCTTACACCCTTTTATACTTTCTTTGTAGTGGAGGTTCTCTTTCGGTTTGCACATTTTTGTAACACTATTTTTTTATGCGTTCTTGAACCTCTTATTGATGTTCTTTAAATGTAATTATTAATTAGAATTATTATCATCATCAAAACTGTTCATAACATACACATATTGGCTCCCAAAGGATTGTAAAAAGTTTTTGTTATGAAGAAACACACATCAGTATGAAACTGCATTGACAAATTTAGCTAAAGAACTGAGGGTCCTATTACAATCTTCGCGCACAATTGTGCGCGCGCGCAAAAACGCATTAACGCGAGGGGCGAAACCCTTTGCGCTGTACGTCGTATTACGATGTTCCCGCACAAAATGCGCGTTAAGTCTAACGCGAGTGACCCTGTGCGAACCCTTTTGCGAGCGCAATTTAGTGCGAGCATCCTATACTTAACATTGTGAGCGCAAATGCGTTTGTGCGCTGGTACGCGCTTGGTATTACAATCTTAGCCTAAAAGTTAACGGACAACGTTTGCGAGCATAATTTTAATGTCTTTGAAAAGCTGGTGGTAACAGCAAATTGTAACAACCTGACCGTACCAAACTGCGGATTCACAACGGAGAACGTCGATGTGCACTTTTTTTTTTACTAGATCCGTCAAAAATGACGGCCACTACCTTGTCTGCCGTCAAAACGTACGTCTGTTGTGCGCAGTCCGCACAAAATGACAGACTCGCGTTAAAAATTACATTGCGCTCACTGATTTCTGCGAGCAACGGTACTTTGCGCGGATTTTTGCGCGTCGGTTTTACGAGAGCAATTTCCCGACGGATGAAAAAATGCGCCAGGAATGTAATTCCAGCGGTGATTTTCGTACGTTAACGTTTAACGCTTCGTGCAAAAAAACACACGTTTAGCGTGCGTTTTTGCGTTAAGAATGTAATAGGGCCTGGAATGTTTGTTTTAATCAAAATTTGAAACAAAGCGGTTATTTTCTTTGCAGTTGTTTGTATTGTTAAGCTTATAGCAAGTTGCAGAAAAAAATATAGTTTTGAATTATTAAACAAACTTAAAGGCTTCAGTTATTTTTGCTACAATAACTGTTTATTATAACTGTAAAAATATTAAATTATTTAATGACATCAAATATATAACACCACTTGTTTTTACTCTGATGATCGTGGTGTAAGCTTTTCACATATTGTGTACCTGGCCTATGGCGTATGTTCCGCAGAGATCCGCATTTGGAAGTGATGTGACTAAGGTCAATCTTCTTGCTCATGATCTGGATCTATAATGAGGATAATATGGGAATGTATTTATCGGCAGAAAAAAAGAGCAGTCAAGAATATAGTAAGCAAGGAAGTGAGAAAGAATAATTAATCACTAGAATTAAAAATGTCATTATTTGTTAGTGATAGTAAGCGCGTAAGAATCTATGGAAGCTGTAGCAAAAGCTAAAATCAGACATTAGATCCTCTACCAAGGAAAGGTTATAGTGCAAGCTTCAACTGGAGCTCCTGAGCCGTTTCAGTTGGCTTTGAGAAAGACCTGCAGGGTTATTGAGAGAGAGGTAAAAACCAGGAGAATGACTGGAGAAGTGAAAATTCTAGATCAAAATAGCCAAACCAGAAAAATTCTCCCATTTATCTCACTTTTCAGTTCGGCTATTTTGACCTAGAATTTTCACTTCTCCAGTCATTCTCCGGGTTTTCACCTCTCTCTGAATAACCCTGTTAATTCTATTTCCTTTTCTACACCATGACAAAACATAATGTACTTTGACATATTCACTGCCTTTTTTCAAGGACAGTTTTGTTTGTACTTGAAGGGATTTATATATTTTGACCTGTAATAAAGTGATAAAGGACAAAGCAACAGCTTTGATATGGCCAGCCATAAATTTGGTAATTAGGAGTGACCATGCTGTATGGTACTTTATAAGCTCGCTTGTAAATAGATGAAAGTTGATCCAAGTATAATAAATAAGACGAAGAACCCCATTAAAAATGATGATATATTTACAAATCATATTTTTGCAAGATATTCTTATCTTAGTTAAAAAAAAAAAAAAAGAACGTTCTGCCTATTGACTCTGTTCTAAGTTAATGATCCTCGTGATCTTCTGTTTTGAATGGCTGGTATGAAAGAAAACAAGACGGCATGCTTACTACCATTGTCCAGTGGTTTATTGTAGTCGCAAGATATCTTAAGTAAAAGTTGAAGAAAAACCATTACTGGTGGAAATGTTCCTTCCATGGGTGTAGGATCTTAGGGGTATGGTGGGGACAGATCCCTCCAGTTATCCTCATCGATATGTGCATAACGTGTGCCTGGGATTAAGGATTTGTTGAATGAATGAGTTTTTTGTTCCCGATTTCCCTCAATTTATATGTCTTGAAAGTGAAGGTAAACCTTAATAAAGTAAACCTTAGTATACCAATAAACTGAGCTTGCTTATCTGTAGTAATCTAATTATGTTTTGTCTTTGCACTGCTATGCATACAGTGCTCTAAGATATATTTTGGTTCCTACAACAATGATTCCTTCCTACTACAATAAACCATTAGACAATCACAGGAAAAGTGAGGAGTCTGATTTTTCTTTTTGAATGTATGTTTACATACTACTTGCACCTGCATTTAAGCAATTGCACTTGCGTCAACTGGATATCTGAATCAGAGGCGTAACTAAAAACCTCAGGGCCCCATTGCAAGAATCCATGAAGGCCCCCCCAGCGAGCGAATTTCACATTTTTACTAAAAAATTTTTTGCAAAAATCCCTGTGTACATGTCTCCTGCACTATCCAAACGTTGCTGGTTTCAAAACCTAATAATACTATAACCTATCGCCTAGTATCCCTATTATATATCCATTAGCTATGGAATTTAATGCTATGGTAATATGAATATAATAGGGATACTAGGCGATCGGTTATAGTATTATTAGGTTTTGAAACCAGTCATTTTTGGATAGTGCAGGAGACATGTATACAGGGATTTTTAGCACTCTTAAAATGGCCATACAATTTGGAAGTATTTTTAAAGAACGGGTTATGGGTCCTCATATAGATTTCTCTTGTGTTATGTTACCTCATCTAGTGTGTCACCCCTCTCCTCTTAGATTGTAAGCTCTTGAGCAGGGTCCTCCCTCCTTCTGTTCAGTGTGTGTAACATGTATGTATATTTGTTATTATGTTTCTCCCGTTGTACTGCGGTAAGGAATTTGTTGGCGCTTTATAAATGCTTGTAACTGTAACTGTTATAAGGTGGAGTATTAATTAAGATCCAGTTTAATAGCCCTCTCCCCCTTCTTTTATAACCCTTTTTTAATGAAGTTTTTTCTTTTATAGAGTTTTAACAAAATGTTTTTAGTTAGAAGCAAAACTCTTTCTCCATTTAACTGAATAGGTTAATAAGCTGACCAGACACTGCAATGAGACACCAGGAGGTGTCAGACTCATGATGGATAGCCAGACAAAAGATAACAAGGCCTCTTCTGCCTAATTAACCTTTAAGGACGAATGACAGAACTGTTCCGTCATAAATGCATTGACTTTAAAGACCCTAGGTCCTTAAAGGGTTAACAACCCACCACGGCCTGGGTCCCACTCCAGTGGTGGAATGCCAGGGCCATTCGCAAGTGCGACCTCTGTGACCCTGGTACTTACGCCACTGATCTGAATGATAACAGTAAATGTATACACGTCATACTATAGCCTATCATTCATCGACTGTAGTACCTTTCAATATGTATCACTCTCCTATCGCTCACTCTCCCTTTAAATAACTGTATGCATGCACTGTTGCCATGGTTATCCTTTATCTCTTCACACTATGTGTCCTCATATATCCTTTATTTTATCATTAACAAGATTTAAATTTAGATTTTGGGAAAGTAAAAAAAAAAAAATCCGTACATTAACGGTTTTACTACCATGTTTGAAATACTAGCTCGTTCAAAGTCAACAAGTAAGCTGTGTAGGAAGCTCCATGCAAGAGTGAAGACAGAATGAACAAAAGACGCAAAGGAGAGACCAAGTGTAGACGTCCAAGGTGTGCCCAAAACTAGGAGAGAACCTGGGCAGGATCTTTGGAATGAGCACCAAGGAAGTGGGGGAGGAGATCCCAAGTGAAAGTGTGCCTTTACTCACATGTCCTCCCCCAGCATTATGTATGAGGTTATCTTTGGAGCCACACCGAGACTGAACAGCACTATAATCAATCTTCTCATCTAAGATTTTAACCTAAAAGGAATGGGAGGCAAGTATTTGAAGTATGTGTGCACAATAAAAAGAGGTCACGTTTCTTGGAATACAAATAAAAACCATGTTCTTTGAAACCTTTTTCTTTCAAAAAAATGTCATACAAAACCAACTGCTGCTCAGTTTATATTTTTTAAAAGCGAACGCACGTAACAGGGCAATGTGATATAGTAACCTAATCGGTTTCTGCTTTTGGCCTGACCAAAATATCTGTGAAGTATTGCTATGATACAGCCTTTTCATTCCTTCATAAAAGCCCTGTGAGATCTTCTCACCTGTCCACCCTTGGGCTGGTACTTAATATTGTCTGTGGAACCAATCTTGGATCGAATGTTCTTAAGATCTGGCATGGGTTGGTTCGAAATACGAATCTGCTTGGGTGTTCCAGGGGACTTTGGAGGTGTGCGCAGGAGAGCAACTTTCTTCTCTGCATAATACATTGCAGATTTTGGTGTTCCTGGAGTACGAGGTGTGCGGGAGTAGCTTGGTGTGCCTGGCGTGCCAGGAGTTCGAGAAGCATAGCTAGGAGGTGTCCCAGGAGTAATAGCAGTAGAGCCTGGGGTAGTTGGGGTAGAAGTTCCACTCTTCCCAGTTCGACTCCAGATCGGCTCTGATCCTACATGAATGAGAGGTTTTTCTTTAGATTTAAGTTCAGATCAAAGTATCATGGGCACAACCAAAATAATAGGAGTATGCAAGTGATAGGAAAACAAGCAAAATGAAAAGGAATGTGATGTGGACCATATAGAATGTCACCAATACTTTTTATAAATTGGGCTTTCCTCATCAATGCAGTCATTGAGCGATCAGATTTCCTAAAATACCTACGTGTAGTACGTCGAGCCGAGGAGGACACAGATGTGCTGAGAGAAAAGGAGTTTTCTTCTTTATCTGCAGGAAATGTTTTCCTAGTTGGGTGGAGTGATGACGGCCTTGGTAAGGATGATCGTTTCTCTGGACTCTTGCTTGTGCCATCCTAAAAAATTACAAAAAACACAATGAGACCTTGATGTGTCCTGAACCTCGACATAAAAGTAAAGCTGATCTCTTACCAAACCTTAAACTAAATTCAAGTTGATTTTAATCCAGGTTTTATACTCTTGTTAGTATCTATGTGTTTTATACATATTTTAACAATGAAAAAAAATCTAAAGATCCATACCCGAGCTTTCATTATATTTTCCTGTTAGGTTTTTGGAGTAGGTTATAAATGAACCCAACTTTGACTCACATGAGATTTTGTCTTGTGTCTCAAAGCAGCCATAACCAAGGGTCTGATTAGGATTCGCCCTTTAAATGAGGTTTGCCTTAATGATTGCAGGTGAGCATACATTTTATATAGCTGTTCCGTATGTTAAAAAGGTACACAGGTGAGTGTGAGGATAATTACTTAACATATTGTCAGGATCGCCTTTCCGTACTCATAAACGTAAAAGACTTAATACAAAAGTGAACGTGCATGATAAATGGCTCCCAACCTTAAGTAGGACTGTTGTAGTAAGAAACATTCTATTTTTCAAGGTGGTTAGTGTATGTGGATTTTTGCTTGTTGCCAACAGTGTTCAGAGTACTAAAATGTACCATAAAGTCAATGTATAGAGTGGGTGGCTCACACAAAATGCGTTTGTACCTAAATGTGAATTTACATGAGAAGTTAAAGTCACAAGCAAACAGTATGACGACAGTAAAGGCTATAGAAGGTTATATCAAATGTGGCTTCAGGTGGAGTTCCAGTGTTACTTAGGGCAGAAGCTACATTGTAATTGTATGGACTGTGGTCTCCAGCAGCCACCAAATGACAAATTCAACAATTCTCCTGTGATCCATTTCTATAGTAAGTAATTATGAGGCACATCAGCTGCTGGCCTCTGCTCTTAATGTAAGAACCCACGCCTTGCAATTTTTTCTAATTGGAAAGACTGGACTATGAATGAAAATAAAGAAATAAATTCAGCTGACACTCACCACAACCCTGTCCCTAGATTGTCGTTGGGAACTAGGTGCCTGCTGATGGTCTGTCCCGGCTGGTAACAGATCAGGAAAAAGAAGAGAGAAAAAAAAACCACAGTATTTATAACGAGTACATGTGTCACATGCGGAGTAACCACCAAAACGGGGATTTTATTTCTGAAATTGTGAAGACTTAAACTAGACGATGCACTGGAATTTTCTTTTAGAACAACTTCTATTATTTTCTACCCATCATTACCTAGACAAAGATAATGCCGTCCTAGTTTCAGCAGTGACCATCCTTCTGTTTATACAGAGGGAACGGGAAATAAGAATGCACAGGGTCATCCCAATGTTCTAGGCAAATCTGGGTTTGTCAGCCATGCATACACATGACATACGGTTTACCAAAATTTAAATCTATGCATATGTTAAAAGAAAATATATATACACATACATGTATGTAACAGATACTGGTTTTATTGCAACGTCTTTATTCAGTTTTTGGGTTGAGTAGCTGTGCTTGCAAGTTATGCTCGTCACAAACAGAAGGAAACACAAAGGGTCCTAATCCGTGCTGTAGGCTAAAATGGGGATGCTATCGGAGAAACCTGCAAGAGTGTCTCCATTTTAGTGTTATATTCCAGGGCAAGCACTGTCTCAGCTCCTTGCCCTGTAACGCAGCGCTACCTGCAGTGATTCTTACGGTGGCACAGAAGCGCTACTGTGAGTATCACCTCCTGGAGTCCATAGGCCGCAATTGGAAATTTGCAATTCCTGGCTGCAAGCCCTGTGCAATCTTGCCCCCGCAACATCGCTGCAAAGTGATTGCAGAGGGAGACTGGGAACTATTTCTACAGTCTCACTCCCGGGGACAAGAAGCAGCAGATCGGGACATCGTTCTCGCCGTGGGATGAAAGATGAGTAATGGATTTATTGGGGAGGGGGGTTCAGGGGGTGCTAAATGATTTTGCAAAAGCCGAATCTTTTAGCAGCAGCTTTTAGATGTTGCTAAAAATTTGCCTTGCGCGTCCCTGCGGTAATTATCGCTAGCAATTTGAAATACTTTACTTATCAAAACGCTAATTATCACTGCATTACGATGCAGGCAGCATTTCTAGCGCCTGCATCGTAATATCAAGCTAAAATGGGGACATAGAAACATAGAAAATGTTGGCAGATAAGAACCTTTCGGCCCATCTAGTCTGCCCAATTACATGGATACTTTACCTGGATTTATCTTTTGTTTAGGATAGCCTTATGCCTATCCCATGCTTGCTTAAATTCAATTACTGTTTTGGCCTCTACCACTTCAACTGAAAGACTGTTCCATGTATCCACCACCCGCTCAGTAAAATAATGCTTCCTGATGTTACTTTTAAACCTTTGCCCCTCTAATCTAAGACTATGTCCTCTTGTTTTGCTATTTTGTTTCCTTTTAAATATACTCCCTTCCTCTACCTTGTGGATTCCCTTTACGTATTTAAATGTTTCTATCATATCTCCTCTGTCTCGTCTTTTTTGCAAGCTGTACATGTTAAGATCATTAAGCCTTTCCTGGTAACTTTTCTCCTTCAAGCCGTACACCATTTTAGTAGCCCTTCTCTGAACTCTCTCTAAGATGTCTATATCCTTCTGGAGATACGGTCTCCAGTACTGCACACAGTACTCCAAGTGAGGTCTCACCAGTGCTCTGTACAGTGGCATGAGCACTTCCCTTTTCCTACTGCTAATACCTCTCCCTACACAACCAAGCATTCTGCTAGCATTTCCTGCTGCTCTATTACATTGACTACTTACCTTTAGATCCTCTGAAATAATAACCCCTAAATCCCTTTCCTCAGATGTTGAGGTTAGGACTGTATCAAATATTCTATATTCAGCCCTTGGGTTTTTACGTCCCAGGTGCATTATCTTGCACTTCTCCACATTAAAACTCAATTGCCACAACTCCGACCATTTTTTTAGTTTACCGAAATCATTTGTCATTTGGCTGATCCCTCCAGGAACGTCAACCCTGTTGCAAATCTTTGTGTCATCAGCAAAAAGACATACTTTTCCATTAATACCTTCTGCAATATCACTAATAAAAATATTAAATAGAATGGGTCCAAGTACTGACCCCTGAGGTACCCCACTGGTAACAAGACCTTGCGCCGAATAAACTCCATTTACCACAACCCTCTGTTGCCTGTCACTCAGCCACTGCCTAATCCATTCAACAATATTGGAATCCAAGCTCAAAGATTGCAATTTATTGATAAGCCTTCTATGCGGAACAGTATCAAAAGCCTTACAGGCGCAGGTTTTTCTCCCTAGCGTCCCCGTTTTAGCGTGAATAATGTAATAGTGCCCCCCCAGTGTCACCAGTAGCCAGGATTTTTGAATTTCCCGGCTGCCAGTTACCAGATTGGTCACTAGTGACGAAAGCACACAGAGACCGTGTTGAAGCCACCCTCTAGGAGACCACCCACTGTAGTGAGCGGTCTTGGAGACACAGCCTATGGATTGGATCTGCACATGCACACAGCTCCAATCCATCCTTCCGCACAGGCGCTGTGGAACTTGTGTAAGTAAAGTGGACAAGTCCCATAGTGGTGCGCAATTTGCGGTTCCTATGCTTCGCAAGTTGCGCAAGAGTGCAAATTGTGCAGAAAAGCTTCAGGAACTTCCGCGTTTGGGAGTCCATGAGCTGAAGGAAGAGGAGCAGTGTGTGGCAAGGGACAGAAGGTAAGTAAAATCACCAAATATAGGAAAAATATTTGTAAGATAATTGGGCTGAGGTTGTCCGCAGCCTCTGCCCAATTATTTAAGGACAAGAAAGGAAACTATAAATCAATAGAGTATCCTTTTAAGGTTCTCAGCTTTACAGTGAATCTGGCTTCTCTTTTGTAAAAGTCCCTCACACCATGACCATTTAAATTCACTTAAGTGATTATTGCGACTAGTGTCTCTTTAAAATACCACTGGTAACGTGTGTGCAGTAATAATTTCTTGCACGTCATACTGGTTTGTAATACCATGATGGTAAACTAACCATCTCTTAACTTGCCATGTGCATAATCAAAAACTGTGTAAGGGGTGCTCAGCTTTGGCCCTCCAGATGTTTTAGAACTACATCTCCCACGATGCTCAGCCACTCATTAAGTCACCAGAGCCTTGTGGGAAATGTAGTACCAAAACATCTGCAGGGCCAAGGTTGAGCACACCTGCGGCTATGTTTTATGATTCGGTTGCTGCCATGAAACTTGAATTTGAAATAATATCCTGATTTATGAGGGTTCTTTGCCATCTAAACTACCTTTTTGATGAGTGTCAGATTATGTTTTATTAGAAGGCTATGGTGCTTGAAATCAGTGGGCTACACCAGGAACTCAGCGATTTTTAAAATATACATTTATTTAAGGACGGAAACAGGTGCACAAAATACAGTGATGTTTCCTCTAGAAAGCCTTAAGCACGATTTAAGTCTTTTTAGCCGAAACATCGCTGTATTTTGTGCTCCTGTGGCCATCCTTAATAAATATACAGGGTGTCCATAAAGTCTCTTTACAATTTCAAAAATTTATTACAAAAGCAAATGAAAAGACACATAAATATATACGTCTCATTTTGTAATAATTTTTACTTAAGTTTTTTTTGCCTCATTTAATACACCTCTATATGGGCACTATTAGTTGCACGAAGCACATCAAGACGGTACTGGATTTCTTGCCATGTTCGCTGTAGCATACCCTCATCAATGGTGGCAATGGCATCAGGGATCCTCCGCTTTAGATTAGTGATGTCCCGTACCTTTGTTCCATACGCAATATCTTTAACATAACCCCAAAGAAAAGTTGTTTTTCTTTAGTGCGACATCAATTGCTGCAAATGTTTACATGGCACCACAACTACATGACCTTCAACCAACCAAAATTTTCCAGCAAGATGGCGCACCGCCACATTGGGGACTGCATGTTCGTGGGTTCCTAAATGAAACACTTCCAGAGTGGTGGATTGGAAGGGGTGACCCAATTCCCTGACCACCTCGTTCACCAGATATCACTCCCCTCGACTACTTTCTATGGGGTTATATTAAAGATATCGTGTATAGAACAAAGGTACAGGACATCACAAATCTAAAGCAGAGGATCCCTGATGCCATTGTCACCATTGATGAGGGTATGCTACAGCGAACACGGCAAGAAATCCAGTACTGTCTTGATGTGCTTCATGCAACTAATGGTGCCCATATAGAGGTGTATTAAATGAGGCAAAAAAACTTAAATATATATACGTCTCATTTTGTAATAATTTTCACTTATCTGTCTTTTCATTTGCCTAATAATTTTTTTAAAATGTAAAGAGACTTTATGGACACACCTGTATATTTTTACAACGTTGAGTTCCTGCTGTAGCCCACAGATTTCAAGTACATGTACGAAGTGGATTGCGGATCCCAGACTGTGGCGCACCCCAGCACTAACTCGGCATTGGTGTGTGCTCCCTGTAATAGCCATGTTTTTTCTGACTTTATTATTATAAGGATAAATATCGAAAAAGCAAAGTGACAGCTGTAAATAGGTTTATTGATGTGTGTGTCGTTCTGTGTTGGCACACATGTAGTTGTATGCAGACTTTACAGTTATCAAAATATCTATTGCAAAAGGGTAAATTAAAATCAACAGGAATAAAATAAAAAAGGTTATTTGCTGGTTCATTAACCAATTTCATTGTGACATATAAAAACATGCACCTAGGAAAAAAAATATGGTTTATTAGTAGTTAAATGAGAAAACTGCTCGATACTGATCCACTCTTTAGTGAAGGCCAGACACCAAGCAGATGTGCTTAATGTATGAGATAAAAGCAAACCAAATGAAATGTGTACCATGGTTGCAAGCGGTCATGAGGTTTCCCCTAGAACAGAGACATGGATATACAAACTTCTAAGAAAGCACTAACGTCACTATGCCAAGATACAACCAATGCACTCTTATGGCTCTTGCAAGCGAATGTGATCATGAGTTCTGCAAAGAAATGAACAAGAATCCATAAATAAAACAACACACAGCATAGGAAAAATAAATGAGAACAGAAATAGAATGACACGAAGTAAAAAAATAAAATTTGCAAAGGCAATTAAATGGAAAAGATTGTTTTTCATGGAGTTTGGACGTTTCTCAGATCGAAAAGAAATTTAAAAATAAATTAAAAAAAGAGAGAAGTCCTGCAGAAATTAGATTTTGCAAGCAACGCCACACAAAGACCAACCAAAATAATGTTTGCCAGCCACATTTGCAAAAGAATAAATAAATAATAATACATATAAATATAAAAACATGAACAGAGTAGAGCAGTCACCTGCCGGCTTCCTCCTCACACAGGCCAGATGAGCTGGTCTAGACTGCTTGACGGCAGGTTTTAAAATAATTTTCCTGGAAGGGGAGTGGGGTTGAGCGTCTGACTTTTTAGACATTTCAGCTTTCTTAAGTACTGCTACAGGCAGGGAAAAGAAGAGAAAGAGACAAAGACAAAGAGAGAGAGAGAGATCACATGGTCAGGGGGGTGAGAGCACAGAATCACACTACATGCCATGGACACATTTTGCATACATGTTAAGAGTAACAACATTTTGGTGGTGGCACCAAAGCATATCTGGATAGAAATGATGAGTAAGTGATGGACCTTTTTTCCTTCTCACTTCATCTCTGGAGGTTGCGCTGGGTTCTCG
Source organism: Leptobrachium leishanense (assembly GCA_009667805.1). Taxonomy (NCBI): domain Eukaryota; kingdom Metazoa; phylum Chordata; class Amphibia; order Anura; family Megophryidae; genus Leptobrachium; species Leptobrachium leishanense. The sequence goes on along the minus strand of CM019069.1, from coordinate 66,647,251 downwards.
CTTAGTCATCTTCCTCTCAGGTGTAGACATTCGACCTCGACCTGATTTTAGCGGCTTTTCTTTTCTATGTTTCTCCACGGGTGGCCGATGCACTTCTTGCTCAACCCTCTCTTCCTTGGGAATGACTTCTATTGCTTCAGTCATGATGCTTCTATCATCATCTACACATTAAACAAAGTTAAGAAAGCAGAAGAGATGGCAAGCCCGACAAAATAAACTCAGAGACGCAAGGACAACCATAGTGATAGTAATAAGGTGACCATGTCCTCCCAAGAGTCGCCTATAATTTTTTTCCCAAAAGGCCATTATGTATTATGCTGTATATATATAATATGCAAATATAACAGAATACGTAATGGCTTTCTGAAAAAAAAGTAGCAAATTGGAGGGCAGATAATTAGATGACTTACATTTCTACGTTTTTAGTGGTAGAGCAGTAAGAGGTAATAATAAATTCTCTTCTGACAAATTAAGGTGATATAAATCAAGTGCCTATGTTTGTTATTCGAGTGTGCTCATTAAAAAAGTTAAGGAACTAATATTGTGGGGTCTTCATTGTTGATCTGGTATATGGAAACCCTTTTGTGAGTTTTGTCCTTGGGGCTCTATTCCGTCCCCAACACTAAAATGGGATGCCAATGGGAAAAACCTGTGCCTGCAGCTTTCCCCGTAGTGTCCTCATTTTAGTGTTAGATTCCCGGGCAGGCAATACCTTGGCACCTTGCCCCGGTACGCAGCACTACCCTCAGTGATACTTGCGGTAGTGCTTCAGCGCCGCCGTGAGTATCACCTCCTGGAGTCCATAGGACTCTATAGAGGGCTGCGTTGCCGTGCTGCAAGCCTTTAGTGATCTCGCTCTCATGAGATTGCGAAGTGCCACGGAGGGAGACTTGAGACTATTATCTGTCCCCAGTCTCACTCTTGGCTTGTGGCCAGGAGATGCGGCAGATCAGGCCACAATTCTCGTCGCACCTCGGTGTGAGGTGAATATTGCATTTTTTTGGGGGGTTCAGGGGGTGCTAAATGATTTTGCAAAAGCAGAATCAGTTAGCGCCAGTTTTTATGTGTTGCTAAATTTTTGGTTAGCGAATCGCTGTGGTAATTGGCGCTAGGACTTTGTAATACCTTACTTATCCTACGCTAATTACTGATTGCACTCCCCATGCTAAGCATAGGATGCGCAAAGAACAATAAGCTAGCGCAATCAACGTTGCACTAACGGATTTTTCACGGGTTTAGCTTTAGGAAAGCAATATGGGGGGGCATGCCATAAAGACACACACAGGGTTATCCAAAGAGATCCGAATTGCTTGAGAAAGGTAACCGAACGCTGAAAATCAGCGTTCGGTTACCTTTCCTGGCCATTCGGCTATCCAGAGAGCAGGCAGTTCGCCAAATCCTGGCGAATTGCCTGAACATACGGTGCCTGTTCGGTGCCTGTTCGAGGGCAGTGAAATCCCCATGAAAAAGCACTGCTTCGGCTATTCAGAGAACACAAACCAGCAGTGAAAGGTTCCCCTAATGCCCTGCCATTCGGTGGTTTAATTCGGCAAATTAATTCAGGAGAATCCCATAGGCTTCAATGTTAAATATATTCCCGTTTTAATTCAATATCTAATAAACCGTTCATTATAAAATTCTGCAGCAAAAAGTCTCTTTATTTATAGATTTTTTAGGATACTTTAAGCATTTTTCTGAATTTTTTAAAAAAATATTAAAAGTCCGATTTTTTTTTTCAGTTTACTTATTTTTTCTGTAACAGCCCTCTTTATTATCATTCCCTGGACCTCCTGTGAAAATTTCAGACATTTTCGCTCAGTAGTTTCTTGGCAAACAGCGTTTCATTTTCCCAGATTCATACAAATGGTTTTTCTAATTTATTCACTGCCTCCTCTACGTCACAGCTGCTTCGGCTCTGTGTGATTCGGCTCCTGTTCGGCTCCTGTTTGGGTTTTTCGAAGGTTAATCCAGATGTTTTTGCTTGTTTTCAGCGTGCATTCGGTGAGTTTTCGTCAGGTTTGCGGTAGCTTTTCCCTGCAATTCGGGGACCCTGTGGTGCTTGCTGAATACACCGCAGGGTCACCGAAATGCAATCGGCAAAAGGAACCGAATTGAAGAGAACGAAAAGTCACCGAACGTGCGGTGACTTTTCGAATCTCTTTGGATAACCCTGTTATCGTAGCGTGAACGCTTACTCACCAGAAAGTTACAGTTAGCATTCACTAGGGAATAGAGCCCATTATGTTTGGAATATACACAGAATATACACAAAGAAAATAAGAAATTAAAAGAAATCTTAAAGGAATAATATGTTCCAGACATAATTCCAAGGTAAAGTGACCTGCAGAGCCTTTGTATTACAGAGTGTCACACTATGACAACGCTGTTGAAATGCTTGTGGTGAGCGACTCACCAATCCTTTTAATGACACAAGTGAGTTAAAGATGATATTTCATCAAAATTTGTTCTTTTACATTGTAGCCAATTTTCCTGTTCTCGGGTTTAATTTTATTTTCACGATACATGAGAAATAAGGGAATGGTATTTATTTTGTTAAAAAAGAAATGTGCCTCCTTGCCAGCTAATCCCTGACATCCTCTTTATGTACCGAACTCATAATTATGCAGTTGTGACGGGCTTGGAAAGACGACAGCTGTTCATCGTTGTTGGATGTGCATGTGTTCGTTGCACTTGACCCGACTTGCTCATAGCAACTTTGTGAATAAATATCCACACAATATTTACCCGCCGAATGATCAAATACATCAATGCATTTAACTCATGTTATAGAAGAGGGGGCTTTAGTATTTGAAACTTCATCACTTGCCTCCGTCAAATCATTAAAATGTTTTAGCTTCATAAATGGAGTAGGCCTTTCTCAATTCAATAGCATTTTGTTCTATGGCAGTCTAAATATACAGAGGCCTTTCACAACTCCATTGAAAATATTTTATGTTGGTTTCTAAGCAAATGTATCGCAACTTCCAGGTCACATGTAATTGACATTTAAATTACCATGCAGAGGCAGGAGATGTATGTGCCAATAGGTAGATAATATTTTGGAAGGATGCCAATATTACTGGTTGGTTTATGTTTGGAGCCAATAGATATAGAATGTTGACTTGATTGTCCGACAACCTGTTTGGTTGAAGTTGGACATTGATTTTTACAGCCAATGACATGACTGATAGAAGATGATTGTATTATCTGTAGAGCAACAACTGCACATTCAGCTGACATTTTACTGAGGGAATTAACGCAGTATCAGCTGGTGGATTTGCTTTGGGTCTAGCCACAGCAACCCTTGACTACTTTCTATATTGCACTTTTCCTTGGAGACGGGCCTTCTGCTACTACTGTATCAACTGTATTAATTGTTCAACTGTACCTGCTGTATTTATGTCCAAATATATTTATTATATTCTTATCTTCATTGCTGTGTACCAATTTGTGCCTTGGCATTAGGGCTGGGCAATTTCCTCCATTTCTCCACAATTCAATTGAGTTAGACTTTGATTTTGCTTTTCTGAAAAATCGAGGAATTTGGATTTTTTAAATCAATGGAACATATGCCCAAACATTGGCAGAGCAGAGCAGCTAGGCTCGACAGGCACCTGTCTAACCTGTCGGCTCTTCTCTGTCACTGATCAGATGAACACTCCGCCAATTAAACAATCCCAGATCCTCGATTTTTGGAAAAGTAAAATTGAGCTCGAGCACAAAGTCGATTTAAAAAAAAATCTAAGTAATGGCTCCTTTGTGTAATGCTACATAATATGATATTAATAGAACAAATTTAATGGGGAAAAGAATGTACAATAGCACAAACGTCATATATTGGTACCATGTACGGTCACTTGAGGCCTTGGGATGTGCATCATCAATATCAGACAGGACTGGACTTCCACCAAAGTAAAGTCAGTGTTGCAGGAATTCTGGAAATAGCTATTATATAGGGAGCCATTCCTAGTGTAATAAAAAAGAGATTGCAATGTCTGCATTCCCATTACTACTGAGTTCCGTTTCTAGTGGTGGTCACAAGCTGAAATACAACATAGTAAATACAAACACCAGATACTCATTTGCATAGAACAACAAGAATTTTATTGTGACATCTTGAACGGCAGCATTTCGGCTGAAGAATCATACTTTGTCGAGCCTTGGCTTGACAATGGCGGACTCTTCAGCCAAAATGTTGCCGTTCAAAATCTCACAATAAAATTCCTATTGATCCACTCAAAATGCCTGTGTTCCATTTACTACTGGGAATAGGCCTTCAGATCCCCATAAACAGCCTGCAAAAATGTGGTAAATACTATCGCTGACTGTTGATCAATGATTGTGTGCATAACCCCTTGTTTATTTGTTGTTGCCTAACAAACAGTAATAATAACTGGATGCTGGCATTATCCAAACTACTAGTGGATCCAACATTACTTGATTATTATTTTTATATGTTGAGGTTTTATTTGTTAAGGAAACTCTGAAGGGAAAAAAAGTCCTACTTCAAGAAAATAGGAATAGGGAACAGTTGGAGCATCTAGGAACAATGGAAATGACAACTATCAGCTGCTGCCAACCTCAACTGAAAATCAATTGAAGTGATGTAGCAAGATCACAGAGATTTTCTCTGTGGCCAATCTGAGTTTCAAACACCCCGTTTCATGAACAAAACAAAAATTATCTTTTAAGCCGACTTACCACTTTTGTCTAGTTTGTTTCCATTTAACGGCACACTTAGGAAATATCTAAGGTGATTTAATATTATTTTAATCAGAAAATGAGAGGACAGCGACCTCTATTTACTTGAGTCGATAACTAGATACAAAAGTACAGCACAAGTCATTTATGTGTTGTTGTGACATTATCTTTGCGGAATTATAGTTGAGCAAAAAGCATTTTTATAATATCAAAACGAGAAAAGGAAAAAAAAAAATAGCACACCAACCTTGTGTGTCCACCCATGCGCTGTCTGTATCCAATACAGAGTCATCTATTGTGGTTTCATCTCTGTAGTCATCTTGTGTTTCTGTCTTATAATCAGTAAGGATAGTCTCTTTTTCTGGAGATGCTGGGGTGCAAGGAGAACCTTCTTTGTGCTCATCTCTGAATTCTTTTTCCTCCTCTTCTTCAACCTCCTCTTCTGTGCAGGGTTGCTCTTCACCATCAGTAGGTATTGTAGCTGCAAAGCGTACACTGTGAGCCACTGTTTCGCTCTCATCTACAGTGATCTGGACTACCTTAATAAAGTCATCTTCAACTGTGACAACAGATTCTATGACTCCTGTAATTTCTTCAGTGCACTCTATTGCAGGTTCCTCAGGAGAGGTTTCTGGTGCATTCTCTTGGTCTTCTGGCACATTCTCAACTGGCTCTTCTTTGAGCTCTTCCTCTACTGCATATACATCCTGTTGTAGTTGATCAACATTTTCCTGTTCTGGCATCGCTTGTTCCATTTCAAGCTCTTCCACTGCAGGTTCAATATTTTTGTCAACTTGAGGTTCAGCCAGGTCTTCCATTTGTACCTCCTCTGCAATTTCCTGCTTGATGTCAGGTTTTAAATTATCAGCATCAGAGGTTTCCTTTGGAATTTCAGAGGCAATGTCTTTTTCCTCTGGTTCCTGAGCATCTTCAGGTGGGGTGTCCTTGCTCACCTCAGGCACAGATTCTTGCACCTGCTCTGGTTCTCCACTAGATTCATAGGATTCTTCTTTATCCACTGCTTCTTGGTGAACCAAGTCTGGCTTGGCAATTTTCTCTTTCAAGTCTGTTTCAGAAAGCTTAGTACCGTCCTTCAAGAGGGCATCTTCAGAGTCATCACCAAGAGTTTCCTTTGCGTCTTTAACCATAGCAGAGTCGATTTCCATTGCTTTATCTTGAGGGTCACTATCTGGTTCCGGTTTACTGATCTCTGTTGATTTTATATCAGTTGTAACTTGTTCATCTGGCTGTAACTGATCACCTGTTTCGGTACAAAGATCTAAAGGTTTTTCTTTTTCTAACAGTTCTAATTTGTCTGTCTCTGACAATACACACACTATAACATCAGCTTCTTTATGTTCTGAAGGAGTTGCAGGTACTAAATCTTTATCATCTCCAGGAACATATTGCTCACTGCACTTTTCACCTATAATTACAGGTAAAGCTTTTTCATCTGCATCAGTGGTTTCCACAACAGACTCGGTGTTTCCTGGGTCAGCTTTCAGGTCATCCTTTATCTCAGAACTTTCCTTCACTTCTATCTGCTCCTCGTATTTTTCTATGACTGTGTCAAGCTTATTATCGGATACCTTTTTATCTAGATCGGACTCCCAAGTTGGGGTAACTGGTTCACTGGGAGGGTCTTGTCTTTCTATTCCCAGTTTTTCGGCTGCAGCTAACTTGACTTCTATTAGGGATGGGTCTACACCAAAACCTTCATAAAGGGTGGACATTCCTCCAGATGAACCCTCACTGTCCTGTACTGGTGAAGGCAGAGGGACAGTGTACTTATTAAAAACACAATATCCCAGTTCCTCTTGTTGACTGTCTGCTTTTACAAGAAGTTGACTTGCTTCAGTAGGAACCTCACCGTGCTGGATAACAGCACTTTCATCAATAATTATCTCGGATGGTATGGACTTTCTCCTAACTGTATCAGAATCGCCACTTCCTGAATCTAGTCTAGATCGTGATCCAGTTAAATCCAACATTTCTGGAAGGTCAGGTGCCATAATTGTGCCATTTTTATAATAATCTTTTGCTGGGTACTGGGATTCGCACAAAGGCTCAAGCTCAAACCTCTCCTTTTCTGTGACTTTCTCTGTCTCCACGATATCCTCAACTTCTTCCTGTTCCAGTTCTTCAGGAAATGAAGGTGTTTTCTCTAAAGCTGGTGTAGTAGCTGGTAAGTCACATTCATCTCCTTCATCTAAACTCCCACTTGTATTTGAAAGTATATCAGTTGCTAGGGGTGAGAGATCATGTGCACGTGCATAGCTAAAGCCTAACGCTATAGAGTCAAGACATGACATGGGAAGGTTTATTGACATGCTTCTCTGTTCGATAGCAGACCTTCCCCCAAGGCCTAAGCTTCGACTGAGGGTGAGGTCATCCTTATTTTTGCTCTGGTATTCAGATTTGTCTGCATAGATATTTGGATCTATAGTAAATAACCTGTCTCCTTTAGCAATGTTGGATTGCAGCTTTCCAGTTGTGAGCGTGCTATATCCAACTTCTTTTGCTGAGGTAGTAACTTTCTCTGCAGAAACTGGTTCTAGGTCATCATTTTCTTCGTCTTCATCTTTAGCTGTATGAAGGGCAAAGCCAGTTTCCTTAACGTTGCTTAGCTCATAGTAGCCACTGCTTTGTTGAACATCACTTTCTACATCTTCTTCCTTCAGAGCAGAAGTCTCAAAATAGGTAGACATTCCAGACTTATCTTCTTGCAACTGGGTAGCAACTTCCTGTTCAGGAAACTTGTCATCTTTTGGGCCAAGTGATTTAGATGAATCTTCATGCTTTTTATCATATGTATGCTCTATGTCGACATCACCGGAAAATGTTTTCTCACTTAATGGACAAGAAGCACTTGGCACCTTGGATTCAGTCATTGCACTTTCTGTTATATTCTCGTCGGATTCTTGGCATTTATCTTCATTATTAGTATATTTGAGAAGATCGGCTTCTTCTCCCTTTGCCTTGGTCTCAGTAGAATGTGTTTTCTGCGTCTCAGATTTATCATCCTTTTCCTCAATGTCACTTAAAACTACTGGGGCATACATGTCATCTACTGCCAGTTTTGAGGGTGTCACAGGTTGTTGTCCACTCTCTGTATAAAATGTATCATCCTCTGATTCAACTATGTCATTTTTGTGATCCTTTGAATGATCTTTGGCTACATCAGACTGAAATGGTTCTACCTTGGCTGTGCCTGTAGTATCTTTGTCAAATGGATCCACAATTGCCAGTGGTGAATAAGAGGCAAGTTCAGTTTCTTTACCATGACCTTCCTCTGCTACACAAGGAATTTCATGTCGACTTGAAGAATAACCATGGAAAAGTACATCCTCCTCACTGCATTCCTGATGTGTTGAAAGGTCTCCTTTCTCATTTATAGAAGAACATTTTATTGCATCATGAACCATACTTTCTTCTATACTTTTTCCATCTTTTGGAATTTCGATGATCTCTTGGTTGTCAGCGTCAGAAGACGTTTCGCTTAGTGGCTCTACTGAAAAGGCATCAACTTTTGAGGACTTGTCTGCTGTCACAGTGCTTGTTAGACCTTTGTCATCTTGATCAGATTTCTTCATGTCTTTCTCAGATGCAAACAGAGGGGTATCTTGTTTTGGCTCCTCCGGTGCATTACTTGTAGTTGCTGGTATATCTTCCACATCTTCCACAACAAGAGGAACTGAACCCGTCTTTTCTTGTGCGTCTGTCTTCGAGGCTGTAAGCAAATCTAAAGCAGTTTTGTTTCACCGCGTATTAATAATAAATACACAATTTTACTGTATGCAATACATAATTAAAACATGAGCAGCAGTTGGGAGCAGCATGTATATGAAAAGCAAAACCTGTAAAACAGAAGCGCAAACCCAATACACTGTAACCTGCTTAATGGACTATGTTTTGTATCTTAACATGTCTTTTTTATATGATCTTTACGACTTGAAGAAAATTAGATGACTATATTCATTAGAATGCATTTTTATTTGCATTTAAATGATTTGGGGTCCAAAATGGAACTGTGTGTTTTCTTAATAGTTAGAAAATCGATACGATTTTTTTAATTTGTTTATTCTATGGGCTGTTTTAACATGTCCGTTGATTCAGTTTCTAAATATGAATACAAGGAACTGTCCCCAGGGAACATAACAAAAATGGAAGCATCCTTTAATTGAGAAAATGTGTGTAAAGTAAAAATGACTGTCACATTTTCATTACACAGGTCACACTGCATTTGCACAAAAATATTAGAAAAAAACTGACAGATAACAAATCATTATATGCTTGTATAACAAGGGAAACATGGTTTTAGGGGTGATGTGTAAGCTGTCAAAAAATATAATGTCAGGGAGGGATGGGAATTGCCAAAACCGTTGCTTTATAGGACTTTTTGATTTAAAACGGGGTCTAATTTGGTGGTTATTGGGCCATTTCCTTATACGGTATAGTTTGAGACTGAGTGATACACTCCAGATAGCGGATATATTTTTTGTTATGTTAAAAACTGAAGAGTAGATGTTATGACAATTGTAAACTAATTCCAAAGGTGACATCTTCATCAGCTGCTACATTTTAGATGAGATTGTTTCCCCATCAGAGCTACTGTGCACTAGATTGTGCAAAATGGTTCTTAACTCACCATAGTTCATTGTATTTAAAACATATCTAGATATTCAAATGCTATAAAGTTGATTCAATGGCACTTTGGAAAAAACAAAGCTCAATTGCTGCTTATATACTGTAACTAGCCACAACAAAGGAGTACTAGGGGAAAAGAGGCTAGGTGTGAAGCCTACACACTCATCCCCCCTTTAGGTGTGTACACCCTTATTCCGGGGTCAGACGAGAGTTTTTTAGAGCAGAAGGAACATCCGTGAGAGTGGACGTTCCTTCCACTCTGATGCACGTCTGGCCACCTCGCTGAGCGTAGTTAGTGTGCTCAGTGTTGTGATCCTCCTATGGAGGATCGCGCTTTGCGGCCCCGTCGAACGTGCGTGATAGCGCTTCGACGGGGAGGCTTGCAGCACGGCCGCTGTAGCATGTACAATTTGTGCGCGTGGTAGAGCGTGCGGCTGGCCCAGTCAAAGTGTCACAATGCTGCGACGGACATCGGGAAGCACGTCAGTACGGGCGTACATAGTATGATCGTCTGACCCCGGCATTATACACAAATAAGGTTTATAAGGTTTCCTGTGGTAGTCTCTGTATGCTGTTGCTGATGATATATTTGTCTACTTTTGTCATTCCCATGAGAATTGGGACAGAGGAGGTGTGTACGTCGATCTTCTGATATAATATTTTGTCTGAAGCGCATTATCCTGTTCAAGTTGTGTATATTTATGCAGATATTCTGATATAGTACTATCTACACATCATACTTCACCCTGAGCCAGAGAACCATTTTCCCTTCTATCAATCTTTCCAGATTTTTTCTATATATGTGAGATTTTATTACTGTATGTGCATTTTTCAAATAAAATTATGATATATATATATGTATATACTTTTTCTAATTTGTGTATTAAGTGTGTACCTGCCTACAGGGGGTATGAGTGTGTAGGCTTCATACCTATTCTCTACTCCCCCTAGTACTCCTTTGTTGTAGTTTTAATCCCATTTGGGTATCATTATTCCCTTTGTTGGTGACAGCACCATTTTGGTACAGTTATCTTTGTTCTCGATACTGTAATTAGGGATCAAAATTTAAATTCCTAAAAGGTACTATCCAGATTGAAAAGTTACTCGCCACTACTGAGCACAAGTGGCCAACAACAAATTCCACAATTGCAAAAGGGCAAATTTCCACTAGCCCTGCTTAAATTATCCTTCTCCTCAGGCGAGAGGAAATTTTGAGCCCTGCTACATACTTTCGAGTGATGTCACACTCACGATTTTTCAGCTAATTTGAGAAAAGCATTGTATATCCACAGCTATCTGGCGAATAACGTTTTCAACAGAAATCTCATATCACATGGGCACTGTTCGACTGAAGTATTGTAACCATAAAAGGTGGCGTTGGTGTCCCTGATGAGCAGACCCAGGCGAAACGCGTGTCGGACGTGCTCATATTTTTATTAACCCCCCTTTTTGTGCGGCTGGGTGCATATTGGTGCCATGAAGGCTTGAGACTTCTAGACAATCATTAAATTGAGATTTGGGACATGGTTACAATACCTGACAAGGTTATCTATGGGCACCCTTAACTGATCTTAATTCAATCTCTGCAGCATTTTTTCCAATCTGATGAAGGGGTGTGTTTCTCTCATGTGCCATATTGATCAAATTGTCCTTGTCTGGATTATCAAACCACTTCCGACAGGGAATATATATACTGGTTCAACGCTGTTACTGCATGCACCCTATTGTTTATTTTTACAATTAGTAAATGCAAACTATTTTTTTGACAGCCTACACGGAATGTGTAGTGCCTAATTGCGTTTGAATATGGATATGGCACTCCTGTGATTTATATCAACTAATATAGGCTGGGCACAACGTATTGTGAGGATACAACATATATGTATGTTTTTACTACATTTGATGTTGGTGTATTGTCTCAGGCTTTATGCCTATTGTTTTTATGATTCACTCCTTTCTGTCTTGTGTATTTCTGTTATATATTTAATAAATAGATTTTTATGTATTCACTATTCTGTTCACTTGTCTTTAGATCATTGTGATCTTGGTTGTTTTAACCATAAAAGGTATCAATGTAATTGGGATCGGGAATAAAAAAAATAAAAATAAACTTGTCCCATAGCAAACACTTGTTGATTAGACTGGATTGGGGAACAAAAACAAGGAAACTGAAGGCTTCTACGTTTTAAGATATCCACCACACATACAATAACAGATAAAGTTACAAAAAAATAAAAATAATAATTTAGGCAAGGAGAACAAACTCATAGCTGCAATGATAGGGCAGCCAAAGACCGCAATGGATGGAAGAAGACATGCTAGAGTTGATAAAGTGCAGAAGGTGTTGGTAAAATAATAATCACGAAACTCAAACATAAAACAAACGAAAAGAGATTCGAAAAAAATGTTTATATTTAGCTTTTACATGGAAAGATTTAAAATACAAGTTAAGGACTAAAAATAAATGATTCAAAATAAACAGAGTTATACATTTATCAGCAATGTGACTGGCAAACACATCCAATATGACAAAGAAAGACATGACGCAGTAGCTCAGCAGCAAAGCAGTTGTATCATGGCAAAGTAACCTGCAAGCAAGCTGTAAAGCTAGGAAATCACTTTAGATATATCCATGTGACAAAATGACATTTTGGGTGCCGGATGGCTATGCAAAGCATTTTGGAGCCTACTCTTCTGGCACACAAACGGCCGACAAACGGAAGCCAACTGAACAAAACAATAAAGCCAACAACGTATAGGAATGAAGCAGCGTTTGGTAAGCATTGGAGGAAAAGCTTTTTGGAGGCATAGATGCATGCAGAGTTTAGACAAGACACACCTTCCTCTGGTAAGGAAGGCAGCGCACTAGCAGAGGGCTCTGCCTTGCTTTTCCCACCAGGTATTTCACTTGCAACAATTTCTTCATGGTTTTGTGTGGTGTCACCAGAGACTGATTCTGCTTGGCCTTCACCAAACCCCACTACTGAGTGCTCAGTTGAACTGACTTCTGCCTCCTGAGTTCTTTCCTCTTCTTCCTCAGTCAAAGGACCCTTAACGCTTTCTTTTTATTTTTTTTGGGGGGGGGAGTGAGAAACAAAACGACAGCAAGAGAACATACAACGCAATCACAAGAAGGTTATGTAGGGTGTATGCTTGGATACGTGCTTGTTTTTTTAGCATGATGAAACATAAGAATACATAAGAATATGTAATGCAGTATGCATGTGACCTTCTACTACTGAAAATTATAAAGAAATACAACTAATGAGGATTACAGAATGTAAACTACACTACCGGCAATCTATTCCATCTATGTTGTGTATATAACAGGTGAATGGGTGACTTCAGAATGAATAGAATGTTTGTAACAATATGATAGCGAGAGTATGCGGCTATGTTGATATGGTGGTTGTTCAGAATTGTACAAATTAAGATTAAAAACTGGAAGAAAAATCAATGCAATGGAAAAACAGAATGGAGAAATGTGATAATGTCCTGTAAATACATTTAAATGTTTAATAATGAAGAATAAATCAGCCTGTCTTTCAGCCTGTCTATATCTCGCGCTCTATATATATACTACTCTATCTTTCTAGATCTCTATCTCTCTGACGGACTGCTTATCAGCCCATCTATCAATATTTTTGTATATCTCTGCCAAATTGGTCAGTCCATCTGTTTGTCTGTCTGTCAATATAGGTCCCAAATGACCTACAGATAACATACAGCTGATGGATGATAAAGGATGTCACTGCTGTCAGCTTCGATGTGTGCTTCTGGAAAGACAAGTTTCTTGGCCTGTTGACCAGGTATGACCCTACTGGAGGTCAGTCACAAAGAGAGATCTATGGTGAAAAGGGGGCGGCTTGGTCAAAGGGTCCATTAATACTATAAATGACAAAGGACATGCAAAATTTGTCTACGTAACCAATAAAAAGAGCTCTTAGCACCCACTCTGCAAGTGGTTGTTCTATCATATCCATATATACAGAAGGGGTACATCTCATAACAGATCCTTACCTTCTTCCACGGTTACAGTCTGCTCTGAAGCCGGTGAAGGGGGAGGAGATGGCGGCAAGTTGGTCATATCTTCAACAGCTAGAAATGGATAGAAGAAATGGTAGGGGAGTCAATAATGGAAGCGTACATTTATATGGAATACAAGAATGAAGCAACACATTAATGAAAAGTCTTACAGGAATAAAAACAATACTGGGATATACGTAACAATGAACTAAGACTAATAGCTACATTTAATATGTTTTATTTGTACAAAGTTGCAGAAGGTTCAGAAAACATTGGTTACATCCAAAATATCAGTTTGCCATCTTTCAGCCATAAAGGCGTTTTAGCTACACATGCACATCATATACTTTACAGCCAGGGGGCTAAACTCCAACCCTCCCAAATGTTACAGAAATACAACTGCCATGACTCTAGAGCCTAAGTCACTCAAATATGTCTGGGAATTGTTAGCCAACAACATCTGGGGCAACGGCTTAGGTTAGGACATCCCTGATTTTCAAGATCAAATAGATTTTTTTCCCATGCTTCTTTCATCTACATATTCACATGAAATATTTACTCTTGATCGATCAAAACAAATGATTTGGTCTATGTATATAATCACACACAACAGAAAACAGGATACTTACAGTTGTGTTCAAAATTATTCAACCCCCAATGCTGTAAAGGGTTTTAGGGAATTTAGTGTACATTTGTAATTGTATTCAGAATGAAATCCTACAAGGACTTTTAAAAGAACCATATGCAACTAAAATGACATCAATTGGTTTTGTAATACAGTAGTAAATGTTTTTTTTGTGAATTCTTTATTGACACAATTATTCAACCCCTTAAAGACTACCACTCTGAAGAACAGAGGTTCATTCAAGTGTTTTCAATCAGGTATTGAAAACACCTGTGGATGTCACGGAGCAGCAATAAAGCATAATAAGCGCCAATTAGGAAGTTTAAAAATGACTGTGATACTCAGCTCCTTCTAGACATTTACTGGTGTGGTTACAAACATGGTGAAGTCAAGAGAATGGTCCAGGAAGACAAGAGAAGAGGTGATTACTCTTCACAGGAAGGGCAATGGCTATAAGAAGATTGCAAAGATGTTAAACATACCTAGAGAGACCATAGGAAGCATCATTCGCAAATTCAAGGCAAAGGGCACTGTTGAAACGCTACCTGGTCATGGCAGAAAGAAGATGCTGACTTTGACTGCTGTGCGCTACCTGAAGCGTAGAGTGGAGAAAAGTCCCCGTGTGACTGCTGAGGAACTGAGAAAAGATTTGTCAGATGTGGGTACTGAAGTTTCAGCTCAGACAATACGGCGCACACTGCGTAATGAAGGCCTCCATGCCAGAACTCCCAGGCGCACCCCCTTGTTGTCTCCAAAGAATAAGAAGAGTCGACTGCAGTATGCCAAAAGTCATGTGGACAAACCACAGAAGTTTTGGGATAGTGTTCTGTGGACTGATGAAACAAAATTAGAACTGTTTGGGCCCATGGATCAACGCTATGTTTGGAGGAGGAAGAACAAGGCCTATGAAGAAAAGAACACCTTGACTACTGTGAAGCATGGCGGGGGGTCAATCATGCTTTGGGGCTGTTTTGCTTCTGCAGGTACAGGGAAGCTTCAGCGTGTGCAAGGTACCATGAATTCTCTTCAGTACCAGGAGATATTGGATGACAATGTGATGCAGTCCGTCACAAACCTGAGGCTTGGGAGACGTTGGACCTTTCAACAGGACAATGATCCCAAGCATACCTCCAAGTCCACTAGAGCATGGTTGCAGATTAAAGGCTGGAACATTTTGGAGTGGCCATCGCAGTCACCTGACTTAAATCCGATTGAGAACCTCTGGTGGGACTTAAAGAAAGCAGTTGCAGTGCGCAAGCCTAAGAATGTGACTGAACTGGAGGCTTTTGCCCATGACGAATGGGCGAAGATACCCGTAGATCGCTGCAAGACACTTGTGTCAAGCTATGCTTCACGTTTAAAAGCTGTTATAACTGTAAAAGGATGTTGTACTAAGTACTAAGATTGAATGTCACTTGGGGGTTGAATAAAACTGATAATGATGTGAGCACAGAAAAGACATTTTGTGGTTATTTCATTATAAATGTTATGTTATATTTGTCTGACCTACACATGCCTCTCTGATTTAATTGTAAGCAAGATGACTGAATGATCAAAATCAATGTCAAACTGGCCAAAACACTCAATTTCAGTGGGGGTTGAATAATTTTGAACACAACTGTATATAAGCAGACAATGGAGATTGATAATCAAGTGTTTGGTCAGCAGGATCATTGCAAATTAACCCAAAATAAACATTTAGTGCATTACTCTACAGTATACAACATAGTTTTTTTATATTTGAAAATATATGTACTTGGATTTTCATGCTTTTAATAATCTCATTCAATAAAGATACAAGTTCAGTTTTTCCAAGAAATGGAAATGGTGGTGTGCTGGTCAATACTAAAAGACCCATATACCGCCACATGCCTTTCAGAAATGGTAAAGTAAAATCACTGCAGGAATAGCATGACTTAGAGTTGTAGAGTTTCATTTTTCCTATTTGTCGTACCTTGGAATTCAGATCCAGAGACTCTTTGCAACCCAAGGACAACCTGGTGATTTATAAATCTCCAGCTTCCTTAAACTGTATTATCTTCAGTTCATACCAAACCAGGGTTTGAAAACACAAAGAATTATGTTGCCATTGGCAAGAAGTATTCCAACTCTGTCTTGTAAATTTATGGATTATTCCACCCAAGTCTATTTACAAAGTTCCACCTAGCAGGATCATACATCCACCTCAGTATACTATAAAAGGAACTAGAAACTGAACTGGGCGCTCAACCTCCACTTTCAGACAGGTATATTGGAAAACACAACTACAGCATAGCACCGTTTTAGCAAAAAGTCTTTGCCAACATGACAAAGGCTTTTTTGGTGAAATGTTGCAGTGCTATGGTTGTGTCAACTAATAACCCTGTCTGAAAGAGGAGGTTGAGTGCCGGTCAGGTTTTGTCTCATTTTGTGGATTTCTCGGAGGTGGTCACTCCAATGATTCGTCAACAATTGTCCAACACTACCAATTCTTGTGACATAATAATGGAACAAAATGGCTAAAATGAGATGTACTTTCCACTTGCTTTGCTGGGTTAATTACCAATTCTCCAATGAGCAACTCCTGATCACCATTTACAACCCAAGGTCCACTCAGGGGCGTATTTAGTCTTGAGGCTGCCCTACGCACTCCAAATTCCACTGACCCATCCTGATATCAAACAAATATGAACATCAAAATAAAATGAAGACAAAATTCATGGCCTACCAGGGCTATTTTTGTGAAGAAAAATATTAAAGAAAAATATAATATCCTTATGTTCACCGAGGTAGTGTAGTGCAGACGTTCTGGAATTACATTTCTCATAACGCGCAACCAATATAATGAGTTGCTTAACCATAGTTTAGAGACTCTTTGCTGGGAGTTGTATGTCCACAACCACTAGAACACCGGTTATTCACAAAAACAACTTCACAAACATGGAACCTCTAAAAGAATCTATTATACTATTAGAAAATAAATGCCTATTCCCACTGCCTCCATTCTGCTACTCAAAAAACAAAAAGCATTACAAGTGAGCAGGTCCCACAACCTTCCAGCACGGAGCTTCCTAGATATGGAACGCCCTATCAGTAACCATAATGTCTTTAACATGCCCACTTTTTTCTGAAAATAACTGATGCCTTCTATCTTCAAAACGAGCATGAAACAACTGAAATATATCCCAGGGCAAACGTGAAAATAAAAGAAAATGTTAAAATACTCTTCACAGGAAAACACTCTAAAATAAGTACATTTCTACCACCTGTTACAGCTAAAAGTTCAGATAACATCAGAATCACCTTGACATCATAATTCCAAAAGCAGAAAATATAATAACCAATTTGATAATCGAAAGAAAGAATAATACTCCAGGTCAAAACAGAGAGCAAGCGAGAGGTAGGCACACTATTTCTGGTTAAATAATTTGATGCGATTGTTATTATTGGTTTAAAATAAACGGAACATTAAAAATTTAATTTGTTCAAGCTACAGTATTTACTGAAAACAAAACTAGAATGACAATTGTTCTTTTATGCAAGACTTTGACTCAACACACAGCTGGTTTATAAAAAAAAGACATGGTCCTATTATGATATTTATGTTCTGCATAACCAGTTTTGATATTTATGTGTTTGTGGATCTATATATAGCTATATCCATGACGTTACCCATATCACATAGAACACCTTTTATTCACAGTTGTTTCAAATAAAGCTGTACAATTATTATTTTTCCACCTTGTAACCTACAGCGAAAAAAAGCCATTTTCTCTTCATTGCCTCCCTGGGATCGTTTCTGTTCTAGCAGCCTAATTTGACCATTAAAGCTGCATTTGACCCTTCAAAGTATAACATATAAATGAAAAAAATCCCAAATAAGACACTGTGATTCAGTACAAGTACATTACAATGGCTTCACTGGGCAGGATTTACTAAGCGTTGATATGGTGCAATGTGTCCTGATATTGCGGAGATGCTGCCCTCCTATTTCACAATGCATCGAATTGCAGCAAAATCAGAGTGCAACCCCATGGGGTGTTTCTGGATGGATAGCCAGGATCTGCACAGGCAAGAGACTGCGGTCCTGTAAAATCAAAGCGAACTACATGGTCATGACTTTCATGACCCAGGATAATAATACCATGTAACGGGTTGATGACAAACGATACCCCTATGCCAACCCTAAGCTGACAAATGAGTGCAGCCCACCTGCTCCCCATCCAGCAACCTATAGGACCTAAGAGGGAGAATTACACAGGAGGGACCCCCCTCACTCGCTGGTTTAAGGTAGACGGAGGGTCATTTTAAATGCCAAACCAGACAAAAAAGCACACACAAATAAGAATTTAACCTTCGGACTACAAGTACTTTTCTGAACCTTTCTGTTACTATGTGATAAAGGTGTTTAAAAGTTCCCTTGTCCATATACGCTTTTTTCTTCTTCAGAAAAAGGAGCTCATGCATCCATATACAGTACACCCCTTCCTCCAAACAGGGAATTCAAAGTGAGTTTTGGAGACATGTTTTCCAAAACAACCAAAACGTCAGCCCCACGGGTTACTGTTACTAAAAGAATAACTAAAGTCTAAAACACAATTTGAGTAAACGTCCCCCTTTTAAAAGGAATTGACTGTTTAAGAAGCCAGTTCCCCAATTCTCTTCAAAAGTGCCTAGTTTTGCAAACATATCTTTGAAGGAGGGTGGTTAAGTTGTATGGCAAAAAGGGGTCTTAGTTTGCCAGTACTTTGTCAGTAACATTTTACCATCGCAACCTCATGTTCTCAAATGTCTCCGAAACTTCAACATACTGAGCTCACTGTGCATAAAATGTGACTGGTGCTCCCAGTTTCATTTATGAGCCCTGACATTCAGTCATCGAACACATCAGTCACTATAACGGTTTCGCCTACTTATCCTCCTCTAGTGTTCCTAAGTGTAAGAAGAGCGGTATTATCAAGTATGCTAGTTTATACAACTCGGTGTTCTGCCATGGTCGATTGTACTCCAGCACATTGTGCATTACTAGGCGCAGCGACATAGAGCCATTCGTTTATGGATGCCAATTTTAGAGTTTTACCTCTGTTCTGTAAACTCATGGAGGATTGCTGCACAACAAGAGATTTCCTCTTTGTTATGGTGACTAAACATGAATGATGTGTAGCTCTATAGTTCGACTCCTCAAATGCTTTCTTGGACTGGCTTTCAATTAATCTTGTTTCCATTACTGGTGGAGATCAGCATCAACCAGTACAATATGGTTTCCTCCGTTCACATATTGTTTTCACTCTGGTATTGTTTTACATATATGCATTTCTTAATGTTCCCCATTGCTCTTTCATTATTGCATTGGTCTTGGTCACATCACCAATTCTAGTCACCCCAGTTTCAGATGAAAGCAAATTCACTCATATCTAACTTGGATGCAGCAATTATGCAGAAATGCACAATCACATTCCCACTTTCCCACTGCTCCCTGTTTTACCTAAGGGTAGATGTCCTGGGACTCCTTTGTGCTGGGCTTCCATCTCCTGTTCACCTCTGAGGACCGCTACAGCATCAGCAGTTACTACTTGGACTATTCGCGCAGATACCTCCTCTGTGAAAGCATGATAAGGGGCAAAACAAGACAAGCAAACAATACAAAGATTGTTAATATCGTAAGGTGGGGCTTTACAGCCCTTTCACTCAGATTGGAGAACACATGTAGCAGGGGCAGACAATAAATTCAAGGGGTTCTTACGGGCTACAACGGTCAAGATATCCCAGATAGAGTCTTACAGCTCTTTATGTAACTGACCCAATTCAATATTTTTTTACAGGAATACAAAATCAATGGTCCAATGAGCATCGGACAAAGCAAAGCAATCATAATTTTCTGAAGAAAAGAAAATTTGGAACCAAATTTTTTTGTCCGGGAACAAGGAATGGTTACATATATGAACACTATATTTTCAAAGTCTATCAATGTAGCATCAACGTACTTGTGTCTGAATTTTAGAAGGCATTTTAAAGTGAAAGATGTTTATATAGTGACCTGCCTGGACAGGTCCTGTATAGAAATCCTGAGCTTTGGAAATATCCTCCAAATTGAAGGAGAGGAGATAACCCACACTTTTTTCAAAAAGAAAGCCACCAAGGTGGTTATATCAATTTGGAAAATGATTAAAATTTAACCTTTATTGTACCTATAAAATTACATGTAAGACATACATATGAAATAAAAAACGAAAAACAGGTGATCTGGTACATGTGGTAAACTGGCAATCCTGCCGAATATCTATTAATATTGAATTGTTTTTCATTAAATTAAATTGTTTTTGATTTCATATGTATGTCTTACATGTAATTTTATAGGTACAATAAAGGTCAAATTTTAATAATTTTCCAAATTGATATAGCCACCTTGTTGGCATTTTAAAGTGAGAAACATTATTTAAAAGAGACTAGCTCAGGACTATACCCTGTATAGTTAGGAATATTCCTCTGCCACATGACGTATTTTTCTGCCAGAGGTGTGGTCTTGTATAGGCGAGCCAGGCTTGGGCCTAGGCCCTCAGGATGGAAGAAGCAGCATTTTTCTTTTTCTTTTTGTTAATATGTTCGAGTGAAAGTGTATAACAGAGCTGCAAAACAGTCTCTAGATGGTAATAAATGTTAGGAATCACTTTATGTGAATAAGACACTTTGCTTTTGTTTCTAAATTCAAATTTTATTGATTTTATGATTTTAGCCTGAATAGTGAAGGAACGTTTGAGGCAATTTCCTCTTTATGTTCACGTTCATATTTATTTGATATTGGGAGGGGGCTGTACCAAACCTAAATATACCTTAAGTTAGGTAAAAATGTGTTCAACGCAAGTTAGAAAAAAAAAAATCTCCTCAGGGTTTTTTTTTTTAGCCCAAAGATCTGTGTTAGTGTTTGTAATTTGTTTTAGCTACACAGTACTTCAGCCATAAAGAACAAATGATAACTATTTTCTGGGACAACCTAAAATGAAGTTTCAATAAAAACATATTGGATATGACTTTTATGACAACACCAAGGACTAACATAAAAATAGAGCTTTGCAATTGTACGAAGAGCTGCAGATTGTAACAGACGTTAAAAGTAACCAGACAGCCTGTAGGGATTTCCTCAAGAGTGATGTAGCTTCGTATATTCCACTTTGATACTTATTTCAAGAGACAAGAGGCCTGAGCAGTGCAGCGTAAATTGTTTTTTTAATATTAATGATGCTGAAAAAGGGGACAGACACTTCTGAACTAATGGTCTACTCTAAATATAGCCAAGTCAGCTGTTCCAGCATAGCCTTGAAGGCTTGATATACCTCCGACGTTCTTTTGGGTTCACCAAAAGTTCACAGAACTAAAATGGTACATCCGTACAAATATCACAAAGCTTGCCAAACGCTCATGCGGTGTGGAAGTTCATGTTTGTTGGTGTGTGTGTGTTTTCTAATGCTTTTTCACCTCATTCTTTCATGTTCTATTATTTCCGACTGAATTCCGATTTTTGCATTGTGTCAGCTACAAAGAATAAGAGATTTTGCTACAGAAATTACAGAAGTAAAGCTGTTTAGTGTCAACCTCAAACATGGCTCTAGGATATGATGCCATCAGACACGACTACTCTTTATGTGCAGTAACAAACTGAGGTATATTCTACAAATGGTCATATTCTACCACCAGTCAACGGCTATCAACAGGGAGAGAGGTACAGTTTACTTGCCACTAATCACAAAAAGCAAGTGTTGACACCCACATCTCCTGAACAAATCTGTATATAAAAAGTGAATCCTAGAGAAGCTAAAGATAATTGGCTTTTTTGGTAGTTGTTCGATATATAGAAATATTACAAACATGTATAACACTACCTCGTCATTTCTGGATGTCTTCTGAAAAGTGGATTGGTGATGGCAACAGCCAAATGGACAATTATTTTTGGTGAAATAATCCTTGTTACCACCGAGTGTTATCTTGTTATGAAACGCTGAACATGAAACAAAAGGTCTTAGGCAGCCGGCACACGAGCATACTATACTGCGTCCATTACGGACGCACTTTTTCACGGGAGATATTGTGAGCACTGCATAAAGTGCGTCTGTAATGTCTGATGTTTCCACACCCTTGGAAAATACATGGCAGCGTTGTTTCTGCATCCGTTTAGCTTTTTAACGTCAATGTTATTTTTGCGTCCGTGGCTTTATGCTTTGCCCGTCCGTGAACAAGTACGCAGGGGCTTTGTGTGGTGTGTTTAATTGACTCCTTTATAAAGCTACGACGGACGTCAAACAGTGCGGTCAGACGGACGCAAAATGTTTGCTAGTGTGCCGCCAGCCTTACTATTGGCAATATGTTTGAAAGTTTGGAATATTCTAGAATCATGGATAAATAGTCACCAACATTGACAAGAGTGGTATTAGATGCTGTGCAAGTACAAAGAATCAACATTGAAAGCAGATGGAGGCAATTGGAAGTGGCAGAATGAGGTTTTGGAGATATTCCAAGCAGTAGGTGCAGAAAAGAAGCAACGTTAGAGTTCAACCAGGGTCCAAGGATGAAGTTCTACAGAGCTGCGGGACAGAGACGTAAATATCCAGGAAAGTTAATAATATGTGAGGACAGGAGCCACCGGATCAGTAAAGTACCAGGATGCTGGACTGACAGTAAATTCAGGATATTTTACAAAGCTACAAATGTAAGGAGAGGAAAAAAATACAGGAGGAAACAGCTCAGGTAGTTGGATTTTTTAAAAAATGTATTCAATAAATTTAACTTTTGGAGGTTGTTAGAGCTCCATGAGATATACCAGCTCATTTCCAAAATTGAGCAGGGAGCTCTAACGAATCCAGCCCAATGGTGGAATGAAAAAGCAATGGGAACGTCTAGTTTTACCACTAGTGCAGAATAGGTGCTTGTTGGCCCAATGGAATATGAAACAATGGTAGGAAAAGACTTATACTGTGACATTAGGAGATGGTGGGAAGTCAGGCTACACACATTTAATAAATGTTATAAAGTGAGAGCTATTGCATTTCATTTAACTTTCTGTATAAGTGTTTATTCGATCACTTCGTGTATGGTGATGGATATATACAACAATTTACATAATTTATTTGTAGCATTTTTTATAATAATGCTGAATTAAATTATTGTCATATTAGACTTTTACCCTAGTTTGATGGTACGGCTTTATCCCTTTCATAACCAAAAATGCATATATGAAATTCTGCAGTGTAATACAATAGATTCCAAAAACTAGCATGTAATGCACCATTTGCTTACCTCTTTAAAGCAAGATTAATGTTACTCTTGTGGAGAAATGAAATTATCATTGAGATCTCACTCCTTTTACCCTGTATTACTGTAAAAGAGTAGCCCCCACAGGAAAGAGAACCGAGAGCGAGCTCTGGGGTCACTTCTGTACAAGAATAAGACTCAAGGGGCCAGATTATATCCTTCACACTAAAATGGGGACAGTAACGTGGAAAACCTGCACCCATAGGTTTCTCTGCAGTACCCCCGTTTTAGTGTGAGATTCTGGGGAAGGTGCTACTTCAGCACCTTGACCCGGTGCCACTCTCTACCCTCTGATACCCGCAGTAGTGCTTCAGCGCCTCCTCGAGTATCACCTCCTGGAGTCCCATTCCATGGAGGGTTGCACTGCCGGGCCATGAGCCCTGCGCAATTTCGCTCTCGTGAGACCGCGCAGGCCCACAGAGTGATCGCAGAGGGAGATTGGGAACTATTTGACCCCATTCTCACTCTCCTCCCGGCGGCCAGAAGCAGCAGATCAGGCTGCTGTTCTTGCCACGGGCTGAGAGGGGAGTATCGGATTTATTTGGGGTATTTAGCTGGTGCTGATTCTGCAAAAGCAAAGTCATTTAGCAGCAGCTTCTTGGTGATGCTAAAATTTTCATTATTGCATCGGTGTGGTAATTAGAGTTAGGATTTTGTAATACCTTACTTATCCTAATGCTTCTTACGGTTTGTGCTCCCCATGTTAAGTAAAGGGTGTGCAAAGTACAGTAAGCTCGGGCAAGCTAGCGCAATCACCAGTGCTAATGGATTTTTTTACCTACTTATCGTCAGGAAGGTAATCAGTGGGGCATGCGTTAAAGTTACTTATACCGACTTTAACACTTGCATATCCGAAAGCGAACATCAGGGTTCGGTATGTAATCTAGCCTAAGGGGTTTTAATTGCTGAAAATCCTTGTACAGTACAGATACAGGGTGTCACTGTAATTTCCATATTCAAACATTATGCCACATACAGATAATATTTTTATATTTTTCTGTTATTTTGTTGGAAGTTGCATTGCTAATAATCGCATTATGATCACTATAAATCCACATTAGCGGGATATCTGACCACTTTTATTATCTATATCACATTTACTGTATTTGACACAAAGACCATTTCTGTCTGTATGGTGATAATGCAGACCCTGTGTGATATTGTCCAAGATAAGGGACACCGTATATAGTTTAGATCATTTTATCCCAGCAATATTTCTATAAAGTATAAACGAATACATGAAGAATAAAAATGAGTACATTTACATTATTTTAATATTTTGGGATAACAACCTAAATGTATAATTGCTATTTAACGTTATATATATTTATTAATTGTGTATCCCATGCTTCAAACAAATGTTGTGATTCTCTTTTTACAACAATAAGGCCTTGGTATTTGCAATAGTCCTCCATAAAAAATATTAAAGGACTAAACAAATGATATTCAAGAAGGTATGAGTATTGCTGTCACAAAGAACACAACCAGCCAATTGGGTTTTTACCTGCTGTTCTAAGGTAGGTTTGTAATGTTACATCACACCACACACTGTGCAAACTGTTCTAGCCTGGCAGAGCGAACCGTATCTCTGCCGGGTGCCTAGCAGCCTTAAGTGATTGCTCGCCGCACTTGCGCGATCATTCTAGCGCAGACAGCCGAGGAGTGCTCAGGAGATCTTCGCTCCTTGGTCTTGTCGGACAGCGCATGCAAGCCTTAAACATTCCCTCCTCCATCTAATAAAACTGTTAAGCCACAGTAGTAAAGAAAAACATTTGGTAAATGTTGCTTCATGTGGAAAAAAAAAATCAACAAAATGGTAGGGGGATAAAAAACTAATTCGAATTTTCCCTTTTTACATGCAATTACTATAAACAAAGAAAAAAACAGCAGAAAAACAGCAGCACGTGTGTTATAAAATGGTTTTGTTTGAAATGCACAAGTATTCTAGGTACAGCTTATGTAAGTGGTAGAGTCCCTTTAAAGTCCCTAACCTGTGTGATGCATGTGCGCATTGCCCTGATACAATATTTGCACTGCTCTGACAACCCATGGTTCTTTTTCAGAATACAATAGCGAGCAACTCTTCCAATAGTGAACATATAATTATTATTTGAGCAGCACAGTCAAAACATGGTCGCAATAACCTAGCATTGTGCCGCAGGTTCCTATGGAAACAGAGTCATTGGTTCCAAGTTGGCAGAGACTCGGATGCATGTGCAAATAAACCAAACAATACAAAAGACGATACGGAATAACTCTTGGCCAGTATCTGGTCTCTGATATATCAGACAATAACTACAATGAGAAAAATATGCTTTAATATAATAACTATAAACCTAGGATATGGATTACCATTCCGGTGCCACCAAGGCAAGTTAAACGCATGGTTTCATGCCTCAAGAATGGACAAAAATGTGGGGAGCAGAAGGAACTATCTGGGCTCACAGTAGGGCTAGAACAGAGTTAATTCACAATGCAAAAAAGATGAAACCCCCCAAAAAAGGTAAAAATAAATCGCTGAAAACCGGAGTGGAACTCAGGATCAGTGCTTCTGCTCTTGTAGTGAGTGTGCTAGTGTAGTAACTTACCACAAAACCACACAACTGAAGGATCTATGAGAAATATGATTAGCACATCTAAGAGCACAAAGGACTGAGAACAGTAAAAAGTAGTGTATAACACCTAATAAATAAATAATAGTCAATAAGTAAAACCAAAGGGAAAAAATCTAAGTGAAAAAAATAAGCCTTCTTATACAGTATATAATGCTAATTCAATAGTGAAGCCGCAGCGTCAGTGCAGAATAAAATATATTACTTCTGTGAAGATATATGTATATGGTGCAGATGTGGAGTGTAACACAATAAAATAGTACTTATATTAATAGTCTCTCTGGTCATGGGTAATTAGCCAGTTCAATCACCTTAAGAAAAACACAAAAATACAACAAGAACATGCAGTGCAATATTGTGATAAAATGTGTTGATAAAAGAAATAATCCAATCGCCTCACATCCTCTAGAGCCCAAAATATTGACTCCCGTTAATGCGCCTCTGGTCAGCTTCTGAGGTGACCTGGGCAACACTCTTTTTGTCTTCCTCCTTCTTCTTCACCAGCCTCACCTCACCAGCCTCACCTCACCAGCCAAAAACAAAGTACAAAGGGAAGATCATTGTGCAGACTATGACCATGCAAGGTGTATTTAAAATGCAGGGAGATCACCTACTCACCCAGAGCAAAGCCCTATTACTTTAGGCTCTGTTGGTTAACACTTTCATGTAGGTAGGGTCATAAATGGCCAATTATTATCACACAATACCGGCTGAGTAGAGTAGAGGTAACATCACTGCTTTATAACCATGGAGACACAGGTTCAAATCCCGACAAGAGCACCTCTCCAGTAAGTGTCTTTGGGCAAGACACCTAACGGTACATACTCGCCCCCCCAGGACATACCGGTACTTGAAAACGAGCAAAATCTCAATGTATTCTTCCTGGTAAAATATTTCCTCAAATAAATAAATAAATAAATATATAGAGCTATATTAACCACAATCCCCTCTCCAAAACTCAATATTATCCCCATCCATCCTAATAGAGTGGGTAGCCATAAGCACCTTTTAAGCAGCATGCTACCAAAAAAAAATATTTTTTTGTAGGTATGCATGGAAATAATAATGTAAAATATTTTACGTTTTGAATTAATATTCCATAAATCTCTATAATGGTTTACTTAGATTTATATATGGATTAATCAATTTATAGCTATACATGTGAATGTAGGGGCATACAGAGACACAGACCATTTAGCTAATCTAAAATGGCATAAATAGATAAACATTTAGAGCATGATTTCTCTAGCAGAGTATATTATTAAGAACTTTAAGACCCTTCAATGAGTCAAGGTGCCAATTATATATTTAGTGAGAGAGAGAAGAGAATATCCTGCATCACAGCTTTATGGAAAGTAGCACCCTTTTGGCACATTGATCTTGACAGGTTGTCTGCTGATGGCAAGACAAGGTGACGTCGACCAGGCTTGCAAGTGATCTGTGCTTAAGTCTAAAAGAAGACCAGCG
This sequence comes from Leptobrachium leishanense, assembly GCA_009667805.1. Classification (NCBI taxonomy): domain Eukaryota; kingdom Metazoa; phylum Chordata; class Amphibia; order Anura; family Megophryidae; genus Leptobrachium; species Leptobrachium leishanense. Next base: position 66,619,891 of record CM019069.1, on the reverse strand, counting down.
ATGATCTGATGTGTTTCAACGTGAAATTAAAATTCTCATAGAAAATACTACAAACTAAAGATCATTAAATGCCGCTTGATAAACCTGATCAGTAAACCCTGAAGTGGCTTTGCATTACAAAACAGAAAGGCAAATTGCAAAACCCAATAGACAAAATAAAGATAAACATGGGTAAATCAGTTTTTCTATCTTTAAATAAAAAACCTACATTTAAAAGGTTAAAGGTAAAATAAACTATTTAAAAGGTTAATACAATAACAAAACTTAAAAAGGTATACAGACACGGAATTAGTTCACAGTAACCTCCTCCAAAAACAGGACGACGTACTGAATGGAACAATATGCTGCAACAAGTCCCACTGCAAACTGTGCCAACATACATGACAGCAGCACTGCCCGACACAATAACGCCACATACAACATCAAGCACTCACTCCTGCACATCTGCCAATGTGTTGTACAGGATCCAGTGCACGGCCTGTTAAAAGGGTTGCTATACTGGGGAAACTGGCAGGAAACTGAATCTCAGGATGGACCTGCACAGACACTCCATCAAAAAAAAAACCATCAGGAAAGTAAATATTGCACCCACGGTGGGACATCACTTTGATTCTTACAGGCCACTCCATCTACAACCTCAGGATTAAAATCCTCAAAAGGAAATTTTAAAGACTCTAATGAACGTAGAAATAAAAATGATCTCATAGATTTAACACTATAAAGGAGGGACACAATGTAGACTCTGGCTTTTTATCTCGCTACCGTTATGTCACATTCCGCAATGTACCTGGTTTATGTGGTTTTTTTCATCGTTTTTTTTTTAAGAAGTTGTGTTATTGACTTCTTCCTCTTCAGGGACCATCATCAGATACATATCATGAGGGTTATCTCTGTTGTTTTATGATCTGTCCTCTGTTTGTTCACCTTTCTTGACCTTACTATTTCACTATTCAGTATTTACGACACCCATCCTAACCCCCCACCCCATACTTCTGCTTGGCTCCTTATTGTTCAATTCTATGATTTTGCTCAGTATAGCTTCCAGGCCTGAAGAAGAGAATTAGGCTGGCCTTCCACTGGGTCAGTTTTTGTGCGATCATGCGATTGTATGACGTCATCCATCATTGTTCAACCAATCCCACAACATGCAGGAGATTCAGCCCATTCCACTGCCTCAGACTTCCAACAGACGACTTTGTGTGACTACAACAAACTAGCAATCTTTCCCATTTGAATGGGATTTGTCAGACGAAGTTGGCACAATCTGATACAATTTACATAAAAAAAGATTAATTGTGTATTGAAACTGCCGTGCGGCAGCAGAAGTGAATCAGTTCGACAGGCAAATCCCATAGGACTTAATGTAAAGTTATATATTTGATTTCATTCAACAGTTTATTCTTTTCCTTTGCAGCAAAAAGCCTTTTCCTTTATTTATTTTATTGGATTTTTGAGTATCTTTTTGGCAAAAAGTTTTATTCCTGATTTTTTCAAAAATGACATTTTTTTCCCCTTCGTCAATGTACTAAAACAAAAAAAAAAAACACACAGCAACAAAAAATAACACCTGCGAACACTGTCAAAGACCTGCAGGGAAGTCCAGTGCTGTCCCTGGTGCTGAAAGGGCTTTAGTAAGCACAGGAGAATCCTGCATGTGTTCAGCAATGTTTGGCTGCAGTGGTTTTTCTTTTTTCTTTTCAGTACATATTGTCCTCCTCACATCTCACCACGTGCCCGCTCGACCCCATTCCCTCACATCTAATTCCTCCCCTCTCCTCCTCCCTCACCCCTGCTCTCACACATCTTCAACCCATCTCTCTCCACTGGCTCCTTTCCATCCGCCTTCAAACACGCGCTAGTTACCCCTTTACTAAAGAAACCATCCCTCGATCCCAACTCTCCATCCAACTACCGCCCTGTATCCCTGCTTCCCTTTACCTCTAAGCTCTTAGAAAAACTAGTCTTCAACCGCCTCTCCCTCTTCCTGTCCTCCAATTCCCTACTTGACCCCCTGCAATCTGGCTTCCGTCCCCTACACTCAACTGAAACTGCCCTCACCAAAGTCACCAACGACCTCCTAACTGCTAAAAAACACGGCCACTATTCTATTCTCATCCTGCTTGACCTCTCGGCTGCTTTTGACACTGTTGACCACCCCCTCCTTCTACAGACCCTCAACTCTCTGGGTCTCGGTGACACTGCACTTGCTTGGGTTGACTCCTATTTATCCAACAGGTCCTTCTGTGTGTCCTTTGCTGGTAACTCCTCCTCTTCATTGCCTCTATCTGTTGGTGTACCTCAAGGCTCTGTCCTTGGTCCTCTGCTCTTTTCCATCTACACCTCCTCCCTGGGCAAAATCATCAACAGCTTTGGCTTTAATTACCACCTCTACGCTGATGACACTCAGATCTACCTCTCTACCCCTGATCTCTCTCCCCCTGTCCTTTCAAAAGTCAGTGACTGTTTATCTGGCATCTCCTCCTGGATGGCCTCCCACCACCTAAAGATCAACATGTCAAAGACTGAGCTCCTACTTATTCCTCCCTCCAATGCCTCCCCACCTCCTGACTTCTCTATCACGGTGGAGGGTATCACCATCTCCCCATCAAACCAAGTTCGCTGTCTTGGAGTTACACTTGACTCTGCTCTTTCCTTCATCCCCCACATCAAGTCTCTTTCCTCCTCCTGCCGATACCAACTGCGTAATATTTCCAGAATTCGGCCATTTCTTACCGCTGTCACCACAAAACAACTCATACACGCCCTGGTAATCTCCCGACTCGACTATTGCAATAATCTCTTATCTGGCCTCCCTCTGTCCCGCCTCTCCCCCCTACAATCCATCCTGAACGCCTCCGCCAGGCTAATTCACCTCACCCGCCGCTCTGTCTCTGCCGCTCCCCTCTGCGAGTCCCTTCACTGGCTCCCCATCCACTGCAGAATTAAGTTCAAAATCCTTATCTTTACCTACAAAACCCTCACTAACTCAGCTCCCCACTACCTGTCCTCACTAATCACCAAATACACCCCAGCCCGCTCCCTAAGGTCAAACAGTGACCTGCGCCTAGCTTCTCCCCGCATCACCTCTTCCCATGATAGACTGCAGGATTTCTCACGCGCAGCCCCCACTCTCTGGAACGCTCTCCCTCGTACTGTCAGACTTTCCCCTAACTTCTCTTCCTTCAAACGCTCCCTTAAAACGTTCCTATTTAGGGAAGCCTACCACCCAACTCACTGACGCAACCATCAATCACTCTCACCTTACAGTCCTCTCCTCCTGTTTCCAACCCCAACCCTCCTAGATTGTGAGTTCCTGCGGGAATAGGGCCCTCATCTCCTCCTGTACTGTTTGTCAAATGTTGTTCAATGTATTGTAACCCTGTCTATACTGTGCCTATTGTACAGCGCTGCGGAATATGCTGGCGTTTTATAAATAAAGAATAATAATAATAATAATAATAATAAAACGGCGTTCAGCGGTATTCCCCTTGGTCAACCTGGATCTTCCATAGTCGCTGCCAGTGGACAACCCAGATCGTTCAAGATCTTTGAAAAATGTTGTCCATAGTCGGGTGGCCAAGTCGGTCGTTTGAACATGTCCAAACAAAATAATTTTGCCGACTCCTCCGTAGTATTTGAATCAAAGTTGGGTTTACTCCGCAGTGAAAAAAAAGTAAACATTTTGACCCTGGTAGGTTTTTGTCAAGTCTAAATTCCAAATAAAAGTGCAACATATATATATATATAGCATCTTCAATTAGTGACATCATACATTATTATTAGGTGCAGCATGATCCAATTATATCAAACGCATTAACTCCTTCATACTCCATTCGCCCTTCTATCAGGAAGGAAACCATACCAGTGAAAATAATCTGTGAACAATTAAAGCAATATATATATATATATATATATATATACACACACATATTCCTAACAAACAAAAACGATCACCAGTATAATTAACATCAATGATACAAGTATTTAATTTACTCCATTAGACAATCACTTTCAATGGTAATCATGAATACCTAGAATTTTAATTTAGTGCAAACAGGCATAGTAATATTAAAGGAAGGGGGGACAGAGGAAATTCCCTATTTAACCCAAAGGGTTCCATGGTGTTCAAATGGTGGATCCAAAAGAGTTCCTTCTCAACCCCCGATAGATTTCAGAACAGTGTCGATCACCTGAAATCTCAATTGAGAAACATCATAGCCAGCTTCTGCAAAATGAGGAGGTAGAGATAATTCTGTTTTACCAAGTCGTACGTCTGATTTGTGTTTCGTAATCTTGCTTTTAACTTTTTGGGTTGTGTCAAGTACGTACAACCACCCACAGGGGCATTTAGTCAGGTAGATAACATAACTTGAATTACAAGTAAAATGCTGTTTGAGTTTATATTTCTATCCCGAGTGTGAGTGTACAAACGAATAACCTTTTATCGTTGCATTACATCAGGAACAGTTTAAACAGGGAAATGTTCCATGCTTAGATCTTCCAAAAACTCTAACCTAGTTCTCCTACCCTTGAACTATGCCTGTACCAACGTCTCTCAAAGAGAACGGCATGTTTTATAAGTCATAAGAGGTTGCAGTTGGAACTCCGGTATCGTGGATACCGAGGGTATAATCCCTCGGTATATGTCAATTCTTGCCAAAAATTTTTTAAGGTTTGTGAGTGTGTCCCAAATTTGGACACAAACGCTAGCCTTTGCTGTTTTCTCTCACAACTGGAATTATTCTGAAAGGAATTCAACGGTCCACACCTAGTATGTGTTAATTCACCATGTAGTAATTTCTTAGGATTCCCTCTTTCCCCAAATCTCTCTACCATCTCACAAAGTCTATGGCCAAAACTTTCTGGATTACTAACTATTCTTTTTACTGTTAATAGTTGACTTTGAGATAGAGACTGTATGAGTATCTGGATGAGCACTATCATATCTGAGCAAGGTGTTCCTATCTGTAGGTTTTCTAAAAAAAATCTGTCACCAACCTTCCACCATCCTTGCCCACCATGGTGTGAAGAAAACTGATCTGATCAGTGCGCGACACCACGGTGAACTTTATGGTGGAGGATGCCATATTGAGATATGCCAAAAATGCTTTCCAATAGGTTTGAGGGACCATCCCAGATGAGGAAGACATTGTCTATGATGCGATATCAGCACTTAGCATGGTCAATACAGGATTTATTGTTATAGACGATATGTTCCTCAAATTGGGCCATGAAAATATTGGCGTAAGTAGGGGCTACATTTGTTCCCATCGATATGCCTTGGGTCTGAATGAAAAATTCATTATCAAAACACAAAATAATTTTTTTCAAGAACAATTCTCAAATTGTTATCAGAAAATTAAGTTTATCACCCTCATAGCCTAGTTTATTGAGAACTCTTTTAAAAAACTATGATTCCCTCCTCATTCTTGATAGATGTATAAAGACTGGTGATATCAAGACTCACAAGGATACTGTCCGGATTTACTGTGATCTTTTGAATTTGTCAGAAAGTCGCCAGTATCCAGAACAAAAGAATTCACCTGCTGTAGACAGGGGCATACCACCTTATCCAGAAATATGGACAAGGGTCTCAAAACCAAATCCACAGCAGAAACAATGGGGCGACCCAGCGATGACACCAGTGACTTGTGGATTTTGGGGAGAACATATAACGTGGGGACAATCAGATATCTTCACCAAAAACGAGTTTTTTTTATTAATCAAATTCCCCTGTAATGCCTCCTCCACCAATTTTGAAATCAGATTAATGATCAATGTCAGATTATTGGCAAGTTTTTTATAGGTATTTATGTCACTAAATTTTGGACGAATTTCATTTTCATAATCAACAGTGTTCAAAACAACAAGAGCACCACCCTTATCCGCGGGCTTTATGGTAATGTTCACATTCTGCTGCAAATTCTTCATCATTTGACTATGGACCCAGTGGACGGCCAGCCGTATATTCTTGAAAGCTGTTTTTTTAAAAGTAACATTAGCCCAATAAAAAAGGTATCACTACATACTGCTATATTACAGGGTTTGTCGCATCTGGACTAACATGGCTTATCCAATCTACACAAATATGAGTATACACACAAGTGTGTATGTAAGCATGTATCAATAAATATATATATATATGCACATGTATGGCACACAGACATGGGGGAAATGTAGAGGAGGGCAGGAATACATTTATTTTGCAGAACTTATAGATTAAATGATCCATAACCTAGAAGTTGTCAATAATAATAAAATAACTGAGTAATAGGAAGGGTTGGCACAGATTGTAGTTCAGGACAAATAAAAAATAAAGCCTGTATATTGCAAAGGAAATAGAGACCCTATATGGGCCAAATTATATTTATATTTCGTGTGTAATATTTAAGAGCAATGATTTTTTTGTTATTGCTAAATTAGTGAACCTTCGCGTTTATACTTCATATCAGGAATTTGAACAGTCTCAGCCTGTTATATAAGATAATGAGCTTTTTAAGCAGAATACAGGGTTCTAATTGGCATTGACGGAAATATTTTCTTTTAGGATAATAAAATAATATGTTCCGGTTGCATCCTTCTCTTTTGTGCTCTAACAAAGAATTAAAATGTACTTTCAAGTCTGATTCTGAATGACGGGTCTCATCATTCAGCTAGCTCTGCAACACAGGGAACACAGCACTGTGGAAAGTTACCATAGCAACAGACAAAGGAAGCAGCTGGTACTGGCCATCAAACTAGATAAAGATCTTCATTGTATATATACAGTTATTGCATTTACACAGCACCTCTCAGCCCCAATGCAAATACCCTTGCAAGATTATTAAATATTACCACTATGCAATTAAAAGTCCATTTTATGGTCTGCTTCAAGGGTGAACAACTGTGTTTTTCAAGGAATGTGATTTGTCATAATTTCTACATATAAAAACCAGACAAAGCTTTATTCTAGAATATACGTATATATGCCTCTAGGGGCAGAAACGACTGTATTTTTTTAATGCATCTTAAATAAATTTATTGCTTTTTTTAATAATCCCAGTGCATCCCACAGATATAGAATATATATATATATATATATATATATATATATAGATATATATATACATATATATATATACATATACATACATATATATATACATATATATACATATATATATATATATACACACACACACAACTAATCAAAAATATTAAGGTAAACTAAAATAATGAAATGAAACTGCTTTCAGAAGACTACATTTTAAATAAAACCAGGCATTTTCCTAATTAACATCTATTATTTAATCCCCTATAAGGAATACATTATTCTAATTACAAGAAGATTTCGCAGTTGGAAAAAGATAATGAACGTAAATTAGGAAAATACTTGCTTTATCATGCTGAACTAATTTAGGCAAGGTTTGCAAACCACTAGAATATCGCTTTACTTGCTATTTGTATCAAAATTGGTCATTAAACATGGTGGCAGCATAAGATATTGATACCTTGTGTTTAACAGATCTTTAGATTTCTTTATTGTATCTAAACACCACGCTGGCAGGAATACTCAGTGGTACAGATAGCGAAGAGATTAGATTTAAAAATAAAGAATATACCATTAGTATTGTGATCATTTTGAATCATCCTAGATCTGAAAAGCACAGGAAAACAAATTCAATACTCTAGAGAAATGGAGGACACAGAGACTGGAGCATATTCAAAGCTCAATTGCAATAACTGGAAATGAAAAAAAAGTATTCAGGGTCTGTTACCATGCCAACATGCCTCTGATGCTATTGATTTCAATGTTGTAGAACAGCGCCTGCATCATATTTGTAGTTACTATGACACCGGGATCAGGTGTGTGGATTTCGGTAATGCTAGTAACTCAATTAAAGAGACAGCACACATCATACATTACCTCCTGAGTGCCGTGAGCTAATCTCTCACCTTTCTACATTTAAGGATGTCAGGAGGAACAGCACAGAGTTTTGGGAAACAGCTCTTTAGCTATATTCACAATCATAAAGAGAAACAATTATCGGAGAAATCTGCAAAGTCGCTGCCACCCTAGAGGTGTTCATTCTTGCTATTCCCTCTGAAAAGAGGGTTACTTAATTCACAAAGGAAAGAAACTATAGAAGAAGAGATATACAACTGTAAGCAGTTGTTTGTTTGTTTTTACAAAGTCTTATTTATCTGATGCATATTTATTTATTTATTTATTTATTTATAAAGGATTTTACCAGGAAGGATACATTGAGATTTCTCTCGTTTTCAAGTATGTCCTGGTATATCATGAAATTGAAATCAAACGTCAGATCCAACAGAAACTGGTGAAAAAATTTATATCCTAAACTATAGATGTGCATTTTGTTTCACTTAAAATCACAATTCAGACGACATTTACCGATTCGTATTTCGGAAGCACATCCAAAATAATGATTTGGTTCCTTCCAAACCAAAACTACTGTAAAATGCCGCATAATAGAACGAATTGATACCGTTTCAAAAGATTCAGAAGAATCGTGTCCCTGTTCATTGGCCGTGGTGCTGAATCTGTTGTATTCAACACCACAGGCCATGGACAGCGCCATACTGTGTCATTCGGCGGCAGAGAAATTCCCCATAGACAATGGTTAATCTATCCAGAGAACACCGAACAGCACCGAAAAAACTGTGAAATGCCCTGAATTTCGGTGGTTCGTTTGACAGGTTTAACCAGGCAAATCCCATAGGTTCGATGTAAAAAAAAAATCCCCTAGTTTTATTCATTATTATGCAACAGTTTATTCTTTTCATTCGCAGCAAAAAGCCTTTTATAGATTTTTTGAGTGTTTTTTTGTATTTTTTGGTGAAATTTCGATTCCTTATTATTGTAAAACGACAAGGCTTTTTTTCTTTGCTGAACGCAGCAGTTTTTTTCTTTCCTTCAGTCTGGCTGTGTTCAGAGGGTGCTGTCCTTGGTGCTGAAACCTTTTCAGCACCATGGAAAGCTGCACCGTGGGCTTCCGGAGGTTTCAGCACCAAGGACAGAGGGATCTTTTTGCTCCGGAGCCCTGCTCAGCTGCTGTCCTTGGCGCTGAAATATATTTCAACACCAAGGGCAGTGGGATTACGTTTTATTTATTTTTACCCCAATTTAAGCAATTAATTAATCTGTTTCAAAGTCTGAAATAACGAATAAAAACAGAAAAACAAATAAAGATGAACTAACAAATCGATACGAAATACAAATGACTATTCTCCCAAAATAACGAATTGATCTGTAATACGAATCACAGTAACATAACGAACGCACCAAAACGAACTAAAAAACATAACAGATCAATCCGAAACTACATTTTTCGTTGTGCACATGTCTATCCCAAATCTACTTCAATATGGCTTCAAATAACAAGTCAGCACTGAAACAGGACACAAATGTGGCAACTACACTTTTATTGGCAGGGGTCAAAATGTCAAGTTCTAATCTACTAGTCAGGCCAAAAAATGACTTGCCACTTTTGATCCCACCCATCACCTCCCCCACATTACACCAACTTACACACTCACCCCACTAACAACTTTGTACTCTATTCATTTAGACTGGACGACTGTATTTAAAGTGCAGTTGCAAAACTGAAGAAAAAAGGGCCAAACTTTCACTTGCTCTACTTAAATTTCTTCCAGTCCTGGGTAAGTGGAAATTTAGAAGCCCTGTTATTGGTCCTATTTACATTCAAGCAATTTATTTTCACAGTGGAACTCAAAATAATGAGCAGTGGGGTGGTTGATGATTATCAGGCGTCATTAATTAAGATCCAACAGGGTTAGAAAACCTAAGAAAATGGTGGCCAAATCAATTAAACAGTCCGAGATGTCACCTCTTGCTCTGTCCATCACTCTACTGATATTTATATATATTTTTTTCTCATTATTATACTAAAAATATGCTTAACCCAAAATACAAACCTAACCTCATTTAAGAATGGCTCTAAACATTCACTTTCTAGCCTCTAACTACATGAAAAACCTGAGTACACGTCTGTGACAGGGCCACCAAGCCAATTTAAGAAAACCAAATCAAATGGTGCCATAACACAATGGCACTTAAACTTTGCTGTGATGTTTTGCTGGAGGAAACATGAAATTCTAAATGGCACCAAGCTGACCTTTTCCTACTTCACAGAATTGCAGCAAAGAAATTTAAGGCCTCCGGCTCAGAATTCATTTTAACAATCTATCCCCATGTTCTTCAAAATACTGCAGCGTTGGAACATTATAGAGCCCTGTTTTCTGAGACTAATTGTGGTTGTGTAAACAGGATGCTTCAGGAAATATCTGGGGAGGTTTTTTACTGCTTCCGAAGGAGATATCAACCCCACAAAATAAATAATCATTGTGTGTTATATTCAAAAGGATGTCAAGCCCCAAAGGACCCATCTTTTGCCGATTTTCAACAATGTTCTTGTATTAGAAAAATTCTGAAACATGTACAAAGATTAGGCCAAATGTATTCCAAGTAAATCTAGAGGACCTGTGTTTGGCATGGTGATGAAAAATCATATAAAAAAAAATAATTATGCGGTTCCCTTGATCCTGAAATGAAGAGGTTGCCAGGAAGATCCTCTTGCCTCTACCTACATTGACCCACTTCAGGGTCAAATATTCTCAAAGATGCAATCTTCCTGTAAAAAGCAATGGGATACAAAGAAATCCTAAAATTATTCTGCTAGTAGTAGGGCTGCCCTATTGGTCATGTTTTCCTGGACCATATCATTTAGAGCAGAGATGGTGATGTCCAACAACATGTATACTTTAAAACCTTCATAAGAAAACTCATTTACCTACTCAAGTCCAGTCTTCTGGAATTCCTTTTTGGTCGAGAATCTCTATGGGTCACTATGGGCATGATAATCAACCCCCTCCCCCAATGCATGCCCATACTCAAAAGGCCAAAAACTACATCCACATGAATAGCTACTTAATCACACATAAATACAAACAAACACAACTAGTCCAGACCTTGCCAAACTTCAAAGCTCTGAAATGGAATCTGACATGAAGAGTTTGTCTTGTTAGTCCAAGGATCATCAGACAGTCTCAAATGCAGGGATCTCAAACTCCGACTCCAGATGTTGATGGCCTACAACTCCCAGTATTCTCTGAATGCAATACAGAATCATGGGAGTTGTCATTTCAAACACATCTGGGGGCCAGAGATTAAGATCACTGCTCTAATGGGTATAATTCAGACAGGGGTTTTATCTTGTGTTCTTCAGGAATCAAAAAATGGAAACCTTTCACTTCCCGAAGACAAAGTTAAAATGTGAATTGTGGCTACTCATAAGGAAACAGGAAGTGCTGATGTTCACAGTGCAGGCCTTGCTATTCAGCACTACCCTTTTCTATAAAATATATGTGTTGAAGGCAAACTCCACATCCTGACCACTTTATAACAGTAGAGTGGTCAGGGATGTGAAGAGTGCACCCCCCTCTACCAGCTTCACCGATTTGCTGATAACACTTTAAATTTCCCAGTCGCCGGTCATCAGATCAGTCACCAGTGATGTCGGCATGCATCAAGTGGTAGTGATCGGTCTCAGTGAGGCAGCCAACGGATCTGCGCACTAGTGCATCTCCGATTCATCATTCTGTGAAGGCGCTACGGAACTTGTGTACATAAAGTGCTCAAGTCCCGTTACAGAGCGCAATTTGCAGCTCTCACACTACGCATTACGCATGTTGCGTAGGAGCACAAATGGTGTTTGAAAGCTTCAGGAACTTCAGAGATCGGGAGTCCCTGAGCTGAAGAGGAGGACTTGTGCCAGTGAGGGCCAAAAAGGGGGCGGAGCAAAAAAGAAATTGGGCAGAGGCCATCAGCAGCCTCTGCCCATTTATGTAAGGATAAAACAGGGAGCATTGTTTCTTAATAGAGTTTTCCTTTAACAGTTTTATCATATATTTATCAGTAAGTGCTGGAAAATAAAAAAAATTAAAAGGATATGTTAAAATGCTCAGACACTGTTTGAACCCTAAAATTTTGATAATTTGAAGAAAAAGGGCCATGAACCCATCTGAGTTCAGTTTTGGCTGTTGTTTCTTCTCATATGCTTGTGCACTGTCTAAAATAACAATACACATGGCATTCCCCAGATATTTATGCTAGATTGTATTAGAATGCTAAATAGAATATAGTGATTACCATTAAAATCCTGAACATTTGAAGGTAAAAAAATAACTGGTGAATGAACTTACCTTTTCATGGGTGGGAATCCAGGAGTCATAACATGAGGCATGTAGTTCCTCAATTTCAGAAGAACCACATCCCACATGTTGTATGACTCCAGGGTTCTCATCATATTTTAAAGGAAAAACAAAAGACAAAAATTCTTAAAACGCCTAACCCCCCCCCAACATCCAAGAACATAAAGACTTTAGATCTGAACTTTTTATCACATCTAGAGACTCATGTATCCTCCTTGATAACTTATGTCCATAAATAATCACTATAATATAGGGATGTCAAACTCTGCCCCCCCCCCAGATGCTGTTGGCCTACCATTCCCATAATTCTTTGAATGTTATAGACGGCCAAAGAACCAAGGGAGCTGTAGTTCAGAAAATTGGGTTTGACTGCCTTGACATAAAATGATATATTTTAACGTAAAGGCCACTGGCCTCTTGTAATTGAATCACTCTGATACAAAGTTTTGTTATTCCAATTGCATGGCATGGGTAACTGTAGCTGTGAGATCCTGAGCACATCATTTTCTTAATATACTGTATGTTTTTTTATAATCTTTGCAAAGCATACAATAGGTCAGGAGTGAGTAGTATCCTTGGCCCTACAGATGTTTTGGAACTACATTTCCCATGAGTCTCAGCCAGCCTAATGAGAAACTAAGCATCAAGGAAGTTATGGTTCCAACACATCTGGAGGGCCAAGTTTGCTGACCCAGTAATAGGGCCCTTAGCACATGCATTATTTTCATTCTCAAAAACGGTATTGTTTTTGTAAATCCGATTCTTATAGTCTTTTTTTCCACACACCAGTAGAAGAATATAATGAGAAAACCGAAGTCCTGGAAGCAAAATCACAGTCCTTATCGTGCGGCTTATGCCAGACGCAGCTGCCTTGTTATCTCGAGCTATATATAAATTAGTTATTCTTTCAATGCAATTTAATTCATGGGATAAAAAGGGGATCTAAGTGAAAGCAGCGATCAACCACTTGATGTGTAATGTTATAACAACAAACAACGGATACGCAAATGATACCTGGCTACACAATAGAAAAGGCTGATTAGCGGAAAAATCCCCTCTTTCAATATAGTTAAATGAGTCCCCTTAGCACATAATTTGATAGAGTGTGAGCAATGCATTATGTGAGTCATACTGCTTATTATTGCACATTTAAATACAAAGTCTCATTTACGCCATCAATTATTGCTTCGAAATAGAGTTTGCCAAACTGGTGCTGATAGAATAACCAGATGTCATGAAAGATACATTGTATATTTTTTTATATTAGCACACTTGTTTGCTGACTAAAATCTAATCACCTGCAGTTTCGGAGTCAGCGGATGACATATCCCCATTGATTCCATTCTCCTTGCTCGGGGCATGTGAGGCCTGGAGAGCCCGCTCCCCATATCCTCTTTCCTCTGCCTCTCTGAAGGGAATGCCATTGGAACTGTGGACCATCCCGTCTCCTGCTCCTCCTTGTTCCTTCATGTCGGTGGCGTGCGGGAGCGGTGAGGCCTCTGTGAGCTGCCCGGATGCCCAAGGAGATGGCTTGGGTTCATCTTGTCTATTGTCCGTCATGCTTTTCCTCTTGACCAGAAATCTGGAACAGAAAAAATAAAGGTGTCGGAGAAATATTGTTACGGCATTCACTAAATACAGCTAGAAGGAGTGATTATGTAAGAGCAAATTGAATTCCATTGATAGGTTTCTTAAAGATAAGATCAGTTGTACTAGAAAGAATTTGCCTTGAAGTACCTTGGCCACAGGCTTGTGTTTCTTTCATACAGCAGTCAAGATGTAAAAAAAATAATAGGTGTGGAAACGCTTCAAGATTTCTGAACCCCAATTAAGAATTGTCATCTTGTACTTAACCCACCACACATATTCAAACTTGATAGATAGATAGATAGATAGATAGATAGATAGATAGATAGATAGATAGATTGATACTGGGTTTCAGGTAAAATGCATTATAAATCATAAATTTATTGTGACTTAACAAGGAAACATATGATCATAGACCTTCATAAAGTCTTTACAGTGTGTAGGTCAATGGGAGCTCAGTTCCTCCAGCAAACATAGTGGAGGAACTACATTCCCACGCATTCCCCCTCGACTTGACCAATTTTATAATTAGCCTTGGCAGTGCTTCATGCCTGTTAAATAAGCGAACACTAAATATATCATGACTTCGAGTTCAGTGTACTAACAAAGCGGACTTTATCCATTCATTAATAGGTTAAGAGAAACTCTGTCTCGATATGAAATGATGGAAGGACGATGCATTAATGACCCCTAATGCCTCTTTCTAAGGGATAACACTTCTTCATTGTTTACTCCAGTGGTTCCCAACCGCGGTCCTCAAGTACCCCTAACAGGGCAGATTTTACAGATCACCTTGGGGAAATTCAGACTGAATCCTGCGAACACTGAGCAGCAAATCATATCACCTGTGCTGTGCTTCAGATATCTGGCAAACCTGACCTGTTGGGGGTACTTGAATACCGTGGTTGGGAACCACTGGTCTACTCTATAGCAATGACGGATAATCTTGGAATCTCAAGTGATTCCGAACTATGGGCCATATTCCATAGTTGTTGGTAAAATGGAAACCGTAAGCAAGAAAGTCTCCATTTTACTGGCTGTGTTCCAGGTCCTTTGAATAACAATAAAAAGGTCTGTTACAGAATAAAAAAAATATGCCATGTAAATTTAAAAAAAAATGGAATTAAGGGTCTCCAAAAATCCTAAAAAATAGACTGCCTTTTTGCTGCAAATGAAAAGAATAAACGATTGAATATTTAAGAAAAGCAGAGATTTTTCTTTACATTGAAACCTATGGGATTTGTCTGCTTAAACCTGTCGAATGAAACCATCGAAAATCAGGGCATTTCACATTTCGGTGTTGTTCGGTGGTCTCTGAATAGATTAACCATTGCTTCTCTATGGGAATTTCATTGCCGCCGAAGGTCATCGTATTTTGCTGGTAATTCGCCAATATTTAGCGAATTTCAAGCTTTTTGAATAGCCAAATGGCCATGAAATTGCACCGTATGGGAAAATTCACCATTTGGTGCAATTCGGTGGCCAATCCGGTGCTCTTTGAATAACCCCTTATGAATGTAATAGAATGCCAGAGAATCAGTTCAGAAACATCTGGGGGGAGGGGGGTCAGAGTTTGAGACAGCTTATTTAAGACTTTTCAGCCGAACTATCAAGAAAGCTAAACCTTAAACTGACATTTAAACATTTTTATGCCTATAGACAAACTAGAATAAATCAATAAAAGTTTTAAAAATGTATAAAAAAAGGTCTATTTTCTTGCTTTAAACTCTGTCATTTCATCTTCTCTGGTGACGCCCCTCAGCTAGGTGTGTTTCTTCAGCTCCCACTTCCTGAATACTCCCTGCCTCCTCCCCAACCACTACTCCACCAGGGGTGGACTGGGCCGGGGGGCAAGTGCATCCCGGGCCGCCGCAATGCGCCTCCGTGAGAGTGGACAGTTTGTTTTGGTATGGTCTCGGGGGGCGGCGGTGGCGGCGCAAAAGTATTAGTGCCGGCCCGCCCCCACGTTATGCCTCCGCAGCCCACGTGATGCTAGCGTGCCATGCACGCGCTGAAGAGGAGGGTGCGGTCGACGGTCAGTGACATCGGGGCAGCCTCACCAGCCTGTGCGCAGCACCCAAACTACGTGGCAGCATGGAAGAGGACTGCGTGGACTCTGGACTGCAGCAGTTTTGCCGTCTGAGAAAATTTTGCGGCAAAAGTTTCTCAGAGGGGCCTGGCAGAGAAGAGGTGATCTGGGGGCAATATATATCCATGTGTGAGCTGCTGAGCTGGGTGCACTATATATCCATGTGTGAGCTGCTGAGCTGGAGGCAATATATATCCATGTGTGAGCTGCTGGGGGCAATATATATCCATGTGTGAGCTGCTGGGGCAATATATATCCATGTGTGAGCTGCTGTGGGCAATATATATCCATGTGTGAGCTGCTGGGGGCAATATATATCCATGTGCGGTGTGTATGAGTGAGTTTTATTGCTGTGGAGCTCTGTGATACGCTCATACACAACGCACTTTACTGTGAGTTTTATTGCTGTGCTTATGATACAGTAATGTGCAGTGTGTTTGAGCGTGAGTTTTATTGCTGTGGAGCTCTGTGATACGCTCAAATACACTGCACATTACTGTATCAGAGCTCCACAGCAATAAAACTCACAGTAATGTGTGGTGTGTATGAGCGTATCACAGAGCTTCACAGCAATAAAACTCACAGTAATGTGCGCTGTGTATGAGAGTTATATTGCTGTGGAGCTCTGTGATAACGCTCATACACAAGGGCCTAAGTTGCTGCACTATGGGCCTCTGGGTCATACTTGCCCCCTGGGCCAAAGGTTGCCAGTCAGCCCCTGTACTCCACCCATCAAAGTGTCACATGAACTAGCTCAAGCTGTGCAGCTCAGACTGAGGAAACTGAGGAACTGAATATTAGCATTTCTGCAATTGTGAAAGCAAAACACACTCACACATTCTCAATCGCTCACACAAATGCACTCACTCACCCACTAACTCGCTCACACACACACACACACACGCACTCACTCGCTGACACGCTCACTTGCACTCTTTCATGGTTTACATAATCAATGTCTCACTCAAATTCCCTCACAGTCACTCACTCTCCCTGTGTGTATTGATTTCTTTCCTTCCCTGTCTCTGCAGTAACTGGGGGTGAAAGAGTTACAGAATGGAATGGCACTCAGCCCCGCCCTCCCCTCAACTCACAGTGCAGGAGGGAGGAGGAGCAACTCAGTTGCACATGCTCAGTGCATTTTTTATCTATACCTAGGTATAGTCATTGACTGGTTAGCTCAAAGTGTCTCCTGAGGTGGGCATGGAAAACGCCAAGGAAGAAAAGCAGGTAAATATGAAAAGATATCATATTTACTTGCTTTTTATGCCTGCCGAATGACCCTACTGACTCATTCAAAAGGCACTGCACATTTTTTAAAGCAAACTAGCAAAGAATGCAAGTCCCTTTAACGAATTTATGCCCCTTAGGAAGTAAAAATAACTTAAAACGTCTGTTCTGTGTAATAACGTCACACAATCCTGCAAGGATGCTATAAATGGCATAGGTAATAACCATTTCAAGAAAGACTTAACTTCCTGCTCGCATAGAGCAAAGGAGCTAAAAATCATCAAGGTGTAAAAAGAGTTATGTGTGCAATTCCCATGCCGAGTCGTGCGCAGGAACAGACCGTCAATTGTTCCTTTATTATTGACCTAGAAACCTTTACCCGGCTTCTTCAACTCTGCTAACAAATGTCCTCTTTCCTTGTCTATGCTAAGCAAGATGCAGCGAGAGAAAAGAATCCTACAGTGTGGAATGGTGAATGAGTAGCATTGTGTGGTGGGATATGTGGAGGTTGGATTGTGTGCTTTACAAAAGGAAAGAGCTTGAACTTGGCTCAATGGATTCATCGAAATCTTTTTAAGGAAAGTGGTGCGAAATACCAGACATTTCCTTTTAATATACTTTTAATTACTGGCCAGCTTTCGGTCTAGTCATTGAAAAGCAATTAATGCAACACCCAGAAAGCCTTAATAAAACTACAAAATGTTTTTGAATATAATAAATACTACTTATTGGATAGAAAGAGAGAAGGTAGGAGAATAAATATTGGCTAATCCAGGTGTGCAAGTTATTAACTGTGTGCAATTAATCTAAGAAACAATGTTGCACCTGCTGCATTTTGAAAACAACAGCATAATTCCACATATTCCAGTTCTGCCGATACATTTACTAGATTTATAAAAATATAGCAATAATATAGATATTTTGTCAGAGGGTCCAGCCCTAAAGAAATAGGTGTGGAAATGCCCCAAGATTCTGCTCCTCAATTAACCATTGACATGTCATACTTAACGGACATCATCGTGTGACGACGTTAGTAAGGGAGATATCCCCTAACTGCCCAGGGATTTCCTATAGAAATCCCTGTGGGGGAGATAGGAGGGGGGGGGGTCACGTTATAGGATTATGTTTGGTAGCATTGGAAAGGCCAGAGCATGGCCTTTCCAATGCTACCAAACATGACCAGGTTAAATGTTTTAAAAATGATTTTTTTCTTAATTTATTAATGCAGCACTATTGTTCACTATTGAATTATAATGTGAGCAATGGTGCCGCACAAACAAAAAATGACTTTTTTTAAGCTAAAAATTGCATATTTCTCAGAAAAATACAGTAAAAGGTTTCCATTTATATTTTTTTTAAACAAGTGTACCCTATAGAATATAAAAACGCAAAGGCTCGGATGACAAAATGTGAAAAAATTAAATTTCAATCATCTACAGCGTGTAAAGTTAATGGAGATTCACATTTTTTTTTACAGCATTCTGGCAGGACATGACGTATACATAGAATAATGATATATTATGAATCTGCCGAGTCTGCCGTATAAAAGGATTTTGTCTGGGTCGTACAATAAAACATGACTTCAAATCGCATTTTAAAAAAAGATGAGCACAAAACCGTTCCAAATCAGCCTACGGCATAGAGGTGAAATGGCTTCAGCAATGAAGGGGTTAACCCACCACTCCACATGCAAATTTGATATTAAAATTTAAACATAAACATTTGCTGAACCTTAGGGAATCCTTATAACATCTGTAAAACACATCATATTTCTAGTGAATTAATAAGGAAACCTATGATTGGAACCTTATAAAAACAATTCAGTCTGTGAGCCAAATGGGAACTCTGTTCCTCCGGAGAAAATTGTGGAGGAAGTACATTACCACTCGTACCTGCTCGACTTGACCCCCTGTGGTTTGTAGTGTAAATGACCAACGTTTTTAATCTTTATCCTGAATGCTGATGTAAAACAATAAACTTAAACAATTAAGATAAAGCAGTCGACTAAGTGGAATTTATTTATAGACCACACAACGAGAAGGAGGAGATGCAACATAGTAACATAGCAACTGATGTAAAAGCTTTTTAATTACAATTTAATTTTAAACACCATCAAAGGCATAATTTCGACAACACGATGGCAACAAAACTTTGCGAACAAAAACCACAAATGATGTGCATATTTGAAATCAGTTCTGCTGTTTCTATATTCTTGCATTCTGTCTTATCAGCAGTCAAAGGGACTGCATACAGCTCTGGTTCACCGTCACGATTCTAGAGATTGAATCTCTTTCCAGACAGGGATGCACCGAATTTCGGTCACCGATAGATTCTGCCGATAATGGAGTTATCGGTTTCGGCCAAAAGCAAAACACCAGCCGAAAAAGTCAGCCGAAAATTAATGATCCCAGCTGACACTGAGCGAGCACTCTTTCAATGCTGCTTAGCTGGAGATAATTGTAATTGGAAAGAGGCAGGAGCTGCTACACATCTTTATTTCTGCACTCAAAAGGTTAACTGCCTACTCTGAGCTGCTGCCACTATCAGAGCAAGCAGTAACCTCTGGCCTCTCAGTGACAAGGAACAAGTGATTTATCACTGACCTCCTGCCAGAGGTATCTGCTTGGAGGACAAGAGGGGGGGTTAATGTGGGAGCTTACATCCATGCCTCCAAAAAGTTAATGGAACGTATACACATTCAATGTTTGTCTTTTAGCTTGCATCTTAAAGGCACATTTATAATGCTTTGGTTTTCTGCACTTTAAAAAATAATAGATTAAGAGAAACAGACTGATGTTTAGGCTCCATCTGAGCCATTATAGATTATAGATATATATCTACTTATTTAAATTGTGATGGAGGGCAAACAAATTAGATTAAAAGCCTCCACACAACAAATAATAAACTTTAAAGTTGCAGAGTTCTCTGAATTGCTGGGATATGTAAATGTCTTCTGCAACTATAAAATGTGTGTATGTCCAAAAACTTTACACATGAATGTATGCACTAGATGCAAAATAACCACCAAAATAGGACAAAAATATTTTAAACATTTTAATGTGGATTAATTTAAATTCATGATATTAATTTAATACAATCTAGTATTAATACATTTATACAAAAAACTCTTAAAATAAATTGTAGGGGAAAAAAGTCATTTCCGGTTTCGTTCCAAAATTTTCATTTCTGAGCATCACTAAATATATATATATATATATATATGAAAACCAATGGCAACCTGCACAAAACCACAATGAGTTGTGAGTGCCTGGGTGCAAAGTACATAAATTCATGCAAAAATCATCAGAAAGGGACGCATTCCAGGGCTTAGATCAAGATAAAAAGTGATGCTTTATTATAATACCATTTAAAAGTGCCCAATAGCACTTAAATGGTATTATAATAAAGCATCACTTTTTATCTTGAGATCTAAGCCCTGCAGTACGTCCCTTTCTGATGATTTTTATATATATATATATTATATATTACACACACCCCAGACACATGTATACACAGTATGTGTATATATAGTCATATATAGAAAGTCATTTTCGGTATCGGTTTTCGGCCAAGCTCATCGTGCATTTTCGGTATCGGTCCCAAATTTTCATTTCTGTGCATCCCTGTTTCCAGATAATAAACCTTTAGGCCAGTGTCAGACGAGCGCACTATGTGCATCCATACTGGCGTGTCTTCCGAAGCAGTGTTGTGACATTTCGACGGGGCCGGCCACACGCTGTAGCGCTTGCACGAACTGCGTGCGCTACAGCGGATGTGCTAAAAGCCTCCCCGTCGAAACGCTACAATGCTGTTCGACAGGGCTGCAAAGCGTGAGCCTCCATAGGAGGATCAAGCCTTGCAGCGCTGAGCGCACTAACTGCAGTCAGCGAGGTGGCCAAATGGGCGTCAGAGTGGAAGGAACGTCCACTCTCACGGACGTTCCTTTCACTCTGAAAAACGCTCGTCTGACCACGACCTAAGAGTTACCATTTTTAGTATATACAATTATGTACTAAAGCACGCTTTGACTTTATACTATATTTATTATATATTGTTTTTACTTTATTTATATTCGTTATTTTATAAAGATTAATATGTATTATGTCTGAGTTTCACTAATCCCAAATTGGGCCAGAGACGGTGAATGGTTGAATAAATAATTTCATTTTATGTCCTGGATAAATCATGCACTGGATGCATATCTCATACGAGCGGCCATTAATGGGAGTGATATAGTACCTTTATTCCCATCTTTGTTGAATGTGTGTAATAATAAGTTACTACAAATGAGCTTTGGGAATATATTGGCAAGTATTTTGCCATAAAAAAAGAACATTTCTGCGTTAAAATCACCAGGTCAACAGACCAACAAAAATTCAGACTTAAGTGTATATTTATATGAAATTAACCAAACAAAAAAAGATTATATAACAGATTCTAATACCCAAGTGATGCTTTACTCCAGCAAAGATGATCTATTGTTAGAGGCAGTTTGTGTCTTCCTTCTGTACTTAATCATACAAGCCCTGTGGACGCACGGCTAGACTGGTCACTTGCTTTCAGCTCTAGTTTCCTACCTTCTGGACGTATGCTACAGCTGAGCAAATAGAAAGAAATCAGGTCAATTTTTACATCTTGTTAATCACTGCTGCTGACTACTGGCTTCTGCTGAACATACGACACCTGCAGGGATGGTATTTCTAGGATGACATGGTAGGCTGCGCATGGTTGCCCGCCTCCCATATAACCAAGGCCAGCGGCTGTAACAGTCCTATGAATCAGCATCTTTTCACATCTCTTGTTATCCTTACCATCCATTATAATATAGTCGACTTTAGATAACTGAATAGCAATATAGTTCTTGAAGAATATTTTTTATTTTTAAAGATTATGTATTCATACATTTTACATTTTTTTTCTAATAAGTTTTGTTTTACACTTTCTGATGACAAACGACTCTGGCAATAATTATTAAATTCAAAACTGTTATATTTTGCCCATAATGGAATGCTGATGCCATGACATAATCCTGTTTTTTCCCATCCCTGTTCTCAGGTACCCCTAACACAGTTTTTCCCAAACCTGTCCTTAGGACCCTCTGACAGGCCAGGTTTTCAGGATATCTGAAGCACAGCACTGGTGATATGATTTGTTGCTCAGGGATTGCAGGATTCAGTCTGCATTTCCCCAAGGTAATCCCTAAAACCTGGCCTGTTAGGCTAGGGTCAGACGAACGCATTTTTCGCGTTGTCCGTAAAAAAGTGCGTTCGAACGAATGGACGTATTTTTTCACGGAATACGCGATAGCGGTCATACGATGCGCATTTTCGTCCGTGATTTTGTACGGATCATCAATAAAACCCTTTTGCGTCTGGACGTTATGTCGGCCGGACGTGTGCAGCGTCTGACGTCTCCCAATCACGCAAACACGCCGCTATGCGGCCGCAGCGCACTCTGTACGTCAGTAGTAGCGGTTTGACGTTCTCGAAAAAATGCGTTCGTTTGCCACTTGCGTTGCACGGACGAACTTTCGTGCGGCCGTTCGTCGTATGTTCCCCGGCATTGGACGTCATTTGCTGCTAGCACGGCCGTGATTTCGTGCAGCTAAACGCACGTTAAAACTGCTTTCGTCTGACCTTAGCCTTAGGGGTGGTTGAGAACCACTGATATAAACATATATACAACATAAAACAGGTGTTTAACGTAGGAGCATTTTCAGTTTTTTTCTGTAATGCTTCCAGTATAACAACTTGTTTCTAAATATCGACTGATCCAATTCAGAAAATTAAGACCCTGCAGGAAAAATTAAAAATATAAATAAATAAGAAAAAAAGGTGGCTGTAAAATCACTGCAAAAGCATATTTTCAGCCATCCAGCATCATATTTGTGAAGAATCGTCCGCTTCAATGTTTATTTGCATTTATTTTTCCTTGAATTTCATTGCTCTGTATATAAGGTGGAGTATTGTGTGATATGATATGCTATTGTCAAAGTGTGTATCTGTATGTTACAGTTACAAGTTGTTATAAAGCCCTAACAAGTTCCATAGCGCTGTGCAATGGATAAGACAGGATAACATGTGCATGCAAGTTGCACTCACAGAACAGTAAGAGCTTGCAATCTAACCTTTTGTTTGCTTATACCCCACCCTATAAGTAATGGATTCCTTTGTCTTCACATGCTTCCATCAACCGACACCTTCCCCCCAGCAACAAGTCACTCAGATGATTGTTATCTGACTCCAGCCAGCTGGGCTTGTTTCCATTGTTTCTGTACCTTCCCCCTGTGTGTGTGTTTTTCCTATTCTAAAGTGAAAATAAAACTCAGTCTCCATTTGAATTTTGAATCTGCAAGAACTCCTCACAGTTTATGTGTCGTCTACTCTGTGTGGGTATGAATATCTCCTGGGTTCAGCAGAAAGGTGCGCCTGGGGTACCAGGATCCGTAACAATATTGATAAACGAAAAATATCTATTTAAATTTTTAAATGAGAATTTCAGTCCGCTTTTAAATCCCCCCGTCCGCAAATACATTCATCAACCCAGTTTATAATTAGGTACTTTTTCAGAAATCAATTTACCAATAAATTGGAATACAATTGCTAAAGCGAATATTTCCACTAGCGTGAGTGCTAATAATCAAGCCAAATTTTAAACTTTAGCCAAAATGTTGGTATGCCCTTTATTAAATCTCCTGAGGAAGAAAATGGCTGTATTGCAATCGAAAAAGCTGTAGAATTCGGCTATTGAGAATAGTTTTGTCTAATTTTCAGTGAATTGGTCCTGTTTGTCATTTAGGTTCCAATATCTACACTTTTTGATTAGTTATCTAGTTCACGACAGAAAAAAAGGACAAATATTGACTATACCTCTGTATACACTTGATGATTGCTTAGCAAAAGTCTGTATTTTGTGCTGAGTTTTCTTAGCGTATATTTGTAATGAATAAATCTGCCGTCAGTGCACAGCCTACTGAGAAAAGCTTCATGTGCCAATGCTTCGTAATACTGCTGAATCTGGAAACCTTAGAAGAATATGGCAGATATTTGTCTATTTTACGCCATATACTGCTGGCATTGTTAATCAAACACTTTATCTAATTGGAACGGAATATATATACGCAGTATTAATTCCTATATCTGAAAAAGGATGAGGGTGGATCAGGGTCACGTTGGATACCAACCCGCGAAAAATTATCATTTGTGGTCACTGAACTGGAACAAAGGAATATTGATATTAATTACAGAGATCTGAGACAAGATATACAACCTCAGGCTCAAACTGAAAAAGACAAGACAGAAAACATTAAATAAATCAGTGTAACCCCAGGCTGCAAATTCATGTAACACTGACTTGAGGTTGGATGGCAACCAAGAACTATTACCAACATTCCTATTTTGTCTAGGGTCCGCAAGTTTAATTGAAAGTTTGGGGAACCGATTCAATCTCTATATGTACGGCCCCTATGGAATTATAGGATGTGCGACACCAAGCAGATCATTTCTAAAGAGCTAAAATAAATTGTTGAAAATTCTAATTTTGGAGCCATTACCACTGGTAGCTACAGTATCAGAAGTTTACTTTAATTTTTTCATGAAAATATATCCAGTCTTGTGCGAAATGCATAATTTTAACAAAATTTGCATGCTTCATTATGATTTAATCTCTTACAATTTCAACGCATACCTGCTTGAGCAGTGATAGCGAAATTCAAGGGTTTGAAGGAAAGGGAGCGTTTCACGTTGAAAATTTGCCTGGGAAATATAATTTCCCCTTGAAGCATTTACAAAAATATTATATTGAAACTAGGGGTTAGAGCAGGGCTGTCAAACTTGTGCCCCCCCCCCCCCAGATGTCGATGCCTACAATTTCCAGAATTCTTTCAATGCATTACATAGCCAGGGAACCATGGGAGTTGAAGTTCAGAAAGATCTAGGGACTGGGGTTTGACAGCCCTGGTGTTGAGTATCTTATTGTTAGACAAGTTTTTATTCATTATATTTTTAATGTATTTTAGAAACTGATCATAAAAGAAGGAGTACCTCCGCACACGGTGGAGGCAAACAATCACCCCACCCCAAAGTAACAATCAACTCCGGGCTGGACACCCCTAAGTAGGACTAAACCTGATATACAATGAAACAACGAACGAGAGATAAACTCTCAAATAGCTAATAGGAGTGCTGATTAAAACACAACTTTTATTAATTGTAGTATATACACACACATATTGAACCGACTAATATAAAAAACACATAAACACGAAAGCGATGTAGAGCTGAGGAATAAATGTATATATATGATTGATAGACCGCCAAATGGCAACCCTAAGGTATATATCACAGATACATAGAGGCGCAAAGAGTGTAAATTAGCAATTTAAGATTATAATGCTGAGGACTGCAGGTTTATGCATTCAAGGTTAGAAAATGCCAGAATTCACATATAGAACAATAATCAGAACGTTCATTTAGTCTGGCCACCTTGTATTGAGCAATCTTCTACTGACATAGTCCTTTAATTACACAATTAGACATGGTAATCCTGGAAAGGGTTTATGATTACTATGATATTTTAAGATGTTAGAAAGGTATTTAATTGCCTGGACTTGTATCAAGGGAAACGTATATATTAATTGGCCTAATTGCAATGTTAATATCTGCTTTTACCATGTTTTAAAGTATCCACAAAGGGAATTTAAACTTGAAGTTGGTTGATAATTAGTTTGTGGCTAAGGCAAACACACACAAGACAAGACTATGGCAGGTACTTGAAAATAATGATGCTCAGTTGTAACAGTCCTCATTACAGAGTTGCCTGTAAAGTGCTCAATGACGTTGCAGCATATGATCCCTCTAATTTACATTTGTTTCTTTTAATTAAATGTGTACAGTAGGTAATGGGAAGTTGGGTGACAATAAGGAGTCTCGCAGGTTGCCCATTGGCTCTCAGGCTTTTATCTGACTCCTATATGTCTTACTTGTACACAGGAAATCTAAAGACCAAACTATGCCTGGCTCCCTAAAAACAAGCTGCTGGCTCCTATGTTTTCTTACAAGCTTCCAAGTTTAATATAGATTTTGTCATGCCCTGATGAAGGGTAACTACCCATAACTATGCATTTAGGGGACAGTTTCATTCACCTTTTCCCTTCCTTTTATATATAGTATCAGAAGATATTACCCTACATTTACCTTGATACTATAGCAGTGGTTCCCAGCCGCGGTCCTCAAGTACCCCCAACAGGTCAGGTTTTCCAGATAGCTGAAGCACAGCACGGGTGATATGATTTGCTGCTCATTGATTGCAGGATTCAGGCAGCATTTCCCCAAGGTAATCTTGAAAACCTGACCTGTTAGGGGTACTTGAGGACCGTGGTTGGAAACCACTGTACTATAGGGTTAAAAGGGCGAATGGACCAGAGGAATTAAACAGTAACTCTTCCAGGCCCTCACCACGCCACTCTCTTTTTGGCATTTTAGTCTTATAAAATCTACCTGAATCCAGTGTACACTCATAAAACGCTGTTGGCTTCCTGTGAGCCACGGCATGTCATGGGACGTTCGAGAGAGAGTGTCCTGCCAATCCATGGGCTTTCAATGCAAATGCATTAAGAACCATTGGCAGGAACTGGTTCTTTAAATAGGTCTGCTTTCTGAAACTCCTTATTAAGCTTCGATCAGCACCAGCCAGTCATCAGTTAATTTCCTGCACTCGGAGGACTGAACCAGCCCAACGAAATCCCTCCAGATGGGGAAGAAGGGTTAGGACGCTCAGGGAGTGTTACCTTTCAAACAACACTGAGTGGTCACGGTGCCTAGCGTGGCCCTTTAGAGTGCTATTGTAATAAATGTCATGTTGTTCAGCTGAATACCGATATAGGTTTGCCTCATTATGGTTTGCGTTCACTGTAAAGTTTATATCTTGTACTAAACCGAACCAGATACGAAATATGACTTTTATAAGTTTAATTAGTACAAACTATATACAGAATGGAGAAGAAGTGTGACTGGCAAAATGGGAATGTCAGTACAGTGGGAAACATGACTGGCAAAGGATTTTTTGTTCTGCTTGGCACAAGCACAATCTCACCGATTCTCGAGTTGCCAAATTGCCCCTCCATCAAACTAAATCGGACAGAAGGAGGGTGCTTCTCCTAAGTGACGTTCTGCAAGTGTTCTCGCAATAATGTGCTACGGCTGTGCAAGACACAAACCTCTATATAGGACTATACTTCCACCTAGAAATGTTTTGCCAACACTTCTAATGGGTGTAAGCTAGATCTGCGCCAGTAAGCAGGATGCCTGCAATGTCCACAACCAATCTGTTCCTTATAGAAACGTGGGGTACATCTTTATAGCTATGCATCTTATGATTTGTACATTTACTAGAAAAATCGAAATTATAAATGTAATTTCTTAAAATTACACATAAAGGTCTTCTAAAGTGCTCCAGTAATTCCATATAAATCAATACATTTGTTAATTATCGCTTGCTTTCTGCACCATAAGTGCCATTAAAGAATCTACAATTATAATCTTATACAAGCATGTATATGTATATACTAAAAGCTTTCTTCCACCTGTTTTACTGATGAACCAGAGATTTACGATTGCATCATATTCTGATACACATTGCATCATGCTTCCCTGTGAAATCATAATTCATAGCGCGTACGACATGATATGTCATCAGCAGACATTATTCATAGTGATGTTTTTCACCTTGGAAGTGAGTCCTATTGCATTTTGTCCATGTACAATACCCTAAGATCTATAAAGACAGGATTAAGAGCATATATACCAACTCTAAAGAAAATGGGCTCATGGATAAACCACATAAACAAAGCAAAGGAAACATCAGAGAGGGACGAACGTGAATAGAAAATAAAGTAACGCTTCGTTACTTGAGAGGAAATATAGGCAAGAGGGGGTGTAAGTGCCAATAGACCCTTAATTACCCTAAAATGTAGCAGTTTCATGCAAAGGAATTGATTGTGGAACATATAAATCGTTACTGGGTTCTTTACCAGCATCAAACTGGATAAGGCTTGGCACAGTGACTGCAATGCAGTATTTTAGCGTACTTTGGTTCTGCAGTAAGACTTTCCGCTTGGTAAGTGCTGCAACTGAAGAAAAATATGAAGGCTGCAAATGAGAAGCACAAGTTCAGCACTTACCCTGAGCAAAACGAGACGTGCATATTAATACTAAGGGT
Source organism: Leptobrachium leishanense (assembly GCA_009667805.1). NCBI lineage: Eukaryota > Metazoa > Chordata > Amphibia > Anura > Megophryidae > Leptobrachium > Leptobrachium leishanense. The sequence continues at coordinate 66,591,534 of CM019069.1, read as the reverse complement.
AATTAGGCTATGTGTCACAAATAGTAACTCAGAGGCTTTTAACCTAAGCTTAATAATACACAGAGACATACGCCAGCTGGGGGGTTTTAATGCCCTCAATGGGAGGGAGAAAAAGCGCAAACAAGAAAATACTGCAGCTGATCCAGACACTCAGTAAACACAAGTTAACCACAAAAAAAACCTACAGGTATCTCTGAGAAACTTCGGGCCTGATTACATTCCTATCGCTGAAATGGGGATGCTAGGGAGAAAACTCTGCGCATGCAGGTTTCTCCTTTGCGTCCCCGTTTTAGTGCAATATTACAATGCAGGCGCTAGAAAAGCTGCCTGCATCGTAATCTGGTGATAAACCCCAGATGCGAGTGGCAGCGCTAAGCGTCACCGCAAGCCTCCACTTGATGGAGTCCATAGGACTCCATTGAGTTTCTTCTCTGCTGGTCACATGACCTGCCGGATCTCACCATGCGAGAGTGACTTTTCCCCCCAGTCTCTCCCTGCTCCCAGCGATCAGAGGCGGTCTGAGTCGCAGTCCTCGCCGTGGGATGGAAGGTGAGTATCTGATTTTTTTGAGGGGAGATTTTCTGCTGGTGCTGACAGATTCTGCAGTAGCGGAATCCGTTAACCACAGCCTGGACCTGGTGCTAACTTTCGGGTTAACCACAGCCGGAGGGTAATTAGCATTAGTATATTGTAATACTAACGCTAATTAACGCTTTGCGCTCCCTATGTTAAGTATAGGGAGCACAAAGTACAGTAACCTCGTGCTGAAAAGTGCAAGATACCAATCGCTAACGTTTTTTTTAACCCGTTAGCGTTTGGATGGTAATATGGTGCGCCCGCGCTAGGGCCACCAGGGCTTACGTTAACGGTCACACAGGTGAGCTCTAACATTAGTGCAAAGAATGTAATAGGGCCCTACATATTTTCAAACATCATTAAAATTTTTTTACAAATACGTCCCTGTTGAGGAGGTCTGAAGTCCCATGTAAATAAAGGAAAAAGCTTCCCAAATTCCCACTTATAACCTGGTTTAGCCTGAACAAAAACTAACCCTACAAAAAAGTTAAAAACACCATAGTTGAGCAACTGAAATTCCCTTAAACCAAAAAGAGTTCAGAGAACGTGATCAAGTAATGGTAACTGCAATGTGACTGGTGAGTGAGTGCTACTGCCCCTTATCTACCTTGCTACAGGATGAAGCGTAATTTGGAATTGAAGGTGGGTTAGGGGTTTTCTTAGGCTGGGGTCAGACGAATGCAGTGCGAACGTGCGTTTAGCCACACTTTATTACGGCCGAGGTAGCAGCAAATGACGTCCAACGCAGGCCCACACACGAAGTACGGCCGCATGAAAGTCCGGCCACGCAACGCAAGCGGCAAACCAATGCATTTTTGCAAGAACGTCGAACCGCTAGTATTGACGTACAGAGTGCGCTGCGTCCACGTAGCGGCGTGTGTGCGTGATTAGGAGACGTCAGATGCTGCTCATGTCCGGCCAACATCACTTCCAGACACCCAAAGTTTCCTGCTTTGGATCCGTAAAAAATCACGGCCGAAATTTCGCATCGTATGACCGCTATCGCGTATTCCGTGAAAAAATGCGTTCGGACGCATCAACTCACTTTTCGTCGGTAGACGTGAAAAATGCATTTGTCTGACCCTAGCCTAAAACCCTAACACAATCTACGACTAAATCAGTCAATGTCCACTCACTTGCGTTACCTGGATCCAAAGAAATTTAGCCTCATAGTACAGCTCTAACATATCTGGTCAAAAATGAAGACCTACTGTACGTAATTAAACTGCACACAGGCACACAGCTCAACCTCACTAAAACTGGATTACCTTTCACAATAAATGAGTTAATCTGATCTGGATTTGATCGATAAATTTATTGCTACAATATGTGGACCAAAACAGAAAAACATTATCTGAAGTTCTTACCAAGTCAGGATCAGATCAACATTGGGCAGCATTTCCCAAACCAGTCCTCAGGACCCGCTGACAGGTCAGGTTTGCAAGATATCTGAATCACAGCACAGGTTATAAAATTTACTGTTCAGTGACTGCAGGATTCAGTCTGCCTTTCCCCCAAGGTAATCCTTAAAATCTGGCCTGTTAGAGGGTCCTGAGGATAGGTTTGGGAAACCCTGACGTAGGGGCTTTTGGAACTCTAGATCCAATCCTGTTCCCAAAATAGAAAAGAATAAGACTGGGTCCACTGATTATGGGTGAGATTTGCTGGACAACTGCCACAAGGTTTTGGCAGTCACAGCCGCGTTTGTCAAGTTGTGTCAAAGGCTGTCAGCAGCCAAAATATTATCTTAGTTCGTAGTTACATCAGTTGCCATTACCTGTGAGAACTTAGCCACCCCAGATTGTGTTGCACCTGTTTGGTCCTTACATCAGGCAAGTGCCTCCCCCTTCTTCTGAAGCCATCTATATACCGAAATAGGCCCAATGGAAATGTAGATTCGTCAGCACCGATTGCAACCAACAAAAAGCGAGTGCGAGAGACTGAATAACAGCACAAAATGAGGTGAAAAGAATAGCTCAGTCTCACATTGGATAGTGAGAAGAATGTCTCAGATGCAAAAGGCTGGTGAGAAGAAGGGTTCAGTGGTACAAAGGGTTGTAAGAGCAATGAGGCAGAGGCACAATGGGTGGAGTGAAAGGGATGAGGCAGAGGCACAATGGGATTCAGGGACATGGGCATTACAATGAGTGAAAGGGGTCCGTTAGAATCTTCAGCTCTAGGTGCCAAAGCTATTAATATTCAATAATCGAGCATTGCGCCAAATTCAGCAGTGCTAAATCGCAAACTTTTATTAGTAAACATCAACTCAACATGGGTCAAGATTTGAGTCAACAAACCCAAGTGTCATCGAAGCCTGTGAGGATTATTCTTAATTACAATGACCCATGCTCATGCACAACGCAACAAGAAACTAGATGGAGAATACAGATTTCAAAAGAAAGAGCACAAAATCCGCTCAAACATCGTAAATTATTACCTCAACACGAAAGTTTAACATAGTGATGATACAGCAGAAAACGATCTGTACATACATAATTACATTTGAAATGATTTACAATCATGTCCCGTTTCCTGCTCTTACTTATATTGTTTAGAATTTATCTAATCAAATCTAGAATGGAATTTAATAATAGTGCTTCTAGAGTATAAAAATTTCATCTCACAGGTAAAGAATCCCAGACCCAGGGGAGAAGAGTGAACTTGTGCACAGTTGAATCATCTTACTGTCAGAATATTCGATTTTTATTTTTTTTTATTTTGGAGAAAGGATTTTACCAGGAAGGATACATTGAGATTTCTCTCGTTTTCAAGTATGTCCTGGGTGGCGAGTATGTACCGTTAGGTGTCTTGCCCAAGGACACTTACTGGAGAGGTTGCTCGCTGGGATCGAACCCATGTCTCCACAGGCTCTCTCCATGCAGAGCAGTGATGTTACCTCTACTCCACCCAGCCGGTACATAATATAAAAACATAGTAATAAAAACAGTGAGAGAACAGAATGATGATGTCATATATAAGGGATTACCTGTTGATGTAACAGCTGGTGGCCTTCCAACTCAAGATCTGGGGTCTCTATGGTGGCAAGAGTCTGGTACTCACTGAACCTAAAGAATCCAAAAATATATGCATATCAGTTATAGAATGCGACGTTCCTGTTAATTAATTCTGTTCATGATATTGACATTGATCATACACTTCCCAAGTATTAACTTAATTGTATCCAAACGATATATTTGGTCCAACGAGCAGAGCTATAGGACACCTAAATTGCTCCAAAGCTTGCTACACAGGAGACCTTTCAAGAGAATATTTGCTACACATTATTGATAAAAAAATGCAGCACGCAACCAGTTATTTTAAATAATACAAAATATCGTCTGTTCTTTCACACAAGATCACATTAAGATTATTTTTGAAAACCCACAGGAAAGTGTGCTTTGGTTTTTCAAGATCGCAAAATCCTCAGTTCGAGTCCATAATTTTCCAGGTCTTCTGGTTTGGCCTAAATAGTAAACGCCAGTTCTCAAGCAAACACAACCTGAGGTTTCCTATACAGGGTAATATGTGAGCATTGCTTGTTTGAGGTATGTGAGAGGATTTGTGAAAAATCTATGTAAATTCTGACAGCAAATTTTAATTTAGGTTTAGTCATATGACTAAAATGCCATTTAGTTTTTATTATTTTAATTATTAGTTCAAATTACTATATTGTCTTCTGAATTGTTTTAGTTGAATAAATGTCACAAGATTTTAGCCTACAAAACCTAGGGTAGATTTAAAATCTAAAGATTTAGAAACTAAAATCTAAAAAAATAGTGTAAAGTATAACATTATTTAAGCATTTCTCTAGAATTTCCGCACACACTATATACTCCTGTTGAAAACATTGTGGGCCCTATTATATTCTTCGCGCACAATTTGGCGCGTGCGCAAAAACGCATTAACGCGAGGGGCAAAACTCTTTGCGCTGAACGTCATATTACAACGTTCGCGCAAAAATTGCTCGTTAATGTTTAACGCGGATGGACCTGCGCGAGCGTGGTGAACTGTGCGCGTCCTACATTTAACATCGTGAGAGCAAATGCGTTTGTGCGCTGGTGCGCGCATGGTATTACAATCTTCGCGCAAAATTTTACACACAACGTTTGCACGCATGATTTTAACATCTTTGAAAAGCTGGTGGTAACGGCAAATCTGAACGTCCTGACCGTACCAAACTGCGGATTCACAACGGAGATCGTCGATGAGCACTTTTTTTTACTAGATCTGTCAAAAATGACGGCCACTACCTTGTCTTCCGTCAAAACGTATATCTGTTGTGCGCAGTCCGCACAGAAATGACAGACTCGGGGGGGCGTGGCCGGCTGTTCACAGGAGTGGACGTGTTTTGCTGGAGCTCCTCGCGTCTGCTCCTTTTAAGAGACCTTTAGCTAACTTTTATGTGCCTATTTTTTCCTGAGTTGCTGGCCACCGGTTCTGAATTGTCCGGAGGCCGTTTATTCCCCCCCTCCGGACGAGAGACAACCCTGGTCGCTGTAGCTGGGTGGCTATCCCGAGAAGACGGCAGCCATCTTGAGGCCTAACCCCTGTGAAGAGCCTAGTGACCACGCGGTGCTGGCTGCATTCCCCGGACCCAGGTCAGTGCAGCAGAATATGGAGATGGAGGGCCCCCATCTCCTGGCCGCCTTGGATTACAGATCTGTGGGGGTGGCAGACGGACCCGTGGGTCGAAGATGTGCTAAACCCCCTCCCCTCACCAGTGATGCGGGGGCCGCTATGTGCGGCCTGGATGCCTGCTTGCTTATCCTAGATGGGGAGGATCCGGATGCCCAGCTCACTAGAGGGGTCTGGCGCAGACTGCAGGCCGTGCTACGGGGCTTCCGAACACCGAGGACACACCTGACGACTGAGGTAGAGGCGGACATGTCCTCGTGCCTTACAGCAATATGTCCTGTTGATACTGCAGCTGAGGAGAGAGGCGGCGAGGACGGCGGCCAGCATGTGGCCTCGGTTCGGAGGATCCGTGCCCCCAGAGCGAATCCGACTTACTGCACTGGAAGTGGGACTGCGCTCGCTGCACCCCGGATGGCAGTGGCATTGGTGCCCCCTCGACGTGCGGAGATGGACGGTTTCATCCGGCTGGCGGCCAGGAAGACGCGGAAGCGCAAGCGGCTATACCGAACAGTTTTCCGAAGGAGATCTGGCGGCGGAGTTCGAGGTTCGACCCGGGCCCTGCGGGGACTTTTCCCCCGAATGCTGGTTGGGACAGCGCGGAGGTGCGCAGTGCCATACCATGTGGTCCTGCTCCGGAATCCTGGCAGTGGAGGTCGAGGAGCGATTGGGGCCTGGCAGGGCCTGGATGGTGTATTCGATGGCGACGGACTGATGACAGTCGGATGCCGCAGCATGCTAAGAGAGAAGATGCTGAGGCGCGATGTACACTTTGCCTTATGGGTGGACACAGTGTCCCTTACCCCTCTGCTGGCTGCAGAACTTGAGTCGGGTAGAGCCGTAACACCTGGATTACCTTGCGGGATGCTGCCTGCTATGGCCCCACTTCCGTTTATAGACACGGGCTGAGGTACCTCGCCTCATATCCTGGACTGCAACTCTCCCTCATTTTTGATCTCGGCTTTGATACCCCCCCGATGACTTATATTTTCTGTGGACGCTTGTTTTAAGAGGACCTATGCCTTTTGGAGTTCTTTTTGGACTACTACTGATACCATCAGACATGTTATTGTTTTCAACACGCTCCCAGGCCTGCTGCGTAATATTCCCATATGTATGTCCCCTTGACCACTCCATCCCCCCCCGTTTTACCCCCCCTTTCCCCTTGTTTTCACACGCCACCTAGTGCTGCAGACGCCCCTTCCCCCCCCCTTTTTTTTTCTTTTTCTATTTTATTACTTTTTCTTTTGGCGCTTGGGTCAACTCTGGGTGTGCCATTGTGGTGGCCACCATGGCTCTGCCCACCATACCTGGCCCCAGAGTTTCCCGGCCTTGTGACCTGCACATTTCCAAGGCCTCCTACTTTAGGAGAGAGCCAGGAAAGTCACATTTATGGCCTTTGCCACCTCCCTCCCCTTTTTTTTTTTTTTTCCCTCCTCCCCTGGAGCACTTTTTGGTATGTCTCCCCCCCCCCACTTTCCTATTTGAATATTGTTTTACTGCTTGCTGAATACTTGTATGTTGATTCTATGGTATTGCTTTCATTTCTTTCACCTAGCTGATTGTACCGCTGACTTTCTTTCAAAATAAAAATTTTGGGGAGCCGAGCCGGCGATGTGAGAGGACGTGTGCTGCTGGAGCTCCCGAGTAGCCGCTGATTGATCTGAGACAACCACCTCTCTCACTCTTTATATTTCGCTCTGGAGGTACAGGGAACGGTAGCAGGAGCCATAAAGTCCTCCAAAAAAACAAAAAAGACTGATAGCGCGCTGGTAGCGCCGATATTTACACCTCGGACCCGCACAGTGGCTAGGCCCCAAGATGGCGGCGCTTCCTCCAGAGATGGAGGGAGAAGCCCATCCCCAGGCTCAGACACCTCTGAGATGGAGCAGGACTTGGGCCCGGCAACTCGCCAAGATATCCGTCGCCTACAGGATTTCATTGCTGAGGAGCTAGCACGCAACACGAGGGCGCTGACGGCGGAGGTCCAGGTAATTGGGACACGCACAGCGCGTCTCGAGGAACGGGCAGAGGCATTCGCAGACACGTGCAATACACTTGCTCATCACGCTGAGACACTGGCAACACGGGTGGAGACACTAGAAGAGGCTTTGGAAGATCTATCAAACAGGTCCAGACGCAATAACATCAGACTCCGAGGGTTGCCTGAATCGGTGACACCGGATGCACTGGACGCTACACTTACGGGCATTATGAAAAAGTTGTTACCCGCACTGCCACCGGCTAGATATTTGATCGACCGGATACACCGTACCTTGGGAGCGCGGAAAGGCCAGAACGCACCACCACGCGACGTAGTCGCCAGATTGCATTATTACTCGACGAGGGAAGCTTTATTACGCACAGCTCGTGACCAACAGGTGGAGTACGAGGATGGCCAGCTCCTTTTTTATCAGGACCTTGCTCCGTCGACGCTGGCTAAACGCAGGGAATGGCGGGTAGTCACGGAATTGCTGCGCTCTCACAATGTGCGCTACTCATGGGGGTTCCCATTTCGTATTTTGGTCCACAAAGATGGTCGCACGTATTCATGCACACACCTGTATAGGGCTCAGGACTTCCTGCACCAGTTGGGGTTGGAGGTCCCAGACGCAATTGCTCAGCTCACCCCTCCGAGTTCCCTGCCGCGACTCTCCAGGGACTGGTCTCCGGCTGGAGACTGAATATGGACAGCCGTGGGTGCCCTAAGTGAGGGCATGTTTATCCTTCAGTCCAGGTTTTGAGGGGCTTAGGACCTTAGATGGTTCTCTGATATTTGTTTAAGATTATTTTCTGTTTTTTCTCTGTACCTCCGATTTATCTGTTTAGGTGGTTGTAGTTTTAGCATGACGGTTAATGTGGCGGTTGCTCGGGGGGCCAGTGGCCGAGGGTTTTTTCCCCATGGCTTGCTGCTTTCCCCGAGACTACCTCCTCCTCCGAGGTTCCGTTCCTTTGGTTTACCCATCCGTTCGGGACGTTTTTTGTTTCTTTTCTCTCCTCTTTCTCCTTGTTCCCCCTTCCTACCCTGTTCCCCTGGCCCGGCCTAGCCCTACTTTCTCGTTTCTGACCTTTCGGCTATATGATTATGAAGATGTATATTGTGCTTCTGATCCCTCTGTGGATGGCTCCCGACCCGTCGCCTCCCCCCTCGGTAGGAGGCTGGGGGCTGGCGGAGCGGGACGGAGGTGGAGACGTGGGGAGGATGATGGCCATGCGTTCCCCTTCCTAGTCCCATAATGATTTCGGATCTTAAATTCCTCTCCTTGAATGTCTAGGGCTTAAATTCCCCGCGCAAGCGTCGTCTCCTTTTCCGGGACCTTAAGCGGAAATCTGCGAACATCGCATTTCTCCAGGAGACTAGGATCTCTACCACTGCGGCCTTTCGCCTAGCGGACCCATCCTACTCCCGTGTCTTCACCTCATGTGCCATCCCTAAACGGAATGGAGCCGCTATTGTGTTGCATAATTCCTGCCCGCTGCAGATTGTAGATGTATATTCTGACTCCGCTGGGAGGTATGTCTTGGCGAGGGGTACTTGCTCGTCTAAATGGTATACCCTGATGTCGGTCTATGCACCAAATGGGCCTGACGCGGGATTTTGGGCGGACCTCTCCTCCTTTCTCAGGTTACATGCTAAGGGTAAAATTATATTGGGAGGGGACTTTAACGCCACCCTCTGCTCTCCTTTGGACCGATCCGGCCATCCCCCTCACGCCGGCCTGACTTCATCCCCATCCCAGGACAGGCAGTTTCATGCGTTTGTGCGTAACCATGATTTGGTTGATATTTGGAGAGTACAGCATCCCACAACTAAAGATTTTACTTTTTACTCCCCGGTCCATTCCTCATACTCCAGGTTAGATTATTTCCTGATCTCCCCGGACAGTATTCCCTTGATTACGACATCAGGCATTGGCTCCATAACTTGGTCCGATCATGCGGATGTGTTTCTGCATGTCCGCCCATTGGCGTCTGGTAGTAGTGGCCAATGGAAGCTGGACCCCTTGCTTCTTTTGAAAAAGGGGGTTAGGAAAGCGGTTGGCTCCGCCTTGGAATCATACCTTCTGTTAAATGACACCCCTGATGTGTCCATACATACTTTATGGAATGCTCATAAAGCAGTGATTAGGGGGGTGCTAATTAGTCAGGCTGCCTACCACAAACGCGTGAAACTGCAGGCCATAGTCACGTTACAGACCGACCTGCGGAGACTGGAACTCCGGCATAAACGTGTCCCGACTGACGACACCCTTGCACAGCTTAACAGAGTTCGAGCAGACCTTAACGGTTTATTTTTAGACGATGTGGGGAGATCGTTGCTATGGTCCAAAAGGCGCTATTATGAAAGAGCGAATAAAGCAGATACACCCCTGGCCAGGATGCTGCGTCCTAGACACCGCACTGTCCTGTTCCCGTTGATCCGAGATAAAAAAGGGCAGGTTCATAAATCTCCTGAGGCTATCCGGGATGCCTTCACAGAGTATTTCACGAATATATACAATCATTCCCCCACCCACGAAATAGGAAACAGAGACTTGATTGATAGTATTGAAATGTACTTGAAGCATCAGAGCCTCCCTACTCTTGATAAAGTTCAGTCCGTATTGGTGGGCTCCCCTATAACGGAAGAGGAGATAGGGAGGGCACTGGGCTTGATGAAGCCATTAAAGGCTCCTGGGCCGGACGGTTTCACTTACCGGTATTATAAAGCGTTCTATCCTAAATTAAAGCCCATTCTTTGCCGACTATTTAATGCCGCACGGGAGGGTGCCCCATTTCCCGCGGAGTCATTGTTAGCGACCATAGTTCTCCTCCCCAAACCTGGGAAAGACCCTGAGAATATTAATAGCTATAGGCCCATATCCCTTTTAAATACGGACATTAAACTCCTAGCAAAAATTTGGGCATTGCGCCTAGATCCTCTCCTCCCTGTTTTGGTATCCCCGGACCAGGTGGGGTTCATCCCAGGCCGGCAAGCGTATGATAATACGAGACGCGCGGCGGACCTTGTTTGGTTCGCAGAGACCTATCAGAGGCCTTCTTTATTTTTGTCTTTAGACGCTGAGAAGGCCTTTGATAGGGCGGAGTGGCCGTTTTTATTTACGTTACTTAAACATCTTGGGTTCCCCCCCACTTTTCTCCGCATGCTCTCAGCTTTGTATGCTTCTCCGGGAGCGCAGATTTTGATACCGGGCGCCGATAGGATCCCTTTTGAGATTCGGAATGGTACCAGGCAGGGCTGCCCACTGTCTCCGGCTTTGTTTGCCCTTTTTTTGGAACCTTTATTGCTTGCTATTAAATCAGATGCGGGTATCTCGGGTCTTACGGTGGGTGACTTAGAATTTAAATTATCAGCTTATGCCGATGATGTCCTTCTCTCCCTGACAGACCCCCCCACCTCCTTACCCCGGGTTATGGATCTGCTCGGTGCCTTTTCTGCTCTCTCAGGATACAAAATTAATATTGCTAAATCAGAGGCTCTCCCGGTGGCGCTGACGGCGGAGGCGATTGCAAATCTCTCCTCTTCCTGCCCTATAAGGTTCACTCAATCTGAGCTGGTCTACCTGGGGGTCCGCTTAACATCATGCTCTGCGGATCTTTATTCGGCTAATTACCCCCGCCTTTTTGCGACCCTCAAAGCGGAGTTAGAATGTTGGAACAAATATGCGATATCATGGCTCGGTAGGCTTAATTGCATTAAAATGAATGTATTACCCAGACTGTTGTATATGTTTCAGGCATTACCGGTTCCCCTCGTTGCTTCGGAGGTTATCACTTTGCAGCGCTCCATTGATCATTTTATATGGGCAGGGAAACGACGCCGCGTAGCTAGACACACTCTCTATCGCCCACGGTCCCTGGGCGGCCTGGGCCTCCCATCTCTCTTTACCTATTATTATGCAACTCAATTGGCGCAGGTGGTAGCCTGGCATGCTCCAGCGGGGTCTCGCAGGTGGGTCGATCTGGAAGCGTCCCTTATGCGGCCGAATAAGATACATCACTGGATATGGCTGGCTCGGGAACATCGTCCTTTAATTACCACCACATGCCCTGCCATATTAAACTCTCTACGCCTTTGGCATAGATTAGCAGTGAAGTGCGAGTTAACATCTACACCTTCGCCTATGACCCCGATCTTTGGGAACAGAGACTTCCGCCCCGGTCTACACGTGAGACCTTGGCGTGACCTATTGGACTCAGGTGTGTGCAGAATACTTAATCTATACCACAACGGAACTTTGATTCCTCTTCAAGATTTTTCGGGACTATCTTTTCTTCACATTCTTCAATTGACATCGTACGCCACACAGGCTCACATCAAGCAAGCTGCGCTGGCGCCGCCGACTCGCTTCGAGCGTTTATGCCTGGGTGGCACATACCCGAGAGGCCTCATATCTTCGTTATACCGGGACCTTACCTCACTGTTGGACTGGAAAGAACTGTCCTATATCCATGCTTGGGAAAGAGATATTGGGGAAACACTGGACTCAGAGGACTGGCTGGACATATGGGAGATGTCTCGCTCCGTGTCGGTGTGCGCCTCATTGCAGGAACAGTCCATTAAAATGATTATGCGGTGGTATATTACACCATCTCAACTGGCGCACATGAATAGGAATCTACCGGATGTTTGCTGGAGATCATGCACTTTTAAGGGCTCCTTTTTCCACATGTGGTGGACATGTCCACGAATTGTACCCTTATGGAAGGAAGTCCAAGACTTACTGATTTTAGTCCTATCTAAACCCATCCCGTTGGATCCTTGGGCATTTTTACTCTCCAGACCGCTCCCTGAACTAACTTTCCATGAAAATAAATTATTAGCAAAGATTACATTGGCTACAAGACGGGCCATAGCGGAAGTCTGGAGACAACCCCTCCCGCCCTGTATGGCTAAAGTATATGGCAAGATCAGGGACACCCAGGTTATGGACGAACTGACTGCTATAGTCCGTTTTACGATGCCATCATATAATAAAACTTGGGGGCCCTGGCTGGATGCAGGGTTATGATCTGTGACGGGAGTGTGGGCTATTGTTGCATATATAGGGCTGCATGACCTCCCTTTTGCCTGCTTTTTTTTCCCCTTCTCTGGCACTCTCTCCCCTGCCCCCCCTCCCCCCTCCACCTTTCTACATATACCTCTATAGCACTCGTCAGGTTGAACGGGTATTTGTGTCTTAGGATTCTGGCCTGGGCCGGGCCACTCCTTCCCCTTATTCCCCCCCCCCTTTTTTTTCTTTTTCCCTTTTTCTTTCTTCCTCACCCCACCCTACCTTTATCTTATAATGTGGACGGGACTATGGTTTACTTGGAGGCATAAGTTTGTTGATGTCATCTTTTTGGCGCTGCGACGCCACGTATGCATTCATTTTATTCTTCTTGTCCTCTCGTTCAATAAAATTATGTTTACAAAAAAAAAAAAAAATTTTTGAATAATAAAAAAAAAAAAAAAAAAAAAAAAAAGAAATGACAGACTCGCGTCAAAAAATGACAGACGTGCGTCAAAAAAATGACAGATGCGCGTCAAAAAATGACAGATGCACATCAGAAAATGACATTTAATGAGGGTAATCTTCCAAAATGGAAGATTTTAGCACATCCCAAAGGATGTCTACAAGCTCACCTTGACAACTTTCCAGGGTTACAGAAAGCAAAGCACAGCTAGACAAGAGAGAGTGGACAGGGATCAGGATGGGCTACATTTCACTCATCCAGGTTTCTCCACCCTGTCCCTCATTTTCCATTTAGGGCATCACTTTAAATAAAATGTAATGATGAATGGTCTTATAATTTCACAATTAAGCCAAAGAATAGAAATTAGTAGCCACTCATTGGGGATACCAGATCCAAATGCACCAGGGGACACATGGGAGGAAAAAGAGGGGGACAGGAGGGAAAGAGGGGCACAGGATAATATGTGCGAGGGAAAGAGGAGCAGAGAGTAACATGTTCCAGGAGAATGCCCTACTGTCGTTCACAGAGCTAAACAACAATAAAACTCTTCATAACGTGAGGTGCGTTTCAGTGTATTTTCGTGTGTTAATGCTTAATGCTGTGTTCAAAACATCCTGCGCTGCGCGAACGTTTTTGCATTAGGAATGTAATAGGGCCCTGTATCTGAATATAGAAAATTCAGCATTTCACTCGAGATTAGTTCTGATTGGCTCGCTTCCTCAATAGTTCCTTCCCTAACATATTAGTCAACTAAAATGTCAATGGATTTTCGTCATAGTTTTAGTGAATTAGTTACAAAAATAATGTTGTCGACTAATTTTTTTATGAAAATTATTACGCAACGAAATGAACACTGGTGAAAATGCCACATTTAATACGATATCAAGGAGATGCAAAGTGTGTGGTAGGTCGACCAAGTTTCTCCTCAGGCAACAGGATAGTTCAAAAATAAATTATGCTTTGTTTGCATATGGACCTTACAGCAGGCATATAACAAAACGAAGGCAATAACAAACAAAACTCCTACTCCTTTTAGGAGACTAACTCACAAGTATTTCCCTTACTGTCCCACTGATCAGCTACCCGGATTCCAGTGGAATTAACAATTCAAAATGTAAACGGTAGATTTAAACAAACTCACGGTTCAGATCTTGCTGCCTCCCTGCAGGCTTCCAGTGTCTCTCCTTAGCACACCCTCACAGGTGAGAGACTAATCTCCCTCATCAGAGGGATTTTGTAGTTCCCCAATTAGCATACCTGGTTTTAACTCCTTGGGCGCTGCGGCTACGCAGGGTACACTGCTGCTACAAGTGTTATTATCATCATCAATATAATTAAAAGGACACTTTAGCAACCATGTCCACTTAAGATAACCTAAGTGACTATGGTGGCAGATGTATGCATTCCCTTAGCCACTCAGCTATCCAGGCTCTAAAAAGTGTTTTTGTTCACTAAATATTATCATATCACTTATATTTATTTATTTATAAAGGACTTTACCAGGAAGGATACATTGAGATTTCTCTTGTTTTCAAGTATGTCCTGGGTTCAAGAACATTGAAATTTTACAGTGGTTACAGAAATACAAAATAATATTAAACCATGGGATGCACGTAAACACTTAAATATAGCAAGAAATATAATTTTAGTGTGTTGGCTGTTATTCTGAGACACATAAAAGATAAAAATATCGAAAATTTTAGAATTTTTTTCTGTATTCGTTTATCCCTTACAAAAATATTGTTGGGATGACAATTTGTACACTCTTGATGGTGTCACTTATCTTCCACAACTTCAAATGGGCTCTGCAGCATTACCAGCATACAGACAGACGTGGTGGCCTTTGTGTCAAATACAGTATAATGTGATAAACATAAATAACAAGGATATTTTAACATAATATAAATATATAATCTATTATAGTTTATTAATCTAAGAATAATGGTGAGATAACCTGTTTATGGGGATTTATAGGGATGAGATTATTAGCAATGTGGCTTCCACAAAATACCAATAGAATATAAAAATGTATGTTTGTTGTCAGGATGACGCTATATGGAAATTACAGTAAGACCTTTTTTCTGTACTGTGCATGGATTTTCAGCAACTATAATCATCTGACTCTTTATCCCTGTACAGTAATGAGTGATCCCAGAGCTCTCTCTGTATTATGTCCTCTCCCTGGCTGTTGTAATGCAGCAATAACATTTGACAAACCTTTTGTTAGAATGACGGTGGGGGCTGTTCCTTCTAGCTTATTTTGCAGAGTGAGGTCTAAATGAGATATTTGATTCTCAACAGGGAAAGCATTCATCCGTCTTTAAAAATTGGGTAAATACGCAGGATTTTATGGGCTGAAGTCTTGTTTCATAATGTTTTTCTACATAAAACCACGCATAGATATTTTTGGTAGGGGAAGACGTTAAAAACGCGTTTCACTTTTTGTATCATGCTGGGGTTTTTTTTCTTTTAGGATTTTTTGGAGCCAGTTGCTCTTTTCCACCATACCTCTCTAAAATGGTGATTAAATTATTTACCTAGAAACCTTATCGTGCTGTGCACGCGTCCAAAACACATCAGAATATTGGATTCTTTGGCTCTGGCAGCTTCAGAATACCTCTTGTATTGTAAGTAGGATTAATAATTAGCTTTATATTGACCTGACAGCTGAGTGACTATTCACTTTTGAGAAGGATTGCTGTGTATTAGACACACTGTGAAGGCAGGAATAGAAGACCAGGTTCAATGTATTAGTTTCAATGTGCGTATCAGAATATTGCATGCTGAATGCAGACAGTGAATGAGTGGCACCTGGATATTGTGTAATAGACGAGAATACAAATTAACAGAACAGGGGATTGTACGAAAAGATCCTGGAAATTAAGAAGGACTGATTTGAAACTGCATAAATCCCTCCCTACCTTAACTGGATAAAGTACAACAAATACAAGTACAAATATTAAGTGAAAGATGTAAGAACTTACATACAGAACTCCTGTCCCTACTATTCTTACATGTTGAGATTCTTGAACAAACACCAAGGGTTCTATTCCAATCTTGGTGTAAACTTAATCAGAGCTGCTGTAAACGTCCCAGAACCATTGGACCATATTCCACTGTTGCTATAAAAAAAAAATGGAGACAGTAAGCAAGAAAATCTGTGCTTGCAGATTTTTCTTCCCATATCCATTTTACCATACAAATTCCAGGATAGGCTCTTTGTTAGTGCCTACCCCGGATTGAAGCACAGGGCAGCCCGAAACCGGCAGAGTGTCGCCTCGGGTATCGGCTCCTGGAGTCCATAGGACTGCCCTACACATTCCCACCACAAGCTCTTCTAAACACAGTACAAGATGAAGCGGCAGGCCGCGCCACCGTCTCCGCAGTGAGATGAGAGGTAAGGATAGATTTTTTGGGGGAGATTTCACTGGGTATTAAGTGATTTTGCAAATGCAGAATCACTTAACACCAGCTTTAAGCTGACTGTATTTCTCAATGAAATACCATCTCAAGGGGGGAAGTACAAGCTACGTTTGAATGACTTGCGCTTTCATTTGGAGGTGCAACTCGGGCTTGGAAGCGCATCAGTCGAGCAGCAAACCCAATTTGGAATAGCAATTCCTGTCGATAAGATAACTACAAGAGACGTTACGTCTAATGTCCCCTTTAGTTATCATATTGACAACCATGGAATAGGGCCCAGAGTCTGTGGTGTTGCTAAGGTTACAACAGGTCTGGTTAAGTTTACACAAGGGTTCAAATAGAGCACCGAAAAATTTGGGGAACTCTAGCAACCTTGCGTGTACATGTGAGACTCATGCTACAAGTAGCATGTAGCTTCCAAACAACATTTATGTTCAAGACCAAGGTCTCAAAGCTACTTTGTTAATGATAATATTTGGATTCACTTTCTTTTGACAGTTTTGGAATTTGCATTCTGACAAAAGCAATAAATATTATCCTGCGATTGAGCAAAATAAGGGTATCGTCTAGTTGTACCACGTGGTCATCATTGAAGAAGAAAAAGAAAGAAAGCACCCTACTACTGTAACGATGTTATCCATTATAGATCAACCAATATCTTTCACTTGACCTTGTCTGTACCGTTGCCTGTAGACAGCAATTCAAAGCAGCCCGTCTTCACTCGCTATTGCGCCTGTTCCAACTGTCACTGTAGTTTAGCATGTGGTACCCAGAGGAATGTCAAGGATATGGCATCATACTTTCAGAAGCAGTTGGAACTGTGACAGATACACAATTGACCCACTTCCATATTCATTACAGAGATGTACATTCCAAGTCTCATCTAATACTATGCAAATACTTATTTCATCAAATGACTTCAAGGATCAGTAGAGATATTCTGATTCCAGCATACAGGAACACCATTCAAATGATCAAACTTGTTCAGTCATTGTCAATTGTTTAACACCGGACTTCTTTTTACATCCAAAGTAACTTTGCCAAAGATGCATTGATTTTATGGTTTTGCTTTGCTTTCTTTTACTGCATTTTCACTTCGATGAATATTGATGTAAGTATTTTACCATTGGGGGGGTCAGCATCTATTTTCTGATGGATGTTTAATTTGAGGGACTACACATAGCAGACTCAGACGCCGTGATGTCTGGAAGAGCGCTGAGAGAGCCCAGCACTGGATAGAAAGTAAGTTATACACTGACTAAAGGGTTAAAAGGTACAGAGGGGATCAGGCATCATTAACATTAAACCCCCTTCTGTTCCCCATCCTGTTTTAACCATAAAGTATTCCATTAACAACTCGTGCAAAATTATATATGTTTTACCTTTATTACCCCAATATTTTTTGACAGTTTTGCCCCCTTTTTAGGTTTGGTCAGAATAAATATTTTATCTCAATCCCTAAACCCATATCACACTTTGCCCAACCAAATATGATGTTTAGATTCAATTTATTTGCAAGATTTAAATTTATATTTTGCATAATCTATAATAATTAGTATATAGAATAATTATATATAGATAATAATATGATATCAAGATCAAAATAAGAATGGAACATGTCAGAAAACTACTTTTGCCGTCATGTCCTTGTGTAGAATCCATTCTTTATTAAATAACATTATAACACCGCAAAATAAAAATGCAGAAAATAATGGATTAAACCACTTTATACCTGAAATTTCCTAGATAAATGTGTCTCATTGATCTGCTCTTCAAAATTTACATTTAGGCTCTGGTTTTGCCTAAAAGCCTCACTAAGAATTACTGGAAAGTTACGTGATCGTAGCTAAAATATCACTTAACGTGATTAATTACCATTATATATATATTTTATAGTTTTATAGGAAACCATCCACAAGTGCCTAAAAAGTGCTCTATTAAGGGTTTGCGACTTAAATTTGGTATATGGATCAATCAAGGTTAGCATTCCATTCCATTTCATTATGGAACACTGCCAGGATACAAAATGTTATTCCTTTACGCAAACCCAGCACTTTATTCATTCTGGAGTTTTTAGGTGACATAGCAGAGGGAGGGGAAACGCTCATCATCTTATCTTCTACTCAAATGAGGTCCCTTTGACAGCACCATTGGCTGGATATAGTTAGTTTAATAAATCAAAGGGTTTCACTTGTGCGTTTTTTTTTTTAAATACTAAGGCCTCGCTTCATTTGATTTGGGCAGTTCCTGACAGACTGGCAGAACCAGCCACATCAATTCATTAACATGATGAACTCTGCTTTTTTTAAATTGCGTGCAGAGATGTTTTAGTTGCTGGAATAGCAACTTTTGACACTGTTGACCACCCCCTCCTTCTACAGACCCTCAACTCTCTTGATCTCGGTGACACTGCACTCGCTTGGGTTGACTCCTATTTATCCAACAGGTCCTTCTCTGTGTCCTTTGCTGGTAACCCCTCCTCTTCATTGCCTCTAGCTGTTGGTGTACCTCAAGGCTCTGTCCTTGGTCCTCTGCTCTTTTCCATCTACACCTCCTCCCTGGGCAAAATCATTAACAGCTTTGGCTTTAATTACCACCTCTACGCTGATGACAATCTACCTCTCTACCCCTGATCTCTCTCCCCCTGTTCTTTCCAAAGTCAGTGACTGTTTATCTGGCATCTCCTCCTGGATGGCCTCTCACCACCTAAAGATCAACATGTCTAGTTTACTGAGCTCCTACTTATTCCTCCCTCTAATGCCTCCCCACCTCCTGACTTCTTTATCACGGTGGTGGGTATCACCATCTCCCCATCAAACCAAGTTCGCTGTCTTGGAGTTACACTTGACTCTTTCCTTCATCCCCCACATCCAGGCTCTTTCCTCCTCCTGCCGATAACAACTGCGTAATATTTCCAGAATTCGGTCATTTCTTACTGCTGTCACCACAAAACAACTCATACACGCCCTGGTAATCTCCCGATTTGACTATTGCAATAATCTCTTATCTGGCCTCCCTCTCTCCCGCCTCTGCCCCCTACAATCCATCCTGAACGCCTCCGCCAGGCTTATCCACCTCACCCGCCGCTCCCCTCTGCGAGTCCCTTCACTGGCTCCCCATCCACTGCAGAATTAAGTTCAAAATCCTTATCCTTACCTACAAAACCCTCACTAACTCAGCTCCCCACTACCTGTCCTCACTAATCACCAAATACACCCCAGCCCGCTCCCTAAGGTCAAACAGCGACCTGCACCTAGTGTCTCCCTGCATCACCTCTTCCCATGATAGACTGCAGGACTTCTCACGCGCAGCCCCCATTCTCTGGAACACTCTCCCTCGCATGGTCAGACTCTCCTCTAATTTATCTTCCTTCAAATGCTCCCTTAAAACGTTCCTATTTAGGGAAGCCTACCACCCAACTCACTGACGCAACCATCAATCACTCTCACCTTACAGTCCTCTCCTCCTGTTTCCAACCCCAACCCTTCTAGATTGTGAGTTCCTACGGGAATAGGGCCCTCATCTCCTCCTGTACTGTTTGTCAAATGTTGTTCAATGTATTGTAACCCTGTCTATACTGTGCCTATTGTACAGCGCTGCGGAATATGCTGGCGCTTTATAAATAAAGAATAATAATAATAATAAATGTCATTGCATACCAGTCAGCATTTCATATGGTGAAGGATGGACAATTTTCTTTTAGGGAATGAAATTGGAGGGGGGAGGGGCAGAAACCATGATATTCACAGATGTGGAATTCCAACCTATCAGGGTATTTTATGTCGATAACAAAATCGACTTTAAAACAAGAGGAAAGTATTTTACCTCCCTCTAAATCCTCCATTCTTGCGCCCATTTCCCTCCAGGTGAATGGTGCGACCATTACTTCTAGCTCTCCGGCTCATTGCCTAGGGGGTCCTCTTGGACTCCGATCTATCCTTTATTCCTCACATTCAGTCACTAACCAAATCTTGCTACTTCCACCTAAAAAACATTGCACGCATCCGTCCCTTTCTTAATCAGGACTCTGCTAAAACACTCGTCCAAGCTGTTATTATCTCCCACCTTGACTACTGTAACCTCCTTCTCTCTGGCCTTAAAAGATTCCCGATTCTCCCATTGCAGTCTGTTATGAACGTCTATGCTAGACTCATACACCTCACATCCGGCACATCTCACACCTCTCCCCTTTGCCAATCTCTACACTGGCTTCCTGTTTCCTTTAGAGTCCACTTTAAAATACTGGTACTCATGTACAAAGCTCTCCATAACGGTGCCCCTGACTACATTTCCTTCCTTATTATCAAGTACATCCCGTCCCGACCACTTTGCTCTGCCAATGATCTGACGCTATCGGTTCCTCGTACCCGCACCCCAACTCCCGCCTTCAAGACTTCTCTCTAGCTGCCCCCTTTCTATGGAACCCCGCCCCGCATCATCAGACTCTCCTCATCTCGCCAGTCCTTCAAAAGTCTCTGAAAACACATTACTTTAGAGAAACCTATTGGCTCTCTCCATAATCCCCCATTGTTCGTTTCTTGCTCCTTCTTCCCACACAGCCCACATGTACCCCGTTACTTCTAGTACTCTATTCACCCTCACCTAGCGTGCCACCCCTCTCCTTAGATTGTAAGCTCTCAAGCAGGGTCCTCTCTCCTACTGTTCTGTGTATGTATATTTGTTATTCTGGCTCTCCCAATGTACAGCGCTACAGAACTTGTTGGCACTTTAGAAATGCTTGTAACTGTAGCTTGCAACGAGCAAATTCTGAGAATATTTAATACAATTTAGATATTGCTTGCTCTGTCATATATCCACACACCCAGAAAATAAATATGGAGGAACCCTATAAAAAAGGACATTAGGAGAGAAAAGAGGGGAAAAGGGGATTTTATCACGGTTGGTACCGGGGTGGCACCAGGGTGGAGTGGAATCTGAGCCCAAGGTGCAGTATACTACACAGATACAGATATGGGTGGAGGTGGATGAAATAGACAGATTGACCAGATTGCTTATACTGATGATGGTGAGTCGGGTTGCTGGAGCAGGAATCCAAGGAATATGGTGAGTGGTTTGAAGTTGGTGTAAACACAGGAGCAGATATTGGGATAGGGAATCAAGACAAGGCTTCTCTCTGTGAGGGTTGAAGTACAATGATGAAACAAAGTCAGGAGGGGGCGTGGTGCCTTCATGTTAGGTGTGTGGTGTGACGTGCTTGGTGTTAACGGTTTGTATACTTTCTGAACCAGTGCTGGTTCATAAAGGAGCAGTTTTTGAAGTGTACCACAGAGGGTTCCAGGATGGCTGCTGCAATGACGCAACACCCAAGCGCCACGAGCACAGCCAGGTGGGAGACCCGATTAGCCAACCATCTCCATGAGGTCTCTATCGTGTGGGGATGCCACCAGTCCCCTGAATCGGCTGGACGAAGAAAGGATAGACCTCCAGTGGATAAGAAGTGCAAAAAGGTTTATTTGGGTACAGCAGGCACAATAAAAAAATCAGTGACGTTTCGACCCTACGGTCTTAATCATGGCTGCTGCAATGAGACCTGGTTGCAGATTCCGAATGCAGGTTCAGGGGTGGAACAGAACTGGAAGCGTGCGGTCAGGGGTTCAGAGAATGATGCGTGACAGATTTGGGCCAAAATAAGGACTGTCCCTCCTAAATAGAGAGGAGGCTTGGGTGGTAAGTCTTGGTCTAAACAACTTTGAAGATCCCAGTTTACACAGGTACATTCCTATTCCTGCAATCAACAGAAATTGCAAAACGAAAATTGCAAACGAAATTGCAAAACGATCATTCCCCACTCACACCAAATAATTGTGATCTTGGCAATTGCAGTCCTTTTAGTGCAGTTTATCACTTTCCATAGCTACTGGGAGAATTAGACCTGTTTGTCCATTTAAGTAGACCAAGAATCTCTTTATGCAAGTTTGTAGGATTTTGAGCCTGGGTGATACTTTTTTTGTTATATACTATGTGGCTGTCTGCTAGTGTTACTCTACTACCCATGAGTGATGGGACTTTTGCACCTAACTCTTACTTCTGTTACACCGAGTGAAATAGTCCTACTTATTCACCTTTTACACCCGCTTCCACACCTTTTTTTGGATATTTCTTATATGGTCCTTGTTGAAGAGCATAAAAATTGATCAGGTATGATTATTTACAGTTTTTAACTGAACATTTCCCTTGGAGCACACGCTAACAAACAGTCTGTGCACACCTATGGGCCTAGACCAGTGTTTCCTAAAGCTGTCCTCTGGACCCTCTAACAGGCCAGGTTTTAAGGATCACCTTGGGGAAATGCAGACTGAATCCTGCAATCACTGAGCAGCAAATCATATCACCTGTGCTGTGCTTCACATATCCTGCACACCTGGCTTGCCAGCGGGTCCTGAGGACAGGTTTGGTAAATACTGGCCTAGACCTTTTCTGTTCTTTGGCTTTGTGAACCATTTTTTAATTTATTTATACAGTCCCTTTTCTGTGATCAGGAGGCACATCAACTTACCAAGACTACAAATCTGGCTGCAAGCTGCACACAATTCACATTCATTCAATTAGGTGGTATGCTACGATTTGCTCATTCTCACTTTACTAAAGTCGATTTTTCAATTGAAATTAAGAAACCTTTAACGGGTTATTCAGAGAATACCGAATTGCCCACGGAATAGCATCGAACTGTGCAATTTCGTGGCCATTCGGCTATTCAGAAAGCTGGCAATTCGCCAAATATTGGCGAATTGCCAGTGAAATACGGTGACCATTGGTGGCAGTGAAATCCCCATAGAGAAGTAATGGCCGAACAGCACCGCTAAGTCAGTGTAATGCCCTGATTTTCGGTGGTTTAATTTGAAAGGTTTAAGCAGGCAAATACATTTGTTTTAATGTAAAAATATTCCCTGTTTTTTTTTAATATTTATTAAACTGTTTATTCTTTTCATTTGCAGCAAAAAGTATCTGAATTTTTTTTAGGATTTGTGGGGCATTTTTCGGCTAAATTTTTAATGGCAATTGTTTTTTTACATGCAGGGTTATTCAAAGAGATTCGAAAAGTCACCGCACGTTCGGTGACTTTTCGTTCTCTTCAATTCAGTTTGTTTTGCCGATCCCATTTCGGTGACCCTGCGGTGTATTCAGCAAGCACCACAGGGTCCCCGAATTGCAGGGAAAAGCTGCCGCAAACCCGACGAAAACTCACCGCAAAACCCAGCGAATGCACGCTGAAAACACGCAAAAACATCTGGATTAACCTGCCGAAAACCACAGAAAAACCCGAACAGGAGCCGATCGCAGCCTTCGACACAGCAGAAGAGGCAGTGAATAAATTAGCAAAACAGTTTGTATGAATGTGTGAAAGTGTAACGCTGTTTGCAAAGAAACTACTGAGCGAAAATGTCTGAAATTTGCATATGAGGTCCAGGGAATGATAATAAAGAGGGCTGTTACAGAAAAAAGAAGAAAACTTTAAAAAAAAAAAAAAAATTGGACTTTTTAAAAAAAAAAAATCAGAAAAATGCTTAAAATATCCTACAAAATCTATAAATAAAGAGACTCTTTACTGCAGAATTTTATAAAGAATGGTTTATTAGATATTGAATTAAAACGGGAATATTTTTAACATTGAAGCCTATGGGATTCGCCTGAATAAATTTGCCGCATGAAACCACCGAATGGCAGGGCATTTTGGGATCATTTCACTGCTGGTTTGTGCTCTCTGAATAGCCGAAGTAGTGCTTTTCATGGGGTTTTCACTGCCCTCGAACAGGCACCGAACAGGCACCGTATGTTCAGGCAATTCGCTAGGATTTGGCGTATTGACTGCTCTCTGGATAGACGAATGGCCAGGAAAGGTAACCGAATGCTGATTTTCAGCGTTCAGTTACCTTTCTCAAGCAATTCGGATCTCTTTGAATAACCCTGATGGTGTTTTTTTTTTTTTCTCTAACTGACCTTTTTATTATTATTCATAGGACCTTACATATTATTTCCAGGCATTTTCATGTATTTGTTTTTTTTAAAACGCGTTTTAAAAGTTGCATTTGTTTTTTTGTTTTTTTACGGCTGGTCAGCGGTCTGTTCGGTGGGTCGTCAGCTACATGAGGATCGATTTGGCGGTCTCTTCGGCAGATAAGCGGCTTTGCGGCGGTGTTCGGTGGGTTTTCTCATCAATTCGATTGGCTAGTCGATTCGCCACACTTCAGGGACCCTGCGGTGAATTCTGAATTCACCGCAGGGTCACCGAATTTAACAAATGAATAACCCCTTTAGTGAATTTTTCTTCCATGACTGATCGGAGAGTAAAACCTCTGTAATATTGCTTTAAATAGCTCACAACGCAATGTTTTCCAATTTAATAAATGGCAAGTTTTGAGTGTTATTAAATGAAAAAGATAAATATTTTATTAAAGGTTATTGCAGGTGAATATGTGGTGGAGCCGTGCATACACAGATATAATTACAATACAGGGAATAGACTAGGAGCAGTAATTAAAGAAAATATAAAAAATAACAAGGTAGCTAAATCTTGTTCCCTTAACAATATTTTAACTGCATATTAATAAAAGCAAATTATTCATTCCACTGCATTTTAGTTTGCTTCTTTCTTAACCAAGACATTATACTGGAATTTGTGCAGTTCAGATATATATATGTTTACATAAAAACACATTTATGATTCTGCCCATTCATTAATAAAACTGCAGATAATTCGGAGTAAATCCCCTTTCACGTTGTAAAATGCATGGAATTCTGCCAAGGCATTATTGGAGTTAGACAAAGTCACTACTTAAATCTAGAACAAATTTCCAACTGTGGATTTTGTCCTCATTTGCATAGCATTACCCATAATTCTCATTATGCTTGTTTAATCTTTTGCAAATGTAATCTTGGCTCAGCAGATGCACATTGAGCTCCGGCCTTTGTGCTTGATAAGGTGTGATTCTTGAAGCTCCGGATAGGTCTCAGAGTCACACTACATTACCTTCCCACCTTAAGCCTACTTAAGAAAGCTATTAACCCACTAAATACCATTGAATCGTTGCCTTTCCTTGCAAAACATGGCTAGTTTTTTAAAGATGGTTCTATGCAAAAATGTGTGTCATTGCCTCAGCAGGCTACTTCAAATTATTTTTTGACAGATACAGGGGACCCTAAAACCAGATTCCTCTGGCAATACAGGGCAGGGGGTCATGGTCGTTTAGCAGCTTGCCCATTCGTCTGCTGTTTAGTCACTCTAATCCTCTTCTGTTGTGAATCCCTGAGAAGTGTTCTGCAGAGATTGATAGATGAAATAATGAAGGCCTGAAGCACCTAAGGCGTAGGGCCCTTAAATTGCCTCTGATGCCAGGATGCAGGGAGGATTTTTTTAGAAGGTTTTGTAGCGCGTGAGGAGATTGAGCGGGAGTGGTGTGGGAGGAGTCGACAGGAGGGTACTTAAGGCGCGTGTGCAGAGACTCTGCACGCCTTTTTCTCCTGAGGTAGAGCGGTTAAAATCCCCACCCTCCCACCCTGTTTTATTTAATTCCAGGTTGGGTTGTTTTTTTTTTCGTTAGTATAGTATTTTTGTTGGGCTCCTTTGTCACGGCGGGGGCTTGTAGGCAGTGCTGGCTAGGGGTTCCTTTTTAGTTAGGATAACTTTCGTCAGATGGTTGGAAGTTGGGAAGTTTTTTGGTGGTTGGTTGGTTTGGAGGTGTGTGGTGGTTGTGGGGAGTCCTCTTTCAGCACTGGGTTATTGTTTTAACTTTGTTATGGGAATGGTTATGTCATGGTGGTGGGTTATTGTGTGGAGTTTTTAGCTGTGGCCTATATATAATAAATATATATATTATCAAACAGAAAAATACAAATAAATGTATTAAAAGGGAGCGCAATACATATATCGATGGATGAATATAAACAAGGATAAACTTAGCTTTAAAATAGTCAGCATAGGGTTGGACCTTCTTATTCGGAACTCTGATCATATAATACCATCACCCTATATGAAACGAAAAATTGATCGCGTAGTACAGTATGATAATTTATAACACACTAAGTAGTGTAAATGGTCACACTCACAAAGGTGGAGCCCCCAATGGCTCGTATCAATTGGCCTTTAGGTCTCTTATAGAAGGGGGACCTCGCCCATGTAGGAAGTCTTGAAGTTTTCTTAGGATAGAAGATATCCAAAGGTACACCCAAATAGGTGAGCAGCACAATAGATCACCAGTTCATTATAAGAGATAGCGCCGATTTCTCTGAACGTCCTTTCGTTCTATTTTTGAAATATATATATTATTCCACAGTTATGTGTTTGCGCATTTTTGTGTATTTTTTGTCTCCCTGCGTCCGAACCGGTCATCAGTAGGTGACCTATGATTCCTACTCGGAAACACGAGGCACTGAACTTTTGTCCTTGACAGACTTGTGTTTTCCCCATTACTAAACATTATTGGGTGGGACCAGTCTCGTAGAGCTCAGTGTTAGGCTGGGTTCACACCTGTGTGTTTTTTTTACACACGCAATACGCGCTTTTTTAATGCGCGTATCGCGCAAACGTAAAAAACACGCGAACGCGCATTGCAGCACGTTCACGGCCATAATTGGCTGCATACAACTGACTGACACTTCCTGCTATGAAGCTGCAATAATTACTATATCGCCACTTGGTTGTCAATATTGGACAACAATTTTTTTTATTTTACTTTTTTTTTCACTTTTTTTTCACTTTTTTTTACTCTGCTGGGTGCCTTGATCCCTCGAGGCACCCAGCAGAGCACCTGATCACTGATGTGATCGTTTTTGTACTGAGTGCCACGATACCTCGTGGCACTCAGTACTTCCTGCCGCTACCGGAAGTGATCGCTCGGGGGGAGCGATCACGGACGGACCGGCGGCAGGTAAGCATATTGCAAGGATGCCTCGATGTCGAGGCATCCTTGTAATATACTCAGAGCAGCTGGAAGCGATCCGATCGCTTCCAGCGCTCTCTAGAAGTGCCGGGCACCTCTCCGGTGAAACCGGATGTTGATTGCTCCCGGGGAGCGATCACATGGTGCCCCGGCACTTCTAAACGCCATTGCACGGCTGCCTGGACTCCCAGGCAGCCTGCAATGGCGTTTGAGCTGCTGGAAGCGATCCGATCGCTTCCAGCGCTCAAAAAACGGCAGGACGTACCATGTACGTCAGCGGGTCTAAGAGAGACCCGCTGCAATGACGTACATGGTACGTCCTCGGTCCTTAAGGGGTTAAGAAGGGAAAGTTTGATTTATGATTATTATTCTGTCCCATTACCTTTGGTCCCTTAACAAGTGGGAGGCACATCTGCAAACTGCTGTAAGTCCTACACCGTTCGCCTGAGGTGGATGTACATACCCTCAACTTAAAGCTGACAGTCTGCAGTTAAAGCACATTGTGTTTGTTTCATTTCAACTCCATTGTGGTGGTGTATAGAGCCAAAGATGTTAGAATTGTGTCGATGTCCCAATATTTCTGGACCTGACTGTACACTGGTCCTTTTCAATCTATATAACTATGTTAATAAGTCATCACCTTCTGCACGTGTCCACCCACTCTCCTTGACCATAGTGATAGATCTTCAAAGAGGAGAGCGTCTATGTGCCTTGGCGATTGTGAAAAAGCAGCCACTGGCAAAGTGCAAGAATGGTCATAAACTTAACATACTGGAAAACTATAGCATGGAGAAGCTTTTTATTGAACACATGTTTTCTAGACACACGTCACAGTAGTCCTTGGCCAGACACCCAGCTACATTCTGGATGAACTGGCTAGAAAACCCAAGAGGTGGTGGTGCTGTGGTATAACAAAGTAAGTTTATACCTTTTTTAATAAAAAAAAAACAGGATGGTGGTCAACAGATGTTAATAGATATACCCATGCCTAGTTTTTTTTTAGGGTAGCGTTTCCCTTTATCCAAAGACCACCCTGCAATTACTATCTATCATTTTATTTGTTTGCACCGTTCTTGTGCTTAGTGCTGCAGAATTTAACACTATATTATACATTAAATAATACTAATCTGATGGCTCAAGACAGACCAACATTGTGGTTTGTGTATCAAACGTCAACAAAAACAACATAAGAAAGAAGTTTGCAACTATTCATGAGTAAGGAGTCAGCCATTTTATGGTGAAATCAACAGATCAACCTCCACAATACAAAATGGAGTCTCGTTAACTGTGTTTACTGAATTATTATTAGAACACGAGCATTATTAAGGGATAAAGTAAAAGGAACACTTCATTGGTTTCTCATTTTCATCCTCACTTGGAATAACACAAATGCGTCTTGCTTTTAAGATGTGTACACGTCGTTTTGAATCAACGGCAAAATAAATTTGTTTCACACAGCGGTGCTCCATAGAATGGTTTTGTAGAAATGCAAGGCTCCCTCGAGAGAAATGCAACGGAGCAGAGTTAAATAATGGCGAGTGTGTGACAATAACTGGACAGGCAAGGTGAGAACAGAGACTGTCTAGGCCAGGTGTCAGCAACCTTGGCTCCCTGATGTTTTGGGAACTACATTTCCCTTGTGGCTCAGTCAGCCTAATGGGTGACTGAGCTTTTTGGGAGATGTAGTTCCCAAAACACCAGGGAGCCAAGGTTGCTGACTCCTGGTCTAGGGCTCTAGGCTGTAGAGAAAATGTCATAAATGAAGATTGGGCCAAGTGCAACACTAAGGATAGTAATTAAAGAGGACACATAGAATAGATATTTTTGTGTGTACGAACAGGACTCCTTGCCCAATAAAAAAAAGAGAACAAACTATTTTTTTTAATAATAAAACAAGTCCACTTAATAATCATGATCTCCATGGAAGATGTTTTGCCAAGAGGTTTTATTGTGAGATAGAGTCCTAGATTTAAAAAATGGTAGCATGAAATATGAAACAAAAATGTAAACCCAATAGTTCTGCTAAATTCCTTAATGTAGAACACTACCCCATTGCACGTGTGTGAACATATGCAGTCATTGGAGATATATATATATTCTGTTTAGTCATTTTATTCTGGTATGATAATTAACCTGTTTATGTCAAAGTATTCATATTATAAAATCATCTAAAATACAAAATTATATAAGACTATGTAAAGCATCAATACAAATCATGTACAGTGGCAAGAAAAAGTATGTGAACCCTTTGGGATTAGGTGGAGTTTTGCATGAATTGGTCATAAAATGTGCTCTGATCTTCATCTAAGTCACAACAATTTGAAAAACACAGTCTGCTTAAAATAATACAAGACAAACATTATATGTTTTCATGTTTTTATTGAACAGAACATGTAAACATTCACAGTGCAGGATGGAAAAAGTATGTGAACCTTTGGACTTAATAACTGGTTGACCCTCCTTTGGCAGCAATAACCTCAACCAACCATTTCCTGTAGTTACAGATCAGACCTGCACAACGATCTGGAGTAATTTTGGACCACTCCTCTTCACAAAACTGTTTCAGTGTAGCAATATTCTTGGGATGTCTGGTGTGAATCACTCTCTTAAGGTCATGCCACAGCATTTCAATCAGGTTGAGGTCAGGACTCTGACTGGGCCACTCCAGAAGGCGTATTTTATTTTGTTGAAGCCATTCTTTTGTTGAATTACTTGTATGCTTTGGGTCATTGTCCTGTTGCATCACCCATCCTCTGCGGAGCTTCAGTTGGCGGACAGATGGTCTTACGTTTTCCTGCAAAATGTCTTGATAAACTGTGGAATTCATTTTTCCCATCAATGACAACAATCCGTCCAGACCCGGAGGCAGCAAAGCAGCCCCAAACCATGATGCTCCCTCCGCCATGTTTTACAGTGGGGATGAGGTTTTGATGTTGGTGTGCTGTGCCTTTTTTTCTCCACACATAGTGTTGTGTGTTTTTTCCAAACAACTCAATTTTGGTTTCATCTGTCCACAGAATATTTTGCCAGTAGTGCTGTGGAACATCTAGGTGCTCTTTTGCAAACTTCAACAGTGCTGCAATATTCTTTTTGGACAGCAATGGCTTCCTCCGTGGTGTCCTCCCATGTACTCCATTCTTGTTTAATGTTTTCCTTATTGTAGATGTGTCAACAAAAATGTTAGCATGTGCCAGAGATTTCTGTAAGTCTTTAGCTGACACTCTAGGATTCTTCTTTACCTCATTAAGCATTCTGCACTGTGCTCTAGCAGTCATCTTTACTAGGGAGAGTAGCAACAGTGCTGAACTTTCTCCATTTGTAGACAGTCTGTCTTACCGTGGACACATGAACATCAAGGCTTTTGGAGATACTTTTGTAACCCTTTCCAGCTTCATGCAAGTCAACAATTCTTGATCGTAGGTCTTCTGAGAGCTCTTTTCTGCGAGGCATGGTTCACATCAGGCAGTGCTTCTTGAAACCAGTAAACCCAAAACTGGTGTGTGTTTTTAAAGGGCAGGAGAGCTTTCAACAACACATCCAATAATATCACACTGATTGGACTCAAGGTTGGCTCACTCCTGGCTCCAATTAGCTCTTGGAGAAGACATTACGCTAGGGGTTCACATACTTTTTCCACCCTGCACTGTGAATGTTTACATGTTATGTTCAATAAACACATGAAAACATATAATGTTTGTGTTGTATTATTTTAAGCAGACTGTGTTTTTCAAATTGTTGTGACTTAGATGAAGATCAGAGCACATTTTATGACCAATTCATGCAAAACTCCACGTAATCCCAAAGGGTTCACATACTTTTTCTTGCCACTGTACATAGAAGTCAAGCAAATTGTGAAATACAATTAAAATTACGGAGCTCTTAATCATTAAAAAGGCAAAATAAAGATGTATTTCTCTTGCCAGGGCACATTGCAGTTTCCAGAAACAAAAAAAAACCACACAGGAGTGCGTTTTTCTTGTAAGCTTCTTCTTATTGGTGTTAAAGGTATGCATAAAGGATGTAGATGGGTTGATGCCCAGGCATTCCTTACAGAGGACACTCTAATCACCATGGGTTCGTAAGCTTAATTAAGTGGTCATGTTGGCAGGAACTTGTCTTTGCCACACAGCATAAAAAGTACTTGACTGGCTGCGTGTGAGCTAGCAAAATATTTCCTGAGGCACGTTCAGTTCCTCAGCCGCTGCAAGTGCTAAGTTATCAACTTTGCAATGAACGCTGTTCTGCAGCTCAGCGCTCAGCACGGCTAACTTACCACTTGCAGCTAAGTAGAGAGGTGCTACAGAGTAGCTGAGTGTGACATGGGATAGATGGCAGCCTCCACGGAGCAAATAATTCAATAAAGGAAGGTTTCGTTTGAAGGTTTGGTGGGTCAAAACACCAAATATTTATTGGAACATGGTAAACATTAACACTAAAGTAGTAATAAAATAGACAACAGTGGATTTTGCAGAAACAACACCTTTCATTAAGCAATCCTCTGCCTTCTTGGTTCAATATTCACGCGTGCAGTGAGACTGCTGCAGCAAACTGAACTGCTGAAATGTAGCAATTCGGCAGCTGCTGAGGAACTGAACAGGCCTCTGATCATCCACAATGCTTCTCTATGATATGAGCATATCATGAGACAATGAACATCCAGCTACTTCCTGTAGTTGGATGACTGCATCAAACTCGAAGAGGAAAAAGACAATGAGCGAATAAAAGAGCTTTCATACTTTTTTTAGGATAGAGAACAAAATAAACAGGGTCAGTAATTAACTACTGCTTTTTTTTTTAAAATAAAAAGTTTCCCGTTAATAAGGTTGACTTTCAATTCCCTTTAGTTTATCCCTCATTAAGGTCATTACCAATACCTAAAGATGTTACACACCCTTTATCTTATTCAAGATCAAAAGAATGACAATTGACTATTCCAGGGCTCAAAATTTCCACTCGCCTACTCGCATTTGGCGAGTGGAAATTAAGTGAGGGCGAGTGGAAATGCACACGCAGGCAGCACAATAACTTATTTTGTGCTGCGTATTGCGGCAGTGCCTCTGTGCCCCCTTCCCCAGGCTGCACGGTGGCAGGGATTAGCTGCCTAGCCTGACCCAGCTTGTCTCTATCACTGGCAGGGGGGTGGAGAGGAGCTTCCCTGCCTCCTCGGTCTGCTCACACTGGGGTCTGATGACTGGGTATACATGTATCTGGGGTCTGATAGCTGGGTATTAATGTTATTTTTGTAACTTTATTTTAAATCCTTTAACAGTGTAATTTCATAAGATAATTTAAGGGGGTGTGTTTAGTGGCAGATTTAAAGGCTGGGTTGGGGTTAGGTGGAACAACTGGTGGCGAGTAACTCTTATGGCTTGGGTGGTAGCTTGGGACTTGAAATTTGGAGCCCTGGACTATTCTATAGAGAGTGAATTATTACTGAATAAAAGGTTTGAGTCTTATACATTTCGTAACTTATTTTTAAAATAGTGGTGTTTCATTACATAAGTACATTTTAAAAGTTGATTAATAAATGTTCCACTGAATCACAACCTAATGACAAATGGTGCCCATATTATAGATGTATATGTGGTGGATCTGTGCCTGTGTTGTCGTTGATGCCTCAAAAGCCTGGCACAAAGTAATACAGAGCAACACAAGCCGAGGAAAATATACTTAAATTAACAGGAGTCTAATTTCATCTGATATAAATAATACACATTCAATTCTGATATTAAAGCAAATTACTGAGAAAATACTAATATTGCATTTGTTTTGTTACATTACAAAATTTCACAATAACGTAATTGACCTTTTTGATATTTTCTAAAGTTTTACATCTGAATTTATATTGGCTATTTTCACCTCTATTTGACCTCTCTCCGTTGAGCTTTTTCAATTTCAGAGAATATATTATTCAATTTCTGCTTCTTAATTAAACCAGTTACAGGTTTCAAATTAATCCCAACCAAGTTTTGCAGTGATTTGTTGTATTTAAGAAAACACATATGATTTACTTAAAATTGATAAATCTCTGTATCGCATTGCTTTTTTTGGGGGAGTTTTTTGCACGTTTCACAGCTCTGCAGGTTTCGCAGCTTTCCTGCAAAATCCTGGAAAAATAAAAATTGAACACTGCCCAGGGATTTGAATCTGAGGAAAGTAGCAGCTGAAGGCATGTGTTTAATTAAGTCACTAGTAGAACATGAAGCCGCAGCATGCATGATGCTTCCTGTTGATTTCTTGCTTTTTATTTTTCCTTTCATATCTTTTTTGGAACCCAAATTGAGGCAGTTTTTTTTTTCTTCCAAATAATGGGCTAGATTCCACGTCTGGAGAAAACTTAACCAGAGCTCTGCCAAACCAGACAAATCATGGGCCCTACTTCAACCCCAGTGTAAACTTATCCAGAGGTTTTGTAAACTTAACTTCATGGACTAAACGCCAGATCACAGCCTAGTCACACAGCAAAGCGTTCGAGCTGTACAGCATAACGTCTCGAGCGCTGTGCTTATTTTTAACTCCTCTAATTCCATCTGTGACACAAGCTGAGCTTGCATCTCGGATGGTGCTTCAGATTACTGTACATTAATGTTTCCTATACTTTGTATTGCAGTCAATGATGTGGTCTCAGCAGAAGGAGAACTGATGTTATTCAGGTTTGAATAAAGTTTTTCAAACTCTGCTGTTAAATGATTGTGTTTCCTAACACAGAGACCTAAACACACCTAAAAATCCTAAACTCGCCTCAGGTCCCTCTGTAGAGACAGTGGCGCGATCCACCGCTTCTTCAATCTGCGGGCAGAAGAACACTGGAAACAAATAGTTCTCCAACTCCATGGAGTCCTATGGACGCCTGGAGCAGTCAACACCAAACAATAAGAAACGTATACTCTTAGTGAACACATTTTTCATTCTCCTGAGTTGTTTCTTCACAGAGATGTTACTTTGTAGAAGAAAGTTGACTCTATAACAACCAAAGTATGATTTTTGTGAAATTTCAGTTTTAATGTGGGGTTGCATTGTTATTTTTTTCATTGATAGTATGATGGAGTTCTCATTTCCAGTAGTGAAGGTACTTTAAGGCATGACTATTATGGTCATGTTTTATTTATTTATATTTGTCTTATGAATAGATGTCACACTCGAGACCCTATTGTGACCTTGTCGTGTACATTAATGGCTCTTATGCATTTTATGGGAGCTGCTAATAACGTCTCAGAGTGAGAACTATGGGCTATTTTCATGGCAGCTCCCTGTACGCGGCTCGAACCATTATTTAGAAATGAATACCGGTTCTTAAAGCTGGGTGTTAAGTGCCCCGTATTGTAGCTCTGACTCCTAAGTGTCAGGATTATTCTACAGACACATATTTTGTATACAAGTATTGAAAGTGGGGCTTGGCATCTAAATAGTCACTGTTCCCTTCTAAGTTTTCTTCCTAACGGCTCTACTTAATTTGGGCCGGCTGGACAAAAACGGGATCTTCTTGTCCTGATTTCCTGGCATTTTTCAGGAGATTCAAATGCAATTTACTGGCGTTGCACTTACCAATAAAAATTCGGATTAAATATTGGCACAGAAGGCTATACTTTTTAATGGAAACATCGACTATAATCGATTCAATTGGACTTTATCAGAATGGCGATTTCCAAAAACGTCAACAGTTAAGGCCAGGGGCACACGAGCGCACTTCAGAGTGGAAGGAACGTCCATGAGAGTGGACGTTCCTTCCACTCGAAGCCCGCCTGCCCCCCCTCAGCGCTGCACAGCGCGATCCTCCTATGGAGGATCGCGCTTTGCAGCTCCGTTGATGTGCATCCTAGCGCATGGACGGGGGGGCTTTCTAGGCGGACGCTTGCTGCGCGCATGAAGTGTGTGACCGGCCCCATCGCAGTGTCACATGGCTGCGACGGGCACCAGTAAGTGCGTGCGCACGGGTGCACTAGGTGCGCTTGTGTGCACCCGGCCTAAAGATACTTACTATTGAACTTCTAGCAATATCCAAGAATGCCTTTTCAGAGCAGGTGTACCCGATCACCGAAATCTGAGAAGCAGTTACTAGGATTCCCAGCGATATCAGGTAATACAAGATTCTCGCTGCTAATAAACCAATAATCATTCCTACTTTATGCTGTGTTCAATCTATAAAGCCTACACAATTCTGCCAAGTAGATTTTCTTTCCATGAGGAGGAATGTTGATAATTCCTTGCCAGAAGTGGGATTATTGCCACCTTTTAAATTGTATGTCTCATTTGTTTGAATGTTGTAGCGGCGGTATTAATCTAGCATAATCAGAACCATTATTGTTTTAAATCTTGCACCGTGGAAAAAACAAAATTTTAAGATTCTAAAACCTTGAAACTCAAAACCTTAGGGGAATGCATAACTTCAAGCTAATTACTAGACGCAAATACCAATCAAGAGAATGGCACAGTTGGCAAATCACAGAATAGAATAAACAGGCAAAGACAGAAAACGTGAGACATAAAAATGTATTTCATACGAAACTTCATAAACTGACTTGACTATTCCGTTTTCGCATTTTTATTTCAAAATTCCACATCTATTTTTGTATTCTTGTGTGGAGTAAAGAGGTAGTTATTTATTTATTTCTAAACTAGTTATTTTGTCTGGCTTATGTGCAACATATTTGATTGCAGTTGATGGAAACGCACGCCGAGTTTAATGTTGATGTTGACGCGGTAAAAGCAAAGTCTCTCAGCACTCTGCGAGTTCTTTACCTCCTTATGTAATTTTATGGCTTAGCCTAGTTCGTATTCAAGTGGATTTAAGGTTGTCTGTAACGTTTTGCGATTTGTAAGTAAATTACCAAAACAAGTTTCTTGACCCAAAGATTGATATTTTGTAGGTAGCAAAAAACAGTAAAAAATAATTTTAGTGAAAAATCATGAATTGGGTTATGTCGGCTTGCCGTGCATCAATAGGCATATATTGTGACTCCCGTGCCACCTGGAACAAAAAACTATAATTGCACAGAGATGCTGAGATCCTTCGGACACAAAACAGAAATTCAGTGAGAAGGCCTCTCTAGTTATTGCAGGGTTCAGCAACCTTGGCCCTTCAGATGTTTTGGAATTACACTGACTGGCCAAAAAAAAAAGTAGCACACTCAAATATTTTGTTGGCTTTTGTCATGATTATTTCACACAGTCGTCGTGCCTTATGCAATGTCACAACTTTTATTTTCACCCAGAGTTGCATTAATTTGTCACCAAGATCTTGTATTGATGATGGGACAGTCGGAGCACTGTGTAAAGTCTTCTCCAGCACATTACCCCAAAGATTCTCAATGTAGATAAAGTCTGGATTCTGTGGTGGCCAATCCATGTGTGAAAATGATGACTCATGCTCCCTGAACCACTCTTGCACAGTTGGAGCCCAATGAAACCTGGCATTGCCATCTTGGAATATGTCCATGCCATCAGGGTAGAAAAAAATCCATTGATGGAAAAGCTGACCTCATCTGTGGGAAAACATCATTGCTGATCCTACACCTGACCAACTGAAGCAACCCCAGATCATAACCGGATTGTACGAAAGCTGGTGACTTTTTTTTGGCCAGGCATCGTATATCTCCCATGATGCTCAGCCACTAATCAGGGTAGCAAAGCCTGATGGGAAATTTAGTATCTGAAACATCTGGAGGACCAAGGATGCCAACACTTGTATTATTGTAAACATCTAGGTAAGCTTGGGCCTTGTGCTTTGTTTACCTCACTTTGCTACATCCAGGGAATATGTCAAACCTGAGATGGAAAGGCTGTAAGGAATGCAAAGATAGCATCCAAACCAATAAACCTGAGATGGAAAGGCTGTAAGGAATGCAAAGATAGCATCCAAACCAATTGGGACAGTTACGATGTAAGGGCCTAACTAGTTCCTTCATCCTATAGTTCCCACATTCCTGGTGGCAGGAATAGAATATCCCAGGCCAATGCCTCATTTCCTAAAAAGTAAAACTAAATATTGTATCTTCTTAGTTCCTACCTACCACCACCTTTAAAAAAGCATTATCCATTGGACCATCCACCACCCTGTGCTTCACTGCTATAGCATATTACTATACCATGTCTTTGCTGAAATCTCAAGGCAAAAATGAATTACTACATACAAAATGCATTTAAAGGAGTGACAGATTGAATGACATGGCGGAGGATGGAGGTTAAAGTTATCTGCCCACACAAGACTTCATTGAACTGGGATAATTAAAGAATGGGGGATTACAGTGAAACGGCGCCATCAGTTTTGCTGAAATCATTCAAGCACAAACCACTAACATAACCTGGAAAGCTTTATTCCTCCAATTTGATTATCGATTTGGGGATGCTATTGATTTTTAGTTACTTTATGTCACTGAATACACTAACAGTTACCCGGAGCTCTGGGAAATAAGTGGTATATGTATCAACAAAAGAAATGGAACCGTACTGTTTAATTATCTTTACTGTTCTTTTTTCTTGCTTTTGCAACTTTACTCCCACTCAAAGTGCAATTGCCAATATCCTCTTCAGATAATAAAGAGTGAAATCTATCCAGTGTCAAAGTGAAAATATAGAAACAACGTTTCAAAAATTTCAAAAATTATATTTCATATATATAAATCACCAGAGTATAGAAGTAGTAGTGATACTTTTATTGGACTAATGTTACATTTAAAAGACAAGGTTTTGTCTTCCTCAGGTCTTGAAGCTATACTGAGTAAGAGAGGAATACTCTCTAAAGCTTGTCTTTTAAATGTAACGTTCTTCCAATAAAAAAGGTATCATTACTACTGCTATACTCTGTTCATTTTGGCATTTGGACTAACACTGCTTACCAAATCTACACACATATCTATATATATATATATATACTAATATTAATGCTAAATCTCTGTCAGATCCAGGTTACTGCAGCGAGTTGTGCGCTCTCCTATGTGCGCTCATCACTGTTCCTACAAGATCTTGGTACACCTGACAACTAGTCATACATGAAGCAGACAAATGTGCAGGTTCTGCTGGTGCATTCATATATGTGGGATAAAATAACGATGTCTGTGTGTGTATATACTGCCCTGTAGATGATGGGAGAGCCTCAAAAGCTTGCTATACATTTTTTTATTTGTTCAATGACAAAGGTATGTATGTATACACACAGTGCCATCCACTAATATTGGCACCCTTGATTAATATGAACAAAAACGACTGTGAAAAAAGGTATTATTGTATTACTTAACCTTTGATCTTTTGTTCTAAAAATACACAAACATGCACTGCTCTCATGTATATCAAACAATTGCAAAAACCCACAGGTTTATAAAAATGAAATTATTTCTTTATGTGTGGCATAATTATTGGCTTCTGTATCAATTCATATCAGAAAAA
The DNA here is from genome assembly GCA_009667805.1 of Leptobrachium leishanense. Lineage (NCBI taxonomy): Eukaryota > Metazoa > Chordata > Amphibia > Anura > Megophryidae > Leptobrachium > Leptobrachium leishanense. The sequence goes on along the minus strand of CM019069.1, from coordinate 66,553,165 downwards.
TATCTTTGATGTATATTCCATTCAATATTTTATATTTTTCAGTATACCTGGGTGACTAGAAACAGGAAGCAGGTCCACTATTACTTCCGGTTTCACAGGGGGATAAATATGAGGTAACACATAGCAGGCCAAATTCCCTTAGTCTTTCATCACAATGGTTTAGATCAGGGCAGTCAAACTCCCGCCCCGATGTTGATGCCTACAATTCCATGAAATCTTGCAATACAATAGTTGGCCAGGGAGTCCTGGGAGTTGTAGATCAGAAACATCTTGGGGCCAGAGTTTGACAGACCTGAGGCGCGTTCAATACCTCAGCCGCTGCATGTGCCAAGTTAGCAACTTGCCATTGAACGCTGTTCTGCCGCTCAGCACTCAGCACTGCTAACTTAGCACTTGCAGCGACCCGAGGAGATGCTGCGAGTAGCTGAGTGTGACGTAGTAAAGATGGCCACCGCCATGAAGCAAGTAACAATTCCGTACGGCAATGTTCATTTTGAGGTTTTTGTTCACCAAAGCACAAAATATTTATTTATTATTTACCCCTGCACATAGACATATATTACAGCTCAATTATATTTTGTTTGAGAGGTAAACATTACGTTTATTCAATAAAAACGATCATTTGTGGTGTGTGCATACAAAACGGAATTGTGCCGACTGCTTTTCTTTATCATATTTGTCCAAGTCATATGAAAAACAATCTGAATCTTTCATTACGAAATCATTGGCCATTTTACTTTGAAATTCGCATCCAAAGCGTTCAATGACACTGCTAAAGCAAACGGAATTGCTGCGCTGCAGCAATTCAGCAGCTACTGAGGTATTGAACGGGGCTCAGGTTTATACTGAAGTCTTGGCTCTGACAGACACTGTATAAAGATCGAAAGCAGGACATGTATATATGTAAATTTGATAAGCCGTTTAGGTCCAGAATGCCCAAATCACCAGAGTACAGCAGTACGTAGTGATACCTTTTATATTAGACTAACACGTGAGATCGGGCATTAACTGCACTCGGACGCCTGTGTGGCACCTCGCTGAGTGCAGGTTGCGGGCCCGTCGAACGTCCGTCGCAGCTTTTTGACGGGAAGGATTTCAGCACATCCGGTGTAACGTGCTATACGATTAGGCACGTTACACCGTGTGGCCCTCCCCGTCGAGCCGTCGGAAAGCTGCGACGGACGCAGGGAGGAGGGGGGGGTCACACGAACGCACTCAATGCGGCCTTAAAAGACAAGCTTTCGAGAGTATACCTCTCGTCTTCAGGTCTGAAAGCTATACATATATAATCAAGTGCCACCATGTTTTATTTGTATAACTGCATTCACATTATAAACATTTTACATGGAATTATTGCAGCTACAAATCAGATATAAGCTATATCTGTGACTCTTCTACAGTTACGAACGTCCGTTACTATATTATGGACTTATATTCTCATTATGCTTGGCTAGTTTTTTACCATGACTTTTTCATGCCAATTTTCTGTATAAAAATAACTATATTGCCATTGATCACTTAATTTTGGCCGAAGCGTAATAAACTCTTCGGTACGGTTTAATTAGCAGTGTTGTGTCTGCATGTTTTTACCTAGTGAATTTATTCACTGAGATATTTGCTGTGATATTATCCTTGCCAAAGAGAGGTGATAACAATATGCAGTACAGCTATCACCTCTGCAGTTAACGGGCGCAGGATACTTCAGTAGCAGCATTATAAATGTGCTTACTCACTCTAGCACCACTGAGGACTGGTGGAAAACATTGACATGAGAGGTGATTAACACTGCGGGTTAGCTAGAAGAATACGTTACAGCTATATTCAGTAAATTCAACTATTTACATAATGTATTACAGAATGGCCTCCATTTACATACAGCTAGAAATGCAAATGATGAAGCATCATGTTCCCATTTAATTCATATAACAGGGATTTTGGCTCAACCAATAGCTTTTGCTTCGTATGGTATTTTATAAATATAGGCCTTATCAGGTGTATGCCATTAAAAAAAAAAAAAAGAGTGAAAATTTAAATATTTTTTGGCCTACTTAGAATGACAAAAAAACCTGTAAATCCAATTTTAATTCCCAACATTAGGAATAAAGAGAACTTGAAATAGATGCCTAACTAACACTAGATACAGTCTGTATATACATTGTCAACACCTTCAGACAGAGCATACTGTATAGTTAGTAGATATTTGTGCAAACTTTGTGTTTAAACAAAACTCAAATTAACAAAGCAGCTATGTGGGCGAAATGAATGAAAAATAAATAGCATGCAAATTAATTTACCATAGTCTCCATTCGGCCTGCTTGCTCCCTACCCTGCCAAGTGGGATGCAGGATAAAGGGTTAAATAAAGGGAGCACTACCCCCCCACCCGCTCTGTCTACAGATTAAAGCTGAAGCTAGTGTGATCTAGTTCCACAGGGGGTTATTCTACAATGGGGAAATAAGGGATAGCATGTTAAGGGTGTACCACCCTTCAGGCCTACATCTAGCCAATTTACTCAGCAGAAAATTGTCTGTATCAGAAAATTCGACATGATAGATGTGTTGATGTGTCATGGTTAGGCTTATTAGAATGTAGAGAATTCTGCTTAAGTGGGCGGTTGTCTTTAAAAACAAATATCTGAAAATTGCTTTAAAGTCTTTGGGTACAAACTTGTCCAGAAGCAAATCTAAAATCATACACATTACTATGTCTATTCTAAAGAGCCATAGTACTCATTGCCTCTTACGTTTTAGGATAACAAATGTAATAACCTATAGAGAAGGCCCAGATAAAAGGATATAAAGTGCTGCATGTTCTTCCAGCCCTATCATGGTACACATTACTCTCAGAATATCTACTATACACAACAAATTTTCCTTTGCAGTAGCGTTACTATTGTTGACTAAAAGTTTACTAAAGCTAAATGGCATTTTAGTCAAAGGACTATGACTAAAACAAATTAAAAATTTTCATCCAATTTTTATTAGTTGATGAAAATGTCATTAGATTTTCTTCAAAGTATTAGTCAAATGTCAATGGGTTTATCAAGCTTTTGGACGTTGACTAAAATTACATTTACTTTTAGTCATAAAAGACTATGACCAAGACTAAGGCTGGGGTCAGACGAACGCAGTGCGAACGCGCGTGCAGCTGCACTTTATCACGGCCGTGGTAGCAGCAAATGACATCCAATGACGGGCAATATACGAAGTACGGCCGCACGAAAGTGCGGCCGCGCAACACAAGCGGCAAACAAACGCATTTTTTCGAGAACGTGAAACCGCTAGTACTGACGTACAGCGTGCGCTGCGTCCGCATGTCGGTGTTTGTGCGTGATTAGGAGACGTCAGACGCTGCTAATGTCCGGCCAACATAACATCCAGACGCAAAAAGTGTTTTATTGATGATCCGTACAAAATCACGGCCGAGAATGGGCATCGTATGATCGCTATCGCGTATTCCGTGAAAAAATACGTCCATTTGTTTGAACGCACTTTTTCACGGACAACGCGAAAAATGCGTTCGTCTGACCCCAGCCTAAATGGATATTCAACCCTCCCTAACATTTTCCTCTGTCTTTTATCAGTTGATGAAAATGTGCATAGATTTTAATCATAGTTTTAGGCTAGGGTCAGACGAGCGTGATTTCTACGGACTGTACGTCCGTGCAGTACGGACATCGTCAGTACGGATGACGCAGTAGTGGCCACACAGTCCGTTTTTTCACTGAAGTTATTTTTGACAGATGTAGGAGGGAAAAATAAATTACAATGAAAAAACATTCTGTCCGTCAAAAATGCTGGACGTATAAATGCAGTCCGTCTGACCATGCTCCATCACTCACACACAAAGCTTTGCAGACGTTATGGACGTGGCGCACTCCGCACGTCCGTTCTAGCAGTATTACGTTCTTGCCTAACCTGCGTCCGTTTGCAGCGTCCGTCATGCGTCCGCAGTTCAGTGCGGACGTACTTCATGTGTCAGGCTCCAATGGACTTTCTTTCATGCTATCACGGACGTACTTTTAGGCGCAATCACGGACGTGAACACTACGCTCGTCTGACAGCAGCCTTAGTCCTCATAGCTTTGTCTAGTTTTCATCACAGAAAAAAAATGTAGTCAACTAAAGTAGTTATTCAAAAAGCACCGAAATCTCACTGCTTTCTAGTTCACCGAACTTCAGTTATTCCATTTCGCCAACTGAAGTGCACCAAAGATGGAGTCGCCGAAACCTGTCGAACTGCAGATAAAAAAAACAAAAAACATGGAACTGTGCTATTCTCCTAAAAGGTGTTTAAACCAATAAAAATACATGAAAATGTGTAAATAAAAAAAAAAGTACTTTAAAAAATAATAAAAAGGTCGGTTACAGAATTTAAAAAGAAACGCCATTAAAAAAAAAATGGGAATCAAAAAATTTGTCTAAAAAATAAAAAAGGTTATTCTAAAAAAAAAAAAAAAAAATGAAAAGAGTTTTTGCTGAAAATGAAAAGAATAAACTTTTTAATAAAAATATATATATATATTTGACATTGAATCCTATGGAATTCCCATGTTTAAACCTGTCGAACTGAATTACTGAATCAGATCATTTGATTGACATTTCAGTGCAGTTCGGCATTCTCTGAATAAATTAACAATAACTTCGTTAAAAGGACAATTTCACGGTCGCCGAAGATCGCTGATCTGCACCGTATTTCACTGTCAATTCACCAGTATTTGGCGAATTGACAACTTAGTGAATTGACGAACCGCCACAAAACTGCATTGCATGGCGAAATACACCATTCAGTGCAATTAAGTGGCAAGTTTGCCTCTTACAGAATAACACTTGAATAATTACTTGAATAATAATGACAAAGACTTAACACTACTTTGCAGTTTCTAACGCTATAGATGGCACTTACCAAATCATGAGTCTAGTACTACACAATGTAGAGGTCAAGCCTTGTGTAAAGTTATTGGGCCACATTACAATCTTGACGTTAACGCTCACTTGCGTGAGCATTAACGTTAGCTGTGGTGTCTACCACATATTACGATCCAAATGCAAACGGGTTAAGTAACCGTTTGCGTTTGGTACCTTGCGCTTTTCAGCGTGAGGTCACTGTTACTGCTCCCTATGCTTATCATGCGGAGCGCAAAATGTTAATCAGCATTAGGATTACAATCTACTACCGCTGATTAACGTCCGGCTGTGGTCAGCAAAAAGTTAACCACAGCCAGGACTTGGTGTTAACGGATTCCGCTTCTGCAGAATCCGTTAACATCAGCTTAAAAAAACAAAAAAACAATGCTATAATCACCTCCTGTCTCACGGCGAGGACCACGGCTCCAACCGCCTCCTCCAGCCGGCGGGAGCATGGAAAGACTGGGGGAAAAAGTCCCCCCAGTCTCTCCCTGCGTATCACTATGCCGACCGGCCGGATCTCACGAGGCGAGATCCGGCTGTTCATGTGACCAGCAGGGGGAAACTCAATGGAGTCCTATGGACTCCATCGAGTGGATGCTCGTGGCTGCGCTCAGCGCTGCCGCGAGCATAGCGCGGCAGTAGCGCCCGCAAACATGTAGGCAGTATTTTTTGCTCCTTCATTGTAATCCAGCGCTAAAACGCGGGCGCAAAGGGGAAACCTGCGGGCGCAGTTTTTCCTCCCTTGTGCCCGCGTTTTAACGCTAGGATTGAAATGTGGCCTATTGTCATTGGTATATGTTGTTAGGGTTTTTTTGCAGGAAAGAAGCCATCACGAGTCTAGTGACAGAATTGAAGATCTAAGTAGAAATAAAATAAAAAAAATCGGAGGAGAATTCACCCTTGCAATATTGAGCATTAAGAAGAGGCTAGTCTAAAGTGTATAAAGTGAAACCACCTTCACCAAATCAGGATTCAACTTTAATTGACAAGCACATCGCTTTAATATCTGTCAATATGCCCAGGCCAATATCACAAAATGGTGCCAGTGGAAGACTACCAATTTAGTATTGTTCAGAGGGCCACCATCAGGAAGGCCGGCAGCCATAGGCAAGCACAGGGGGTGTGTCTTAAGTGCCCAGACACACCCTAATACTAAGTGAACACCAATGATTTCTTCAAGCCCATGATTTTTTTTCAAGTGCCCAGTGTCTCCAGATGGTCCAGTTTTCGGCAAAAATTAGAGCAGCCTGACGAAGTACTAGTAGGTGTATGGGCCCCTACACGCCCGCAAGGACTGGTCCACTGGGAAATTTTCCAGTAGGATGTACCATTTTGGGATGCTCAGAGCACTGCCTGACTCTTCTGAGCACTGACACAAAAGAGGGAGTAATTAGTGTGATCTTCACCAGCCAGACGTACAGACCTAGAAGTCCCACATAAGACCACCAGAGACTGCGTTTTAACTCATTCCTGAATCACCAGGGTTTTAGCCCCCTCCAAGCAAGAAAGTGGGCAATATGTTTTATTTATTTTATTGTAATGGATAGCGGAGAGAAGGAGGCCACAACCTGTGTTTCAGTACAGAGTCCCAAGAATTCTGGTGGCCGTCCCAACTGTACCTAATTAATCTTCTGGTGCACTCCCGGACAGTGATTGCTAATCTTGGCAGCCCAAAGGCTAGAGTCGAGTTAGGTGTAAATGTAACCAAACAGTTGAGAAACTTACCAGAGCCATTAAAGTCTATGGAGTATGGAAGTTTACCAGGACATTGGTTAACTGTACACCTGACTTGGAATATAGCTTTAAGTGTTTCTGACCTACAGTTTCTATGATTCTCAGACACCCTAATGGATGACTGAGCATCATGGGAAGCGTAGCTTGGATCATGTAATATAATTTGCCATCCGCGGTGGCAAAGGAAGCCATCACTAACCTGATCCTTTACAACTCTAATCCAACTCACCAACAGTTTATTATTAACACGCAAAGTGTGAATTACTAGAACCACATAATAACTGCCGTTGTGGTAGTTTGCAATTGTACTTCCAACACAGTTCTAAACTAGTTCGAACGCCATGCAGGCAAATACATTTTTAGTAATAACCTGATGCTATTTAGCCAAATAGATTTGGTAAGAGGCCAATACCGTGAAAGCCAAACACAACTTTAGACACTGGCAAAACCAGCTTAACAGTCCCACTTAAAGAGTGAACCCATGACTGATGCAGGTTTTTTTTGTCAATCCCCATGAAGAGCTGGATGTCAGTTTGATCATAAAGATCAATATGATATCTTAGCTCATGAAATATGGCAAGCAGGTAGGTAACGTCTTTCAGTACAAAGAGCCGCCACCACACTTTATCATGGGCGGTGCAGAAGGAGGCCAGTCACTCAAGAGACACGTGATCAGCCCTCTGTGATGAAGTTGATGCTCAGACTCATTTGCCAATGCGATGTCATTTGGCAGAAAGGGGGCAATAAGAGGGCAAACCATCTACAAATTGGGTCTTCCGATCTATCCTATTAATTCTGACCGGCATGGATGTCTGCTCAGAGTTCAATACTAATAGAAGGGAGTGATTAGTTGGCGAGGGGGCAAGTTAAGAAAAAAATTATCTGTACGTTGTGCCAATCTTCATTTCCGATTAAAAAGAACAAAAGGTGACTGGTTCACCTTTTATAAAGTCTTTCACAACAAGACAAAGTAAATCCTCCCTGCAAGTAGTCCATAGCTATACAAAGCAAGTCCATCTTCAATATTGTTTGCTATGGTGTGGAGACACAACACACAGCAGTTTAGTCTCACCTTAATAACCGTAATATTAGTATTACACTACGGAATTCGTTTTTCTAGCAGTATTACACTATTTTTATGATACACCTACTGTAAAATGCATGATATATTTTTTAAAAAGTGCCAGACCATTATAAAAGCACACAAAATGTAGCGGGAGTACTATATAAATCCTCCTGTGGTTTATATATCTGCCGGCCTTTGCAGTAGATCTATAAAATGGGAATCTACCCTACTAATATCATGCATTATGTATACCATAATTGTATATGTGTTCTAGCTTGTAATCCTCATTAATTTATCCTTAAGGTCTGCTATTGAAAAGTATTAGTATAATAAAACACTAAAACATACATCAGCAATACTAAAAACAGAGCGCACCTCCTGCCATTACTGTCCATTGTTTCAGTTCGCAGAATATGTCCAATGCGATTAGGCATTTTGTGCTTACGGCAAAACGATGAAAATGCCATATTTTCCCATATGGCGACACACTTCTAAAACTCTCAATAAATTAACAGATACATCAACGTAGAGACATTTAGATACATGTAAAAAATCTGCAGACACACAAGGAATTGAGACATAGAGAGAAAGAGAGAGAGATATTCAGTATAACATGATAAGCCTATTGCCAAAAATGGTCAAATATACATATTTTTTTACAAAATTTGGGTAGCAGATTATCCTTTACGCACACACAGAGTATAAATTTCCATTTACAGTGCTCATTTCTTGGCTTGAAGGGCCTCATGTAGCTGCTGATTCAGCATCACATCTGTCTATACCGTCGATAGCCTTGCAACACACAATGATGATGCAGCGAAAAAAAAAATTCCAGAAGAAAAGAACAAACAATGGTGAGAGAGCAATCATCAAATGCAACACTCCTACTTAAATACGACACTATAAACCCTTAACGGCCAAAAACATAGACATTGCGTTCCACCAATGTGCATACTCATTTATTATATAGCCTTCTGAAAATCCTGCCGGCCTACACTGGCCTCGGCAACATGACAGGGTTAAAACGATGCAGAATAATGTGGGATATGCCTCTACTATGTCTATTCACCGTTGAAAATACATAGGCTATTAGGAAGGACTACAGAATGAGCACCTTTGCCACCATAATAATGTGTATGGCCTTTAAAATACTAAATAGCAATATATATATATATAGATTTTTTTAAAAATATATATTTTTAAAGATCGACTTCAATTCATTTAAACCCAAAATCCTCCAGTGGTTAATTTGATAGCTGCCTGCAGGCATTATCGAAAATCTGCATTAAAGAAACCGCCAAGCCAACACGCAGATCTGTACATAGAATTATACACATATACTTCGCAATACGCATTTTTTTTTTTTTTTTTTTAGTCGTTGTCAATAATAAATACCTCTTTATCCAGACGGCGTAGTAGGACGGGGTGACGATATACAGGAACACAAACCAAGAATCAGACGGAAACTGGAGAAATGAAATAATAAGAGAGGGACAAGAGAGGACGATGCGTTAGGATATTACACAAAGCGTCGGGAAGATGCGCTCCGCGCACCAAGAAGAGCGTCGAAGACAGCAATGATGTGGATTTAACACACCTTCTGTTCTCTGGCACTCGACCATAATGCTCTTTGTTTTAATTCAGCTGAAGCCTGCGCGCAGGAAGAGGGTAGCAAAGGGAACTAGCTAATAGCCGTCTGCGAGATACACGGGCTGAGATCTGCTTTATTCAGCCCTCCCTCCCCTCCTTTCTCTCCACCGGCTTTCTGCCTAGGACTCTGTCAACCACCAGCCTGTCTCTATGAAGCCTGCAGTGGTACTGAGGAGAGGAGGGGGAGGGATGGGAAGGGGGGAGGGATGGGAAGGGAGGTGGGATGGGGGGCATCGAATGAGAAAGAATGGAGGAAAGAGAAGAGGAAAATTATTTGGCGAGGAGGAGAAATGGGAGAGAGCAAGAGAAACAAAGGAAAGGGAAAATAAAAGAGAAGAAGTGTATGTATGTGTTGGGCAGGGGGATTGAAAAGGGGAAATAAGCAGGTGGTAAAATGGATAGGCAATAAGGGACCGGAAATAAAAAATAAAGAAAGGATGGTAGATAAGAGACAAAGTGAGATGAAGCTATTGAATGAGGGTTAAATCATGTAAAGGAAGAGATAGTATAGGATCATTAGGAGATTCGCCGCATGACAACGAATTATTAGGCTTAAACAGGAAGAGTCCACCACTTGCCGGAGAATTTTCTAGAAGAAAGAGCAAGCAAGAGGCACGTCATCATCATCCCCTTTGAACGAGACGCTGCCCTGGCGTCTACCCGCGGCGGCTTGTCACTGGATGCAGGACCAACTACCTGACAAGCATTTTAATTGAATCAAGAAAGCCGTGGCTAAAGAGCAGATTGGCCAAGGGGGGAGGGGGGTGGTGGGAAAAAATAAAAAACAAGCAAACCAAAAACAAGCAAGCCTCCAGGTGCCGATGGACTACGACTCCCATTTTCTCAGACTGCTAGGCCGTCTTTATCCCATCATAGCGTCTAGCACCGCATTGCTAAATCTAGTAGTAGCTCTGATAACGAGTGACAAAAATGATACAAAATGCACCAGCTAGGGTATAGACAGGGCTTGTCATGTATGAGCTTTTAGTTATTTTGAGATATATATATATATCCACGATGGGGTACATTGGCGACTGTGACAAGCTTACGCAAACTATGATCATACTTTGTTAACTGAATCCCCATCATTTTACCTCAGTCGGGTTTTTTGAAATGTGTTTTTTTTGCAGAAAATGGTGGATGAAGGTGGTCATTGATATGGAGTGCTCTTTTTTGGGGATATATAGATATATATATATATATATATATATATATACACACCTTGAAATGGCTCCCAAGAGAGACGAAACGTCGGTAACTATGTTTTAACTTTTGATATTAATAAAATTGTATTTTTAATTTTGAGTGCGGCCACTCTTTGGACTTTGTATTTTTTTTTGGGCCTTTTTTTACAATCGGTTTTGCATTTTTTGGAAGGAGTTTCTGGTATCCTGTATATTTTACATATATCTATATATATGCACACACACACTATCTTAAGATTTTTAGTTATAAACACAACAATTGAAGCCAAAATGTTCTTTAACAAAGAAATGCTGTATGATGAGGTTACCCATTGTTGAGGCATGGTCTCCTTTGCATAGAACTCAAGAAAATCACAATTTTCCAGTGTCGTGGACAAAGTCCCAGGGCTTACCGTATGGTTAGAGGTGGTGGCTGTTGAAAAGCCCTTACGTAGTCGATAGATCCTGTGCACAATGTTATCTCTAGGTTTATAGGGGCTATATACCAAGAAATATGTTGAATAATTAATGTACGACAGCTTGGTTTACACTATTTTATTATCAAACCTATGATCAAGTTTTATATTTCAAATTTTACATTAAATGTTGGCTTTAGTGATACACAAGGTCTTGGAAGAAATGACCACATAAACGATAGAAGTTTTGTGATGAAATACTTTATCTATGGCTAAATTTTATAAAATAAGAGACATTTTAATTTAGTTTTGGGTTAAATATAGTAACCAGGGAAAACATATTCTACAGCAAAATAAAGTGCTCATATAACCTTACACGGATAGTGTTGTTCCATCGAAGGTGTATGGGGAATTTACATGATGCAGGGCAAGATTCTACATGTCGTGCTGCCACCATGGAAAACCGTGGAATAATCCATTTTGGAACTTCGTCCCACTTTTCCCATAAACAATTTGTATGCAATTGTATGCATGTGGCCACATATATCTACCAGACGAATATTTTTGTGACCCATAGAACAGGTCGTTTTGTCATTAAGATTCCCTTTCACTAAATATTTAACAAAGTCAGCTTCACTAAGGTTGTCACTTGAGGTTATTGATCCCTACTTCAAGCAGTGAAAAACCCTATTAATTATTAAAAGAAGGATCATATATATGCACGTGTGTGTGTGTGTAAAGCCTGCGATACACTAAGCGCGAAGCGATGCGCGGCGCCTGTAAGCTGCGCCGTGTGTCGAGACACGCTCAGTGTATTCAGATTTTTCCCCCTCCCTCACTCAGGCCGCGTCACAATGTGGCGCTGAGCGAAGGGAGTTGGAAAAATCCAACTTTCCCCTCGGCGGAGCGACGCGCTGAGGGGAGGGGCAGGACCTGCAGCACACGGCGCATGCGCCGGGTCCTGTAGGTCCTTCCCACCAGCGCTGCTCCACACTCTTCCCTCGGTCAGCCCAGCAGCACAGGAGAGGAGAGCTGCCCAGCAGCAGGACTCGGGCCAGGTGCCACCGGGACCCCCCCCTCTATAATAATCCAGGTTACTTGGCCATAAATAAATTGTCCAAAAATAAAAAAAACACTGAGTCCCTCGTGCAGCCCACATGCCCCAACCCTCTACCTGGCTGTATATATATATATATATATATAAACTCTGGCTGCAGTGTGTGTGTGTATATATAATATATATATATATATATATATATACACACATACACACACACACATTACACACACACACACACACACACACACTGTAGCCAGACTTCAAAAAAATAAATAAATATATATATATATATAACAAACCAGAAAGTGCGCACACCAAACAAAATGTTCAAACAGTACAAAAGGAACCACAACAGCAGCTAAATTCCTTTAAACAGGAGATTTTACCAGGTTTAACCCTTTAAATGCCTACAAACAATTCTTATCCCCTTCAAAAGCACAATAGTTCTTAACCCTTTAATGTTGAGCTCTGTTGAAAAAGGTGTAAGTTTAGTTTGCAATGGATGGTCATGGATTGCGTAAGCCTGCCAACAGCGACAATGTATTCCACCCCTTCCCGTGTATTATATATATATATATATATATATATATATATATATATATATATATATACAGCTAATTTATATATATATATATATATATCTGTATAATTAAGTGTGTGAAAATAAAAGATTTTTGTGTATACATTTTAATTTAGTTATTGAATTTCTGTCCAGTGCGGAGAGAAGCAAACGTAATGCAGTGTAGACTGTTTGCGAGGCGGAGTGAAGTCAAGCCATACTTGAAAACGAGAGAAATCTCAATGTATCCTTCCTGGTAAAATCCTTTATAAATAAATAAATAAATAAATAAGCCTGCAAAATGGTTGCATCGCTACGCTGTGCGTCGCTACGCTCTCAGTGTCTCTCAGGCTTTAGTTCTCAAAAACTTAGAATAGCACTACTCTCTTCAAATGTGAGCAAAGCAGTGCGTGTTGGACCTCATTAAAACAAGGCAGGTCCATACCTGCTTACACATGCATATACTTTGATATTTCAGTATCAAGCTCTAGTGTAGATGGCCATGTATTATATTTTAACAATGTAAATGTAATGTTTTTAAAGGGCCCACTTTACATTGTACTTTTCTCGGTCACATCAATAACAAAGTTAGCCAACTTAAAGTCTGTGATATTGTTTTTTGCAAATTTATATTATTTTAGTTTTCTCCCACATCATACGTAGGCGTAACTACCAGGGTCACAGCTGCAAATGAACCACCGCTTACCAGGTCTGGCACAGCTGACCCTGCCACCCTTGTAGGCCTAGTGGCTGACATCCAGATTGGGGAGGAAAAAAATGGTTATATTGTATTTGGTATATTCAAAGAAATGTCAGTTGCACTAAAAACGAAGGAATGATAAAAACTTGTTATATGTAACAAAGCAAGATATGGATGATTTCTGGCTGGATATTTTTTTTTTAATCATCGCAGTCACCTAAATCAATGGCACATGAAAATCGGGGAAATATTCTGCTGACATCAGCTGACCTCGTATTGGGATCTTGTGACTTTATTCTTTTTCTTTCTCTTCATTCACACATGTGGTTTTTAATTTTTTGCAAACTTGGCAAATAAATATCAATTACCCCCTACCTTTCTTTTCTTAGTAGTCTATTTCATAGCAGAAAAATGTATTATTTTGTATGGACATCTGCGTGGCTTGTGCACAAGGTGTATAGGATCTTTATGGATCTTTTTCCCCCCTTTTGCAAATATTTTGTCGTTTTAATCTATGCAATGTATTAAATGCAGGGGTCACTTCCAGCTTCTTCTTCCACTAACCTCTATGTTACTATACATGGTGATTTTGGCATCTGGACGAACACGGCTTACCAAATCTACACATTATATAATATATATTTCAAATAACCCAACTATGATTTTTTAATGTCTTCAGGGTCAATAAAGAAGGGAAAGAATAAAACAATCTCGGGAAAATCTTACGCTGTGAGAGTATGCATTATAAGCATTGGGGTGCTTGTGAATACATGCTTTCCCCTTGTGGAAGGTTAAATGAGCCAAAACATTAGGGCACCAGTTCTGGTCTCTGCCTTGCACCCTTTTCTTCATTTTGCTTGCAGGTAACATTATATTGAAGCAGGGTTGCTCAACCCTGACCCTACAGACATTTTGGAACTACATTTCCCATGATGCCTGCTGCGGTGGTGGCTGTTTGCAGCCCGGAGGGACCCTTTGCTCCCCTGCCTCCCCATGAAGAACTTGGGCAGCCTGGTGGCTATAGGCTGAGCCTGTCCTTCCGCGGGTACGGGGACGGATCTGCTGTCGCTGCTGCTGTGTACCTGATGTCTGCCATACTCTGTGGAGGGGAGCCTTCTCCTGCTGTGATGACCTGCCTTGAGGACCGAGCACGTCCCCTGCTGAGCCAGCCTCCCCTATAAAGGCTAGGGTCAGACGAATGCATTTTTCGCATCATCCGTAAAAATGCGCGTCCGAACGCATTGATGTATTTTTTTCACGGAAGACGCGAAAGCGGTCATACGATGCGCATTTTCGTGGGAGATTTTTGACGGAGCTATTAAAAACAAATGGACGTGATGTTGGCCGGACATGTGCAGCGTCTGACGTCTCCTAATAAACACACACACGCCACTATGCCGACGCAGCACACTCTGTGCGTCACTACTAGCGGTTCTACGTTCTCGAAAAAATGCGTTCGTTTGCTGCTTGCGTTGCGCGTACTTCGTATATTGGCCATCATTGGATGCTTATACGGCCGTAATAAAGTGCGGCTGCACGTGCCTTCACACTGCGTTATTCTGACCCCAGCCTTACATGGAGGGAACCCGGCTTCTCCCTGTACCCTGGGATACTGGCTGGGACACTTGAGTGCGCATGGGGCTAATGTTACCTCCCCCCCCCCCCGTTACAGTTGTTTCTCTGCTGACTCCTTTGATGACTAGTTGTTTTTGAATTATTTGTTTTCCTTTTTTTTGTGTCCTGCTGACTTACTCGATTCGACCTCGTGGGCCCCAGTGTTGGACACTCTTTGGCGGATTTAGGCTATTCTACAGGGGATTTGGCCCTTCTGTGGTGGCCCGGGACTTTGCCCCCCCCCCCTCTTCTTTTTTTTTTTGTGCGGGTCATTGGGTTGAGCTGGGCAAGCCATTGGAGCGGCTACCATGGCTCTGACCGTCTCCTCTGGCCCCAGCTCTCCTGGCCCTGAGGCCTCTTCCGCAGCCTCCAGTCCCCTACGGGGTTTTGGAGTGCGCCGGGAATGCCCCTTTTTTTGGGTGATTCACCACCTTTCCTCTCCCCCTTCCCCCCTTTTTTTTATTTTGCCTGCCCTGGTGCCCCGTCCACTAATTTCATGCTGACACAACCGTCTCCCTGGTATTGCTACCCTGTGAAAATTGGAGTGACCTACCCTTCCCCCACCTTTAAGAATATTACCTTCGTGGACTCTTGCTACCGGTTTTCTTTTCTTTTACATTTGTCTGTTGTACTGCTGTTTTTTGGGCAAAATAAAATTTTGAATTAAAAAAAAAAATACATTTCCCATGATACTCAGCCACTCATTAATTTGACAAAGCCTTGTGGGAAATGTAGTTCTACAACATATGAAGGGCCACATTTCAGCACCACTATATTCAAGGATTTAAAAGGCAACAGGTTGTATTTTCTGTTACCGTTTATAACTTTATATCAACTTTATGGTACATGAATAATACTGATCTGTAACGTTTATAACTAGAGTTATTTTAATATATGTATTTTAGAAATACCAGCTTAGTTAGATAAATATAAAGTATATCAAAACATACTTTATGGAAAAAAAAGCAGAGGTTTCTTTTCCTCAATTTAAGGTTCCCTAATTCTAAATCCACAAAGTGTAATTAAAGGTTTGTACACCCCATATCTCAACATGCCAGTGGATACAGCACACAATTATGGAAGCTGGAATTAAAAAGAATACTGTACAAATAATACCTCTCAACTCCAAGGGGATGCAATATAGAGTCACAACAATCACCGGCAAAATCTTCAAAGGGAGTCTGCATTTGGGATCTTTAGTCGTTTATCTGTTTTCACAGAACTCTCACGTAAAGGGTTATTGACAAATCGCTGATGTTCACGGTCATTGCAACTATAGTGAACGCTGGCTATCCACAAAATGAGAATCCAACAACTGCAGGTGACGTTATTGCAAGCTATGGTACCACCGTTCTTCTGTACAGCTATTCTCCAATCATTGATGTTCTGCCCTTGTTCGCAACAACGGTGAATAAACTTCGGTCGATATTTATTCAGCTCAGATTGAAACAACAGTAAAAATGAAAGAGACAACACTAGACAACTTAGACTGAAACACTGGTGAAAACAAGAGCAAATAACAGCCATAAACTACAGTGGAAACAATATCCACAAAGGAAGCAACGTTGAGGCTAGGGTCAGACTAACGCATTTTTTGCGTTGCCCGTGAAAAAGTGCGTTCGAACGAATGGACGTATCTTTTCACGGAATACGCGATAGCGGTCATACGATGCGCATTTTCGTTGTGATTTTGTACGGATCATCAATAAAACACTTTTTGCGTCTGGACGTGATGTTGGCCGGACATTAGCAGCGTCTGACGTCTCCTAATCACACACACACGCCGCTAGCGGACGCAGCGCACTCTGTACGTCAGTACTAGCGGTTTGACGTTCTCGAAAAAATGCGTTCGTTTGCCATTTGCGTTGCGCAGCCGCACTTTTGTGCGGCCGTTCTCCGTATGCTGCCCATCATTGGACGTCATTTGCTGCTAGCACGGCCGTGATTTAGTGCTGCTAAACGCACGTTGATACTGCGTTAGTCTGACCCTAGTCTAAGGCTAATGTCAGACGAACGCATTCTGAGCACACTGTGCGTCCGTGCACAACTGACGTACTTTCTGACTGATGATACCGTAGACACCACACGGTCCATTTTTTTTGTCTGACTTTTTTTTGACTGATGTAGATGGGAAATAAAATAAACATGTAAAATGAAAAAAATTGATACACGATATGAAAAACCATTTTGTCCATCAAAAATGCTAGACGTCAAAAATGCAGTCCGTCTGACTACGTTCCATCACTCACACACAAAGCTACGCAGCCGTGGCGTGCTCTGTGCGTCCGTCCTAGCGGTTTGACGTTCTTGCCTAAATTGTGTCCGGTGGCCAAGTGCGTTGTGCGTCTGCACTTCTGTGCGGACGTACTTCGTGTGTGGGTTTCTATTGATCATAATTTTATGCTACGACGGATGTTAAAATCGGACGTTAAAATGTGCGGCAAAACGGACGTGATCACTGCGTTCGTCTGACACGGGCCTAAGATCTACATTAAACAACTTTCGCAGAAACTGCAGAGGAAAAATAAACGAGCATGTGTATTTCTTCCACTGTAGTTCATTAATGTTAAACCATCATTCATTCATTCATTCATAGAAAGAACAGTGGTGACCGCTCTAGTGCTTTGCCATAGGTAGTGCTATAGAGAGGGGAGTAATTAAAGGGACATTCTACACATCCTGACCACTTCACAGGTTTAGTGATCAGGGATCTGAGGAGTGCCCGCCCATCCCCAACCCTCCCCGCTTCCAGAATCTGGCAGAATCGCAGGGTGCCATGGAGGAGTTTCCTCCGCCCCACCCAGGGTCACCAGCAGCAGGGAATTTTGAATTTCCCGGCTGCCTGTCACCAGATTGGTCACTAGTGGTATCAGCATGCACCCAGCTCCGATCCATCATTCTGTGCAGGTAGTACGAAACAACTTGCATACGTAAAATCCGCAAGTCCCATGGAGATGCTAGGCACCTAGACGTACTTGAAAACGACAGAAATCTCACTGCATACTTCCTGGTAAAATATTTTACAAAGAAATAACTAGACAGTGATACAAAAGCCTGGTGTATCTTATACATGGATTTTTATAGAATATTACATCTCTTTTACACAAAGAGCAACACAAGGGTACAAGATTACGGTCTATATCAGGACAGTCTTTGGAAATCCCGACAATATTGTTCAGACAAGCGGGATTTCTTCTTCTTGTGTTTATTGCTTTTTTCAAGTTCCATTGTCTGGGTACCTAAATAAACAGACTCTTTATTCATAAAGCTGAGCAGCACCTCATCATTTAATTTCTTTGTACTCCAGAAGACTATGACAACGTAAGAGGCACAGACCGTTAAGAGCTTTTAATGGACTCTTCATAGCTTTTTTGACAAAAAATACAGAGATTCGGCCAGGCTTATAGAAACAAAATGAAAACATTAATAAATAAAATAAAATTAATGTTTAGTGTCCAAATTAAAACAGACGTTTAAATGTTGTGACACCTGTACATTTTATACCAGCACATAATAATTAAAGATATCATTTTATCAAAGTGTGCTTTTTCTTTACCATCTGAGAACAACTCCTACCCTGTGATGTTGGGAAATAGCTCTGGAAATTGCAACATTGAGAGATGTGATGTTCTACTATTCCAATAAAAAGGAAAGGACACCACATAGTTACTTTCAAAAGGTTTCCTCACACTTACTATTTTTTTGGGGGGGGTATATATTGCACAGATCCAAAACAAGTGTCATGTTGCCTTACAGATTGAGTGGTCTCCTAGAGGGAAAAGGACATATTTAGCCAATGGTCTCCCTTCTGAACACCATTACCTCCTGATTAGATTCAATATTTGGATTCGGACAGATGAGGGTTTCAATTGCCATACCACTGGAGAATGCTTGCATGTCACGGCTGACGGAAATGACGAGCTGTATAACATTTGCTACATGTAACAATGTAGTCCAAGCTTTGGCTACTTTGGAAGTTCTAGGCCAGGGGTTTACAAATCCAGGTTTCCAGTATCGAGCAATTCCTAGGTTTAAGGATAATTCTATATTCTACATAAATGCATTTAAATTTTAGGTTGACCTATGAAATACGGTGTGGATGACCCCCAGATTTTTTGTTCTGTTACTTCAGTTGTAAATAAATTTCTTAAGCCCTGTGTCTAATTACACTAGAATCAAAATTAAATATGATATGAATGAGGATATATATATATATAATATGAAAAATTCAGAGCTATATCCCTACTTGGTGTTAATGTAGCATCTCGATATGTAATCGTTAGAACTAGAATTAGTAAGTTTAACGTCTGGCATCGATATTACGATCTTAGCTAAACCGGGGTGAAAAAGTTTTGCACCTCGTACAAGCTTTCTGTACTTTGTGACTCCTATCCTTAACGTGGGGAGCCCAATCTATTTTTAGCGTCTCGACAATTGAGGTATTACAAATTGCTTGCAAAAATTACAGTCGGGACAGGAAATGCAAAATATTAACAGCTCCTAAAAGCTGGTGTTTTAAATGATTCTGCAAATGCAAAATCATTTAACACTCTGTCACCCCCTCCCCATAAAATCCCATACTCCCCTCCCATCCCAAGGCAAAAAGGGTAGCCCGATCCGCCGCTTTTTCTCCCTGGGAGCAGAGTGAGACTGGGAACAAATAGTTCCTAGTCTCCCTCCGTGATCACTTCACGCCCTGCAACGATCTCACGAGAGTGAGGTCGCGCCGAGTTCGCGGCCCAGAAACACTAGTCTCCCGTGGAGTCCTATGGACTCCAGGAGCTGATACTCGCAGAGATGCAGAAGCGCTACTGCAGGTATCAGGGAGGGTAGCGCTGCGTTCCGAGTTGAGGTGCTGAGACAACATGGAGATGGTAAGGGAAAATCTGCAGGAGCACATTTTCCTGCTTACCATCTCCATGTTAGCGTCAACTAGGGAATATAGCCCCCCTGTGACTAACCAACTTTAATTATCTGGTCTGTAAATCCTTTATACTTAGATGCATTTCTGATGGCAGTGGTAGTAAGCTGCCACCCGGAGCTCTGAAATATCGGGCTTTCAGAAGCAGTCAGCAGCTGATGCGTGTTGAGAAAAAAAAATTAAAAAAATACATAGACCTGCTGTAACTCAATATGGCAGGAGATGGTATAGATATGTATTCATGTATAATGAATTAAAAATTATATTACAAAAAAACACTGGTTTCTGATCATGGTTTTTTGGATAGTGAAGGGGTTAAGAACAACAGAACTCAGCAAATTTTCTATTTTGACCTATATTTAATTGTTAACTTTGCATACCGGGTTTCAAATAAAATGATATGATAAAAAATGCAACAAAAATCACTTGGTAGTGAAGGGGTTAAAGACTCACTCAAGCCTCGGTCTTTGCATACCCCTACGGGCTTTTATATGGAAATGAAGCACATCAGCAAAGCCTCAACTGTACATATGTACGCAGACGACACCGTAATCTATACCAGCAAAACAAATCTCCCGCAGCCGGAGGCCGTGCTGCAAGAACAAGTCACAGAGGTAGAAAAGTGGATCAAACACAACAAACTTTTTCTTAAATACTGACCAAACTGTAACGATGCTCTTTGGAACAGCACCTAAACTACACAAATTGCAAAATCCCCATCTATGTGTTGGGACAAAATCAAATGGCACGCTGACCACAGTCACTTCTCTCAAATATCTAGGTATGTGGTTGGACCCTAATCTATCCTTTGGCCCTCACATCGAAAAACTCATCTAAACTTTACCCCAAACTAGGTGCCCTGTACAGAAACAAATCCTGCCTGAGCCCCGCGGTAAGAAATCAGATTGTACAACAAATGCTTATGCCGGCTATTGATTACGGAGATGTAGTGTATGCAGCAGCCCCGCAAACACACCTTCAGAAACTTACTACATTGTATAACGCATTCTGCTGCTTTGCAGGACAATGTAACTACATGACCCACCATTGTGACATGTTAAAAGAGCTAAACTGGCCATCGCTGGAGTCTAAACGCACCCTTCACCTTTCCAGCCTGGTGTTTAAGAGCTTTTCTGGGAAGCTGCCACCCTATCTGAATAGACTGCTTCCCCCAGCAGCTCCCTCATCCTATAACCTCCGATCCAGGACCAGCACCTTACTTGCAATACCACAATACAAAAAGATAGTGGCTCGGTCCTCATTTTCCTACAGAGCTCTATTATCTCTCAGTACAATGTATCAGGCTCAGCTGTTACAGTAACTGACTGTAACAACGCTCAGAGTTTCAGTAAAACAAGGAAATAATATTGTTCTAACCTCTTTTATATAAAAATATTATTTACTAGTTTTACGGAAACTCTGAGCACTGTGATGACTGATGAGCAGCAGTCAGTTACTGTAACAGCTTTGCCTGACACATTGTGCTGAGAGTGAGAGATACTGTAACAAGCAGCAATCTCAGCCCACTGAGGAGCCACTACAATAGTAATTGTATCCACTGGTTTTCGGATGAATGAAATTAGTTTTCATACTAAAGAACTGAAAACGAATTTCTTTAGCAACTAAATAAATTGCATTTTAGGACTAATCCATTAGTTCAAAACGAAATTTTGTGCTGTGCACATGTCTAGTTTCTACCCAGTTGCCTATAACTATATGTAAATATGCAGTAATTATGCAGTAAATACAAATCTACTGCACAAAAGACAATTTTTCAAGACCTTGAGTGTTTGCTTCATAAAAGTCCCATTGTAACAAATGCTCTAAAGAAAATAACATAAGTAAATAAAACCATTATGAATACAATAGAAAGAAGAGTTATGGAGACTAGGAAATGATAATGCCACCGTTTGATCTCTTTACGTACAGGTGCGTGAACAGACGTGTAGTGGATCCTTTTGTTCCAGATAGAATGTACCTTTTCACCCCGGATGGCAGTAAATACTTCCCTCTCTACTTTGCCATGCTTGGCTCGCTCTATGAAACTCCTACACATCCTGACGTCAGAACCCTGACTTTGAAGCACAGTCCCTGTTAAAAAAAGCTTTACCTGTTCAATTCCTACTAGGTTTTATTCTTAACCCTTGATTTTTGCATGGCGTAGATGGATGCGCAACTTCCCTTCATAACATATATCTCTCTGGATCAATAGCGAATGTGGAGCAGCAGGTCTGTAAGTGTTAAACATGCAAAAACTTCAGAGCAACAGTCATCCCCCTCAATGCTACCCACACAGCTGATGAATAAACTCAAGTAGCACTTCTTGCTCATACAATGATCAAAAGATAAAGATATGGTGGGGAGATCGTCCTCTGGGCTCCATAAAGAGCAGTTATGTAAGCTTCTTTAATGTCTGACCCGATTATTTTTCAGATGTACAGCAAGTACTACACCAGTTTTGCCATACTTCACAGTCAATCTACTGTATACCAAACTGTCC
Source organism: Leptobrachium leishanense (assembly GCA_009667805.1). Classification (NCBI taxonomy): domain Eukaryota; kingdom Metazoa; phylum Chordata; class Amphibia; order Anura; family Megophryidae; genus Leptobrachium; species Leptobrachium leishanense. Next base: position 66,530,852 of record CM019069.1, on the reverse strand, counting down.
TCGCACAAATGAAATAGGAATACAACTGCAAGGAGCCAAACTAACCTTGTTATAGGAGTGTATCAATGTGTCTCGTTCAGAAAATCAGAAAATGATGTATCTAGTTGCAGTAGCTTGTAGCTGGAACCTTGTGTTACTAAGGTTAACAGGAGAGTCTCCGGAGTCTTTAGTGGAAACACTGCCGCAGAGAGAATGGCCGAGGGAATGAAGCTAAAGCAGAGCATCACGGAATCCCCAATAACTTGACTGCCTGTGAAGTATTCTCTGAATGAGATCAGGACCACTTCAGTGATAGTCAATGGAGGCGATACAATCAGTCAGGAAAAGCAAATGGTTTGGCAATGTAGTAGACAAACCAGTTGAAAGGAACAGAATCAGGAGGCAGAAATCAGTAAGGATTGGAAACGGTTTAGGAGGTAACCAGAGTGTGACGTACAGTTCACAAGCCAACAATCATTGCCGGAACAGGTATGTACAGGATATTGATACTATGCTATGCTGCACGCCTCATTTCCAAAGCCCTTGGATTGCGCTGCGGCATAATCCGAGTCCTCACAGTTGGGTGTTCCGGCCTTGAAGCCATTAGGTCAGGGTCGCTTAACATCCATGTCCAAATCGACCCCACATGACTAAAAACAAAAATGCAACACTCACCCTCAACCTAATACTATTTAAAAGGACTATAGACCCCACACCTTAACCAAATATCAACCTCTCAAATTAAATAAACCCCTTCCTCACGTATCAACTCTTGAATATCTTAGGTCCCCCTAACCTATAGCACCCTAACCTATAGCTAAAACCCCTAAAATAACATTAAAATAAAGTACAATACCCTTCTTAATACTACCATTTGGAGATCGGCGACGCAAGGAAGGTCCTACCAATCTTCATGAGAAATGGGCGTCATTGGCTCTGGTTTATTTAAGACAGCATGCTATCCAATAGTATTCCTTGCCAAAAATACATTGATTCAGCCAATGAGAGAGCTCCAGAGATGACGCTCTATTCATTGGCTGAAGTAGAATGGCCATGTGAACTCATTTTGGCTGCCAGAGAATCCCTATTCTCTAATTGGCCAATTTGGTACACATGGTCATCCTACGTCACACCAATCAAAGGAGAGGTGTAAGGACAGCTTTCCCATCTTCTGATTGGTTGAATGTGGCCTAAATACTTCAAAATTAATCAGAGAAGCTGAAAAACAGAAACGCTGTTCTTTCACCTCTTCTATGAATGGTGTGACATAGGTTCACCATGTGTACATAGTTGACCAGCTCTTGTCTTGTCTGTCCACCCCTTTCCAGCTTCAGGATTTCCCTGAAGCCTCCCAGGTCTCTGACCACCTGACCCATTGCACTGGCCTACACCCAATATAAGGTAGACTCGCTCATTCAGCAGGGCTCTGTCTTAAGGGTTATTTTGCTGCCTGTGAGTCTGCCTGATATTTAGTTCCTGCTCCTAGTAGTTCTCTCTGTTGTTTGTTTATTTGGTTACGTTAATTTTTGGTTCCCTGTATCCCTTTTCTATTTGTTACTCTGGTTGCCTTATTCTTGCCATTTGTTTATTTTTGGTTTATCCTGATCAGTGTTTCTGTGTCTGTGAGATCTGGTTATACGGTGTATGACCCCTGGCTTTGCTTCCTGATCATTCTATCGTGTTAACCCTTATTCTCTCTGCTCTTACTGTGTACGGACTCCTGGCATTGTATGATTACCCGTTCTTGGCTTCGTCGGACATTCTATTCCGGCTCTGACTCCTGGCATTGTATGAGCACCCGTTATGGTTATGACCCCTGGCTTTGTCTGATAATCTGATCTGGTTCCTAACTTCGGTACTTGTTATTTTACTACATTTCTGGGTTTGCCCCTCTGGTTCTAACTGTATTTTATTTCAATGTGCTTCACCCAGCAGGCCTGTACCTACCCTTAGTTTACAGATGGCCATCTAAGGACCGGTGTTCAGATTAGGGTATGCTGCTGGGTGCCTGTGTATTGATTCTCTCCTTAACCCTTGCCCTTCCTGCTGTTTAGTGGTTTGCCAGCCTGACTGTTTTGCAGCCAGCAGCACTCCTGCCTTCTGGGCTATCAACCCCAAATATGTTCCCCACCCTAGCTCACGCTGGGTGCCCCCGTGATAATGGTCATTCCCAATCTTCCCGTTTCATGACAGTAGAGGGAAAGTTCCTGTATGGTGTGCAAAAGAGGAGAAGGGGAAGAGAATTAGATGAGGATAACCGAAGAATAGAGGAACACATAAAACCCAGCTGTTGACAGAAAGAAGCAGATACACTTTATCTAATTAAAAAAGGTGAAAAAAATAACATTGTTAGGCACTCTATTTTAACCCCTTAAGGACCGCTGACGTACTATGTACATCCTGCCCACGGGTCTCCCTTAGACCCGCAGACGTACATAGAACGTCAGCGGCTCCTAACCTCCCTCCCGCCCGAATACTTATCTCCCTGCTGGTTCCAACAGAGATCTGGCAGGGAGGAAGCCTGCCCCTCTGCTTTAGAGGGGCTGGCGAGCACGATGACGTCACCACGCTGCGTGGTGACATCATCGGCAGGCGCCCCCGGCGCCTGCATTAAAACCAGGAAATGGAGGGGGCTCCTTTGGAGCCCTCTATCTCTACAACCATGGCAGCTAGAAACTTACTTTTTACACCGCTGGAAAGGGGAGAGTCTCCCCTTTTCACCGGTGTATAAAGTTAACAGTTTCGCTGCAGGATCGTGACTTGGCTCAAATCGGCGCGGAGTCACGATTTAAACATGGAGGTGGCTGACATCTTGGATGTCAGCCAGGCCTCCTGGTCCCCCTCCACTCACCGACATCCCCACCATATGTGTGAGGATATCAGTGGGCCAGTTAACCCCCTAGCTGCCATGGGGAGATAAAGGGAACTAAAGGATCCCCTATCTCCTGATCATGTCCTTTCCAATGATACCAAACATGACTAGGTTTGGTGTAAAAAAATAAAATAACATATTTGATTTTTTTAAAAACATTTTTTGTCTCGGGGGAGGGGATTTTGTTAAATAGGGCCTAGGCTGTCATCTAAAAATAATGGGCATAAAACAGTCAGAATGAGCTCAGCGCACATAGGTGAACTGGCTCAGCAGTGAAGGGGTTAAAAAGCAAAAACATGTATTTCTATTCTCGGGACAAAATTGTGAAACTATTTAGCTGGGGTCTTTTTTGGCGGTTGTAGATTTTGGGGATTAAATCACGAAAAAGTGTGTTTTTACAATTTTTTCATCATATTTCATATTTTTTTTATAGTAAATTATAGGATATGATGGAAATAATGGTATTTTTAGAAATTCCATTTAATGGTGGGAAAAAAGATGTATAATATATGTGGGTTGCATAAACGAGTAAGAGGAAAATTTGACATAAACACGAACAGCGCAGAAAAGTAAAAACAGCAGCGGTCACTGAAGGATGGATTTGTGTAAAAGCGTCCGGTCACTAAGGGGTTAAAGGTTTATAGAGACTCATAATGCAGGTGGTATCAGATCATCTAGACTGTAAGCAGGAGCCCTCTACACCTCGTTTCCATCCTATGTCCATTTATATGTATCTTGTTCCCTATGGTTATTGTAAAGCGCTGCAGAAAAGGCGTTATATAAACGATGATAATGATAATAATAATAATATACATGCAGATTATACTTGGGGAGCAATCAAATACTGCAAGTATACTCCATTAAAACCCTCAAACCATTAAGGGAGTCTTTTTTTTTATTAGTATTTTAAAGTCTCAGCTCACAGGTTCATTGGTATAATGTTCTAATATTACAGCTTAGAGGTTGGAGCACAATAAATCATGATTTTAGATTTTATAATGGCATACTATATAATAACAAGGTAGTATGCATGTATTCACAGAGTACAAAATGCTACAAATAGCATATATCAGTATTATTAAAATAGATTGGAGGAAAGTAGAGGAAAGTGAAAACATAAAATGAAGGTGATGAAAAGAGACGGACGGAAAGGAAAGCGTGAAAGGAAAGAGAATCTGGACACAAGTCACCAATGTGAAAATGTGTGTGCTGTCATTCCACTGCATATATCAATTTCTATTTTAAAATATCTGGAAAAGGTCTTCAAAATTTCTTATTTTTAGTCTCTACAGACTTGAACACGAACAAACAAACGAAAACAAACACACACACTTGTATGGCACTATATGGGCACATTGGTGGATCAGGTATCAATAACGATGTTGAGCAGAGGTAACCAAAAGGTTAGACGGTTAAAGGTTATGGACGAACTGCATTGGCAATGCTAAAGTTGTAGTTCTTCAACAAGGCCTGTTAGTCAGCCAGTTCTATGTAACCAGCAGGAATGTTTAGACCATGTAGCATTAGGCTGGCCGTCCACTGGATACGTATTTGTGCGATAGTGCGATCATCCGATATTGCGTCTCGTCGTCAGACCGATCCTACAACATGCAGGTGAATGGACCAGCGTACATTGCGTCCGACGTCAGACTTCCAGCGACAGAGAAAGATGCCATCAGATGTGCGATGCCTTCCATTTGAGCGGAAAATCGCAGGCATCGGACAGATCCCTGGAGAGAAGATGGATGTGGACAAGCTGATCAGGCGAGTGATTTGGACGGATTTTGATCTGGAAAGGTCAAAGGAAGTGACAGATGTAGGCTGCAGGTTATTTTAACATGTTCTGCCTTCCCAACTGCTTACTGACTTAACAAAATCTATACATATGCAGACACTAGGGTTACCAAGTTGGCCAGGTTTCACTTATTCAAGCTGATGGGCATTGCATGAAAAGTGTCACCGTGCAACATGTAGAATCCATACATTGCAGGTAAATAAAAAAGGAATACCAGGTGACCAATCACTACTATGAAACTGCATATCTCATAGGTTTTAAATATTTTATAATATTTTTTTTTTAAAAAGGACTGAGTGTTTCAAAAAGCAAGATGTGCTGGTTTTGGCAGCCTCTGCACTCCACCTCTGTCGGATTTTGATCTGGATCGTCTGTGGTCGCACGACAGATCGCACGCAGTGGACGACCCTAGTCGGACCTGGTCAGACCACCGACGTCGTCCATGGTCTGACGAAAATTTTTGTCATCTGACTACGGATCCAGTGGACGGCCAGCCTTATGCGGTCACACCAGGGCTGGCAATTTTTTTTTTTTTAAAAATCAGGGAGACTTGTTATAGTGTTTGAGAAGTCAATGATACCAAAGTCCTGCCTTATGGACAGGCATGTACTGGCCATCGCGAGCACCGGGAGAATCCAGAGGGGCCAATGGGTCAGTGGGCCAGTTGAGCCTGGGGGTGTTTTTTTATATATAAAAAAAAAAAAAGTAGTCCAGCACTTAGTATAACCAAGACTGGATAATACTAGTGTGGAATGTCAGCACTTGTTACAAAGGTCTGAGGGATTTCTGCATTGCAGGGGTGGGTTAGGGGGGCTTCCTTGGACACCCACACATGGATTCTGGAGGTGGCTATGCCTTTATTGTGTGTAAAGGAGCAGAATCCACAGAGACTGCGAGGATTCCGCTCCACATTTTACTTACAGCTTCTCCTTCCAGTGACTGGCAGCTTCAGAGTTTGAAGTCAGCAGCAGCCAGAGCACCACGTGTTGCTACAAACCTCTAATGCCTGTGCTGTGACCAGGAGGCAGGAGCCATCCCCAAAATGTGAAAATACTTAAGGTATTGGGTTGGCTAAACATGCTAAGTGAAGGTGAATCCTCCGCACTGATGCCTCTCCCGAGAGCAGTATAGTGGCCAGACTCACAGCCAGGCATGCAGGGAGCCGTAAATCTGACAGATCCTCTGATCTGACAGTCCCTCTCCCCTGCTCCCTTTCTATAGCCTATTAAGCCGGAGCTCAGTGTGGCAGTGCTGTGCTTTCTCTATAGGAGCACTCAAGGGGTTAATTGTCACAGAAGTCTGCAGAGCTCAGGAAAGTATTTGCTAATCAGCCATAGCCATGTAGCAGGGAGACATGTCCAAATTCTAGGTCAAAATAGCCAAACCAGAAAAATTCTCCCATTTATCTCACTTTCCAAATTGGCTATTTGGTCTAGATTGCTCATTCTCCTGGCAATTCAAGGTTTTCACCTCTCTCTGAATAACCCTGTATGGCCCAGTTCTGAGCCCCTTCTTAGCCATGTACCCGAATTACATTTTATTAAAGTATATTTTAATATTTATCATAGGATTTATTTTTTATAAAAGAATTTTAATTAGAATATTGATTAAATTAAGTATATTTTAATGCATATTTATTTTAATTGTTCAAATTACATTTACATGAATATATAATTAATATTAAAATACAATTAATTTTAATAATCCATAAATATTTTTTAATTCTCTTGCTGTGGAGCTCTGTGATATGCTCATAGACATCGTACATTACTGTGAGTTTTATGGCTGTGGACGCTCTGTGATACAGTAATGTGCTGTGTGTAAGAGTATGAGTTTTATTGTTGTGCCACTCTGTGATACGCATCAACCTGTTTTGGTGGGCATGGGGGGGGGTCAGTATTTCATCCTTGGATCCTGGCAGCACAATGTCTTGTGCTGGCCCTGCTCCAGTCAATATCAATATATTAATCGGCCCTGCGTGTTTGCATATCGGAGTGGGCCGGTCTGGATAAAGTCCAGGGCTGTTTTTTGTCCCAGTCCAGCCCTGCTTATGGATAACAATACCAGTAGGATTTGAGTAAGGCTGGGTTCACACCTAAGCGTTTTTAATACGCGCGTTTTACGCGCGTTTTTCACCGGCGTTTTCCTTGCGTTTCACGAGCGTGTTGCAAAAATGAAACGCGCGTTGTATGCGCGTTTTGTGATTGACTACGGAGGTGTCCAATAGGAAATTACTGTCTTAATTACGGAGGCGACCAATGAAAAAGACCTCCCTGTGCACGAACCAAAGAACGCACGCACGCAGTATGCGAAAACGCACGTTTTTGAATTGGGAAACGCGCAAACGCGCGTTCACGTCAATCTCTATGGCCGCGAACGCGCGTATATCTGCACCAAAGAAGCTCCCGAACTTCTTTGTGCGTCGTCCGTTTATCAGCACGTTCATGCGCGCTGATAAACGGCCAGGTGTGATATGCCCACATAGGGAATAATGGTATTTCACTGTTTGAGCGTTTTACAGCGCGTAGGAACGCGCTGTAAAACGCTTAGGTGTGAACCCAGCCTGAATGTAACGGTCCTTGGGCACGCTGCTTTTATAGTTATATAGTTTGATAATACTTTAGGGTTAGTGACTATTTCTTTATGTACAATGCAATAACTATTGCTGATAAGAAAATAGAAGAATGAATTTACTAGGAGGTATCATAAAAACATTAAAAAAAATATTAAAATGCAAAGCATTTGTGTGGTTTGTAGGAAAGGGACCTGCAAAATATAGAAGATGGATAAAAGTATCAGGAAAAATTTGAATACATGTTCGATGCATATATATTAAAATGAAAAGAACACAAATGGCCACACTTCAGTAGATATATTGTACATTGTACCCTCCAAGGTAACCCCGAGCGGATTTAAAAGTAGACATTTTGAATGGAGAGTCTCAGCTCACAACAGACTGTCCAGTTGGTGTAAAAGGTGTTCGTTAATTCACACATAGTAACTGGATTAACAAAATTCCGTGATCCCATAATTTGATAATTGTATCAGCTCTAGGACTAAACACGTGAGTCAAAAATAAAACATTTACAGCTATCAGGGAGGTGGAGATATTCCCAAAACAGTGTGGTCATCTAGAGAAGATAGACAGACTGACCAAGGTAAATTAATTTTATTTTCTGGCACTAAGTCCCTGTGTCCCACCTCCGTAAACAGCAGCTATAATACATGGCATTTAACATTAATGAAATATGATTTCATCTTCTTGTCATGTGGTACGAAGTGCTTCCATAATTAAAAAAATAATAATTCTGGATTAATTAAATGTCTACATTAAAGGCAGGATAATTTGAATATTTCTATTTGATAATGTGAGCAACATGTAACATTATTCTTATTCCAACACAATATTCTCCCTGTGAAACATACATCTACTGTTACTGGTACTCTTATTTTCAATATATGACCAAGAAAGTTCTTCAAACAATACATTTGTAAGCTCTCTAGCAGGGTCCTCTCTCCTACTGCTCTGTGTGTTTCACTTGTATGTATATTTGCTATTTTGTCTCACCCATTGTACAGCGCTACGGAACTTGTTAGCGCATTATAAATACCTGTAAGAGAGATGCCACATAATATTATATTCGTAACTTGAATTATGTGTCACTTTAGTGCAGTGAAGTCAGTCTCTGGACAGATGTTAAACGGCCTACAATTCCCAGAATTATTTGATTGTAATTGATGGCCAGAGAATCATGGGAGGTGTAGTTTGGAAACATCTGTGGGCCAGAGTTTGAGCTCATTGCTTTAGGGCAGGGATCTCATATTCTGGGCCCGAAGAGGTTTCCACACTATACCTCCTGTGATTCTCTGTCCATTTATTGCATTCAAAGAATTCTAGGATTTGTAGACAATAAACATCATGGGGCCAGAGTTTCAGGTCCCTGTTTTAGGGGGTTTTCAGTTAGCACCAGTGTTTGTCTGTGTTGCAAATACTGGTATTGAAATGCTATCTGTGCATAATGAATTCTATAAAAGACATTACCCGAACATTCCTAAAAGGTACTTCTTGCAAGCTGGGAGCTTATCTGCCTCTCCAGCCTCTCCAGTGTGCTTGAAGGCAGCATGTCTGATACTGCTCGCTGAACAACACTCGGTTTAAATAGAGACAGGCAGGGAGGTGGCTGCATGAGGCGCGGCTTGAGAGGGGGGCGCGGTCTGGTGAAGGTATTTAAAAACCCACAGTTCCTTCTAAGCAGTGCCAGATCGTGGTTATCCCTACCTGAGGTCCCTGTACCTGAATGCTCTCGTGATTTAACCTGTTATTGAGCTCTGCTTGTTTTCTGACCATTCTGCCTTCCGTTGCCCTAGACTATTTTCCTTGTACTACGCTACTGCACTGATATCGACCCGGCTATTCCATTTGACTATTCTATTCTCTGTATTCCTGACTCTGGCTCGTCCGACTACCCCCGTGTTGCTGACCTGGTTTTGTATTACGACATTGTCTTTGATTAACCCTTTCTGTCTAGCTAGTATACTTATACCTGGCCAATTTTTAAGGACCAGACAGTAAGGGATTGTTCTACAGCTACTCTGTTGGTAGCTTTTTGGCTCTGTGGAGTGTTGGGCTTTAAGGGCTGCGTGGTGGGATCCGGGAACCGTGACATTATCATGTAAATGATTTAATGTTGCCAGTGTATCCATACGCTTGTGACACTAGATTTTGCAGTATATTTCCACTGGCAACAAAAAAAATGCAAAAAAGATCTGTAAAATAAAAGCTACTTAAAGCACAGCCATAATGCAAAATTCTGGGTGCCACATACAGTAGCTCGTCTCCTACAGGCACCTCCTCTAACCGCAACCAATAGGTTAACATTGGCAGCTCTGATTGGTCTGCAGATTGCGGTGCCACTTCTATTACCAAGATGGTGGCACCCTTGAGGTAACTGGCAGGTGTGCTGTCAAATATCTGTAGAGGTTTCCCGAATGTTTCTTTGTGAATGCTTAACTGTTACTGCAAACCTTTTGTGGACCAATGACTACTTTAAGTCACTGAAAAGTAAAGACGTTTTTCCTATAAATTTGATAGAAGAAAGGGTGCCAAGTTGCAAGATCATTATGTATTAGCGCAGGTCCCAACTGGGACAAAATATAGGCCAGGGCATTTTGGACCGAGCAGCACACTTTTATTTTCTACACGGTGCACATTACTGTGAGTTCTATGGGTGTCACAGAGCTCCTCAGCAATACAACACTGCACATTATGGGGGTGTCACAGAGCTCCACAGTAATGTGCAGTGTTTATGAGGGTGTCACAGAGCTCGAACAGTAAACAGTGCACATTACTGTAGAGCTCTGTCATAACTTCATACTCCTCACACGTGGAGCTGTGGCTCTGCGGACTTCAATGATGGCCGGCCCCCTCCAATTAGGTCACAGGGCACGCCGCGTTATGTCTGCCGCCCTATGGCCAGGCGGCAGATGTGACGTGGCGCGCCCTGTGACCTAATCAGAGGGAGCCGGCCATCGGCCCCCACTGATGACGTCACGCAGCGTGCCGTTTGACCTAATCAGTGGGGGCCGACGACTGGCCGGCTCCCTCTGATTCGGTCATAGGGCTCATCGGATGGCCGGCTGCCCTCTTCAGTCAGCCAAGGCTGCCTTGCCAGGCAGCTGGCTATGTTGGCTGGCCGACCAACAAGGGAGACTAGCGGCTGACCGGCCCGGGAGGCTAACGGCCTACCGGGCAAACGCCTGGTTTGCCCCATGGCGAGTCTGGGCCTGTATTAGCGTCACAAAAGATATTCTAGGAGGCTGGTTGTTTTTTTTTCTTTTCTTCATTTTTATTCTGCTGTAGGATACATTCTTTCAGATTTTGTGACAAACATACTTGAAACACTTTTTTCATACCACAAGTCCTGATAATAGCAAATCTGACCACATACCAGTTTAGTGTCAAGTGATCAGTAATGTGAAACAAAACAACTGATCACAGTATGATACCGGTCACATTTGGATGGTGTGACAAATGAAGAGCTCCCCTGCAGAATGTAACCACTGTATAATCCCTGTGCTATCACAAGGCTTTGTCATACATTTCACAGCAGGCATATTGGTTATAACGTGGTAAGGGGTGGGAGATGTGTTTCTTAGCAGAAGTGGGTGAGGGTAAAGCAAAGCAGATGCTGGCTTGTCTGCACGACACTTTGGCTGATCTGATGAAAAGCTCACAATTATATTAATTGATGTCACATGGCCCAGTGCACAGTCATGCTACAGAAGCAGATGGCTGTGTATTAGCATTTAAATAAGCTTGTACAGCATTTCTAATGCAGAAATGAAGGAGCGAAGATGGTGCATTCAACAGGACTTTGTTTCAACATGGCCTTGTGCACCAGAATGAGCTCTGTTTCTCTTTTTTCAAGTGGACATGCTACAATAAAAAGGTGAAGATCTGAGGTCAAGCAAAAGACGCAAACACAGACCTCTGTCCTCTAGCATCTGTACACAGGCAATGGACACCTCTGTGACCACCCATATAATGTATCGTCTGAGAATTTGTAGCTGATTGCAAAGGAAATAAACATAATTGGCCAAAATAACAGAAGGGAAAGCAGTTCTCAGATATATATTTGTTTTAAATAAAACGTAAAATTTGCACTTCGTAAAAAAAACAACTTTCATGAATAAGGCTAGGGTCAGACGAAAGCATTTTTCCCCGCGAACGTGAAAAAGTGCGTCCGAATGCATTGACGTATTTTTTCACGGAATGCGCAAAAACAGTCAGACGACGCGCATTTTCGGGCGTGATTTTGTACGGATCGTCAATAAAACTCTTTTTGCGTCTGGACGTTATGTAGGCTGGACATTAGCAGCGTCTGACATCTCCTAATCACGCAAACACGCCGCTATGCCGCAGCTGCGCACTCTGTACGTCAGTACTAGCGGTTCAGCGTTCTCAGAAAAATGCGTTCAAATTCCACTTGCGTTGCACGGCCGGACTTTTGTGCGGCCGTACATCGTATATTGGCCATCATTGCCCGTCATCTGCTGCTAGTGCGGCCGTAATTATGTGCGCCAGAACGCACGTTAAAAGTGCGCTGGTCTGACCCCAGCCTAACCCCTTGAATAATTTTTTGTCATCATAGTTTTTACTATTTATTTTTTTGCAAGTGATACAGTTGAATGGGAAATGCATATTAAAAGTAAACAACATATTAAGATTAGATGGAGGTGAAATTAAACAGAGAAAATAAAATGAATGATACCAAGAACAGAAAAGAAAGCCATAAAGTCTAAGAAAAAGAGGAGGAGAAGAGGCCAATGTGTCCATAATTCCACATCAGGTGATTACAGAGTCTTACATCCCATCGATTAGTGCATCAACATAAAACATGTAGAAAATATGAATTGTGAGATTCACTCCAGACAGCCAACATCTATGTGAAAAACTTAAATTTTTTTAACTGTTAATAAACTCAATCAGGGTTATTCAAAGAGAATCGAAAAGCCACCGCACGTTCAGTGACTTTTCGTGCTCTTCAATTCGGTGCGATTTGGCGATCCCATTTCAGCAAGCACCACAGGGCCGTCGTAGTGCAGGGAAAGGTTGCAGCAAACCTGCCGAAAACTCACCGCAAAACGAGGGCAAACGCACACCGAAACCCGCAAAAACATCTGGATTAACCCGCCGAAGATGCCGGAGAAACCCGAGCAGGAGCCGATCACAGCGCAGAGCAGCCGCCAGAAAAACCCGACACCGCAGACCAAGGAGGTGAAGAAAAAAAAAAAGTACGCTTGAATGTTTGAAAAGTGAAACGCTGTTTGCAAACAAACTACTGAGCTAAAGATGTCTGAAATTCACATACGAGGTCCAATGAATTATAATAAAAAGGGCTCTTACAGAAAAAAGAAAAACGATTAAAAAAAAAATGATTTAAAAAAAATTTGCAAAAAAATTACAAAAAATGTCGAAAAGGTCCCAAAAAATCTATAAATAAAGAGACTCTTTACTGCAGAACGGTTTATTAGATATTGAATTAAAACAGGGAATATTTTTAACATTGAAGCCTATGGGATTCGCCTGAATAAACCTGCCGAATTAAACCACCGATTGGCAGGGCAATTCGGCAACTTTTCACTGCTGGGTTTTGCTCTCTGAATAGCCGAAGCATTGCTTCTCTATGGGGATTCACTGCCCTTGAACAGGCACCGTACGTGCAGGCGATTCGTCAGGATTTGGCGAATTGCCTGCTCTCTGGATAGCCGAATGGCCAGGAAAGGATTTCAGCGTTCGGTTACCTTTCGGCCCCAATTTGGAGCTCTTTGAATAACTCTGTATATTAATTCCCTCTGGCCTCTAACAATGTAATTTGCTGCCACCCAAAGGGTTTTACTGTATCCAATATTATTTTTGCAAATACTGCCCCCTCCAGCTCTACTTCAGTTCAGCTGATAGACAAGAATACCATAGCGGTCTAAAATCACTTGCAATTTATTTCACAAAGAAAAAAAAATAAAAAATCACACCATAATTTCTTAGAATTAAAATTAATGTCCCTTATATTTTTTTGCAATCACGCTTTTCCCACATTCCATAGAATGGAAGATTAAGTTGGGTTCTATTTATTTACCCACAGCAGCTGCACTGAGAGTTCTAGTCTAATGCGTGCACGACATCTCTAAAAACAGTATTTTAAAATAAGGGATTTAGAAAAGACAAAAAGGCCAATGATGATGGACTGCGAAATTAAAAACTATAGATCGTTGTATAATAAGAAAAAAATTACAATATAATAAAAATTTTGCTGTGTGTTTATGTTTCTCACTTTCTCAAAGTCAAATATAACATTATATATATATATATTATAGATAGATTGAGGTTTCCCATCACCTACACTATGGCCACAGAGAAATTGACAGCTGCAGTTAAGGCTGGGGTCAGACCAGCGCACTTTTAACGTGCGTTCTGGCGCACATAATTACGGCCGCAGTAGCAGCAGATGACGGGCAATGACGGCCAATATACGATGTACGGCCGCACAAAGGTCCGGCCGTGCAACGCAAGTGGAGTTTGAACGCATTTTTCTGAGAACGCTGAACCGCTAGTACTGACGTACTGAGTGCGCAGCTGCGGCATAGCGGCGTGTGTGCGTGATTAGGAGATGTCAGACGCTGCTAATGTCCAGCCTACATAACGTCCAGACGCAAAAAGAGTTTTATTGACGATCCGTACAAAATCACGCCCGAAAATGCGCGTCATCTGACCGTTTTTGCGCATTCCGTGAAAAAATACGTCAATGCGTTCGGACGCACTTTTTCACGTTCGCGGGGAAAAATGCTTTCGTCTGACCCTAGCCTAAGAGAAATTGGCGTATCTTGGAGAGTGACCGAACATTGCCCAGTAAGTTCAGGTGTCCTCCCATGTTCTGTTACAAACGGAATAGGAGCTTAAAAGACCTATTGGTCCACACGGATCCAGTTTTAGAGAAGACACAGGAATTGGTGCGATATCGCAGTGTGGGATGTAAGCGTTGTTTGGGGTGTGTGACTTGTAGCCACATGGTTCCAGGGAAGGAGTTTAGCCATCCACATATCGGAAAACGGTTCTATATTCGACATATAAGAACGTGCAAAACTGAGTACGTAGTGTATAGGATATTGTGCCCGTGTGGGCTAGCATACGTGGGCAAGACAACAACCCCACTATGTGATAGAATTAGAAATCACAGGTCGAACATAAGGATAGTGTATCGGGATGGCCACTCTGACAAGCCAGTGGCAAGACACTTTTAGAATTGGGTCACCCAGTTGCTTCACTGCGCTTTACAGCCATAGATCATGTCCCTGTACCAAGGAGGGGGGAGATAGAGCACTTATGTTGCTTAAAAAAGAAGCCCAGTGGATACACAGGTTAGATACAGTGCACCCTCGGGGACTCAACGAACGCAACATGTATTCGGTTTTTGTATAGGTAGGCGGTGGTGAGTTTGAAGTGGGTCCCAATATAAAGCCATGTAATAGCATTAACAAGGATGACTTTGCAATGTTGGACTAAATCGCTTAATGGATAAATAACAGTGTGACATTTTTCTGAAACACAGATGGTAAATTGTTTTTAAAATGTGATTGCCGCTGTTCAATGCGGCAATACTTGGTTTTCTTTCCCAGCTGGTGTGTATGAGTGGTCCGAGGGGCATGGGCGCTTAGTGTGGGATGACTCATATGGAGTCTAAAGCATTTTGGTTACCAGGACAACCAGGATGACATCATTGAGACGCGCCGCGATATGGCGCAGAGCACCCTAGAGCACGCCGGACGCCATACACATCGGGAGGGTGAGTAGCCAAGGTGTTTGTAATTTTAATGATTTTTCTCCCTATTTAACCTCAGGGTTTGCAATGGGGGGGTATTGTGTGTTTTTTTGTCCTGATGAAAGTTCCGGAGAGGAACTGAAACGTTGACATGGCATAAAACTTGATCAAATAAAGTGAAGAAACGTGAAAAATCCTGGAGTGCGGGTGATTCCATACATATATATATATATATATATACACCGTGGACATCTATAGAACTATTGAAATTCCAATGTAATGTGGTTTTATAGCTTTTTGACGTTGCACGTTGCTGTCCATGGTGCCTAACCATTTGCTTGCAAACACTTACAGGACTGTTACATACAAAATGTAATTTATTCACCAGCACCTATTAAGCAAACTAACAAATCTTAATATTAAGCAGATTAGCACGGGTGGTTTCAACCTTTCATCACTTATTTTTAAAGGCTACCAAATACAAATAATATACACTATTTAAGTACCTACTAAAATAAAACAAAAGCCACATGTCAAAAATATGCTCTTCAAAAGCACAAATACATCTGAAAAGACTATCAGGGTTATTCAAAGAGCTTCGAATTGTGGCCGAAAGGTAAGTGAACAGTGAAATTCAGCGTACGGTTACCTTTCCTGGCCATTCGGCTATCCAGAGAGCAGGCAGTTCGCCAAATCCTGGCGAATTACCTGCACATACGGTGCCTGTTCGAGTGCAGTGAATCCCCATAGAGAAGCAATGTTTCCTCTATTCAGAGAACAAAAACCAGCAGTGAAAAGTTGCCGAATTGCCCTGCTGTTCGGTGGTTTCATTCGACAGATTTATTCAGGAGAATCCCATAGGCTTCAATGTTAAAAATATTCCCTTTTTAATTCAATATCTAATAAACCATTTATTATAATATTCTGCAGTAAAAAGTCTCTTTATGTATAGATTTTTTTAATCGTTTTTTTGCAAACAGCGTTTCACTTTTCAAACATTCAAGCGTACTGTTCTTTTTTTCACTCCATTATTCTGCGGTGTCGAGTTTTTCCGGTTGCTGCTCTGCGCGGTGATCGGCAGGTTCTCGGGTTTCTCCGGCGTGTTTGGCGGGGTTAATCCAGATGTTTTTGTGGGTTTCGGTGCCTTCGCCGGGTTTTGCGTTGAGTGTTCGTCAGGTTGCGGCACCTTTTCCCTGCACTACGACAGCCCTGTGGTGCTTGCTGAATACACCGCAGGGTCGCCAAAATGGGATCGCCAAATCGCACCGAATTGAAGAGAACGAAAAGTCACCGAACATGCAGTGACTTTTCGATTCTCTTTGACTAACCTTGTAGGAAACGACATGTGCAGTCTGGATCTAGGTGAACTTTGGACCCTAGTCCTCCTATCTCTGGTACATCTCATTGCACCTCTGGAGGCTCTGCACAATTCACAGTGTCTATAGGAAAAGTTGAATTCGGAAGCCGTTAGCTTTGGAATGCCTTCACAGCTGATATCTATGTAAACATCAACTATTCTGGAACCCAAAGGGACATATGGGAGAAGTGAATGTCACATGCTGTATATGATTGAAGTCAGATAGCTTTTGAAAGTACACAAAGTCCTTTGCCCCTTTGTATTGTCTTCACTTTATTGGGAAAGTAACAGCAAATAAAAGGTGTCTTGTAGGAAGAGAGGGCTTCTCAGGTGTACCTTGTTATGGGGGGACAGTAAAAACAGGCTGCAATCACCTGGTACATATAGATGCTTGCTGACTGCCTCTGTGGTATACCGACAGGAAGGCGGGCTTTGCTAAGGAGGAAGTAGGACTGGGCCAATCTATGAATTAGACAGGGAAAATGGAATAATCCATTTTAAGTAAAAGCATAGGGGGAAAACAAACAAGGAATCTGGTTCCATGACATCAACCCTGCCACTTGGGCTGTTCACAGCTGACCCAGATTTCCAACTCTTTCACTGGTTTGAGACTATTAGGGTTATTCAGAGAAAGGTGAAACTCTTTTGGAGAAGTGGAAATTGTAGGTCAAAATATCGGATTTGGAAAGTGAGATAAATGGGAGATTTTTTTCTGGTTTGGCCATTTTGACCTAGAATTTTTACTTCTCCATAAGTTCTCCATAGTTTCACATTTCTCTGAATAACCCTGTATATATTATGTCCTTGAACCTGAGCACCTTTGTTTTATATTTCTTCACCTTTGACCTCGGTCTACCTCAACCTTTCAAGCGGTCTGCTTCTGGTAGCTTATTTGATCATCCATGCCTGGACTTGCTTGGTTTACTTTTCCTGAGCACTCTCACAGACATAGGGCTAAATTACAATCCTAGCGTTAAAACGCGGGCGCAAGGGAGAAAAAACTGCGCCCGCAGTTTTCCCCCTTGCGCCCGCGTTTTAACGCTGGATTACTATGCGTGGTAAAATCCGGGATGCTCGCGGCAGCGCTTTTTGTGGGATAAGTGGGATTAAATGCAGATTGAGAATTTAACCCTTTCACTGTGGTGGACGCGCTCAGCGCGTCCACCCGCAGGTAGCGTTCCGTGCGGAGGACGCGCTGAGCGCGTCCTCCCTTTGGGGCCAGCGATCGGCCGGGTTCCGGCCGATCGCTGTGCCCCCCGGTGCGGGCTGACATCCTCGATGTCAGCCCAGCACCCGGAACCGCCAGCGGCCGAATTAGAGGTCATCGCGGTAGCGATGACATCTAATTCAGGCGCCCCCCGCGTGTGCGGAGGAGGCGCCTGAAAGGGACCTCTCTCCCTCCCGATCGCCGGGGTGCAGGGGGTTAATCCAGGCACCGTTTGGAAGGGCACAGCCTGCCCTTCCTAACGGTGCCTGGAATTAACCCCATGGGGGCTGGATCACGAATCGGCGCCGAAAAGCGCCGGTTCGTGATCCTTTCCCGGAGCTGGCCTCCGGGAACTCCCCCTGAGGACTGGCGTCATCGTGCATAGCACGATGACGCCAGTCCTGGAGTTAACCCCTAACTGCCACCAATGGTGGAGATAGGGGGTTCCAATGAACCCCCTATCTCCCGATCCGTGGCAGCTAGGGATTAATGATTGGTACTGTTGGATCGGCCAGAGCATGGCCGTTCCAACGATACCAAACTTGACTATGAAAAAAGTTTAAAAAAAAATATATATATATATTTTAAAAAAGAGTATAAAAAAAAAAAGTTTTTTTTTCTTTTTTTTGGTTCGTTAATGCAGCAATATTGTTCCCATTTCAATTATAATGTGAACAATGATGCTGCACTAACGATTTTTGTATGCGGCGCATTTGTTAAAAATCACGTAATTTCCCCCCAAAAAAATGTAACGAGACCCCATGTCTAATTTTTTTAACAAGCGCCCCCCATACAAAATATAACCGCAATTGCTCGCATGTTAAAATGTGAAAAAAAAAAACACTTTACACGTTGTAAATTATTGAAAATTCATATTTTATTGCATTTTTTGTTATAATATACAGACAGGACATGACGTATACATATAATAATGACATATTATGAATTTGCCGAGTGTGACGGAAAGAACGATATATAATACTGTATGTCTGGGTCATATAATAAAATGAGCCTTCAAAACACGTTTAAACATGAGCGAAACAGGTAAAAATTAGCTCAGCACAGAGGCGTGAAACGCCTCCAGCAGCGAAAGGGTTAATCTATTACCATATAGTAAGGGCAGTAGGTACAGAACAAAGAACTCGGAAATTAAAATGGACTAGAAAGTGTTGGTGTAGAGACAGCAGGCTCAGAAAAAAGCAATACATGGGCTATGGGGTGATCCAGGCAACAGTAAATAACATTCTTGCCAAAAGCACATAGCTTGGACAAGTATAGACTATTCAAATGATGAAGAAGGATCCAGGAAAACGAGTATGAAGAAGTGGCCTTTAATCTCAGATGTGATAGCAATATTTCTTATTTTGATGAGTGTTGGGAAAGGAAGACAGGTTGAACAGATTCTAGTAAATATGAAAACTACAGGAAAGCAAAATACAAAGCAGGAGTTGTAGAACGGACCTCTGAATTGCTCACGCCAAAACATCCAACTTGAAGTGCATTTGTAATTCTGTGTCAGTGACCTATGATTGAAACTACTAGAGTATTGCAATTATATAAGGGATGTCTGTGCCAAAAAGGGACTTTACATACAAAAATGTAAGAGTAAGTAAGCATGTCCTTCCCAGAATTACTATGTGCAGTAATGCATGTTTTGGGTCACTGTGGGGAAGCTGGTGTCTGACCTAGACCCACTAAACCTTTGGAAATTATTCTCTGACCATCAGAGTTTACCGTTGTTGCAAACAGTAAATATCGTTTTGATGCAATGACGATAAAGTCGGAGTTTCCCTAAAGAGAAATTCAAACACCAGCAGGAGATGCTTCTTCATTGAATCTTCTCCTGCCACGGTTTGAATTTCCGCTCTTGGGATCATCATCGCTTATAGTCGTTGAAACACTGGTGATATTCCCTGATATTCGCAACAACGGTATGCTAAGACGGTTAGTGAAAAATCATGAATGTGGTTGCTGTGACAACAGGGATGAGCGTTTTGGTGTGGAGTAAGGAAAATCTGTTGCGATTGCCATGAATTTGCAAAATTCCCACAAGATGCCTCAGCTTGCACCCAAACCTCTGCAGCACCACGTTTGCAATGATTAAGCATTTAAATAGTTAAGGTATATTTCTATTAAGAAACAGACTGATAAAACTGACAACGTTTTCCAGTTTCTCTGTATTATTATGCGTGGAAAACTAGAATGTTTACATATTTTTTTGGATTGTGATCCATAGGAGTTGGAAACAAATTCAACACCCAATTGACAACAAAAGGCCGGGGCCATCAAACTCCAGCCCCCCCAGAGGTTTCTGAACTACAACTTCCATGATTCCCTGGCCATCTATTGCATTCGAAGGAATCCAGGGAATATTAGGCATCAACACATGGGGGACATGAGTTTAACAGCCCTGGGCTAGTGTTACATCCTCAGCCCCTGTTGTGCTCCCTGGGGGGTCTGGGCAGGGTGGTGTCCCGCTGGCTGGTCGGTTGCCAGCACTTCCTGATGGCATACTGGCATCTGAGGGGGCGGGGTCTGGTGTAGTCACAAGGAGCCGCCAGGTTTAAAAGAGGAAAGGAGGAATGGCCTCATTGCCCTGACGTGGAGTTTGTTTCCAGCAGCGCTAAGTTTATTCCTTATTGATCACTGTTACCGACCCATTTCTGTATGCGAATCCTTCTCCTGTTGACTGACCCGGCTTGTACTTTGACCACTCTACCTGAACGTTTGAATATTGCTGTTTGTGAGCGTTGGCAATTAACCCTATGCTTGCAGCTGGGTTTATTGCTCGCTGTCTGGGTTCTGTCCCATCTTGTCTTAGGGTATCGCTTGTGACCTTTCAAGGTACAGTTACCCAACGTACTACTCCTGTCTTTGTTCATGTGAAAACTGCAATTCAGAAAGATTGTTTATTTTTGCCATTTGCTTTGACTGCCCTGCACCTTGAATACTTCACGGACTCACGTCCCACGTATCATGTTTCTGAGCGTGTCCTAGGTAACCTGTTGGTCTTGAAACCTTCAGAGCCTAGAGGCAATTCAGTTAACCCTTGTGTCTCCTTGGCTATTAAGTAGCAGTCTGTTGTTTATGTACCATTTGTGTTTTTTAAGCAGATATTATTGCCCTCAAGGATCTCAACTCCGCTACTCGTGTGGCAGCGTTACCGCTACCGTTACAGCTAGGCATTTGCTTTTGTATGGACGTGCTTTGCATTTTTCGCTTGCACTCACCTGTGATTTAGAGCATCTGTTCTTACAATGGTGATAAGACTGTGGCATTAATTTTAAAGGCAAATGATCATGAAAAGTTGGCACTAGATTCCAAGCCTGGAGTACAGTTAACCAGAACTGCATTCAACTTACCAGAATAAATGGGGCGGCTTGATCAAAACCCAGAATTGAATATAAAAAAAAGCTAAGCAAGCCTTTTTCGTACATGCGGTTCACCACTAATGGCTCTATTCTGGCTGAGCTATGGTTTCGGCAGCTTAAGATGGAATATTTTTCAGCTACTGGTTGACGTCGGGAGCACCACCACAGGACTCCATGGACTCTGAGCCCAGCACGACCCTGCTCAAGTCCTGCATGAATTTGCTTGAATTGAATTTCTTATGCGTATTGGAGCCGTTAACGTTTGCTTTTCTTACGTGCATTTCAAACGTGTTGGAGACTTATTGTTTTTGTCTATGTTTTATTTGCTTTAGTTACAGCTGCCCTAAACTCGTTTTATTGGGGGGGGGGGTTTTCAACGTGATTCCATTTTGGGTGGTGCTTATGTCAAATCTAAGTCACAAAAGGGTTCCTATATTTATAATGCGGAGGATGTCGTATCTCCACAAGGAGGTCTCGGTTTTTCTGTTTGTGATTTTTGCAGGTGTCCTGCAGCGAACTACCCACAGTAAAGCATTTGCCTTTTCTAATCCTGGAGGATGGTGAATTGCTGTGATGTGCAAATGGCTTCTGCAATAATAAACCTTATTGGTTATTGCGTGGAGGCTTCTTATCTAAATTTTTGCCCTCCACCACAACCCAAATAAGTACTGATTTCCCCTACGGGTCCAAGCATCCAACTGCAACTGGTCATGCCTAATTCCTTGCTGATGAGGGTCCAATAAACCCGAAACAGCGCTGTCCAGGAGTGGCTTTGACCAGTTGCATAAACCTGATCTCTGTTAAGAAAAGCCATCTAGTATGACATGGCATTGATTGAAGGGTTCTGTGTGAAAACAGACCCAGGATGCAAAAAAGTGTGACAGATGTCATTTGCATGTCTTACCCAGAGTTCCTTGCTGCATATGGGGAATGTAGCACAGGGGTTCTGGGATGCAGTTCTTTGAATTGCTATGATGTGCAAATGGCTTTTATCAAGAAGTCCAGAAGAAGACTGAAATGTCGACTTGTTTTTTGCACCTCTTCCTCTGGAGTTTGTATCTGCAATATATTGGCTGCACCGGAGCAGGTAAACGCTGCCTTACTATAGAGCACGGGGCTCTTGGATTATATATACAGTATATGTAAATATTTGCTCTGCAACAGTCAGAGTCACGACAGTCATAGTGTGCTCTGGTGTGTATCCTTAAAGCTAGATCAGATCAGCGCGCAAATGCTTTGTTTCTATAACAACATTAGCAAGCCTTCATTAATCACCGTGTTTGTCTCTTTCCTTCCCTCAACACTTAGAATTTCATTAACTTACATTGCACATTTACTCCTCAAAATATGTGATTAGATATGCTCAGAATCTGACAACAAATCCACCTTCTCTCTTGTCCTTTTAAAACCTTGTTTTTAACAGCTGTGTTAAATATGACAAATTACCCACAAAGCTTTCATTAGTTCATTTTCAAGTTTTGTGTATTGCAGATTATTTTGTATCCAAGTCATACATTTAGAGTAAAAGATGAACTGACAACTGAATTGCAATACAAGAATGTAATAAAGGGTCCCTTCATCCATTGCCAACAAGTATTTTTTTCCAGTTGTGTTTCAAATGGGTTTGGCACAATAAAAAGAATAGTTACTTAAAATATTGTTGAAATGTAGACAAAATCAATTGCAAAAGTATTGTCTTATTTATAAATCGAACAGTCATCTTAATATTAAAATCCTCTGGTAACACAAATGCCGTTAAAATGTTTTTTCTTCACAAAAGTCTAAATTTTCAAAACATCAAATAACAATCCAAAATTTATAATGCAAATAAATCAACGTTCCGCCAAGAGCACCTCTCCAGTAAGTGTCCTTGGGCAAGACACCTAACGGTAGATACTTGCCTAACCAGGACATTCTTGAAAACAAGAGCAATCTCAATGTATCCTTCCTGGTAAAATACTTTATAAAAAAAAGTGTGTATATACGTATGTTTGTGTATAGAAACGTTAAATTAATACACTTGTTTATTGTATTGTTTACTAAAATACAACTACTGTCATTGCACTCATTTGGGTCTTTTACATTTTTATCTCTATGTGTCAACGATTCGGAATAATATTCACGGATTCAGGAATTCCAGAGCTAATATGACAGCCAAAGCCTGGCAGATATTCCCCTGTTACTCTCCCAAAGGGAAACTGAGTAATCTGGCGAGTTTCCCCTGCTGTTGGTTTCATTATGCCTGCTGAAGTATGCCCTGGTTTCAACAGTTGCTGCTGACTGTAATTACAAGGTCTAAGGCCCCGGAGGTCTCTCTACCTTGACCATCCTTTACATGCGCAACGTGATACAGAACAAGCCGGATTAATACGGAAAATCTGCTGAGTATGAGAGGTTTAGATGATCACAGCTATACTGTCAGCATTCTTCCTCCTACAAGCTTTTATTACAATCTTAAATATGTATAAACACTAAAGAGGATTCGGTGAGTTGAATCCACATCGAAAAACCCATCACCTCTGAATGACTATTATATAGTGTATACATTCAACCTCATTTCTTTTATTTATTTTTTTATTCCAACCTTGTAAAGGAGACAATATGGCTTATACATATGAATAAAGATGAGTGGGTGGAATAATTATTTTTCAGAGCTGAAAAATGGAAATTGGAGCTTGCATAAAAAGAAGGGGGTGAGAAAATAGGTTGAAGGAGTAAAGGAGGAGGCAGGTAGTAGTGTGGAAGAGAAGTAGGTGATGCGAAAAACAAATTGGAAGTGGACCTTTAACCAACGAGTCCAAGCACCCCTGCAGGTCACCATAAAAGTACTTGTAAGGCAAGTGAATGGAAACATGTATGACCTACAGGGTTATTCAAATAGATCCGAATGGCTGCCGAAAGGGAACCGAACGCTGAAAATCAGCGTTCGGTTACCTTTCTTGGCCATTCGGCTATCCAGAGAGCAGGCAATTTCGCCAAATCTTGGCAAATTGCCTGCACATATGGTGCCTGTTCGAGGGCAGTGAAATCCCCATAGAGAAGCAATGCTTCGGCTATTCAGAGAACACAAACCAGCAGCGAAAGGTTCCCTAAATTCCCTGTCATTCGGTGGTTTAATTCGGCAGGTTTATTCAGGCGAATCCCATAGGCTTCAATGTTAAAAATATAAACTGTTCATTATAATATTCTGCAGTAAAGAGTCTCTTTATTTATAGATTTTGTAGGATATTGTAAGCATTTTTTATTTTTTTTTACTTTACTTATTTTTTCTGTAACAGCCCTTTTTATTATCATTCCTTGGACCTCATAAGTAAATTTCAGACATTTTCGCTCAGTTTCTTTGCAAACAGTGTTTCACTTTTCAAACATTCAAGCAAACTGTTTTTCTAATTTATTCACTTCACTCGTCTGCGGTGTCGTGTTTTTCCGGCGGCTGGCATGTGATCGGCTCCTGCTCGGGTTTTTCCGCCGTTTTCGGTGGGTTAATCCAGATGTTTTTGCGGGTTTCGGTGTGCGTTCGCCCTCGTTTTGCAGTGAGTTTCCGGCGACCTTTCCCTGCAATTTGGAGACCCTGTGGCGCTTGCTGAATTCACCGCAGGGTCGCCGAAATGGGATCGCCAAATCAAACCGAATTGAAGAGAACGAAAAGTCACCGAACGTGCGGTGGCTTTTCGATTCTCTTTGAATAACCCTGCTTGTAAGAGGTGTCTATATCCACCTGTCTCTCTTCCAGCAGGTAACAGGAGGTGAAAAAAGTAAAGCCAATCTACTAATAAAAAGGTCTTTAGATTTGCATTGGTTTCGTTATACACGGCCATAAGACCTTCATACGAGCGTAATTCTTATATATTACCCTCTCAAACTAGCTACAGATGCTTTTTCCAAAGTAGTGGGGTACAAAACTAATAATAATAGTAATAAGGAGAGAGTTAAATAAAACTGTGAACCAAATGGAGAGATTTCCTACCCCTAGAACATCAAGTATAGGTGAACGAGTCTCAAATACAAGCCACCTCTGGTGTTGGAACACTAATGTACATAATCTTGCATTTTTCAAGATTAATCTGCAAGTCTTTGATAGGGGCACCCCCTGCAACTTTATAATCCATAATCGGTTGGAAAATGTGTTATTTAAAGGCTGTTTCAGTTGAAGTGATCCGATCTCCATAACTGCATTTGGAACTCGAGAAACTGGCTGCGTTGTTATTAAATGAATAAACATTCAGTGATTCCACTAATTAACAGTTTAAAGGAAGGATTAAAAAAGGGGATTTAGATCACCAGATAATTTGTAAGATGAACAATAATGATATGAAAGTAAATCGGAAGCACCGAAGGCAAACTGGGAGGCCCAAACTCCTGGCTAGCCAATGAATGGCTAGTGCTAGTTGTGTGTCAGCCAGTGGGCTGGTACAAATAGACTTCGAGATATATCATTATGCCTGACATTCTACAGAAGTCAAATATCTGCTGAACAAATTTATTTAAACGCCATTATATTAATCTATTAAATTACTCATATTAATCTATAAATATTATATTTAATAGTTATAATCCAAAACTCCAAAATCATTTTTTGTACAGAATGTTACAATCCATATTGTTTAATTAGAATACCGCTACAGATGAAAAAGGTGTGGTTTAGTCTAGCTGGTAAAATGTATTTGTCCTTGTATTATCCATGTGTATTAATGACACCCGTATAAAGTGAGCGTTTAACCTTTGTTTTAATTACAACAGTTCCCTATTCGGATTTTTATGTAGTGTTTAAATACACTGAATAAATTATGGAAGCATATGGCACCAGCGCAACACGTGGTAGAGAACAAGTGCATATGTTCACAGGATCAGAGCCAAAACTCTTTGCTTAACAGACACAAGTACTCTCAAAAATATGGATCTCGTGCTCTCTTCCTTGCAGCAGAGATATCCGGAAAGAAAACGTCCTTTTTCTTGGCCTTGGAAGAGGCAATGCAACATTGATGTTTGTTTTAATTCGAAATGGTCTATATAGAAGAGCTATATTATTTCTGTTTAACATGAGCACCTATTGGTTTCATTGTTTAATTTAAATCAATTTATTTTTGGCACCTGCTCTATATTTGCTATATGAATCATGCTTATATACTTTAACATATACTGAACACTTATGATTATTACAGCCTTTGATAAATTCTTATGGTACAAGTCTGATCTCGTGTCTGGGGGTACAGGGAATAAAGTAGGATCAGAGGACGTGACCGGCAAAGCGGGGTGCGGGCACAGCAAAACAGCATATCTCCGAATATTAAGTGGTGCAATGGATACTTCTGCCACTTTGTACTGGTGCCCGGAGTTGCACTTACACCAACTAAACAGGGACTGCAAAGCAGGGGTCAGCAACCTTTGTCCTAAAGATGTTTTGGAATTACATTTCTCATGAGGCTCAGCCAACCTAGTGAGTGTCGGAGGATCATGATAAATGTAGTTCCAAAACATCTGGAAAGCCAAGGTTGATGGCTCCTGCTGTAAAAGTTTGTGTAAGAGCTTGGAGGGCAACTGCCGCTCTAGAGAGACTATGGACCCTTTGGTTTGAACTCCTTTATAAATGGTGAGAGTACAGAAAATATAGAAACATAGAAAAATGTCGGCAGATAAGAACCTTTCGGCCCATCTAGTCTGCCCAATTACATGGATACTTTACCTGGATTTATCTTTTGTTTAGGATAGCCTTATGCCTATCACATGCCTGCTTAAATTCAATTACTGTTTTGGCCTCTACCACTTCAACTGTATGAATATATAAAAAGGTATAGAGACAGAATATTCACTGATAAATAGAAGGGGTTAACACAACAAGTTTGTTTAGTCCAGTGACCATGTTATGGTTTGTTTGTGAATGTCAATCTAAAGAATGTAGGCAGTATTAGAGTTATTGTCTGTGTGCCTAGGTTTACTAATCCTTAATGTGGTAAAAATACAATAAACAAATTGTTAAAAGCAATTTAGTCATTGTCATGGCTAGGGGTGATTGGAACCTCTTAATGCAGGTCTGGAGGTAAAACAGTCCAAAAGCGAGGTAACCGTGAAGGCCAATCTGGGGACATGGTCATGTCGTTGACAAATCCAAAATGTTTGGCAGGCGGTGATCAAAACAGGTCAAAGGACTATCCAAGTGGTCAGGAACAAGAAAGCGAGTATAGAGAGTAGGTCTGCACAGTATCACAGAAAAATAACGGAGCAACTCATACCTGGCTGAGCAAGTTTATATAGGGGGCTCCATCCTACCACACCCCCAGGGTAGGCATCCAAACCCTCAGGTCCGACCTCCCCCCCCCAAAGCCAAGCGGCTTTACCTAGACCCATCCCCTCCACCAGGGCTGGACTGGGACAAAAAAACAGCCCTGGACTTCATCTAGACCAGCCCACTCCGATATGCAAACACGCAGGGCCGGATTAATATATTGATATGGACTGGAGCAGGGCCAGCACAAGACATTGTGCTGCCTGGATCCAAGGATGAAATACTGCCCCCCCCATGCCCACCAAAACATGTTGATGCGTATCACAGAGTGGCACAACAATAAAACTCACAGTAATGTGCAGTGTGTAAGAGCGTATCACAGAGCTCCACAGCAATAGAAATTAAGTTATTTATGGATTATTAAAATAAATTGTATTTTAATATGAATTATATATTCATGTAAATGTAATTTGAACAATTAAAATAAATATGCATTAAAATAATTTAAATTAGAATATTGATTAAATTATTTTATAAAAAATAAATCATATAATACATATTAAAATATATACTTTAATAAAATGTAATTTGGGTACACTTCTAAGAAGGAGCTCAGAACTGGGCCATACAGGGTTATTCAGAGAGAGGTGAAAACCTTGAGAATTGCCAGGAGAATGAGCAATCTAGACCAAATAGGCAATTTGGAAAGTGAGATAAATGGGAGAATTTTTCTGGTTTGGCTATTTTGACCTAGAATTTGGACATGTCTCCCTGCTACATGGCTATGGCTGATTAGCAAATACTTTCCTGAGCTCTGCAGACTCCTCTGATAATTAACCCCTTGAGTGCTCCTATAGAGAAAGCACAGCACTGCCACACTGAGCTCTGGCTTAATAGGCTATAGAAAGGGAGCAGGGGAGAGGGACTGTCAGATCAGAGGATCTGTCAGATTTACGGCTCCCTGCATGCCTGGCTGTGAGACGCATCAGTGCTAAGGTAAAAGACATAAGGGTGGGATTCACCCTCACTTGGCATGTTTAGTCAATACCTTACGTATTTTCAAATTTTGGGGATGGCTCCTGGTCACTGCACAGGCATTAGAGGTTTGTAGCAACATGTGCTCCAGCTGCTGCTGACTTCAAACTCTGAAGCCACTAGTCACTGGAAGGAGAAGCTGTAAGTAAAATGTGGAGCAGAATCCTCGCAGTCTCTGTGGATTCCAATCCTTTACACACAATAAAGCCATAGCAAGCTCCAGAATCCATGTGAGGGTGTCCAAGGAAGCCCCCCTAACCCACCCCTGCAATGCAGAAATCCTTCAGACCTTTGAAACAAGTGCTAACATTCCACACTAGTGTTATCCAGTCCTGGTTATACGAAGTGCTGGACTAAGTTTAAAAAAAAAAAAAAAAAAAAAGCATCCCCAGGCTCAACAGGCCCACTGACCCATCGGCCCCTCTGGAATCTCCCGGTGCTCCCAATGGCCAGTATATGCCTGCCCTCCACTCACACTGCAGAGGCAGTACCCCTGGAGGAGATGCACGGCCAGAGCCTCCCCCAGACTCCCAACAGGAAGCATTGCCTCCTGCTATGAGCAGGACAAGAGGCTGCCACAACACGCGCCGGCCAAGCACACAGAGGACAATTTACACGCACCAGAGGAGAGGAACCAGGCACCGCACAATCTCGCAGGACTGCACCCCCCAGGTCACCTGCATGCGGGGAGACCCAAGTGCACTACGGGCACCTGCAGGATACGTTTTCAAACAATGGACACATAGCGACTTGGTACAGCTGGAGGAAGGGGATCCCGTAGGAAGGTGAGGCGTGACAGTCATTCTGCAAGGTTGCTTTTGTTAAGTCATCGTTGTCATGAAGTCCCTGAGTTATTGTGATTCTTTTCCCCCCTCTTACGTAGACAGTGTGCACTCTTTAGACTACAGATCTCAAACTCTAGTGCCCCCTGATGTTTATGAACTATAATGGACAGGATTCTCTGTCCATCTGTTGCATCCAACGAGTTCTGGGATTTGTAATCAATCAACATCTGAAGGGTCAGAGTTGAATATCACTGCTTTAGACCATGTGTGTCCTCAATAAAGAAATTGTAGTCTGCTCTCCACTTTAATCAAGTGTCCAGATGATATTTATTATGGAGGAATTTGAGCGTTTTTAACCTTATTTGCTATGTTCTCTGGTAGATACTTTGCACTATCCAGGTGGTGCTGAAAAGAAAGAATTTCTATTGGGAATCCTCCATTGGGAGAAGAGACGAAAGCTGTGGAGCATTAGGTCTGGATCCCAAGCCAGGGACCAGTCCATAACAGGTGGTAATGAACTTACCCATTGAGGGGATAAGATATGTTTAATGTGCTTGTGGGACAAGCTAACCGGTAGCATTGACACCCCACTCCCATTAAAGTCCTCTCATGAAGGCAAAACACCCTGGGAAACCACTAACACTTTATGATGAAGGATGCTCATGAGTCATCGAAGAACCAACTAGAAACAAAAAAGGCAGGAGTCCAAAACAAGGGGCCCTATTCTGCCCTACAGCCCTACTTATTAATCGTAACAGCTCCCAACTTATTCTGGCCAAGCCACAAACTATCGTTCTGGCTTCTTATTGTAAATTATTGCATCTTATTCTTTGCATGAGAAGTGCCTTTTCCAAGGTCACTTGCTATTCTTGCTTGCAGCTAATAATGGCAATAAATTACCAAATGCTAAAACCTGGTGTCATGTGGTGTAAAAATAATAATAAAAATAAAGCAACGAAAGGGTAAACCATTTTGTTTTTTGCTTGCATCCGAATTCCTCCTGTGCTGGTTGCCATAGAAACAGCTACTGCGCCTTCAGATAATGCATCTGAAAAACCTAAATGCTCCCTGGGAAAAAAAAAAAAAAAGAAGGGGAGAAGGGAGACAGAAAGGCTAGAATTTCAATCAATCAATGGAAACCAAAAGGAAAACATCCTTTAAAATGGTGTAACAATATAAATGACTTTCTTAAACGTATGGAACTGCTACAACACTAAAGAATGTCTGTTCATTCAGAAAAAAAAAATGTATATATGGTTTTCTTCGGAGTTTCTTTATTGTATGTCGAGGTGAAGCGAGGTTCCAAGGTTTATTCATCTCTACATTTGTATGGTCTGTATTTATGAACCCATTTTATAATCTGAAGTGTACCTGGCTGGACATCATGGGAAATGAAGCAAGATTTAACCAGACAATTGAGACAAACTTGGTGCAAAGGTTAGCCATGAAAAGACATCTATTTATCCGATGAGTAGAATTGTTGACACTGAGGTCTATTCATTGTGGTTGCTGATGGTTAAGGAATAGACAGGAAAATGCTCCCCCTTTATATCATTTACAGGAGAGAGAATGGGAAGGAAGAAAGTCATTAAAATGCTTTGTTAGCAAATGTTTGCCGGGTGGAATGTCGCTTTGTGACATCAGGTGTGGCTGATGGAAATATTTACAGAATGAGGGAGGTACGAATGGATTAACCTACAATACAGTTTCTGAAGAGGAATAAATCAGAGAAGCCTGGTTAATGAACCCCACCCCGTATCACTGCATCTCCACCCTCTTTCCTAGCCTCATCATCGTAGCTTTATGACATTTCCAACGCTTTGAGCATTTGTTCTGTTATTGTTGTTGTTTGACTATTGAACAGGTGACACCTATTACATAGAAAATTTTTTTTATCTCTCTCCCGAAGAAAAACAAATTTACTTCCGTGACTAAGAAACCGGTGGAAAAAACAATCAACTGTAAAGAGGGAAAAATGTTAACTCTTACACTGCCAGCACCTAACACTGTTTTGTAACAAATTAAAAATAAAAATAGATGTTTGTAAATGTAGAATTCTGTTATATTATAATCAATTGCTACATTGCTTTGTACAATGAAAGGATTTTTTTCAGTTTTACATTTGTATAAAAGAATATATACCCGTAGGATCAGCTCCACGGTCCTTCGTATTGAGGCCCCTGTTACTCCTGAATGGGACATCTTTAACCTCCTCAATCCTACCCCTACCCACCCCCTTTCCAAATGTCATGGATCCTGGTTGGCCTTGCAGCCGCAGGTGAAAAGGCCATTCTCTCGCAATGGATTTCTCCCACCCCCCCCCCTCTTTCGCATGATGTATGATAGAGTAGATCCTATGTTTTTGGGTAACTGGGTGGAATTGTTACAAGAGGAGGTCAAAATAATGGCGTTTTCTGAACTGGTCACCGTTTATTGCGGTCCTCCCCGACGGCACAAAGGCCTCACTACATAACACCTTTTTTTGCACCCCCTGGTATTCCCTACAAATGTTGAGAGGTTACCTGCCGGCCCCAATTACACCTTCTGACCCCACGTTTCCCCAAATCCTGGTCTCTACTGATTCTACACCTGCTGCAACTCCTTCTGATCCTGTCGTTGACAGCCCCGCGCGCTTTACTTTGGCACTGTCTCGCAGATTGCTCACCCTCTAACCTCCTGTGGCCCTTAGGCTGGGGTCAGACGAGCGTGATTTCTACGGACTGTACGTCCGTGCAGTACGGACATCGTCAGTACGGATGACGCAGTAGTGGTCACACAGTCCGTTTTTTCACTGAAGTTATTTTTTGACGGATGTAGGAGGGGAAAATAAATTACAATGAAAAAACATTCTGTCCGTCAAAAATGCTGGACGTATAAATGCAGTCCGTCTGACCACGTTCCATCACTCACACACAAAGCTATGCAGACGTTGTGGACGTGGCGCACTCCGCACGTCCGTTCTAGCAGTATTACGTTCTTGCCTAACCTGCGTCCGTTTGCCGCGGCCGTTGTGCGTCCGCAGTTCAGTGCGGACGTACTTCATGTGTCAGGCTCCAATGGACTTACTTTCATGCTATCACGGACGTACTTTTAGGCGCAATCACGGACGTGAACACTACGCTCGTCTGACCCCAGCCTTAGGCAGGACATTATCCCCCGTACTCTGTTTTTTTGCTGCCTTAGTTAATTCAATTCTATGTCTTGTGTCACCGTTGTTATGTTCATTGTTCCCATTCTTCTGTTCTGCAACCAAACCAACAATGAATATATATATATAATAATCTATAATCCACATTGAAAAAAAATAGCGGGCACCCACGGGTCTTCATTAAAAGTTTCCTGGCTTCACCTTTATTTCAAAATCTAAGCAAGTCTCGACTTTACAAGAAGCAGGATCAACCTAACCACCAGGTCGCTGCTCTACAATCATGGAAAGACAACCCGTTCCCACTCAGAAGACGCCACCAGCGAGTGTCCTTGGGCAAGAACCTAACGATATGGATGCGCCTACCTCACAAAATACTTGTACTGCTCAGATTGTAAGATCCTTTGGGCACAGGAACCCCCTGAATCAGGCCTAAAGTCAGGCCTAAAGTATCATCCATGTGTGATATTCCCATGTATTAACCCCTTGTACACTGATCTTGTAAAGCGCTGCGGAATATGTGGCACTATATAAAGGCTAATACTATCTATAATTTATAAAAAGGACAATAGTCTCTCTAAATGTAAATTATATTTCTAAGGGTTCTTAAAGCAAACCTTATATCTAGTCTAAGACGGGAAAAAAATTTTTTAGCAATTGAAAGTTACTTTTCTGCCCACAGGAGTTAACCTTATTTATTCAGCTTCTTGGACCTTCCTGTTCACAATAGGGTTTGGGAGTTTCTGCTGATTTGAGTAGGGAGAGTATTAATATCAACTTTAGATGCCAGTAAGCTCAGTTGTAAACCACGAGAGTCGCTCCCATTTTTGGCAAACTTTACAAAATTTAAAAATAATTATGATAACTTTGGATATATTTGGGGCGCACTTACGGTGGAAGAATAATCCCTTAAAACCTCTTTGAGATAATACCAAGACCTTGTATTATATGTCTGGGGTTTCATAGTCTAGAAGTCGAGAAACTCATTATTGCAACACAGAAAGCAGGACTGGGGCCATAATCCAGGCCAAAAGGGGATTGGAGATTTGGGTTAACCCTGTCACTGCTGCACCATTTCACCTCTGTGTGCTGAGCTAATTATTACAGTTGTTGCTCATCATGTTTAAACGCGATTTGAAGTCACTTTTTAATTATACAACACAGACAAATAATACATCCCTTTTTTAGCAGACTTGGCAGAGTCATAATATATCATTATTATATGTATATGTCATGTCCAGCCAGAATGCTACAACAAAAAATGTAAAAAGAGAATTTCCAATCATCTACGGCGTGTAAAATTATTTTCTCCACAGTTTAGCATCGAATCCTTTGCGGTTATATATATTCTATGGGGTTCGCTTGTTTAAAAAAAAAAAAAAAATTAGAACTGGGAACCCGTTACTTTATTTTTCTGAGAAAATACACAATTTTAGCTAAAAACTGAACAAAAAAATTAGTTATAGCAGCATCATTGTTCACATTACAATTGAAACGTGAACAATAGTACTGCATTAATAAATTTAAAAAATGAAAAAACATTGTTTTTTTATTTTTACCATTTGTTTTCCATGTAACCTGGTCATGCTCTGACCTTTCCAATGATACCCAACATGAGCCTCTAGCTGCCACAGATCGTGAGTTATAGGGGTCCAAATGACCCCCTATCTCCACTATAGGTAACCTGTAGCTGCCAAGGGGTTTCCCTAACTGACGTCATGCACAACAACATCAGTGGGCAGGGGGAGGCTTCAGAGGCTAAGCTGACATCCAAGATGTCAGCCACCTCCGGGAGCAATCCGCGACTAAGGGGTTAAAGAGAGGCATCCCTGGAAAGATCACACTGCCCTTTCCAGTGATGACTCTTTTTTTCTTTAACTTGTACCAATCTGGAGGGAGAGGGGGTCCATTGCACCAGTGCAATGACGTCAGTACCCTGGGACCAGTCATATGGGACGGTCTAACTTCAAGAAAGTCAGACCGTCCCAGGACTCAGTCATTGGTAAACCCAGCGGAGACCAATGATGTGTGGGGAACGTCCTCCGCACGCAACATACGAAGCCGAGGATGTCCCCCACATGTTATCTGCAGGGAAGGGGATAATAGAGCTATGGTCAATGAGTGGGAACAGAAATCGTGCAGCAATTCAGCTGTGGGCCCTATTACAACAAAGTTGTGAAGTTAACAATTGGGGTCATTATACTTAACGGCTACAGTTGTTAGTCTAACAGCTCAGCATTACAGCTCCTATCTGTAAATGAACAGCTCTATGCATTGTATTTGAGCCGCTAAATTAAAGCTGTTCGCGGCTTGAGCTAGTAATTCACAAAACAACACCCTGAGACCCAGGTGTTAAACGGTTTTGTGTTTGCAAAAATCGCTTAAACGGATACTCTATTGAAAAAACATGGGCAGAGGCTGCTAATAGGTTCCATAGCACCTGTGCATGCTGCGCGCATGTGCAGCTCTGATCCAACGGCTGCCTGTCTGAGACGGTTTGCTACCGCGATTGATCTCAGATGGGATGGCATCGGCACATCAAGAGCGTGCTGACGTAACTGGTGATCAGCAGCCAGGAAATTTAAAAATCCCGGCTCCTGGTGATGCTCGGTGGGGTGGAGGAAACTCCTCCACTTCACCCAGTGTTTTCTGCCAGATTGGGGCTGCAGGGGGAGGGGGAATGAGGGGCATTCCTCACATTCTGACCACTTAAAGCTATAAAGAGTACTGGAATAAAGTGTATAGATTGAGGTCTCATTGCACGGGCCTGGTTTTGCCCTTATGCCCAAAGCAATACTTGTTACATATGTTACCTACTACTATTCAAGTAAGGCATAGGGCTATAATCTCCATTGTACTTAGTGTGGCCAAATCTACTCTCGCCCGACATTGGCGCTCAGTGCTCTGCCCTCCTATGAGGGAAGTCATGTTATCTTTGGAAAATGTTTACCATTAATGAGAAAATGTTTCACAGAGCCGCAGGCTCCCTCTCAGCCTCTGGCTTTCAAGATGTGTGGGAGGGTTGGAAATATTTTGTCTCCTCTGGGAATTTAATTTAACTTAAATTGAACTGATCTGTATTATCACGAGTACCTTGCTGAGCAACCTTTTCTTATTTTTCATTTGTTTGTGTTTGTAGATTTTAGTTGCTGTACGTTGATTTCGTGGTTTTTTTGTTTTTCCTTTAAAAATTGAAAACGAGGTTCGCGCGACTTTTAGGGATCCAATCTACATTTACATTGCATGACATGCCATTTCTCGTAGGGTCCTGCGAGACTCCTATTTTGTCTGTACCTTATGTTACTGTCAAATATTATGTTATGTGAGAACCTCAATAAAAACTTTTATATTTAAAAAAAAAAAAGCTATAAAGAGGTCAGGATGAGTAGGGTGTCCCTTTAAACACATAAATGTAGATAGCTTCTAAAAAACGTTACTTAAATCTGATCCAACAGTGCTGTCACCGCCTCTATATGAATGCATAAGAACACTGAGAATAAATAGTTCCTAATGTCCTTCTGCGGATCTGACGTGATTCTGCTCACGTGAACTCATGCAGAGCTCGAGCAAGGTTGCGTTTCTGTCCATGGAGTCATATGGCCTCCAGGAGCCAATACCCATGGCGACACTGCAGTCTACTAAAGACTCCAACACCACAGCTCACCAAAGGGAAATATAACCGCCCCCCCCCCCATTTTTCCACAGGACAAATGGGAATCTATAAACATAATGAATGTGCTGTAAGTAAAATGGTTCTAATTGGGTGATTCAAAGTAAATTACAGTATTTTTTTACTTGCATTGTTACTTTTTTCTCACACACATTCTATTTGATAAAAAAAAGAAAGAAAACATTGGAGGGTATCACCATCTCCCCATCAAACCAAGTTCGCTGACTTGGAGTTACACTTGACTCTGCTCTTTCCTTCATCCCGCACATCAAGTCTCTTTCCTCCTCCTGCCGATACCAACTGCGTAATATTTCCAGAATTGGGCCATTTCTTACCGCTGTCACCACAAAACAACTCATACACGCCCTGGTAATCTCCCGACTCGACTATTGCAATATTCTCTTATCTGGCCTCCCTCTGTCCCACCTCTCCCCCCTACAATCCATCCTGAATGCCTCCGCCAGGCTAATTCACCTAACCCGCCGCTCTGTCTTTGCCGCTCCCCTCTGCGAGTCCCTTCACTGGCTCCCCATCCACTGCAGAATTAAGTTCAAAATCCTTATCCTTACCTACAAAACCCTCACTAACTCAGCGCCCCACTACCTGTCCTCACTAATCACCAAATACACCCCAGCCCGCTCCCTAAGGTCAAACAGTGACCTGCGCCTAGCTTCTCCCCGCATCACCTCTTCCCATGATAGACTGCAGGATTTCTCACGCGCAGCCCCCACTCTCTGGAACGCTCTCCCTCGTACTGTCAGACTTTCCCCTAACTTCTCTTCCTTCAAACGCTCCCTTAAAACGTTCCTATTTAGGGAAGCCTACCACCCAACTCACTGACGCAACCATCAATCACTCTCACCTTACAGTCCTCTCCTCCTGTTTCCAACCCCAACCCTCCTAGATTGTGAGTTCCTACGGGAATAGGGCCCTCATCTCCTCCTGTACTGTTTGTCAAATGTTGTTCAATGTATTGTAACCCTGTCTATACTGTGCTTATTGTACAGCGCTGCGGAATATGCTGGCGCTTTATAAATAAAGAATAATAATAATAATAAAACGTTGGAAATAACAATGTCATCTGAATAAGTAAAGAAGCCATTAATGAATAAAAATGTGCTATTTCACAAAATAATGAATATCTTGTTTTTATGTGCCCGGCTCCCCAGGAACCTATATTTCTACTGCAGTCTGGCATACATTTGTGACTGATCTCATGAAAGAAACACTTACTCAGCAAACCTCTGATCATTTTCTAAGTAGTGTACGCTTTATAAAAAACGAGAGAGGGAATTGCACAAAAACTGCAATGAGTATGCAGAAACTCCAGGATTCGATTATTTATAAAGATTAACACAACATTATACTTTAAATTTTTCCTATTTTTTTCCCTCATTCCACCATCATGAACCATGAGTATTCACATAGTTAAAATGCAATTAAAATAAACATTTTTATGAGAAAGCTTTATTTCACAGTAGAGTTTGGCAAGCGCTGTACCAAACATAATACTGCTGATCCCTAATGTACACAATTTTTATATAGCATTCCTAATTAAAATGGTTATCTGGCAAAACTGCAGGAACGCTCTAAACGTACCCATGACATGCAAGGTTAAACATCAATTAACCGTAGAATAAGAGTAAAAAAAATGAAAAAAAAAATAAAATGATTATTATTATTTTATTATTGTCATCATTCATATAGCGCCAACGGTTTCCACAGTGCTTTACAATAACCAAACGGAACGAGATACAGATAAATGGACATATGATGGAAACAAGAGGTGTACAAAATAGTGTACCTTGGCAGCACCCCAAGGTGGCTGAGAGAAAAGATGCTATGATCGATAATTAAGAAAAGACTGACAATTGCACGGCGTCTCTAAGGAGAACCCTATTTCCGGTTATCGGGACTTCCCAAAACAAAAGCTGTGAAGGTCTGCCGGCCTCTAAAGATGCATAAAGAAGGAAGTCAGTGTGCTCAAGGGTACAAAGAATCAATCCCACGGATTTATTAGAAGCAAAGAACAGGATAAAAATGCAACGTTTCGGTCCTTGGGTATAATTAAGGCCTAAGGGCCGAAACATTGCATTTTTATCCTGTTCTTTGCTCCCAATAAATCCATGGGATTGATTCTTTGTACACTTGAGCACACTGACTTCGTTTTTTATGATTGATAATTGGTTCAACTGAACAAACTTTTAGCTTCTTTTGGATCAACAGCAGCCATCAGGATATGTCGTGTCACAGGTTGGTACCAGTTTGCAGTTATAAGCCCAATATGCAGAGATACACACGGAAGGGATAGGCGACTACAGTTCCACAGGGATAATTAAGCAGGTATACAAGTAGATGGAATATTGGATACTGCAAGATAAGGAAAGGAGCTGCTGTATACTGGCAGTAATGGGACACACAGGATAGCAGGAACAGGAGGCACGGAAGACGCAAGAAACTTGGAACTTGGATTGCACAAGGAACTGGACACTGAGGAGCAGGCTGAGGGAACTGGTTAGGGGTGCAGGCAAATAATGGGCTTCAGGATCAGAAGTACTAATACACAGGAGACTTCACTGTGAAAGCTACAGGACTACATTGTTGAAGCACTGACTGAAGGGTGGAGCGTCCATTTGTAAGGAATTTGTCTGTGGTTGATTACACACAACAGGCAGGTACATTCTCAGGTAAGAAGACCAGGAGAGGATATCCTGAGATCTGGGAGGGAGTACCAGACTGATCAAAAACCTGGTCTGGAATTTAGTAACTTGAAAGGGGCTGCCAGGATACGATGGCTGTTGCACCAGATCGGCCACATCTCTTCCTATGGTTATCCAATGCTGCTGGATATGGGCCATGACATGTAGAAGGTTGAACTTTATAGACATTGGTCTTCATTCAACCTATATTACTATGTAACTAATTGCTGGATAGTGTTTATGGATTAAAGGAAAAGGAACCGGTCAATATCAGAAAAGATTGTGTTAACAAGGAGGACTGGACTAGCCACTGGGTACACCAGCAAAGGATTGGTCAGCTGCAACGGCCATTGGTTGCACCAAGTCCCAAAGCCTGCCCCTTGTTTGCCTAAAACCCACTTAGCCTACCTAAACCCCTCCCATGCTGATATAGGACTCCAGTCTGTCACACGTTATGGGCCATATTACATACTTGGTGCAAATCAGCCTGCTCTCACCCAGAAAGGGTGGCCAGAACTGACTGCCAAGGACGTCATCCCTGCACGAGAGATGCGGCAACCCCCGATGATCGTTTTGGCCTAGGTTTACAGGGTTATCCAGACGTGGACCCCTTGCTTGATGTGCCTAGAGGGATGTCAGCTATGCCCTCCTGACGTGGCCTAATAAGGCCAAAACAATCATCAGGGGTTGAGCACCTCTCGTGCAGGGATGATGTCCTTGGCAGTCAGTACTGGCCACCCTTTCTGGGTGAGAGCAGACTGATTTGCATATGGAGCATTCATCCCTGTAATAGCACAAGCAAGCTAAAACCTTGTGAGATCTGAGCGGGCACCCACCGTAGAGCAGGCCACTAGTGCTGTTGCTCGTTCTCAGGACCCTCACAACCCCCCCTTTTCCTAATATTAAGAGTTTTGTTTTCAAAAGCTTCTTCACTCAACTGAAGGAGAGGGTCTGTGCCACCTAGGTGTATACATCTCCCGCTACTGTAACAATATCTAGGATTACAGTTTACACTATGATACAGCAAATCGTTTGTCAGGTGGAATTAATGTTTATATAGCCCACGAGCGAGAATAAGGAGTCAAAAAGATCAAAGGCTCTTAAAAAAGTGATTGGCCTGGAAAGTCAATTTCAACACTATAGATCATTATTTTCTGTTTCATGCATTAAATCCATTTGGGAAGGATATGCATGTTTCAGGAACCTTCCCTCTTTGTTCAGGGGAAGGTGGTGACCCTTACACTTAATTCACCTTCTCATATGGCACTTTCCTTTAAGAGTGTTTGACATTGGGTCACAATAAAAGTTTCCACCAAATCCTACTGGAATATGTTTTCACTGGCTGGCCTTATAGTATCTACGAAGCACTTCTCCTTGCTATTTTGAGAATTTCTTCTTGTTCCTTTGGTGATGGTTGAGAGGTAACATTGGCAACGGTGCTTAGCCATTGAGATTTTTGCCGTAGGACGTTCTCACTCGAAGGCCTCAACCTCGAGCAAAAATATGGAGAAACTCCATTATTCAAAACAACGTTTTAACCTAATCAAATTCTTTATCAAGCCTTGATTAGGTTGAAATGCACCCACACTGTCACCACTTTAATGGCGTGCTGGAATGTCTCTATATTTTTGCTAGGACTTAAACAGCCTCTTTATCTTTGCCTTGATATGTGCCCCATATGTCATTTTTTACATTAGCTACAATTTTTGCACCATTTTGAAAAATGAAAAGCCATCTAACATGCCCCAAAACTCGTGTACCTTAGTTCCCCCATTTACAGAAAATATTAATAATTTTTTAACTTTTCCCTAAAATTCATATGTATAGAAAAAATAAAAAATTTCCAATAAATAAACCATAATATGAAAGATACACACAATATATTTGATTAAAGAGAGACTTGCCTGTTACTTGGATTCCACCAGGCACTATGATAATGAAATGTCGCAAAAAAGTGATGTATGCCTGCTCATCTCAAACTACTAGATACTAAAAATCTATTACACATCTTCTACTTTTTAACTCTGGCAATATATGCTACAAAACACAATGCCTATATCCGTCACCAAAATATATTTACACTGCAAATACTTTGAGTCTAATCATGGAAATTATAAAAGAACTCTTAAAATTTTATATAAATGAAATTATATCTCCGTCCAGGCTAGAAATAGCATCAATACAATAAAGAAGACATCACAGGTAACATGCCAACAGACTCAAAATCGATTCTCCTTGCTGTGGCCATCTGATAGATCTTCTACTGACAACAGTACAAGGACAAGCCAACACTGTAATGATTGAGCAATATTATTTCCCACTCACAGAAAAGTGTCAATCATGCTGAGCCATCGTTCTACACTTCATAAGTGTATTCAGTGCACTGACATATTTATGACATTTATAAATTAGAAATGCGATTCAATTTGAGGCTTCTCTACATATTAGTTTTAAGCTGACTTAAAGTCCTTTAAGGAAGTAAAACCAGGCAACGATCATAAAATGAGTAATTATTGCAGACCTGTCACTGGTGGGGGGGGGGGTTTCCTCCTTCGTTTAAGTTCACACGTATAAATTAAATGATTGTTGATAGTTAGGCTAGGGTCAAACGAACGCATTGTTCGCAGCGACAGTCAAAAAGTGCGTCCGAACGCATGGACGCATTTTTTCACGGAATGCGCGAAAACGGTCATACGATGCTCATTTTTGTGCGTGATTTTTTACGTATCATCAATAAAACACTTTTTGCATCTGGACGTTATGTAGGCTGGACATTAGCAGCGTCTGACATCTCCTAATCACGCACACATGACGCTATGCTGCCGCAGCGCACTCTGTACGTCAGTACTAGTGGTTCTGCGTTCTCGAAAAAATGCGTTCATTTTCCACTTGCGTTGCGCGGCCGGACTTTCGTGCGACCGTACTTCGTATATTGGCTGTCATTGCCCGTCATTTGCTGTGACTGCGACCGTGACCGCGACCGTTAAAAATGCGTTAGTCTGACCCCAGCCTAAATGATTAGTCACTCATAGATATAAGAGGAAATTTTCTTGCTCAAATTAAAATGCTCATAAGTATGAAGATCCAAGAGAG
This sequence comes from Leptobrachium leishanense, assembly GCA_009667805.1. Lineage (NCBI taxonomy): Eukaryota > Metazoa > Chordata > Amphibia > Anura > Megophryidae > Leptobrachium > Leptobrachium leishanense. The sequence continues at coordinate 66,489,305 of CM019069.1, read as the reverse complement.
GTCGGCTATCTTGTGTTTTGGTTTTAAGATCTTGTATTTATTACTTTGTATATCTGTTTCTACTGTAAAAATTCGATGTTCTTGAACCCAGGACATACTTGAAAAGGAGAAAAATCTCTCTGTATCCTTCCTGGTAAAATACTTTATAAATAACTAAAAGTACTGTGTATAGTTGAGAAAATATAGAACCGATGAATCGCTCTATGAAGGTTTATGCAAAGAAGTGCCGTTTTCTTCATTTTTTTAAAATTTATGGCTGTAATAATAAAAACAATCCATAGGAGTATAAGTATACCATATAAAGTTAGAAGAAAATTAGACTTACCAGTAGTAGGTGGGTCCTCTATTGTTAGATTCAAAGTAAAAGTTATCTGAAGAAAAAAAACCATTGTCAATGGATTTACATGAACATAAATAAATAAACAATCCCTATATTGCAGTGTAGACCTGTCAGGTATTGTGGTTATAAACTACGAGGATTTTTTTTAAAATTCAAATTAAAGATTTAGGGCCCTATTACATTCTTCACACAAAAACGCAGGCGCAACGCGTGACTTTTTGCGCGAAGCGTTAAACGTTAACGCGCGTAAATCAACACTAGTATTACAATCCTCACGCATTTTTTCATCCATCGAGCAATAACGCACATAAAATGGACTGCAAAAATGCGCATGCAGCAACGTTGCACGCAGAAATCAGTCTGCGGACTGTTTTTTTTCACGCGATTCAGCCAATCAGAATTAAGAACCACAATTGTCTCACGTTAAGTTTTTGCGCCTGTCAAAATCAATCTGAGTATATGCTGAATCAATAAAAAAAAACAATGTGTTTTTGTGCACGTGCAAACGTTTGCGTGAAGATTGTAATAGGACCTGTATTGAGCAGAAAGGTTACAACATCAGCATACCAATTACATCCATCCCCAGACTGGTCAGGTCTAGAGAGGGCATGCTAGTGACATGACTTGCTTTTGATGTACAAAAGGATTATGTTGGTCCTCCAGACGATGACAGAAGTGTGGGGAAAACCACCCAGAAGGAGTGCGCTCATCCAGAAATAGGGCATTTCCTAAGCAAGTGGGACAGACCGCCGTTTGGCGAGACAGCCCGCAAAAGTCGTTATGGTCTAGCCTAGTGATGGCGGACCTCAGCACTCCAGATGCTTTGAAACTACATGGTCCATGATGCTCTTAATGTTACCTTAAGGTTGGCTCAGCATCACGGAACATGTTGTTCTGATACATCTAGGGTGCCAAGGATCTCCATCACTAGTCTAGTTTGAAGCAGGGCAGTTGGTGGGTATTGACAAACAATGGCAAATATAAAGTTATAAGACAAAGTACACTTGAAGGGAAAAAACATGGTACGATATCAGCAGGTCGTTTGGAGATGACAGAATATTGTCACTTAGCTACTGTATATATGAAAAGCATAAAACTTAGGATTCTATTAGACATCAGCTTTTAAGATGTTATCTTCTCATCAAGGTAAATGTAAACACGTGAGCATTGATCCTGTGTATATTTGGATTATATGGCATGAGATTTACACTATTTTTCTGTAGTTTTATGCTTATGTTGTGTGTTTATATAGGTCGGATGTAGCAAATGTGTATGTTTGATAAAACATGATGCTTTCTTGTTTTATATATAGTCTGAAAATCATTTATGCATATTAATTGCCCGAGTTCCCTCCACTTTACCCACTGTGGTAATATTACAGCTATATCTCCTTTTTCTACCTCCATGAGAAAATTATTTTAATGGTAAGAGCCCTAAGGGGTGACTTCAATTGTTCATTATATATACCTACTAAAATGCCTTTAGTATGCATGATTAACCATATTTTATTAGCTTGGTTTTGTACTTTTGCTATTTGTTCTCTACTTATTTATGTTCCTCTTTTCTACAGGTTCCAAATTCATGCCTTAACAACGTTTGAATAAGTTTTGTTTTGCCTTGTATTTTTTTTTAGTGTTTTTTCCTGCATACAGTATATATATATATATATATATATATATATATAGTAGTGCATATCCACTGAGGAAAGAATGGGGCATCCCCATGGGGTTAAGGAACCATTTAGTGGGGCATCTCTGTTTAACATTACTGGAATACATGTTGATTCTAGGTATATTAATACTGACATTTAAACCAGTTTGTCTTTTTTCAGTACAAGTCAGATTTCTGCCAGTTCTGATAATACAGGCGAAACGTATACTTAGTGGAGCATTTACGTCTTAGCAGCCCAGCTGGTACTGGCACAAGCCACAATACGGAGTACCCTGAACTTAATGCAAAGGATAGATTTCCATAGACCGGATAAATGTACAGATGGAACATAGCAAAATGTAACAACTAAAATTAACAACAAATTCTATAGCAGAGAGTATTACAGGATATCCTAAGGAATAAAATATTGGGCTCTATTCCAAAGTTGGTGCTAACTTAACCTGAGCTGTTGTAAATTTAGGCTAGGGTCAAACGAAAGCATTTTTACACGCGAACGTAAAAAAGTGTGTCCGAACGCATTGACGTATTTTTTCACGGAATACGCGAAAACGGTCATATGATGCGCATTTTCGTGCGTGATTTTTTACAGATCCAAACCAGGAAACTTTGGGTGTCTGGACGTTATGGTGGTCAGACACGAGCAGGGTCTGACATCTCCAAATCACACACACACACACACACACCACTAGCGGACGCAGCGCACTCTGTACGTCAGTACTAGCGGTTCTGCGTTCTCGAAAAAATGCGTTCATTTTCCACTTGCGTTGCGCAGCCGGACTTTCGTGCGATCGTACTTCGTATATTGGCCGTCATTGCCCATCATTTGCTGCTAGTGCGGCCGTGATTAAGTGTGCCAGAACGCACGTTAAAAGTGCGCTGGTCTGACCCCAGCCTTAACGGGTTCAATTAAATTTTTCGGGCAAACGTTAACGCGTGCGCAAAAACGAATTGATGCGAGGGGAAAAAGCCTTTGCGCAGAGCGTCAAATTACAATGTCCGCGCAAAAAATGTGCGTTAACGTCTACCGCTGGTGAACCTGCGCGAACCCTGCGCGAGCGTAATGTACGTTGCGCGTCCTATACTTAACATTGTGAGAGCAAATGTGTTTGTGCGCTGGTACGCGGATGGTATTCATAGAAACATAGAAAATCTCGGCAGATAAGAACCTGTCGGCCCATCTAGTCTGCCCAATTTTAACGGACAACGTTTGCGCGCATAATTTTAACGTCTTTGAAAAGCTGGTGGTAACGGCAAATCTGAACGTCCTGGCTGAAACCAAATACACCAGCCCAAAAAAAAAATACAGCAAAGTATAGTTACACATTCTACACATACCCAAACAATAAAATTGAGAGGTTGTGCGTGTTTTTATTATTGCTGCAGCATATATACTCAGATTGGCTGAATCGCGTGAAAAAACAGTCCGCACACCGATTTCTGAACACAGCGTTAATGCGCGTGTGTTTTTGTGAATCTTTTGAACACGCGTTATTTTTTGACGGATGACAAAATGCGCTCGGATTTTAATACCAGCGTTAATTTACGCGCGTTAACGTTTAAGGCTAGGGTCAGACGAAAGCAGTTTTAACGTGGGTTTAGACGCACGAAATCACGGCCGTGCTAGCAGCAAATGACGTCCAATGCCGGGGAACACACGAAGTACGGCCGCACGAAAGTTCGTCCGCGCAACGCAAGTGGCAAACGAACGCATTTTTTCTAGAACGTCAAACCTCTAGTACGGACGTACAGACTGCGCTGCGTCCGCTAGAGGCGTGTGTGCGTGATTGGGAGACGTCAGACGCTGCTAATGTCCGGCCAACATAACGTCCAGATACAAAAAGTGTTTTATTGATGATCCGTACAAAATCACGGACGAAAAGGCGCATCGTATGACCGCTATCGCGTATTCCGTGAAAAAATGCGTCCATTCGTTCGAACGCACTTTTTCACAGACAACGCGAAAAATGCGTTAGTCTGACCCTAGCCTAACTCTTCGCGCACAAATTAACGCGCTACGCGAGTGTTTTTGTGCAAAGAATTTAATAGAGCCCAACAACTCTTTCAGCTTGCCAGATTTAAATAAGGGCATGCCACTATTTCAATTCCTGATAGAAATTAATCTCAAATCATCAACATTGCACCTATACTTGCTAATGGAAATACTGTACAAACTTTAGTGATTCAATTTTAGATTGAATATTCAGAAAAAAGTGGTGAAAGGTGTTGATAAAATCAAACTGAAACCCTCATTTAAACATTTTGAAATAGGAATGGATATTTTAAGATCATCAACACAATGCAGATTGAAAAAAATATGCTTTTTTGGGCAAAAAACGATTTCCGTATTAATTAAACAATAAATGTAAAAATAAAATTGTAACAAGTCTGAACATACTCCATTCGTAGCTCTTTGGTCTACACCAGTGGTTCCCAACCGTGGACCTCAAGTGCCCCTATCAGGTCAGGTTTTCCAGATATCTGAAGCACAGCACAGGGGATATGATTTTCTGTTCAGTGATTGCAGGATTCAGTCTGCATTTCCCCCAAGGGAATCCTTAAAACCTGGCCTGTTAAGCTGGGGTCAGACGAACGCATTCTGTATGGACTGTGCGTCCGTACACAACAGACGCACTTTCTGACTGATGACAAGCTAGTGGTCACACAGTCCGCTTTTGTGACTGAGTTTTTTTTGACTGATGTAGATGAGAAATAAAATTAATATGAAAAAACATTTTGTCCGTCAAAAATGCTGGACGTATAAATGTAGTCCGTCGGATTACGTTCCAGCACTCACACACAAAGCTTTGCGGACGTTGCAGACGTGGCGCACTCCACACGTCCGTTCTAGCAGTTTTACGTTCTTGCCTAACCTGCGTCCGTTTGCCGCGTCTGTCTGTGCGGACGTACTTCGTGTATGGTCTCAATCATAATTGTATGCTACCATGGACGTTAAAATGTGCGGCAACAAGGACGTGAACACTGTGCTCGTCTGACCCGAGCCTTAGGAGTACTTGAGGACCACGGTTAGGAACCACTGCTCTACAGTATTAATAAGCAAAAAAATAAATGTATAATTCACCAATACTTTGATAATTTATTTACATCCTAGGACAGTGATGGCGAACCCTGGCACCCCAGATGGTTTTAAGTACATGTCGTCCCATGAGGCTTGATCACACATAAGGCTGACTAGCTGATCACCATGGGACAGTTAGTGTTATAGCTGACTATACTAAACCTGTGCTATCACTTTAACTAGTGGCTCCGCCCAGGATGACACAGGTCAGAGGGCACGGCAGCCATCTTCAGGGTCTGTTACTGTGATGCAGTTATGAAGGCAGATGCATGATCCTGTGTTCCTGTAGTTATCCAAGCCTGTATATAACAGTAAGTGTCCTGCAATAAAGCAATGGTGAACCCGACAGCCCAGCCTCATATCTGAACAAGCAGAGATCATAACAGTTAGTTCAGAAACATCTGGGTTGCCAACGTTAGCCATCACTGTCCTAGGAGATTAGGGAGAGTTTCACAAATAATAATAAAGAAAAAAGAAAATTAGAGAAAGAAAAAAAAGCTTTGTTGTGTTTTCTAAATTCGTTTTATTGAATTACCCAGATTTTGTCAAGAACTGAAAAGAAAATTGAAAATGTGATGTTGATACACTGCAAATATAACTCAGCTGTACATTGTTTGCAATTTAAATATTTTCTCCCATTATTTGGATTTATCTTCTAAATACTCAACGCCAAAAAAAAAAAATTGGCATCTCCAACCGTCCATTAAATAATTATAATAATTTGTAGTTGATAACAAAATACAAGTTAGCAGTGGATGATTCAACATCTTTCCAAACACCATGAAGCTTTGCAGGGTTTTGCTTCAATCATAAAAGCATCAGAGCTTAATGACCTGAGATGTTTGAGGACAATATTAATTATTTTTACTGACTCTGGGGATAATAATTGAAAATAGTTTAATATCCCTTGCACTATATCTGTCTGAGTAATAAGTACAAAATTAATTGTATAAAATACGCCTTTTAAAGGAATAATTATAATGAAAAATAGGAACACGAGAACATGGTGAAATCAGAAAATGAGAACACGCAGTGCAGATTTAGTCTCACTTTAGTGAACATCATTTTATAACTGGCCCTAGCTTTGCTTTCACGTTGTGAGCTCCATCAATTCATGCGCAGGAGTTTTCCAATAATTGACTCGAAGCACATTAACGGAGAGAAATGATTAATGACATAACTGCCACATCGGTGGGAAACGTTATGTAGACGCAAGTCTTTGTTTTCTTCCGAAATTATATTTTCCCCGACCTTTCATCTTTTGTATCCAATTATGGCATCCACAAAAAGCTACATTATACAAAATATGTTTAGAATGAAGATGCCCCGAGAATAGAATTTATATTGCGCATCTTTTAATTTAAAATATCAATATATTGGTGGCCTACAAAAGGTGGTACCTGCATTCTTAAAGGGATACTCTAGACCAGGGATCTCAAACGCTGACCCCCAGACGTTCATTGCCTACAATTCCCATAATTTGTTGAATGTGATCAATGGGCAGAGAATCATTGGAGTTGTAGTTCAGAAACATTTGGGGGGCCAGAGTTTGACAACCCTGCTCTAGACTAAAAAGAAAGGGGGGGGTTTGGAAAGCTTATCGGAAGGCTTAGTGGTCTTTCTCCCTCCTCTGATTTTAGCCAAGAGTGTTTAAATTCACCTTCTCTCCCATTTCATCGTCTCCCTTTTTCTCATCCGGATGGACGGTATTGCCTCCAGGAAGCAGCATGGTGCTGCCCCTTACGGATCAGTGCACACAACCAATCAGATGCCTCCTAATGTAGAAGCAAGGACAGACTTTGAGGATTCTGCACTAGTCCCATCCCCGGAAGGCTGTGAGGCCCCTTCTGGGCAGAGGAACACCAACTACTTTGAAGGTCTGCTACAGTAACTAGGGTATGGTTGGTGATGGGGTGGACCCAGCACCCCAAGACCATTTAGAATCACGTAAGTCATGGTGGCAACAGTGTCTCTTTAATACTCTCTTCTTTAAAAAGCCAAGTCAACCTGCCAAAACAACACATCAAAACAAAATTTATCAGAATGCAAAACAGAACAACAGGATCATGGCACAGGTTTTTTTGTAAATTAACTTTAATATAAAAGTCGTAAAAAACATGTTGGACATGCAAGTCCATAATGGTATGAAAACAGTAGTATCGCGCAGGATCCTCCAGATGCATTGCATGTATATCGCGGTAAAAATATGAAAAATAAAGGACATCCAGGTCCTATTCGCATCAGTAAACACTCGGAACACGAAGGGCCCAGTTCAATTCCTGCAAAAGCGGTACAGCTGACAAGTTTAACTGGTCATGAACATAAAAACATATGGAAACTGTCTACCTGCATACATGCAGGTCTGACCACTTGGATGTTAAAAGAAAGAAAAAAAAACGTGGGGGGTGCAGCAAGGAAACAAGGGAAAAAGGGCGAGGGTGGCACCCAAAATACAGTATTCAATCCTCGATTTGGGTTGTTATGGCACAGATTCGGCTCACAAACTTCGGTACAGACAATGCCAGTACCTGGTCCCTGCCCACAACCTAAATTCCAGGCAATTTAACTCTGCCTTAAATATAGCAACCATTGATTCATATTTCCCTTATTTTGGCTTTGTTATAAAAGGTGAAGGGGACTTCTCTCCAGGTACAGGATTATGCATCCATATTATCCTTTACCTTACGGAGACACAGAATATGCTCTAATAACATAATAATGGAGACACCAACGAATAATGGATACAGGCATGATGGTCAACTGCAAATGGTGTTCAACTGCAATGTTTTCTCCTGGGAAAGTGACAGTGATTATGCTTTTTTTTGCCTCTGCACAACCATACAAGAACTCATACAACATGGGAAAAAATAATATTTGTTGTACAAAATCAAAATTGAACATTAACTGCGTGTGTGTGCGCGCACAATCTTAGGGCTCTATTACACTGGTTGCGCAAAAATGTGCGTGTGCGCAAAACTGCATTAACGCGAGGGGAAAAACCCTTCGCGCTGAACCTCGTATAACGACGTTCGCGCATACGATGCGTGTTAACGTCTAACGCGAGTGACCCTGTGCGAACGCAAGTTCGTGCACGCATCCCATACTTAACATTGTGAGTGCAAATGCGTTCGTGCGCTGGTACACGGATGGTATTACGATCGATGCGCATCTTTTTACGAACGACGTTTGAGCCATAATTTTAACGTCTTTGAAAAGCTGGTGGTAAATGCAAATCTGAACGTTCTGGCCGTAACCAAATACACCAGCACGAAAAAAAAATGCAGCACAGTATAGTTACACATTCTACACATACCCAAACAATAAAATTGAGAGGTTGTGCGTGTTTTTATTATAGCTGCAGCATATACAGTTGTGTTCAAAATTATTCAACCCCCACTGAAATTGAGTATTTTGGCCAGTTTGACATTGATTTTGATCATTCAGTCATCTTGCTTACAATTAAATCAAAGAGGCACGTGTAGGTCAGACAAATATAACATAACATTTATAATGAAATAACCACAAATGTCTTTTCTGTGCTCACATCATTATCAGTTTTATTCAACCCCCAAGTGACATTCAATCATAGTACTTAGTACAACATCCTTTTACAGTTATAACCGCTTTTAAACGTGAAGCATAGCTTGACACAAGTGTCTTGCAGCGATCTACGGGTATCTTCGCCCATTCGTTATGGGCAAAAGCCTCCAGTTCAGTCACATTCTTAGGCTTGCGCACCGCAACTGCTTTCTTTAAGTCCCACCTGAGGTTCTCAATCGGATTTAGGTCAGTTGACTGCGATGGCCACTCCAAAATGTTCCAGCCTTTAATCTGCAACCATGCTCTAGTGGACTTGGAGGTATGCTTGGGATCATTGTCCTGTTGAAAGGTCCAACGTCTCCCAAGCCTCAGGTTTGTGACGGACTGCATCACATTGTCATCCAATATCTCCTGGTACTGAAGAGAATTCATGGTACCTTGCACACGCTGAAGCTTCCCTGTACCTGCAGAAGCAAAACAGCCCCAAAGCATGATTGACCCACCGCCATGCTTCACAGTAGGCAAGGTGTTCTTTTCTTCATAGGCCTTGTTCTTCCTCCTCCAAACATAGCGTTGATCCATGGGCCCAAACAGTTCTAATTTTGTTTCATCAGTCCACAGAACACTATCCCAAAACTTCTGTGGTTTGTCCACATGACTTTTGGCATACTGCAGTCGACTCTTCTTATTCTTTGGAGACAGCAAGGGGGTGCGCCTGGGAGTTCTGGCATGGAGGCATGCTGCTGCCGGCACAGATAAAAAAAAATAAAAAAATAGTGCAGCGCTGACAGAAGTCCCGCGGTAATAAATTAGTCATTACCAAGAGGTGCCGGTACGTCGTACCGGCGCGTGCCGGCTCAAAAAAAAAAAACCTGTGGCTCTAATATTCCGCTTACTCGTCTATGGAACCCACACATATTATATACCGTTGTTCTCGCCACTAAATTGACTTTCTACAGATTACATTAGTTTCATCATATCCTTTAATTTACTATAAAACAATTTATGAAATCTGGGGAATTTTTTTTTTTTAATGGAAAAAAAAAATAAACACACTTTTCAAATTTTGACCCCCAAAATTTACAACCGCCAAAAAAGACCCTGGCTAAAGAGTTTCAAAATTTTGTCCTGAGTTTAGAAATACCCACTGTTTACATGTTTTTGCTTTTTAACCCCTTCACTGCTATTTCATCTCTGTGTGCTCAGCTAATTTTGATTGTTTTGTGCTCATCATGTTTAAACGCGATTTTGAAGTCCTGATTTATTCTACGTCCCAGACAAAAAAAGTTTTAAAAAATTACGTTTTTATTTAATTTATTTATTTTTTCCAATTTTTTTTTACACCGAACATGGTCATGTTTGGTATCACTGGAATGCCATGCTCTAGGTCGTGAACCTCTAGCTGCCACCAATCAATACGGGGGTCCAAAGGACCCACTCTATCTCTACTGGCGCCTCAAGGGTTAAAGAGAGGCATCGCTGGAAAGGTCACACTGTTTTACTCATTACCGGTCAGGAGAGAGAGGGGTCCAAAGGACCATTTTCTCTGCACAAGATTAATTCTATTGGCTTTTTTTTTTGTCTCTTTGGAGGGGGGGGGGCCTCCCCACGAAATAATCAGCTGATTCAATTGAATTTTTTAAAAAATGGCTGGAGCCAATATTCAAAAAATACTGCAAGTCTGGAAAAAAACTGGCCAGTAAACCTCACAAAATAAAATAATAAAACTTATTTTGAGGCTAGCATCATATAGATTTGTGCATTTCAACAGGTCTCTTAGAAATATCAAAAAAAAATTTTTTAAAAAAAGGTCTCACTTAGGCTAGGGACAGATGAGCGCATTTTCTGCGGCCACCGTCAAAATGTACGTCGATGCGTGCGCACGCATTTTTTCACGGAATACGCTTAAGTGGTCAGACGATGCGCAATTCTGGACGTATTTCATGACAATGGGGTGAAAAGAAGTCTAGGGAAATCCGGCTGTTTGAACGTTATGTTGGCCGGACATTAGCAGCGTCTGACATCTCCTAATCACGCACACACGCTGCTATGCGGACGCAGCGCACTCTGTACGTCAGTACCAGCGGTTTAACGTTCTCGAAAAAATGCGTTCATTTTCCACTTGCGTTGCGCGGCCGGACTTTTGTGCGACCGTACTTCGTATATTGGCCGTCATTGCCCGGCATCTGCTGCTAGTGCGGCCGTGATTAAGTGCGCCAGAACGCGCGTTCGCACTGCCTCAGTCTGACCCTAGCCTAATTCCCTCTGTTTTTCTGCCTGAAAATCCTTTTTCAATATCGTTCAGCATTTGTAATTTTTTTCGGAAATCAGTATACCCATAAACTGGAATTGAATCAACATAGCTGATATTTCCATTGAAAAGATTAGCCACGAGAGCAGATACTTGATTAAAATTTTTATAAAATCGGGAATTGAAATGTCGGTAAATTTGAATCTCCTGAAACGAAATTATGTGTTTTCATACTTTGGGCCGAATATAAAGGCTGCAATGTCTTTCATAAAAAAGGTATGTTGGTAATATGTTTTAGGAAAACTGCAGGACAAGTTCTAATTTCAAGTTGGTCGCTGAGCTGTGTAAGGATCAGATTAAAGTCCTAATGCGGTTTATGATCATAAAATTGTAAGTAATTGCCTCAAAGCTAAAGCCCCACAGTGTATACATTACAAATCTCAGCATGTCCACATTCTTCCATTTATCTCGATTATGTTAAACAGCTAAACCAAGTAATCAACTATTTTTTTTTTTATCATGATTTAAGACAATGGTGAAAACAATTATAAGACAGTCAATATTGGGAAAGTTAACAATGGAAAATAGAATCATCATAGAAAGCCAAAAGAAACATTATGTTGGTTTCCATTGTGATCGCTCCACTTTTAGAACTCCGTCCCACTTCTCCGCTAATCACTCCTTTACAAATATCCTTCATTGTCACGGTTTTATATAGGATCCCTGTAGAGAACAGGAATGACGGATTGTCCCACTGGTAGCGGATAGCTGTACAACCTTTATCTTAAGAGTAATGATATTCCAAAAAATAAAAAAGTTAAAGTCAGCCAGTAGAATATAAAAAAATACAGCGATCGAAGTTTCATCTAAGGTTGGGGTCAGACTAACGCATTTTTAACGTGCGTTTAGGCGCACTTAATCACAGCCGCAGTCGCAGCAAATGACGGGCAATGACGGCCAATATACGAAGTACAGCCGCATGAAAGTGCGGCCGCGCAATGCAAGTGGAAAATGAACGCATTTTTTCGAGAACGCAGAACCGCTAGTACTGATGTACAGAGTGCGCTACGGCGGCATAGCGGCGTGTGTGCGTGATTAGGAGACGTCAGACGCTGCTAATGTCCAGCCTACATAACGTCCAGATGCAAAAAGTGTTTTATTGACGATCCGTAAAAAATCACGCACGAAAATGCGCGTCGTCTGACCGTTTTTGCGCATTCCGTGAAAAACTACTTTCGGACGCACTTTTTGACTGTTGCTGCGAATAATGCGTTCGTTTAACCCTAGCCTAAAAGGGTATGAATCGGGAAGTATTAAAATCCTCAAACTGCTTGACATACAGATGATTACATTAACATATACCTTTGGGCCATCCGTACAGATCGCTACAAGACACATCCATCAGAAGGTTTGAATTAAACATTAAAATGATACCCTATTAAAAAAGGAGTTCCCTTTACCTGCCGTTAAATAATTGGGCAGAGGCTGCCGATAGCCTCTGTCCAGTGAATTTTTAATTTTATTTACATTTTTTACATTTTGGCCAATTTTACCTTTTGCGCAGCGCAACGGGACTTGCGTACTTTATGTTATGCAGGTTTCATAACGCCTGCTCAGAACGATGGATTAGTGCTGCTCGCATGTCCAGAACCGATCCATCGGCTGCTACAGCAATCAGTCTCAGAGTTATGTTAGCACTGGTGACCGGTGACCGGCAGCTGGGAAGTTAAAAAATTCCAGTTGCTGGGCACTGTGACTTCACCTGCGATTTCATCAGATTGGGAGGGGGTGACTTTGCGGGGTGCTCTCCTCACATCCTGACCACATTAAAACTGGTTAGGAGTAGTAAAGTGTCCCTTTAATATTTTTAACATATTGTAACACTTACGCCAGGGGTAAGCAACCTTGGCTCCCCCAGATGTTTTGAAACTAAATATTCCATGATATGTGTGTCTAAGGGGGTTATTCAGAGAGAGGTGAAAACCAGGAGAATTGGCAGGAGAAGAGAACAAATAGCCGATTTGGAAAGTGAGATAAATGGGAGAATTTTTCTGGTTTGGCTATTTTGACCTAGAATTTTCACTTCTCCAGTCATTCTCCTTGTTTTCGCCTCTCTCGGAATAACCCTGTAAGCATTTAAGGATATGTAGTTTCAAAACATCTAAGGCTCGTGTCAGACGAGCGCACTGATCACGTCCGTGTTGCCGCTCGTCCGTTATAGCATATAATTATGACCAATGGAGCCCACACGCCCGCACCGAACTGCGGACGCATAATGGACGTGGCAAACGGACGCAGGTTAGGCAAGAACGTAAATCCGCTAGACCGGACGCACAGAGTGCGCTGCATCCGCAACGTCCGCATAGCTTTGTGTGTGAGTGATAGAACGTAGTCAGACGGACTGCATTTTTGACGGACAAAATGTTTTTCATATTAATTTATTTTCCCTTCTACATCAGTCAAAAATAAGGTCAGTCACAAAAACAGACTGTGTGGCCACTACCTTCCCGTCAGTCAGAAAGTACGTCCGTTGTGAACAGAATGCGTTCGTCTGACCCTAGCCTGAGGACCAAGGTAGCTTACCGGTGCTTTACCAGACATCCTAATAACGACTATAGTGAACGTCGGCTACTTCTAGAAGCTCAATTCAACAACAGCTGGCATAGTTGCTGCAAACAATGCTGAATATTCTACATTTTCCTCTGTGAATATACTTGGGCAATATTAAAGTGGTGATGTTCATTGAAAGCACTGCGGAAACTGTTGGAACTATATAAATAATGACAATAATAATAATAACTCCTATTGGAAAAAAAGACAGTGGTAAAGTAAAAATGCTTAAACAGCTCCAGGTGAAACAACAGTGAAAACAACTGTGGAACTAGGCTGAATACTAACAGGGTTATCCAAAGAGATTCGAAAAGTCACCACACGTTCGGGGACTTTTCGTTCTCTTCAATTCGGTTCCTTTTGCCGATCCCATTTCGGTGACCCTGCGGTGTATTCAGCAAGCACCACAGGGTCCCCGAATTGCAGGGAAAAGCTACCGCAAACCTGACGAAAACTAACCGCAAAACCCACCGAACGCACGCCGAAAACAAGCAAAAACATCTGGATTAACCTTCGAAAAACCCGAGCAGGAGCCGATCACACGCAGCGAAGCAGCCGAAACAGAAGCCGAATCACACAGAGCCGAAGCAGCTGAGACCGCAGAGGAGGCAGTGAATAAATTAGCAAAACCATTTGTATGAATCTGTGAAAATGAAACACTGTTTGCAAAGAAACTACTGAGCGAAAATGTCTGAAATTTACACAGGAGGTCCAGGGAATGATAATAAAGAGGGCTGTTACAGAAAAAGTAAACTTAGGACTTTTAAAAAAAAAAAAAAGAAAAATGCTTAAAGTATCCTAAAAAAAATCTATAAATAGACTTTTTGCTGCAGAATTTTATAATGAACTGTTTATTAGAAATTGAATTAAAACGGGAATATTTTTAACATTGAAGCCTATGGGATTCTCCTGAATAAATTTGCCGAATTAAACCACCGAATGGCAGGGCATTAGGGGAACCTTTCACTGCTGGTTTGTGTTCTCTGAATAGCCGAAGCAGTGCTTTTTTATGGGGTTTTCACTGCCCTCGAACAGGCACCGTATGTGCAGGCAATTCGCCAGGATTTGGCGAATTGCCTGCTCTCTGGATAGCCGAATGGCCAGGAAAGGCAACCGAACGCTGATTTTCACCTTTCTCAAGCAATTCGGATCTCTTTGGATAACCCTGTAAGTTAAAAATTAGGAACATGGTTTTACTACATTGTATCCGAAACATTTTCATTTGCCGGAACCAATAAAAATACATTAATAAAAAATTACTAACAACTACGTCAAAAATAATGTGTAAGGGTTGGAGCACTTTCTAGATACACCCAAGAGTAAAACTAAAAACCCTCTAGTCCATAAATGGTAATAATCGTGAATGTGCCTGGATTTAGCAATGGCTGCTGGAGAGTTAAAATAGGCAACAAATAACAAGGGAGAGGAGGCCTAACACACTAGGTACAGACTACAAACAACAAAGTTGAACTCCAAACCTTAGAGTAGATGGTAAATACAGCAATAGACAGAGGGAGAAAGGAATTGGAGGGAACAAACAGCAAAGCAATGCATGGTGTCCGTTCCTCAGGTGGCCGGAGAAAGCCAGAAGAATAGTTTAATAATTTCTGCTCAAGTGAGAGGGCTATAGAGAGACAATAAATGATCAAACAAGGTGGATTCAGGAGCACAGGAGTCAGGGATAGCCCAATACGAAGCTGAGCAGGTAACCAAGAAGACAGTGATAGATACACAGTGAACGTACTAACTGGTCTGAAACAGAACCATGATAGGACACTGTATAGTTGCCACGGGCAGGCTGATTGGCTAGCGTCAAACACGTGCACAAAACCGTGTGCGTGCCCGCATTGCTCAAATGTCGTGGGTTGCCATGCTAGGTAAAGGAAACTGGTGCCAAACGTTCCACATCAGGTGACATGGCGGAATTGGTGTCCAGACGATCCGGCATTCCAGGACATGGAATGGAGAAATCTATAAGACTGGGAAAGTACTTGAGCGATGACACAATGATGAATATAATGGCAAAAACTATGATGGAACCAGCATAAATAGTGAATTCACCATAGGATAGGTGTACAGTCAAATATGCCTTCCGCTTGCTTGGGTTACCAGCATTGGGAGGCCCATGGTCAGACTGTACACAACAATTGGGCTATATAATGGGTTATTCAGCTATCCAATAAGCTGGCGATTCGCCAAATATTAGCGAATTGTCAGCGAAATACGGTGACCTTAGGTGGCAGTGAACTCCCTATAGAGACGTAATGGTTGATCTATTCAAAGAACATGAACAGCACTGAAAAGTTGGCGAAATGCCCAGATTTGCAGTGGTTTCGCTTGACAGGTTTAAGTAGGCGAATCCCATAGGTTTCAATGCAAAACAAATTCCCCATTGTTATTAAATATTTATTCAAACGTCTATTCTTTTCATTTGCAGCAAAAAGTCTCTTTATTAGTTTATTTTTTGGCAAAATTTTTGATTCAGATTCTTTCTTAATTTTTTTTCTGTCTTTTTATTATTTGTCATAGGACCTTATACATTATTTCAATGCACTATTTTCTTTTAAATGCCTTTTAAAAGTAGCTTTTTTCTTTATATGTGCCTGTTCGGTGGCTGGTCAGCTTTTTCTGGTGGTTTATTGGATCAATTCTGTGATTTTTGGGTGGTTTATCGGATTGATTTGGCGGTTTATCGGATGCGTTCGGTGGGTCGATTTGGCACACGTCGGAGACCCTGCGGTGAATGCTGAATTCACCCCTGGGTCAGTGAATTGAACTTGCCGAAGTGCGCCAAATGAGAGACCACCGAAATGTTGGTGACATTTTGGTGCTCTCTAAACAAACCCTTTAGTGTGTCTCTATCAAGTGTGGACAAGAATAGTGACTCCGCCATAACAAAGGTCAATAAAGCTTGACAACATATCCAGACTGAAGAATTATCTTCATAAACATTTTATAGGAAATAGTCACATGGTGTGCTTAGCTCATGGAACTGAAGCATTAATAGACTTTGACTTGGTACATCTGGCCTACTTCGTACATTAGAACATTTAGCCCTTTCTAGGCCTATAATCTAAACATCGGGAGGGAAATATCTTGGTAATCGGTGTAAAATGGTCACGTCCAGTTAGATGATCCGGGATATTTTCTAAGTATCTCTTTTAAACAAAGAGATGCAGTAGAACCGTCTCCAAAGTCAAAGATGACACGAGTCATGAAACATTAATCATATTAAGGCTAAACATCTGCATGTCTAAAAATACAGACCTGCTAAGTCCCAAAGTTTGACCGTGTGGCACAAAGTTTTCCCTTAGTCCTCTCCATCACCTGAAAACCTAAGGCTCTCATGCAGTTTTCAGGTGGGCAGAGGAAAATGCACTTCGAGCAGCTGTTTAATAGCACTCGGGGAGCTTAAACAGTTAAAAATCAGGGATTTCTAAGTCCATACATGGGTGCTAATGCATGAGCAGCTGTAACTGGCTGCTAAACCAGGAAGCATGGGTGACACGACCCATAGGGAGTGACGCAAAGTGCATCATGAGTACACCCCCATCCTCCCCATCTCAAGTCTGAAAATGTTAGTGGTTGCTATCGCTGATTTTTTTCCCCCCCTGTAATAATCATAGTGTTGTTTAAAAAATGTAAAAAATAAAGAATAAAAAATTACATTGAGGGCAACGGTAAAGGGACACTCTAGGGTTAATATACCAGTAGGGTTGGAAAAATGGAGGGGTTAAATAATTAAATGGGATAATCTCGTAACAGAAATCATTAGGCTGTGACAGAACAGGAGACTCGCCGTGATGGTGTACACCAGGCCTCAAAATTTCCACTCGCCTGCTCGCATTTGGCGAGTGGAAATTACATGAGGGCGAGTGGGAATGCAGAGGCAGGGCAGGATAAGGGGTTTGGTGGGGCAACTAGTGGCGAGTAACTCTTAAGGCCGGCTAGTAGCTTGGGACTTGAAATTTTGAGCCCTGGTGTACACTGACGTTGTAGCAAGCTTATGTATTGTATGATCATACATTGTAACCAAATTCCCATTGCTTTGTCCAAGTCGTTTGTAAATTTTTTTTAAACGTTAAGGATGTACAGAAGTACTGCATTTGGTGTGTGTGTGTAGATATATCTATCATGTCCCATGCTTCCGTGCTTCAGAAGCCTGAGGACATGTAATGATTCATAGGTGTGAATCATACTGTTCACAGCATCCACCCCGAAAGAGACGCCTTGATCTACACAGTCAGTGACAGAAGCAAAAAACAGGCAAGTGCTGTTTATTGGCCAGCACTGAGTTTTCCTAACCATTACAGGCTGGGCCGGTTCTAAGGTGATGGTACCTGGCGAAAGATGGAAAATACTTTTTTTTTAACCTTGTTAACAATTAAAAACCTTTGCAACATTACGGAGATATTCATTTACAGACACAACCTTGTACTCAGGAGTCAAGTCGAGCAGGAACCCTTGGGAACCACTACTATTTTTGTTCAGGAGGAACAGAGTTCCCTTTTGCCCTAACCCCTGAAACGCTTTTATTATTAGGTTTCTATAAGAAGTCAGCAGTAATATTTTATTGCCCAGGTAATATTCCTTTAGTCCAGGAAGTCAAGTCTAACAAATAAGACTTGAAAGGACAGATAGGACTAAAACCTGAAGTGAGTGGGTCAAATTGCAACATGGCTTCCCCTGCAACAATAGTGTTTCCTTTCGACTCAGCTTTATTAACAATACAATTGACCTCAATAGACACAATTTGTTTCTGGGAAGCATGATGACACAATCAAAAGACATGTATTATCTGTTAATGAAAAACATATTAGTAAATTACACATTTAACACGGTTTGCGTACATGATATATGCCACTAAAGGGACACATCAATTTTACATAATAACTGCCAACTATTGTTATTCTCCTTTTGATATAATGTGGGCAAATCGTGCATCTCAGTGGTCCACATCCCTGTCCCCAAGTCCCCCTAACATGGCAGGTTTTAAGCATCGCATTGGGGAAATACGGACTGAATCCTGCAATCACTGAGCAGTATATCATATCACCTGTGCTGTGCTTCAGATATCTGGCAAACCTGACCGGTTAGTGGGCCCTGAGGACCAGGGTCGGGGACCATTGATGTAACCCATTCCAATATACTCCCATTTCACCCCAAAAAAAAAATGAGGTTCACATGTACCCGTGTCTCTGTGAGTGAACGATGCTAGAAAACGTGCCAGTGTGCTGAACACTGCAAGAATTCCAATGTTTCGTTTCTAATGAATCTCAATCCATTTGAAAATCCGTTAATGAATGGATTTCATCCGAATTGAAACGAAATTGATTCGTTATACGGTTTCACAAGAGAACCATTGATTTATTGGTTTTTATTTAAGTGATCCGAAAGTCAAGTCAATATAAAAAAAAATTAAAAAAAATAAAATCGATCCCAAATTACAATACAAGTACAAACGACATTATGAAACAAATCAGTTTTGTTTGACTGTTTCACAAAGCACCCTGTCCCTGTAAATTGGTCTGTGGTGCTGAATCTGTTGTCAGAACCACAGGCCAATAGACAGCTCAATATTTAACCCTAGCTTGCCTTTCAACAGTAGGATTTGATTCATTGTTTTTTTTATTTAGTGATCCAAAATTCGACTCGATATCAAAATCGACCCCAAATTACAATTTTTTTTTAGTGATCAGAGATACCAAATGAAACAAAATTATGAAACAAAATTACTAACCAAAATTATGAAAAACAATATTTTTTTTGAAACGATGGAATTTGACAGCCGTGCACACTCCTAGTACATTGTACACTAGCAGACACTGTAGATCCCAATAAATTTGACTTTCTATAAATAAACCGCAAAGTTTTAGAATCCAGTATCCTCCAATGAATTGCAGTTTAAGTCAGAATACAATTGCAGATCTGCAGTCATTTTTCTTCTAGATGAATGATGGACCACCAAGCCGTAATCCTATGTTTGTGGGGGAGGAGAGGCATTGTACGGGGCCGTGCCTAGAGGCATATTACATGGAAATTAAGCAAAAATCTCTAGCTGGATGTGAATGGCTGTCATGTCTGTAAAACTCAAAACACACATAAAAGAGCAGCATCACTGATGCTATGCCAAGATGACTTCATAATCGTACAAGGTACCAGCCACTGATCAGCGATTATTCCTCTCCCACTGGAAGCAGATATTTCAGCTGTTATGGGAGGCTGGTCGCTGCCAAGGAACAGCATTGTCTAGACAAAACCTCACCCTGCCTGCACAGAAAACACGGTAATAGCAAGAAGCCAAACACAATATATATATATATCTCCCAGCAGAATAAATAAAAACCACAAATGTCTAGGTGATTATCCATTTAATTTAGCATCACTGTAGCTGATCTACATTCCGGTGAACAATGGGAAGTTTAAAAGGAAGGAAACAAAAAGGTATTGAAAAGGCAGAACAGTTTAATAGAGATTTAGATTACCCTGTAACCTTCCTTTTTTTTATAATATTATACAATAGCTGTTTTGATTCTTTTTTTTATAATATTATACAATAGCTGTTTTGATTCTTTTTTTTATAATATTATACAATAGCTGTTTGTTTCTTTTTTTATTCCCCCATTCATCATTAGTTATTTAAGTATTTAAAGTCTTTTATTCATCAGCACTAGACAAATTACAGAGTTCAGGAGAACCACAAAGTCACTCCGTATAAACAAGAGTAGGTCCAGTAGCAGATATACTACACGAGCCAGGGTCCTAAACGTTCCAGGAGAAGATATAGAGCAAAGCAAAAGAACAGTCACACTAAAGTATGGGATGCAAAGGAGAATTGATTTGGAGCATTACAATGTTTCAGTCCCAGCCCAGCACCTTTCTCAAGGAACAAGAAAGTCTCTACGTCAGGATTGAAACATGGTTTTATCTCCAGGTAAATGCTCCTTTGCACACCGTGCCTTGTGCAAAATGAAGTGGACATAGTGGAGTTAGGGGGGGGACACTGATTGTCTGACGTCGACATGGAGGGGTCCAGTGCATGGGGATGACAGGGGGGGTGTGTTTTTGCCAAGAGAGGGGGGTGCCCCCCTTCAGGGATTCCCACATCTAGGCCCTGAGGTTATGCCTCTGCTGTGATGCATGGATAGAGGTTAGATGCCTGTGTGCATGCCTTTAGTATTCCGGCAGGGGGATACAGCTGACTCATGCACTGATTGGCTCTGTGCCAACCCAATAGTGAGTTTAAGTGTTTTTTTGCTTTCAGAGATATAAAAAAAAAGCAAATAAAAACACATCTTCAGTCCATTTAAAGAGACAATGACACCAAAAAATGAAATGTTCTTATTTTGTTTATTTTATGTTGCTGCTATCTTACATTACTTGCTCATCACTGTTGTCGCAGCCTGTGTCTGCACGTCTCCAGCGTTTACAGGGTGCTGCCCACAGTTACGGGACAGAGTTGGCCATGCTGACCTGTCGCTCGGGGGGGGAGGGGGTCCTGGTGTCCCCCTCCTGGTCAGCATTGGTGCCGTTGTGCTGTGATCCCGACCGCCAGGTCCTTCCCCAGCAGCTGGGCTTCCCGTCCCTGGCGTGGCCCTGCTTGGCTGGGGGCGTGGAGCCAAGATTTCGTCAGAGGCTTGGGTTCCCCTATGACGTGTCGGGGAGCATGGCTTGCATCCGCTGGGGACTCTTTGGCGGTAGCTGAGCGGAGGGGTTCCTCCCTTCAGGTAGCAGTCAATGGAGAGCAGAGGTGTGCCTGGCTCACCCGCCTATAAGTATGTGCACAAGGTCACTACACCTTTGCTATAGCGTCGTTGTCACTCCTTGCAGTGTGTTCCTAGTTGCTCCCTTATTCCTTCTAAGTGTACCAGTACTTCGTTTGTTTTTTGACCACCGTTCCTTGCCCCCTGCCCTGACCCGAACCATTATTTGACTACGCTTTGCCTTATCGTTTGGTACCTCATTCTGGACTCTATTCTGCCTGGGCACTTCGATTCCATCCTCCAGACATCATGACAACTATGTGGCATTGGCAATAAAATGGAGTGAATGGGTCAGGCATCTGATTCACAGCATTGTATAGCATGGGACATGTTCAAAGGACATCACCAGGGGTAGATTAGATATCTTTTTAAATTCCCGGTCTTATCTCATTCAGCTGTCATCTCTTATCTCCAGTAGCCTGGACATCACAATAGCCCCCTGCAGTCTTATCTAAATGCTCACTCCTCCACTCCATTGACTTTTAAATACTGTAGAAGCTAAACCACAGATGTAAAGTAAAACGTTCCGGTAAACGTTGCATCATGGGAAAAATCCACAAGATGGAGACAGGAAATAAATAAAGAAATTTTAAATAATTTTTTCCTTTTTACATGCAATTACTTCAAAGAAAAAAAAAACAGCATCATATGTTGCAGTGTTATACGGTGGTTTTGCTTGTAATGCACAAGTAATCTAGCTACAGCTTATGATAGTGGTAGTGTCCCTTTAAATCGAAATTACATTCCCTGTAAGAAACTATTTCCATGAAATAGGCCAGAGAGATTTTATGGCTTAAAAACTGTCAGAGATCTGAAGGGTTACTGGTATATTGGGTCTCATTAGATGCTAGGGGACCTAGTTCCTGGAGAACAGTTAATACTCTTGCAAGTATTACTCATTAATCATTCTATCACTCAGAGAAACGTTAAGGACAAAAAAAGCCTGGGATATATTGAATTTGCAGAATATTAACAATTCTGGAAAATTTGAAATTACTGTTTGAATTTCTGACAGTTTCTCATGTTAGTGAATAAACGGAACACAATCATGGTGTATTGGCAAACAATATTTAAAATGTACACTAAAGTAGCAAAAAAATAACAAAATGAAGATTATTTTATCATACAATGACTTAACTTTATTATCAAGCACAAGAAATGTAAAAAGTGTATAGAAAAAGTCTACACCCTGTTATGCAATTACAGAGTTATGAAATGTAAATACATAATTACAATGTAAATTGTAGAGTTCATCCATCTGTAATGTGATCTTCCAAGAAATAAAGAAGGAAAAAGAAATTACTACACAACAAGGATGTGCTGTGCTGCGAATACTCCTCAGGTGTGTCGTGTAACTCTGCTATGCGATGGCATAATGGGTGGGAGAGTGACATGGTAGTAGCAAAATGTGGGTATAATGGAGCTATGGCACAAAGGGGAGATGCATTATTAACTACTCGAATGGGTTGGACATGCGTGGAGACTCCTCCTGTTTCACTCACGTGTGCGGAGGACGCTCCACGCACGTCTTCGTGCTGTCCCAGCTCTGGGGCTTCATTCACAGTGGGCTGACATGCTGCATGTCAGCCAGCCATCGTTGTGGGACTGCCCCGCTGCCACATGTGCCAAATCGTGAGGGAAGACTGAAATTCACTGGTTTAAGGAGTAGATCAGCTAGATATAAATGAAATATAGTGATTTGCACAGAATTATCCTGCCATAAGCGGAATAAAATAAAAGGAAGCCATGTACGTTTCAACCGAATGGAAGGTAATGTGATACCTTTGGCCTCAACACAAGCCACGTAGTTTATGACAAAAAAATCTTCTATTATTTACCATATTGAACCAATTTGGAGGATTAGTGTTCATCATGTAGAACAGTGGTTCCCATTCCAGGTCATCAAGTTCCCCCAACAGGTCAGGTTTGCCAGATATCTGAAGCACAGCACAGGGGATATGATTTGCTGCTCAGTGATTGCAGCATTCAGTCTGCATTTCCCCAAGGTAAACCTTAACTATTTCCCGACGTGTGGCGTACTACGCCCTTCCCCAGTTGGCACGCATCATTGGCTGCCGCGGGATGGCTTGAAATCTAGCCGTCTCCTGCCGCCAGTGATGCTCGTCAGTGGACTGGAGGAGGGACCCGCTGCAGCAGCTGGAGTGTACTAGTACGCCCCACCTGCATTAATGCCCTCCAACTGGGCATGACCTGCCCAACGGTTAACGGTACCAAGGTTGGGAACCACTGATGTACGAGGGGCGGTGCTAGGCTATTTTGCACCCTAAGCAAGACCAGCTACTTGCGTGCCCCTCCCCCAAGAAAAAAATTGTCAACTGTTGAGATGCGGGGGGGGACACTCACACTGTGAGCACGGGGCGACACACACACTGCGCATGGGGGCCGCACACGGTCGTTCGGTGCCCATCTTAACCCTCCACTGGTCGGGCCCAGAATCGGACTGTGCCTCTTTCTTTCTGTCCTCTTTCTTTCACCTTTTCTTTCGTCGCTTTTTTTCTTTCGCCTCTTTCTTATATCTGCCTCTTTTTCTTTCTTTCATCTGCCTCTTTTTTATCTTTCCTCTGTGCCTCTTTTTTTCTTTCTCCCTCTCTCTCGTGCCTTTCTTTCTTCTGCCTCTTGTAGTGCCTGCATGTCATCTGGTGGCCCCTGCGTGTCACCATAAGACGCCCACTGTCTGCGCCGCTAGCGGGGCTCTGCTTTGTGAGCCGCCACTGCAGGCTACACAAACAAACAATGAAGGGGTACAATAATGGAACTCGGGTTGGGGACGGCTGTGCCCCTAGGTGGCAGTGTGCCCTAGGCGGTTGCCTATTGGAAGCACTGGCCCTGGATGTAGCACATACACAAACCTATCTGCTTTTATATTTTGAAATATTCAGTAATCAGTGTACATAAAGATAATAAGCAATATGAAAGCTACGGGTGCCCAAAAAGGGCTGAGAGGGTGAAATAATAGCTAATTAATGAAAACGTGTTGACAGAAGACAGTACATAGCGGGATTTTGGGTTAGCAAAGTTCATTCTTGTAAGAGATGCATTTATCCACCGCGGTCCTCAAGTACCCCAACAGGCCAGGTGTTCCAGATATCTGAAGCACAGCACAGGAGATACGATTTGCTGCTCAGTGATTGCAGGATTCAGTCTGCTTTTCCCCAAAGGTAATCCTTAAAACCTGGCCTGTTGGGAACTACTGGACATGCTGAATAGTTTCAGTCACAGTCATAGTATTCAAGTATCCCCCCCCCCATGTAACTGTTTATTTTTAATTACTGGAAATTAAGCACATGCAAACGTGATCCTAGAATGAGAAGAACTGATTTTTATTAGTCTTCATTCAAGAACAAAAAAGGTCCTAAAAGCACTCCGGGACCATCATTTTTGTATTTTTTTTTAATGCAAAAATTGTATCGAACCTACAACATGAAAGTGTCACTGTAGCCAAAAATGGAATTCCTTGAATTCGAGAGTGTATACCACGAATAATGGCCATTATCACTAGTTTTAAGGTCCTAGTTTAGGTTTTGTGATGCCCTGGGCACTCCTTCATCTTTCCCTAAAGAAATATGACCAGGTAGAAAAACAAGAAAGTAAAGATAGTCATGATCCATAGGGGCTATGTATGGCAACACCGATGTAACAAGAACAATATTTTTGTTAAGAGACTCACTGCTGGGTGTTTCATTGATTTGCAGCAATTCTACACCTGCTAAAGTCAAATGTATTTGACCTGTGAAAGAAATATGTTCAATCTTCCAGCCTAGACCCAGGTCTAGTTGGCCTGTGCAAGAATACACCGTGACCTCGGACAGTCTTGTTTGAGGTAGGCAATGAGTTGGGGGAAGGTAGAATCATTAGAAAGGGAGGATTCATAATTAATCTAATATTCACAGTGGCTAATGACCAATTACCTGTGAAACTGCTGGTATTTGGGTCGTAATTTGCACAGAAATGTGATTTGATCATTTGGAAAACGTACGGAAAAGCATAGAACACGCAGGAAAAATACATATATTATACACACACACACACACACACACACAACCACAACATAAATGGAGAAAGAGAGCAATAACAACCGAGAGAGGGAAAAGATATAAGGGCCAGGGACGGGAAAACAATAAATAAAACGCACAAGAAGGAGCGCAAAATGCAATGGATACTGAGACAGGGAGAGAAGGAAAATTAAAAACATCGTAAAAAAGAAAAAAAAAAAAAAAAGGGAGAGTAGAAAAAAATTAGAGGAAAGCATTTTTAATTCATAAAAGAACCAAAGTTGAAAACGCGTAAAAAGAGGAATGACGGTGGCATCTTATTCTTCCTCGTGAGTCAATAATTAGGTTTGCTGATTCTGTACAAATTAGAGGTTTGATAAAACATAATAAACAAATGTATCCTTTGGATCAGTGGTCAGCAACCAGTGTCCTCCAAATGATTCGGAGCGACACCTCTGATGATGCTCAGTCACTCATGAGATTTGTGAAGACTCATGGGAAATGTAGTTCCACATTATTTGGAGGCCAAGGTTGCTGACCACAGCTTTAGTTGTATCAATAATCCTCCTTAACCCCTCAAAAACATATATGTATCATAGGTTTAGTAACGTGCCTAAAGCATTTCCAACGTACACTAAAAACCCATCACTATAGAATCTTACTGCAATATTTTAAAAACAGGGCAGTTTTAACAAGCGGTACACAGCAAACAGATGCGTCGCCGAACCACCTACCACGGAGAATGCTAAATAAATTATATAAATGTTGTCAAGTAGATATACAGGCTACACAACAGAGCTGTTCTATGTGTGGGTGTTGCTTTTGTTCAGCAAGCAATTCCAGCTCTAGGTTAACCCTATATTAACCTAGGATTCTTATAAGAGCAACTATAAACCAGGTGCTAAGATCGTAATTTATAAATCAGTAATTATCTATCAAATAAAGAATTTTGCACATTCAACATTTTAGTCATTTAAGCAGAATACAGATTACAAGCATCTCTGGACTAAAAATACATTAAACCCCCCCTACCCAACAAAAAAAACCAAAACATACCTTTAAGGCTGAGGTCAGACTAACGCATTTTTTGACGTGCGTTTAGGCGCACTTAATCACGGCCGCAGTAGCAGCAAATGACGGGCAATGATGGCAAATATACGACGGCTGCACGAAAGTCCAGCCGCGCAACGCAAGTGGAAAATGAACGCATTTTTTCGAGAACGCAGAACTGCTAGTACTGACGTACAGAGTGCGCTGCGGCGGCATAGCGGCGTGTGTGCGTGATTAGGAGATGTCAGACGCTGCTAATGTCCAGCCTACATAACGTCCAGATGCAAAAAGTGTTTCATTGACGATCCGTTAAAAAAAAAAAAAAAAAAATGACACACGAAAATGCGCATCGTATGACCGTTTTCGTGCATTCCGTGAAAAAATACGTCAATGCGTTCGGACGCACTTTTTGACAGTCGCTGCAAATAATGCGTTCATTTGACCCTAACCTAAAAATGCATATCTGTGTTCCTCTATTTTTCTCACTACATATGAGATCATACAAAAACAGAACTGGAACACCAGCTACCACAACATTGCTAAAGACCCGGCAAGAGCACCTCTCCAGTAAGTGTCCTTGGGCAAGAGCACCTAACGGTACATACTCGCCACCCAGGAAATACTTGAAAACGAGAGAAATCTCAATGTATCCTTCCTGGTAAAAGCCTTTCTCAAAAACAATAAATATGGTACACACTCTGGATTGAACCCTATACCATAAACCAACCAAAATACTACCATCTGGTAGTACCGACGCCAGTGTCCCAAGTTTACAATACTTAAAACGTAACTTTTATCAGATAAACATAAAACCATATGAAAATGTGATGAATGAAGAGATGATAGTTAGAAACAAAAAATAATCATCAATATTTTGACCTTATAAATGCTAGGAATTAACAAAATATGTCCTCCCATATTTTTCTTTTTTTAAAAGAATTCTCTATTGGCCGTTGCGGAGCACCCCAACCCCGTAGCACATGTGGAATAAATTGTAATTCTACTTTGTTATCAGGCCATAACTCTAAGAATTCATTTTCTATTTATTTATAATATCTTTTATAAATAAGAATGACTTTTAGCCAGGAACTACTATACTGATACAATTATCTGTCCTTCTAAAGTGACTTTATTCCACATGTGGTACGGCATGGGAGAAAAAAAAAAAAAAAAGATACGGGAGGACATATTTTGTTAATTGATCATACCTGCCATTTATTATAAAGGTCAAAATAGTGATGATTACTTTTCTGTTTTTATCTCCATTTATTAATGTCTGTCTTCTCTTCATTCACCATTTTTTCATATGTTTTTATCTAATAAAAAGTTACGTTTTAGTATTGTAAACTTGGTAGTATTTTGGTTGACATGTGAGATCACTGCACTTCTATGCGATCTGGCAGTGTATTTTCCAGAAAATGGTATACGACCCAGAAGGCAGATCTGATCCCTACTATGCAAAAAAATGAAGAACCCGTCAAACTACCAGTCCTTAGGATGAACGGAGAAATAAGAGGTACTACACAAAGAATGTTCAAGATACAAGCCATACTTAAGGAGAGGAAAGCCAAGGTTCATTGAATTATATACACAGGCAACAATTCCAGACTCTATAGTCTAAAAATTGCCCTTAGCCCCCAGTTACTCAATATATGCAGGCCTTGTGTCTGCTACTGTGGCTGTGTGTAAGGTGTTGGCAGACATGTGTTGGTTTGCAGTGGAGACAATGTTACTGGCTGTGTTCTCTAAAAAGTAATTTCCCATTTTTTTCATAGTATGCATTCATTGCTATTTAAGCTCATGGCTCCCACAGTGCATTGCTCTGTCATTGAGTCTCTTGAATGTGTGGTGTCTCCAGGTCCAGCTTCTCAGTGTTAGCCTTGAAGTTACTATCTGCTTTGCTTCTCTGATTCTACTACCTGATCCAGTGTTTGTGACTTCCATCTGCCAGCATTGCTGTGACTGCCCAGCCTGAATCACCCAGATTACTACTTGCTCAAGCTTTATCAGGAGTGTACCAACTACAAGCATTGCTGTGAGTATCCAGCCTGAGCCTTATTTGCTGTGCATCAACACCAAAGCCACCTGTCGGGTTCACTGCCAGATCCAGCCAACCAGGTCACTGCCAAGCTGATGAGCATTTGGACCCCTGTACCTCCAACCCCATAGCAGCTACATGGTCATATGAGGTATCACTGGAAAGGTCAGAGTATGCCCTTTCCAATAATATCAAACATGACCAGGTTTTATGTAACAATAAAAAATAAAATAATAAATATTTCTTTATTTTTTCTTTCTAACAGCAATATTTTTCACTTTTCAATTATAAAGTGAACACTCATGGTGCACTAACTCATCATATCATTTCTCATGTCACCAACAAGTGTGGAGGCGATGGCAGAATACGTTATTATGAATTGTTACATCCAAAACCTAAACCGCCGCACTGCAGCAAAGTGCACTGGGCGGGACTTTGGAACCCTGTGGCGTCACTAATCTTTACACCTCACAAGGTCAAGTGAGGTGTCATTGGACAGGACAGAGTCTGGCCTTTGCATTGATACCAAACATGTAAAACATGTATGACCCAACATGTAAAATCTAAAAGAATATATATTTTTTTTAATTTATTTACTTATTTTTTATCTCCAAAGCGATGGCATTGTCCATTTGTCATGCATAAAATGAGAAATACCACTGCCATTACTCACCTTTTAATTTCCCATGCTGGGAGCAAGGTCAGTGTTTTATACAGTCATATTATTCGTAAACCACCATCATCCAAAACACAAGGGAAATATTTCATTTTTTGGGTAAAATTTAATATTTTCTCAGAAAAATGCAGGAACAGGTTACAATTTAAATTTTTTAACAAGAATTCCCTATAGAATATATAACCACACAGGTTTGGATGATAAAATGTGAAAAAAAATCATTTTACACGCTGTAAATGATTGAAATCTGAATAGACATTTACTCACACAGTATCTGGTTAGACATACCCGTATCTGCACTATTAAAAATCCTAAAATAAATTAGCATTTCACTAAATTCCAAAATATACCCACCAAAATATTCTCGGCTCCAGGCCCATAGAGATCTTAATCCGGCCCTGGTCCCACCTTGGCTCATACCGGGTGCCACTGTGACGGATCCCATGTGACAAGGCTAGTTCCCAAAGGTCTCCAAGCCCTGAAACCTGACCTCAGAGCTCCTGGAGTTGAGGATCTTGGTGGGACTAAGCCACTGCATTGGTATGGCAAGGGGATAGGGAGTAGGCGTCTCCAGCTTCTGTTGTTCTTGGGATTTTATTCTGGTGAAATGTTGGCATGTCAGCGCTGTGCTACCAGTGAGTGTCGACAGGATTTGCAACACTGGCATTTCTTGAATAGGCAATCTAGTCTGCAAAGCAATGGAGGACTAGCATTATAATGCAGAGGTCTGACCCAAACCATGGTACTGATCCAAACTAAATTAACAAATCTATCCGCTTATGATTTTATTGTTTCAAAGGATTGTGAAAATTTGTACAAAAATCCTGTTATAACCGTATCAAAGATAAGTAAAATTACACATGTATATGAAATACAGGAGTATGCTGTCAATGTGGTCCAGTAAGAGGTCTACAACTTGTCTGATACAGATTATAAATAATGACATGAAAAGGAACA
The DNA here is from genome assembly GCA_009667805.1 of Leptobrachium leishanense. Classification (NCBI taxonomy): domain Eukaryota; kingdom Metazoa; phylum Chordata; class Amphibia; order Anura; family Megophryidae; genus Leptobrachium; species Leptobrachium leishanense. The sequence goes on along the minus strand of CM019069.1, from coordinate 66,459,320 downwards.
GAGGAAAGTGTGTAAACAAAAAAAAAAAAAAAGAGGCTGGTGAGGTAATGAATATAAGCAGGGATGTGACTGGGAATGAAGTATGAGGTCTACGGGATTCAGCATAGGTCATTTCATTACATTTTGGTGTGAAACGGGGTCTTATGAGATCATACAGGGTTATTCAAAGAGAATCAAAAAGCCACCGCACGTTCGGTGACTTTTCGTTCTCCTCAATTCGGTTCGATTTGACGATCCGATTTCGGCCACCCTGCGGTGTATTCAGCAAACACCACAGGGCCGGCGAAATGCAGGGAAAAGTCGCCGCAAACCCGCCGAAAACTCACTGCAAAACGAGGGCGAATGCACACCGAAACCCGCAAAAACATCTGGATTAACCCGCTGAAAATGCCGAAAAAACCCGAGCAGGAGCTGATCACACACAGCGCAGCCGCCGGAAAAACCCGACACCGCAGACGAATGGAGTGAATAAATTAAAAAAACAGTTCGCTTGAATGTTTGAAAAGTGAAACGCTGTTTGCAAGGAAACTACTGAGCGAAAATGTCTGAAATTTACATATGAGGTCCAGGGAATGATAATAAAAAGGGTTGTTACAGATAAAAGAAGTTACATTTTTTTTTTTAAAAAAAATGCTTAAAAGATCCTAAAAAAAATCTATAAATAAAGAGACTTTTTACTGCAGAATATTATAAATGAACGGTTTATTAGATATTGAATTAAAACGGGAATATTTTTAACATTGAAGCCTATGGGATTCGCCTGAATAAACCTGCCGAATTAAACCACCGAATGGCAGGGCAATTCGGCAACTTTCACTGCTGGTTTTTGTTCTCTGAATAGACGAAGCATTGCTTCTCTATGGGGATTTCACTGCCCTCGAACAGGCACCGTATGTGCAGGCAATTCGCCAGGATTTGGCAAATTGCCTACTGTCTGGATAGCCGAATGGCCAAGAAAGGTAACCGAACGCTGATTTTCAGCGTTCGGTTCCCTTTCAGCAGCCATTCAGATCTCTTTGGATAACCCTGATAGTGTATGGGACCAAATTGTACTGGTCTAGTAATACCATCTGGCATTAGGTTTGTCAAGTGGCTGGCAGCAGAATGAATGTGTTTTTTTTTTTATTTTCTGTATTTGTTTGACTTCATGGTACCGTTCTCTGATTAGTGGAGATGGTTTCCACTAATTTGGTGTAATAGACTGATCAACACAGCCAAAACAAAAGAATGATGGTTTCCTTATATTCCAACAAACCCAACGAGGAAAGCTTAAGGGTGGATTCAGGGTAATGGTACAACCAGTACACATTTTTCCAGAATATCTGAACAATAGAACAGGTCCTCCAGGCAAGAGGCACACTCCAGGTGCTCGGCGTCTCCAGCATGAACCTTTTTCTTTTTGTATAGTGTGCTAGAGTGACTGGGTACCTGTACCTTCTGGGTAAGAGCTTGTATGTATTTTCTAGGGTACGAGATGCAGAAAGTCAGAATGCCCCATTGTTTTTATTCTAGGGATATCCGGGGAACTTCATCCTTCTGTCTGGTCATGTAGTGTGGAACAGCTGGCACTTTTGATTGGCCTTCTACAATCTACATAAGAATGAGATCCGATGTGATGGGCCGATTCAGGATATCTAAGGTTTTGACATTGTAAGGAGACATATGAATGACGCCAGAGGGTCTAAGTGAAATTTAGCTAAAGTTTGAGATTGCTCGAGTGGGATGGAATCTGTTCATTTGTTTCCATTCAGTGTGACGTGTTACGAGGGGGATGTATTCACCATATAGTCAGGGCCGGATTAAGATCTCTATGGGCCTGGAGCTGAATATTTTGGTGGGCTTTTTTTTTAAATTTAGTGAAATGACAACATATTTTAGGCTATTGAATTTTGCATATATATGTATATCTAACCAGGCAGATACTGTAGGAGTAAATTTCCATTCATATTTCAATCATCACAGCGGGTAAATTTATTTTTTCATATTTTATCATTCAAACCTCTGGTTATATATTCTATAGGGAATTCTTGTTAAAAAAAAATAAATGGGAACATGTAACTGCATTTTTCTGAGAAAATATACAATTTTAACAAAAAATAAATAAAAAGTTTTTTTGTTTTCTTTTAGATTTTACATTGTCATGTTTGGCTAGACTCTGTCCTGTTACACCTCAGTTGACATTGCAAGGTGTAAAGATTAGTGGTGCACGGTTCCAAAGGCCCCCCCCAGTGCACTTCACTGCAGTGTGGCGGTTTAGGTTCTTGATGTAACAATTCGCAATAATGGATTGTACCATCACCTCCACACTTGTTAGTGACATGAAAAATGAGATGGTGAGTTACTGCAGCATCATTGTTCCCTTTATAATTGAAAAATATTGCTGTGTTAGAAAGAAAAATAAAGAAATATTTATTATATTATTTTATTTTTATTGTTAAATAAAACCTGGTCCTGTTTGGTATCATTGGAAAGATCATGATCTGACCTTTACAGTGATACCTAATATGACCCTGTAGCTGCTATGGCAGTGGAGATATAGTGGTCCAAATGCCCATCAATGCAGACAAATTTATCCTTTCTGTGGGCCTATTCTGGGGCATGGGCCTGGAGCTGCTGCTCCATCTGCCCCTATGTTAATCCGGCCCTGGGTATATGGTGGCATTTTTTCTGTTTAGGGGATGCAGGAAATGATCGACATATCGGCTCATTCTTTCTGTCATCTAGTTATTACTCGATTATCGGGCATCCTGGTGGATTCTGTAAGTTTTTATGAATTTTTGGTTGACCATAGAAGGTGGGAGTTGTTGGTCTCTGTGGGAACAAGTATTTTTGAATTTCCTCGGAAATTAAACCCTGAGTTTCTCCTCAAACTAAAATATGATGTTGTTCTACCAAGTATTTCTCTGTAGGGTTAGAGGATAAAAGGTGATACCTCTCAACACCACTGAGGTTTAATGGACACATTGTTTATCTAAAGGGTTCGTCACTATGCTATTTTGCTTCCTAAATTCATATAAAGCTCGTTTTTCAGATTTTGTGCTCTTTTCCTTCTAATATGTGCAAATTGTATCAACCTCCTTTGGACAATGTGTCCTGAATAAACTATAGTGATGAACAGCGAGTCAAATTGTTCCTGCTGTAGAGGTGATACATGGATTAGGGATAGACCAAGATCATTTTTCTGATAACGATAAATCGGTCACATTTACGGCCAATAACAATCACCGATATTCTGTAGACTTTATATTTTGAAACATAAAACGCATAACCCTACATGTGCCGTCCCGATAAACCAGAGGCCTGAACCCGCAGGTGAAACAAATGGCCCCGACTGTGTGCGCAGACCCCCCCCCCCCGCACACAAATCTATAAAGAATAGCAAGGAGGGGGTTAAAATTAAAAATCCACTAAAATAATGTAGGTTTAAAGATCAGCTGATACTCAGAAATCTTTAAATTTACATTCTCAGTGTCTCTCCTCACTCTCTCCCAGAGCTCTGCATGCGGGGTTTCCTCGGGAGGGGTGGGTGATGACACAATGCCCCATGTGGTGGGAGGTGCAGCTCCTCATTGGACGGCTTCTGCTCCACTAGGAAACGGAATACCTCCTGTGCCTCGCAGTGACGGGGAGCGGCACGTAAGAAATGAGGAATATAAGTATCAGTAATATCGAATTGAACACTAATACTGATAAATAATTAAGCCGATATTTGTTTTCTTTTTATTTATCAGCAGAACCGTTAATCGTTTGACCCCCCCCCCTAATTTGGATGTGACATAATAATATGGAATAGATGTATGGATATTTCAATACAAGATAGCAATAGGTAACAAATGGTATGGTGCGAGATTGAAGAAAAGACACATAGGTTATACATTTATTTTTAATTTTTATTGGTTCACCTTTCAGTTTTCAATATACATTTTAAAAGTCCCGTTTTATATAGTGAGTGGTTCCAGTCCAGCCCCACATTTCACCAACCAGGCTCTCCACGTTGGCCTGGATTCCTCCATCTGCTGACTTCTGTCCCCTGGAGTCTCAGTTGTTGCTGACCTCTGCCCCCTGGAGCCCCAGGTGTTGCTGACCTCTGCCCCCTGGAGTCTCCGGTGTATCCGACCTCTGCCCCCTGGAGTCTCCGGTGTATCCGACCTCTGCCCCCTGGAGTCTCCGGTGTATCCGACCTCTGCCCCCTGGAGTCACAGATGATGCCGACCTCTGCCCCCTGGAGTCACAGATGATGCCGACCTCTGCCCCCTGGAGTCACAAATGAAGCCAACTTCTGCCCCCTGGAGTGTCAGATGATGCTCATCTCTGCCCCCTGGAGTCTCTCAGATGTTGCTCACCTCCACCACCTCAGCTACTGGAGTCTCATATATGCTGGCTCCACTCTCTGAATCGGATAGAGCTGGACTCTCGCCTTTCACAACTCCATCTGCAGATCCTTCACTCGCTGTCTCCCATTCTGTGGATGTCTCACTTGCCAGACTAGTGGATTCATATGTGTAACTTTCCGAGTTCCCGTCGGTGGAGGTGAAGGCCTGACAATGCAGGGACCAGGCTTCGTCACTGTCTTCAGTATAGCTGCGAGGAGTCTCTGTGGTGGTGAAGGACTCCCATTCTTGGGACCAGTCTACATCGGTTTGGCTGCTGATGGTGTCTGCAGCCCGACTCTCGCTCCTCCAGCTCCCGGCAATGGAAATTGAAATGGAGGATCTGGCCTCAGACAGTGAACCATCTGGGTCTCTGGGGCTCGGTGAGCGCTCTCTGTCCTCGATGTCACAGGTCCAGCAGCTTGTTAAACAACGCCTCATTCCTCTGTATCCACGTCTCAAGATGTTCCTTACACGGTCCATGAATTGACTCCGGACCGCAGGGCTACTGGGAGCTGGTGTGTCCACAGATTTGTTTAATACGTTGTTGTCTTCCACCTCCCTTTGGTGGCGTCGGTATCGGGTTTTTCTCATCATTTTTGTCCAATTCGGTAGATTTCCAAGATTTGCTTCTCTCTCGCTCTCTCCTCTAAACTTCCTGAGTCGCGAGTGAGGGAGAGCTGTCACACCAACATTCCAGATCTCACAAGGCCTCTGACATCACTATAACCATATTCCATCACCTAGGTGACCAGGTAGGCTGTTGCATCGCAAAGTCTTATGACCTCACTACTGCTGCATTTTTTTTGTCCTCTCTCGCTCCTATCTTTATTCACATATAAAAAGTTATGTCCCAGCGTCTCTTTATTCACAGAAAAACCAAGTAGCGCAAAGATGCGACCTCACTGAAATGACACGACTGTTACAAATAAAGCCGCTCTCGATACATTTACACTTTCTGTGCTCAGTTCTGTCCATTGATGATTAATTGTCAATGTTACTAATATTCCTCTGGGTGCATAACACAAGCGGTCCGGCTATACAGGGGTTAATTACAGCGTTTTCCATTGTATGATTTTGTGAACATTTTTTCGTTTTTCGCAGCTGAACCAGCCGATAAGATGGTAGATTTATTCTTACATTCTTAAAAATGTTACAGACGAGAGTCACAGAATACGTGTGTATATGTTACGGTTAAAGTCTGAAATGCGGATAATCATAAGATTATCCCGGTAAAACGGACTGTCACGGAACCCCGTGCGCAGAGACTGTGGACTGTAGTAAAACCTCGCTCCTCCGCTATTCCCCTCATTTAAGCTATTGGTCTGTTTATGTTTTTATGTTGAAAGTGGTTGTTTGTGATTTCCCCCATCAGAACATAATCAAAATGCACTAAGCCTATCCCTAGTGTCCCCTGTGTTCCGTGACACCAGGGGAAGCCTGGTTTTGAAACTCCAGCCAATCACCATCAAGGAGCCAGACGTGCCAACCAATCCCATTCAAGGACCACATGGCATTCACTTCAGAGGAAACATCTGCTGAAACTTTAAACCTCAGCGTTTCGAAAACCCTTTTCCCCAGCAGGGCTCTCTTTTGGTTTTGGAAAGAACGCCACATCAAAACTGGCTGATCATGTGCTTGGTGGAACTTCGCAGCCTTCAGGATGTAAAAGAGCATGTTGCGTGTCTCGGGTATATGCAGGGCCGGAGGATTAAGATCTCTATGGGCCTGGAGCTGAATATTTTGGTGGGCTTTTTTTTGGAATTTAGTGAAATGACAACATATTTTAGGCTATTGAATTTTGCATATATATGTATATCTAACCAGGCAGATACTGTAGGAGTAAATTTCCATTCATATTTCAATCATCACAGCGGGTAAATTAATTTTTTCATATTTTATCATTCAAACCTCTGGTTATATATTCTATAGGGAATTCTTGTTAAAAAAAATTAAATGGGAACATGTAACTGCATTTTTCTGAGAAAATATACAATTTTAACAAAAAATAAATAAAAAGTTTTTTTGTTTTCTTTTTCTTTTAGATTTTACATTGTCATGTTTGGCTAGACTCTGTCCTGTTACACCTCAGTTGACATTGCAAGGTGTAAAGATTAGTGGTGCACGGTTCCAAAGCCCCCCCCCCCCCCCAGTGCACTTCACTGCAGTATGGCGGTTTAGGTTCATGATGTAACAATTCGCAATAATGGATTGTACCATCACCTCCACACTTGTTAGTGACATGAAAAATGAGATGGTGAGTTACTGCAGCATCATTGTTCCCTTTATAATTGAAAAATATTGCTGTGTTAGAAAGAAAAATAAAGAAATATTTATTATATTATTTTATTTTTATTGTTAAATAAAACCTGGTCCTGTTTGGTATCATTGGAAAGATCATGCTCTGACCTTTACAGTGATACCTAATATGACCCTGTAGCTGCTATGGCAGTGGAGATATAGTGGTCCAAATGCCCATCAATGCAGACAAATTTATCCTTTCTGTGGGCCTATTCTGGGGCATGGGCCTGGAGCTGCTGCTCCATCTGCCCCTATGTTAATCCGGCCCTGCATATAGTGATTGTACTCAAGAGTTGTCAGGATCCGTGCCTGCACTTAAGCAACTACAGGAAAAGTGCTGCCCTCAGGCTCAGCACTAGTAAACCAGACTACAAACAGTTAAATCACAACACACACCTTCCCCACCTGAATATAAGATGACTTCCCCTTCCCCCAGAGCCTCAGTATTGATGCTTTATCCTTCAACCTACAAAGACCTGTATTTGTTCCGCTCCTGCTTATATCTGTGCACCTGACCCTCTGCTGTGTTTACAGGACTCTGCCGCCTTTCTACCAGCCCTGTCCATGGATTGCACCCCCCCCCCCTCCGGCTATGTTTATCCCTTTGGCACCTCGCTTGGATCCCACCCAGTGTCTGTTATTTACACAAAGGTACATTTTGCCTATACTCCTATCTGTGTATATGGATCCCTGCATACTGGGCTCAGGCTCCCAGACCCTGAACATGGGTCCCACCACAGCACATGCCGGGTGTGCGCATGACAAAAGTCGAGGGGTGCATGTAGGTAGAAGCTGTAGGGATAACTGGAGAAACCAGAGGGTGGGGAGTATTCAGCGCAGCCATCAGGGGGTGACAGCCCATGACATGCTCAAAGGCCCAGTGGCTCTAGGGGGCCCTGGCCCAAACATTTCCTGGTGGGCCATGGCATCTAGCGTGGGTTTGAGCACTTTGACTTCTCACTGAAGGGGGCGATTAGTATGGCCTGCACCAGATAGAGATGAAGAGCAAACACTCTCCCACAAGGAAACACATTTTATCCCAATGCTGGACCACCAGGTATTTAGCCTACTCCCTGTCAAATAAGGTAAAAGAAGCAACGGCAAACTTTTTATCTTTGGTTTACTGAAATGGACTGCTGAGGAAGTTGGGCCCCGACCAGTGGTTTGGTAAGAGGCCCCAAGATTTCTGATGGCAGTCCGGGAAGTAGTGTCAGTTCAGCAAGACACTGTCCACCATATCTGCATAGTGGCATTTAATAGTTGGTGTAGCAATAGGGCATTTATCCTGGGTTGTTGTGGGATCCAAGGCAGGGAGGCCACAGGGTGCCTTGTAATTAGGGATGAGCTGTTCGGTTCGATCAGTTCGGAGTTCGATTCGAACTTTGGCCGTTCGCGAACTTCGAACTTTTTGGCGTGTTCAGTTCCAGTACGCAAAAAGAAAAATTTTTGAAAAAAGTATAAAAAATGCTTAAAAGTACTAAAAAATCTAGAAATAAAGAGACTCTTTACTGCAGAATATAAGCAACGATTTATTAGATATTGAATTAAAAACTAATGTATACGTGCAAAGATTCTCACTTCTAAATGACCTGTGTTCTCAAACGTAAACAACAGGTGTTTTTAGTCTGGTCTAATGAATTTGAAACATTGTATGTATGTAGACTATACTGAGGGTGTGGTGTCTGCTTCTGAGAAGTGTTAATTTCTCTACTTAATCTTCCTCTAATATGCTGCATTTCACTGCTGTGTGCTCAGCTCATTTTTACCGCTTTCACGCATCATGTTTAAACGCGATTTAAAGCCACATTTTATTAAATGACCCAGACATATTAGATATCGTTCTTTCCGGCAGACTCCGCAGATTCATAATATATCATTTTTATATGTATACGTCATGTCCTGCCTGTATATTAATGACAAAAAATGCAATAAAAATTGAATTTTTAATCATCTGCAGTGTGTAAAGTGTTTTTTTTTCACATTTTAGCACATGAGCATTTACGGTTATGTTTTCTATGGGGTGCGCTTGTACAAAAATTAGAAATGGGGACTGGTTACATTTTGTGGGGGGGGATTACGTGATTTATAGCAAACACATCCCATATAAAAAAATCATTAGTTCATCATCGTTCACATTATAATTGAAATGTGAACAATATTGCTGCATTAATAAAAATAACACACAAAAAAAAATACATGTTTTTATTTTCTTTTTTCTTTTTTTTACTTTATACCTGGTCATGTTGGGTATCATTCGAAAGGCCATGCTCAGGCCTTTCGATTGACACCCTCCATGACCCCCTAGCTGCCTGGAGAGATCGGGGTTCAAATGAAACCCCTATCTCCACCAGGGGATTGGCCTGGGCAATATATACGCATGATGTGAGCTGGCCTGGGCCTGGGCAATATATATATACGCAAGGCTCAATACTTGGCCCCCTGCTATTCACAATATTCATAAATGATCTGCCCAACGTCTGCAAAGCCTCAACTGTACATATGTAAGCAGACTACACCGTAATCTATACCAGCAAACCAAATCTCCAGCAGCTGGAAGCCGTGCTGCAAGAACAATTCACAGGAGGTAGAAAAGTGGATCAAAACACAATAATTTTTTTTTAAATAATGACAAAACTGTAACGATGCTCTTTGGAACAAAACCTAAACTACACAAATTACAAAATCCCCACTTATGTGTTGGGACAAAATCAAATGGCACACTGACCAGAGTCACTTCTCTCAAATATCTAGGTACGTGGTTGGATCCTAACCTATCCTTTGGCCCCCACATCGAAAAACTCTCATCTAAACTCTACCCCAAACTAGGTGCCCTGTACAGAAACAAATCCTGCCTGAGCCCCGCGGTAAGAAAGCAGATTGTATAACAAATGCTTATGCCGGCTATTGATTACGGAGATGTAGTGTATACAGCTGCCCCGCAAACACATCTTCAGAAACTTACTACATTGTATAACTCATTCTGCCGCTTTGCATTACAATGTAACTACATGACCCACCATTGTGACATGTTAAAAGAGCTAAACTGGCCATTGCTGGAATCTAGACGCACCCTTCACCTTTCCAGCCTGGTGTTTAAGAGCTTTTCTGGGAAGCTACCACCCTACCTGAATAGACTGCTTTCCCCAGCAGCTCCCTCATCCTATAACCTCCGATCCAGGACCAGCACCTTACTTGCAATACCACAATACAAAAAAACAGTGGCTCGGTCCTCATTTTCCTAAAGAGCACCACAATTATGGAATAACCTCCCAGACACCATCAAATCTTCCCCCAGTCTTAAGTCACTCAAGAGCTCCTTATTAACATACCTCAATACAGAATGCACCTGTAAACATGTAACATAATGACTAGATTTCCTACATATTTATTTTCTGTTAATCTGTATATTTGTGTTGGTTTATTTTTAATATCTTGCACTGTATTACTTTGTATTTCTGTAACTGTAACACTTCAATGTTCTTGAACCCAGGACATACTTGAAAACGAGAGAAATCTCAATGTATCCTTCCTGGTAAAATCCTTATCTTAGTACAACATCCTTTTACAGTTATAACAGCTTTTAAACGTGAAGCATAGCTTGACACAAGTGTCTTGCAGCGATCTACGGGTATCTTCGCCCATTCGTCATGGGCAAAAGCCTCCAGTTCAGTCACATTCTTAGGCTTGCGCACTGCAACTGCTTTCTTTAAGTCCCACCTGAGGTTCTCAATCGTATTTAAGTCAGGTGACTGCGATGGCCACTCCAAAATGTTCCAGCCTTTAATCTGCAACCATGCTCTAGTGGACGACTTGGAGGTATGCTTGGGATCATTGTCCTGTTGAAAGGTCCAACGTCTCCCAAGCCTCAGGTTTGTGACGGACTGCATCACATTGTCATCCAATATCTCCTGGTACTGAAGAGAATTCATGGTACCTTGCACACGCTGAAGCTTCCCTGTACCTGCAGAAGCAAAACAGCCCCAAAGCATGATTGACCCCCCGCCATGCTTCACAGTAGGCAAGGTGTTCTTTTCTTCATAGGCCTTGTTCTTCCTCCTCCAAACATAGCGTTGATCCATGGGCCCAAACAGTTCTAATTTTGTTTCATCAGTCCACAGAACACTATCCCAAAACTTCTGTGGTTTGTCCACATGACTTTTGGCATACTGCAGTCGACTCTTCTTATTCTTTGGAGACAGCAAGGGGGTGCGCCTGGGACTTCTGGCATGGAGGCCTCAATACCTGATTAAAAACACTTGAATGAACCTCTGTTCTTCAGAGTGGTAGTCTTTAAGGGGGTCGAATAATTGTGTCAATGAAGAATTCACAAAAGAAACATTTACTACTGTATTACAAAACCAATTGATGTCATTTTAGTTGCATATGGTTCTTTATAAAGTCCTTGTAGGATTTCATTCTGAATACAATTACAAATGTACACTAAATTCCCTAAAACCCTTTACAGCATTGGGGGTTGAATAATTTTGAACACAACTGTATATACGCATGATGTGAGCTGGCCTGGGCAATATATATACGCATGATGGCGCATCTGTGACTGTCTGTGAGCATGATGTGGGCTGGCCTGGGCAATATATATACGCATGATGAAAATTTGCAAAGGATAAAGCACGCAAAGTGAAATTTTGATGTGTCTGAAATTGAAACTTAAGTGACAACTCTTATTTTATTTTTTCGATAATTTATATTTGTTCAATACAGTTAATTTTAATTTGTTTAATAGAGTTAATTTAAAATGGTTTAATACAGTTTATTTATATTTATTTTACCTTTACTATTGGTGCTTTTCAAACTTTATTCTTAAATAAAAAATAAATTTAGCAGTTTCATGTAGTGTCGTTTTATTTTTGGGGGGGGTGCAAGTAGCTGGTCTTGCCTAGGGCGCAAAATAGTCTAGCACCAGCCCTGACCGCATGGTCCACCCCTGCACTCTTCCACAATACCACAGAGGGGTTACTGTATGATGGCACTTGCTGGCCTGGCACCAAAGGCACAATATTTGGGTGCACTGAAACTGACGCCTGTATCAGATTCATATCCTCAGAGGGGTTACGGTGTGACGGCACTGTTGCCGACGCTAAAAGCCCAATTTTAAAGCACCTATTATTACTTTCATCCAAAGCCTGCATAAGTTTTACCATAATTTAGCCAAAAAAAAATCACTAAACTTTTTCTGCGCGTCCTAAAATGTCTTTTCATACAGGCTGCCGCCCCAAGCAGTTGTTTATGAATAGATTAAAAAGGAAAACCATCTACCGTCATTTGAAACGTAATTTTTTTGTTTTTAAATGTTTCTATACATCCTAGAAATCCGCCACTTCACAGGCAGGTTATGGGGACCTCCTAAGCACGATATTTGAAGGAATTTTTCTTTTCTTTTATTTTTAACCCTTAATTCATGGAAAACTCACGGTCCCTTTAAGAACGTATTTTTTTTACTTTTTGTCCTTGTTTCCTGTCCCCCAGGGCACAACCCGGACCCCCATACACCTTTTATGGCAAATATCTAGCATATATGCCCTCTTGGAGGGCACTCTAAAAATCTAATTTTGAGTCCCATTGACTTGTATGGGGTCCGAGTTCGAATTCGAACATTTGGAAAGTTCGATTTCGAATGCGAAACGAACTCGGGGGTGTTCGGCTCATCCCTACTTATAATGGTTTGCTCCAGTGGGAGTCATTGTTAGTGAGCTGTACCGGTGGTCCACTCCAGAAGATGAGGAATATTACAGCATTGCATTATTATTGAAATATTCTGTAGTATCATACGACTTCTATTCTTAGGTCCCATAAGGCTAGTGAATTTTAGCAAGGGGTGTGTACATACCATAACAGAGGGTTCAGAAAATATTCTGATCCCTTCATTTTTCCCTTTTTTTATATTGCAGCCTTATCCTAGATTGTTTAAAATGTTTCCACATCAATCTACAATAAATATTCCGCAATGATAAAGCATAAAACTAGTATTGCAAGTTTAGCAAAAACTGAAATATCATATTGCAACAAGTATTCAGACACGTTGGTTTGACAAATGAAATGTAGCACAGTTGCAACCCATTTCTCTTGATCATCTTTGAGATTTTTCTGTTTGGAGTCCATCAGTGGTAACCTCAATTGATGACGTGACTTGGAAAGGCACACACCTGTGTGTAATATATATAATCTCACACCATGAATGTCACAAAACGTCCTGCAGAGCTCAGACAGGATTGCCTCAAGGCACAGAAGAGGTGGCAAGAATAACCAAATAAATAAGTGGGATATAAGTAAGAGATGGAAAATTGACAGTGTTTGAAAGCATGACACTTGCAGAAAGGCAGTGATCCATCTCGCACCCACTAGTCTACAATCCATAGATTTAAGAAAAAGGTATTCGTGATTGGGATACATTCATGGCAGACTAGGTGGGTGTTAGGATATGTTGTCCTTGCACTGCAGATTGTGCTTAGATAGCTTTATGAATTTATTTCACGGTCAGATCAATAGTTCCAACACGTCACCATCCATCAATATGTCATCAGTTGGTCCCTTTGAGCCAATGAGAGCCCACTGTTTCTCTTAATGGACTTCTGTGCTTAAATGCCACTTAAGGAGAGTGATTGGGAACCTTCAGTATTCTCTTAAAAGGGGCAGGCTGAGCACGTGTAAAGCATCCTCACAACACCACACAGTTTAGGAATGCATGCTTGCATAGGCAAGTTAGGCCGGGTCCAGAGCAACAGACTGCAGGGGGGCAGCATTTTCCTCCTAATATCCTTTCTTTTGTATTCTTGGGTGTATGACAGAGCTGCAAAGCAACAGAACTCCCAACAACGAGACTTTATACTACTGTATATCTTAAATCACTTTTTGTACATAAAAATGCTTTGCTTTTGTTTTAAATTACATTTTTATTAACATAAAAAAGGCCCCGACTTCATTTCATGTTTTTATGTACTTGATATCCAGATTGGGGCAGTAGAATTTGACCTATCTAGGGCAGCAGCAAACCTTAATATGCCCCTAGTTGTTACTGCTTTTGCTTCTTCACATGGCCTTCCTTCAGGAATAAGGACACAAAGACAGTAGTATTTTGTAGGATTAATAGGGATTTTATACTTACTTTTTATAACAACCCTTAACAAAAATAGTATAAAGACGACTGACATCTTACAATGGCATTCTTGCAAGTGTCTGAGTAATCTGTTTTTCTATTTGTCTCCGAATGAAAAGTTCCAAAGTGAAGCATTTCGAATGACCACTCTGATGGCTTTCAATGCCATAAACTATTTCTACATTGGGAATCTTGCCTTAGAGTGGTACCTTATTATATATATGACTTTTGAAAATGGATTTGGCAGCAGTTGTATTACACCGTCAACAGGAAATAGTCAATAGTAGAATGGCTCTTTAATTCTAATGGTCAGATTGCAGGGTGGAGAGGGGCTCAATCTTGGCCGCCCTCCAGATGTTTTCTCACTATGTTTTCCGCACGGCATTGTCGGCCTTATGAGTGGCTGAGTATCATGCGAGATGTAATTGCGAAACGTCTGCAGGGCCAAGGTTGAGCACCTCTGCCTTAAGGCCACTGCCCCAGTTTTCTCCCACAACCGGGCTGGCCCGTCCATGGGGCCATGGATCCAGGCAACCCTTTGGCAAAGGTAGCATTTTGCCACTCTGTCAAAGGCCGTGGCCTGGCGCCCGCTTGTGCCTCGACCAGGCTAGCCATGTTGTGTGTGATATGTGGGGGTTCTGTGACACTTATACATACACACCGCACATTATGGAGTTTTATTGCTGTGAAGATCTGTGATATGCTCATTCCTGCCTTTTCTTTGGGGGGGGGGGCTTTCATCCTTGGATTCAGGCAGGACAGTGTCTTGAGCCCCCAACCTCTAGTTTTATCTTAGAATGATTATACTCGCCTACTTTAGAGTTCTGCTAAAGCTCTTGCTCTCTTTTGGCTGAAATCAGCACAGTGCTGCCTACAAAATTAGCACACAATCAGATGTCTTCTCATTATAGAAGCAGTGAGAGGCATCAGAGATTCAGCTGTAACCTACACTGATCCATTAAATAGAAGGATGTCCATTGGGTGCCGCATAAAATCTTCAGGGTGAGACGGAGGGGACCTCCACTTTGAAAGTGTGTCAAAACACCCAGGGACATCTAGTCTTGACAGCTAAGAAGCCTTTTTAAAAAGTAAACCTGTTTAGTATTTCTGCTGGTACCCGAAATTCTGTTGACACCAACATGTCGTGCCTACGCCCTGTATGAGGAGGAGTTTCACCCAACAGTACCAGTCATTTGGGAAGACGGCTGTGAGAGGCAAGAGAAACCTGTAGTGTGCTTTGAGTTGCAGGATGGAGATACCCTCATCACTGGAGCTCAAGCAAGTACAGGTGGATTAGCTCAGTATCCAATATCATGGAACTTTATTATTCAATTACATATTGAATGGCTGAATATTAGATAAATGATATATTTTCATGACAGGTTCCCTCTAATCCCCACCAGGAACAGCGTAACAATCACTGTGACACCGCGATGGTGAAAGAACATAGACAACTGTAAATAGCAACAAAGGGCTCTGCTCCTGAGTGAACGCAAATGTTAGCGTTCGGATGTGTAAGCGTTACCGCCAGGATAAGTGACTTTAATGCATACCCCCATGATACCTTCCTGATGCTAAATCCTTTAGAAATCAGCGCATCAGTGATTGCGTGAGTTACTGTACTTTGCAAATCCTATACTTAGCGTTTCGATAAGTGAGGTATTACAAAGTGCTAGCGCTAATTACCGCTGGGATGCACAAGCCAAAATTTTAGCTACACCTAAAAGCTGGTACTAAATGGTCCTGCAAATGCAACATCATTTAACAACCACTTAACCCCCCCCCCCCCCATTAAATCCCTTACTTGCCTCTCATCCCGCAGCGAAAAGGGTAGCCCGATTCGCCGCTTCTTTTCGCCGGTAGAGACTGAGACTGGGATAATCTGATCTCTTATTCAGGGCGAGGGGGTTGAGTAAGTCTACAGCCCAGTTTTTGTATTGAAAGGCCAAAAACATGTGCTTTGCTTCCTTTTATCTGAAATATCAGTTATTGCTAATATTCATGTCCCGGCAGCACAAAGCAGTAACAGGCGAAGCCTTTCTCCCATCGTCTTCAAATCATGCCATTTGAAATAATAATAAAAAATTACACCAATCTAATTGCATGATGAGACACAGAAAAGGACGAATGATTAACTATTTTGTGACCATTAATATTTTTTGGGTGCGCTTATTGCGGTTCGCCGTCCCTAGCACTGCAGCGCAGCATTTCTCACTCCAAGTCTTTGTTCTCGTCTCCTCTATGTCTCTCAATGTAATACAGGCTTTCCATTCATTTTCTCTCTGCCATACCATGACAACGCAAATTCTGATGTCACAGCGAGGTCCAGATTATTATCTAAATATCGAGGTATATGGATTTCTGAATGGATGAACAGACATGTCTGGAAAAGTGTTTAAGCCACGTGTCCAGTTTATTCACAGGAGACTAGAATGTGAATGGCAGTGCAATATACGAAGGATTTATTCAAAGCTGTACTGTGAAGCTCCTTGTGTTGCTCTTCCGATTTTATTTTTGTGAAATGCTGGCATTCGCCGGCATTGCACCACCAATGATTTTGAACGATGTGTGAAAAACTGGCGCTTTGTGAATAACTCCTAAAAACTGTATACAAGTAAAAGGGACACTGTATTTAAAAAAAAAAAACGTTTACCCCCCCCCCCTTCCTTTTTGCCTTCAAATAATTGGGTGGAGGATGCTGACAACATCTGCCTAATTATTTTTCTTCTATTTTTATATAGTTTAGGTGTAAATACCATTTCTCCCTTGGCACCAGACTGCTCCTCCCCTTCACCTTAGGGCTTCCAAAATGCGGAAGTCCCTGCAGCTAATGCAAGTTGCATATGTTATATGGGGTTATACAGATGTATATGTTTCATATGACTGTATACATCAAAAATCATTTAAAAAAACATGATTTCTATAAAAATATAGAACCATTAAGTAGACAGAAACTGGCTTACTAGACACGACCTGGTATTATGCAGCATGACTGGTGTCCTCCTGGTATGTGGATCTCTCATGCTGGTCCTTTCGTTTTCAGGAACACCAGGGAAAATAATGATATCCCTACATAAGGTTTACTTGTGCCTATACATGAATAAAAGAGACGGGGGGGGGGGGTATTCATTAACCTCCAGTGTTTGCAGACATTGCAATATGGGTGAATATGGAAGTTAAATCTCCAGCATTTTACAAGAGTTAAATCCAAAGCAACAGCAGACGAATCACAGGGAAGCTTCTCCTGCTGCTCTCTGGATTTAACTTTAGTGAACCGCTGGCGTTTGTAACGGTTGCATCACCAGCGATTTTTGCAATTTCCGCAGATACTGGCGATTACTGAACTTTCCCTACCAATGTCTTTACTTAGTTTTAACCCCTTAGGCTGGGGTCAGACGAACGCAGTGGGAACGTGCGTTTAGCTGCATTTTATTACGGCCGTGGTAGCCGCAAATGACGTCCAATGCAGGCCCACAGACGAAGTACGGCCGCACGAAAGTTCAGCCGCGCAACGCAAGCGGCAAACAAACGCATTTTCGCAAGAACGTCGAACCACTACTACTGACGTACAGAGTGCGCTGCGTCCGCATAGCGGCGTGTGTGCGTGATTAGGAGACGTCAGACGCTGCTCATATCCGGCCAACATAACATCCAGACACCCAAAGTTTCCTGGTTTGGATCCGTAAAAAAAAAAATCAGACAAAATTGCGCATCGTATGACCGCTATCGCGTCTTCCGTGAAAACAAGCGTTCAGACGCATCAATGCACTTTTTGACGATAGACGTGAAAAATGCGTTCGCCTGACCCTAGCCTTAAGGACTAAAGGTCTCTAAAGTCAATGCATTTATGACATAACAGTTACATCATTGGTCCTTTAAGGGGTTAAAAGTCATTAAACCCAACAAAGCTGTGTTTACACCGAATATCCCTCTGCCTCGCAATCCCAAGAGCCAAGAAAATATCCAAAACAGCTATTAGAAGTATTCTCAGCATGTTATATTGAAGGTTCTTGACACCTTTATATAGAACGTTTGTACATACAGGCTTATACAAAGTATCTGGCAATAAATAACGCTAGCATGATGACAGAATGAATGACAACAGTAGCAAGAGAATAAGAAAACAAGGATTTTTATTGTGTCAGGATTGATTTGCTAATCTGTCACTTCAGGTAAATATAAAATCACTCGAAGAGTATTAGCTCGTTTTATTTAATTGATAAAAAGGTAACAGCAAGAGAAATATACGTGTAACTTTATTTTATTCGGAGGGAACAGTAAAACATTATAATGTTAATCACATAACGCTCGAGGGGAAAAAAAGAAGGAAAAACACCACGAAAAAAATGGTACAAACTGTACCGAAAAGCCTGGATAAGGTGTGTGTGTGTGTGTGTGTGTGTGTGTCCGTGTGTGTCCGTGTCCAGTGGATCTGGTTTGTTTGTTATAGTTTATGCATTTGACTAAGGCCAAAACCTGAAAATTCAGTTCGGATGTAGAATAGTATTTAAAATAAATAAATAATTCCATTAATAAAATGGTTTAATTAATTATGTCTTCCCGCTACTTAAGAATTGTTGTATTTTCTGGTATTTTTTTTTTTCTTAAAACTCCCTAACCTCTACAATGTATCCACAAAAAATTTAATAAAAAAACCCAAAACCAAAGCCTATTATATATATATTTTTTTTTTTATTTTTTTTTTCTATAACGATTCATGAACAATGAAACACTTTCAGGTCTATTCAAAGAAAGGTGAAACTCAGGAGAATGACTGGAGAAGTAAAAATTCTAGGTCAAAAATGGCCAAACCAGAAAAATTCTCCCATTTATCTCACTCTCCAAATCGTCTATTTGGTCTAGATTGTTCTCTTCTCCTGCCAGTTCTCCTGGTTTTCACCTTTCTCTGAATAATCCTGCTATTGTCCGTTCATGGACTAAAACCAATATTTCAAACATTATGCTCTATTTTAGGGCAAAAAACGGTTTATACGAAGCAGTGACTATGCATTGTTATGCATAGACAGACATATTGATAAATTCTGCCATGGTGGCTTAGGCTGGGGTCAGACCAGCGCACTTTTAACGTGCGTTCTGGCGCACATAATTACGGCCGCACTAGCAGCAGATGACGGGCAATGACGGCCACTATACGATGTACGGCCGTACAAAAGTCCGGCCGTGCAACGCAAGTGGATTTTGAACGCATTTTTCTGAGAACGCAGAACCGCTAGTACTGACGTACAGAGTGCGCAGCTGCGGCATAGCGGCGTGTTTGCGTGATTAGGAGATGTCAGACGCTGCTAATGTACAGCCTACATAACGTCCAGACGCAAAAAGAATTTTATTGACGATCCGTACAAAATCACGCCCGAAAATGCGCGTCGTCTGACCGTTTTTGCGCATTCCGTGAAAAAAATACGTCAATGCTTTCGGACGCACTTTTTCACGTTCGCGGGGTAAAAAATGCTTTCGTCTGACCCTAGTCTTAGAGTCAGAGAGTTGCAGCACAGACGGAAACGAAGTGGACAAAAGGGATGGAAGGAGCCAAAGCCTCGCAATAAGCTGCTATTATCTCGCCCTGCATTCTATCGCTACTGTACTGTGCAATAAGACACTGGGATGTTACACGGATCGCTGGCTTTCATATTCACACGTCTAATGAAAAGAGATCCGTTTTAAAAATAACCTCTGGTTTTTATGCATTGAGGGCAGTAAATCTTTTATAAAAACGGTCTCTCGAGAGCTCTTTATCGTCTGCTGTCTGGCACATCTCCATGGTATGAATGCTCCTCAACATCATCCAACTCACGGCTTTAAATTAAATGGTTGTTAAACCTTATTGACTGTTTCAGAGGCCTGCAATGCGTCACTTTGCAACACTTTGAAGGCCTCAATGACCGCCAAGGGGCTGTTCAACGATTTTCTGCATATAGGAAAAAATGTCCGACTCCTCGACATGTGTGCCGAAATGGGTGATGCGGGCTGCAGCATCTTCTTCCACAGCTCACCACCTCTGCCGTCGCCATCCCACCACCTGTATGCTTCTGTGATAACCAAGGCAAGGTGCTGCTCAGCTCACCCCCAACATCTACTCTTCTAGACGGCTTACCAAGGCAGCCCATGCCATTCTCTTAGGGACCTGTCCTCCCCTCCCTCACACTTAGTATAGAGAGGATTTATCAGAATGGGGCACTGGTGCACTGCAGGCATAATGCGCTGCAGGCTGGGGTGGGCATGCAGATGCATTGCAGGGCTGGCGGGCAAGCACTCATGTATTGTGCAAGCGTGCACAGTATCAGCAGCAGCACCCAGGAATTATGAGAGAGGGACGGATCCGCTCATTCCTGGGATTCGTTTGTGCCGTGGAATTTAATGATTTCCAAGAACTGTAAGGCACTGCAATGCAGACAGAGCGCAGCGTCCGGGGATTTCAGCAGGCGGGTAGAGAACTCTGGCACACGATTACCTGCTTTGATGGCACAGGGCTGGCTGCTGAGTCGGCACTTAATTGAGCTGTGTATATATATATATATATTGATTTGGGGGAAAAGGCTCTGATTTATCTAAATAACTATGGTTTTTATTCCCGAAAAAGAAGGTACAGCAGAACATATTCATTCCAAGAGACAAAAGAAGCACATGATCCCCAGAGCCACCAAATGGATCTGGGTGGAGCTGGCATAGCTGGATGTTCAGGCGCAGAGGCACCTGGGTGCAGCTGCCACAGACCTGTGATGAAGTGTAGGGGCACCTGGGTAAACATCGCATAAGTGATGGTTGTAAGGGCACCAGGAAAAGCTATACAGGGTGTAGCGTTACCTTACTGCAGCTTTAAGATAAAGGATGGCAGGTAGAGGCATCTGGCATGTGTGAAGGGGGGGGGTATAGTGGCACCTGGGTGAAGCTGGAAAAGATATATTGGTGATGTATAAGAACCTGGCAGCTGCTGACAAAAGAGTTATGTTCGAGTGTAGGGATACCTGGCAAAAGACAGACAAATATTGAGGAGTAAAGGCAATTAGGTACAGTTAGCATGTATGTTGGGGTGTAGGGTAGCACCTGGGGTCAGCTGGCATAGATACATGCTGGGGTGTAGGGGCACCTGGGGCCAGCTGGCATAGATACATGCTGGGGTGTAGGGGCACCTGGGGCCAGCTGGCATAGATACATGCTGGGGTGTAGGGGCACCTGGGACCAGCTGGCATAGATACATGCTGGGGTGTAGGGGCACCTGGGACCAGCTGGCATAGATACATGCTGGGGTGTAGGGGCACCTGGGACCAGCTGGCATAGATACATGTTGGGGTGTAGGGGCACCTGGGGCCAGCTGGCATAGATACATGCTGGGGTGTAGGGGCACCTGTCAAAGACACGTGTTGGGTGCAGTGTATATGTCGGAGCACCTGGGTGAAGCTGATAAATATTGGGGCGCAAAGAGGTCTGATTTATGGATAATCTGGTAATGTGCTGGCGGGGGCATGGCTGTTAAGGGTGAATGAATGCCAGCCAGCTGCATGTGAAGTCAAGCTGCATGCGGGGGTTACAGGGGATCAGCAGCTGCATGGGGGGGGTCACAGGGGCTTAGCTGCATGCGGGGGTCACGGGGGGAGTAGATGCAAGCAGGGGGGTCACAGGGAGAGCGGCTGCAGGCAGGGGTGTCCCAGGAGGAGCATCTGCAAGCGGGGGTTAGCAGCTACATGCGTGGGGGGGTCACGGGGTGAGCAGTTGCATGCGTGGGGGGTCACGGGGTGAGCAGGGTCACAGGGTGAGCAGCTGCATGCAGGGGGGTCACGGGTTGAGCGGCTGCATGCACGGGGGTCAAGGGGTGAGCGGTTGCATGCACGGGGGTCAAGGGGTGAGCGGTTGCATGCGTGGGGGGTCACGGGGTGAGCAGATGCATGCGTGGGGGGTCACGGGGTCACAGGGTTGAGCAGCTGCATGCAGGGGGGTCACGGGTTGAGCGGCTGCATGCACGGGGGTCATGGGGTAGGCGGCTGCTTGGGGGTAGGTGCAGGAAGACAGCACACCATGATCAGGTGGCGCGGGTACATGGGCACACATTGGCTCTGTAGTAGGCGGTTCATCTATTCCATGGCGCTCAAACTCCAGATGTTTCTGAACTACAACTCCCATGATTCCCTAGCCATCTATTAGAATGGATGAATTCTGGGGATTGCAGCCCCAACACCTAGGGCGCCTTTTGTCTGACAGCCCTGATCTATTCAATAGCGCTCCGCTGTCTGCACTACATTTCCCATGAGCCTCCACGTCAGGCACTGTGCTTGCTCATCACAGGATAGGTGATCCCGGTGCAAGGCGCGCGGAGTCACTGAGCTTTAACCATTGCTATGCCGGTGCTGAGCGCTGGAGGCTGTACTCACCGGCTGCTGCAGGTGCGCGCGGAGCGGGGCAGAGGAAGCAGCGCTCGGGAAGCCGCTCTGATCGCTCTGATCAGCAGCAGCTGCCGATAAGCGAAGCTTGGATGGGAGGCACGCCCACCGCCGCGGCCACGCCCCGCGGGAAGCTGACTGCGGTCGGCGTGGAAACCTACAGCGGCTTGTCTGCGGCCACGCCCACTCACTCCTTCTCAAAGGCGCCGCCTCACACAGTAGTCTTAGTCAGGGGGGGGGGGGGGGGGGTTGAGGCAGCCGGTCATTGTGTGATGGAGCTGCCGGTCACCGGGGACACTCTGTGGGGGCGCAGCTTCTGGTATATTCTCCAGTCCATAAACAGAGTCAAAGTGGTGACTGGAGGATTATTCTGTGGCTGTGCAGCCCAGAGCTGTGGGTTATACTGCTGGACAGTGTATGCAGGGGGAGGGCTGACTGAGTGTGATGGGCACAGGATTCATACCTGAGGGCTGTGCAAAGTCAAGCTGTAAATAAAGGGCATGCAGTCTAGGATATAAAAGGAGCGGGGCAGAGCGGTTCTTGTGCCCAGGGGCCTTATTTAATCTGAGCCACGAGCCTTACTGCGCAAGCCTTAATGTCAGCGCCTGTGCCAATGTAACGTTAAAGACCCACGGTTTGCAGCGTGAATGTTTTGGCTGTTTAGGCTGGGGTCAGACGAACGCAGTGTTAACGTCCCTGTACCCGCACTTTAGTACGTCCGTGGTAGCAGATAATCATGAGCAACGAAGCCCCACACACGAAGTACGTCCGCACAGAAGTGCAGACACACTACGGACGCGTCAAACGGGCGCAGGTTAGCAAGAACGTTGAACCGCTAGGACAGACGTGCGGAGTGCGCAACATCCGCATAGCTTTGTGTGTGAGTAATGGAACGTGGTCAGATGGGCGGCATTTATACATCCAGCATTTTTGACGGACAAAATGTTTTTTCATTTTAATTTATTTTCCCTGCTACATCCGTCAAAAATAACGTCAGTCACAAAAACGGACTGTGTGGCCAGTACTGCGTCTTCCGTCAAAAAGTGCGTCCGTACTGCACAGTCCGTAGAAAACGCGCTCGTCAGCCTTACAGTGTTTCCCAAACCTGTCCTCAGGACCCGCTTACAGGTCAGGTTTTCCAGATATGTGAAGCACAGCACAGGTGATATGATTTGCTGCTCAGTGATTGCAGGATTCAGTCTGCATTTCCACAAGGTGATCTGTAAAATCTGGCCTGGTTGAGGGTCCCGAGGACTAGTTTGGGAAACCCTGATCTAGACTGTCAGCTCCTATGCTTTTAATCCAGGTAGATCGTCCTTTATTTGGAATAACAAAGTCCTGAAGACTCTTAAAACGGGGATTTTTGTAGCTAGACAGATTTTGGGGTGCTCCAGATGGAACAAGGTTCCCAAGCGCTCCAGCAGAGCGGGGCACACGCTGAAAGCCTCTGGGCAGCCGCAGCATGTGACATGCTGACCGGAGTCTCACTGAGTGGGTGGCATGCATTGCCCACGAAGAAACGTTGCAGAAAGCTCCTAGCTTCTGTACACTCTGGTGACTGCGGCAGGATTAAGGGAATTGTTGCTCCCATGCAGTGATCTCCTTCCTAAAGTTATCGGGAAGAATCTGGAATGCTCAGGTACCTGAACATTCCAGATATGGGGTGTTCAACCTGTATATAAATACAATTCAATGTGGCTTGAGGGGAAGATCACCAGACCTGTGCATGTGATTTGGACAGATTTACTGGGGGGGGGGGGGGAAGCAAGGATGCTTGTTTTTTTACAACAGAACGAGAAGTCAAAGCCACAGAAAAGGTGCTGGTTTGACACTGTCAAAATGTATACTGGCCGACGCATAGAACAGCTAAATGGGGAAAATAGAAGATCGAAAAGGTTGGAGAGAAACCTCTTCACAGCATCACTAAGAGTTGGATAAGACCGAGTGGATAATCATCATCATTCTCCATTAAATTCCCACATATGCTTAAGAGAGCATATCAAACGTTCCCTCACCTTAACCACAACCCTACCTCGAATCAATTATCACAGCCATAGCCCTAACCACAAAACCAACCTCGTCGTACTCCTAACCGCAGCTTTACAGCAACGTTCTTATGATTGCAGAGACATATCTGTGTCTACAGAAAACTGTTTTTACGCTCATCTGCGGGTAACGTACATGCAGAAACACATCCAAAGATAAAGACTGTTATAGCACAAACTTGTCACTACTGAAGCTGATATATTGGAACCAGCGGCCTATTCAGGCTTGGTGCTGCCCAAGGCACTCCAAATTCTGCTGCCCCTTCCACCAATATCAAATAAATATGAACATTTGCATAAACATGACATTAAGGCAAATAGGCGATGTGAAAAGAGGCAACCTTACGTGAGTCCAAAAGTTTTGAGCTCGCCATGGGTACCAGATGACCACCTCTACGCTGATGACACTCAGATCTACCTCTCTACCCCTGATCTCTCTCCCCCTGTCCTCTCAAAAGTCAGTGACTGTTTATCTGGCATCTCCTCCTGGATGGCCTCCCACCACCTAAAGATCAACATGTCAAAGACTGAACTCCTACTTATTCCTCCCTCCAATGCCTCCCCACCTCCTGACTTCTCTATCACGGTGGAGGGTATCACCATCTCCCCATCAAACCAAGTTCGCTGCCTTGGAGTTACACTTGACTCTGCTCTTTCCTTCATCCCCCACATCAAGTCTCTTTCCTCCTCCTGCCGATACCAACTGCGTAATATTTCCAGAATTCGGCCATTTCTTACCGCTGTCCCCACAAAACAACTCATACACGCCCTGGTAATCTCCCGACTCGACTACTGCAATAATCTCTTATCTGGCCTCCCTCTGTCCCACCTCTCCCCCCTACAATCCATCCTGAACGCCTCCGCCAGGCTAATTCACCTCACCCGCCGCTCTGTCTCTGCCGCTCCCCTCTGCGAGTCCCTTCACTGGCTCCCCATCCACTGCAGAATTAAGTTCAAAATCCTTATCCTTACCTACAAAACCCTCACTAACTCAGCTCCCCACTACCTGTCCTCACTAATCACCAAATACACCCCAGCCCGCTCCCTAAGGTCAAACAGTGACCTGCGCCTAGCTTCTCCCCGCATCACCTCTTCCCATGATAGACTGCAGGATTTCTCACGCGCAGCCCCCACTCTCTGGAACGCTCTCCCTCGTACTGTCAGACTTTCCCCTAACTTCTCTTCCTTCAAACGCTCCCTGAAAACATTCCTATTTAGGGAAGCCTACCACCCAACTCACTGACGCAACCATCAATCACTCTCACCTTACAGTCCTCTCCTCCTGTTTCCAACCCCAACCCTCCCAGATTGTGAGTTCCTACGGGAATAGGGCCCTCATCTCCTCCTGTACTGTTTGTCAAATGTTGTTCAATGTATTGTAACCCTGTCTATACTGTGATTATTGTACAGCGCTGCGGAATATGCTGGCGCTTTATAAATAAAGAATAATAATAATAAAATACATACAACAACTATAATAATTTCCAAACATTCTTTATTGAATCTTAAGTATTAAAATGTGTTTAAAAACACAGTTGTGAACACCTCATTCATGTGCTTAATTCATTCTTCAGAATTACCCCAATTAGGGGCCAAATTACATACTTGGGGCTAACGTTAGCGCTCACCTGCGTGAGCGTTAACGTTCGCCCAAGTATTTTCCGCATATTACAATCCAAACGCTAAAGGGTTAAGTAACCCATTTGCGTTTGGAATCTTGCGCTTCTCTGTCCGAGGTTACTGTACTTTGCGCTCCCTATACTTAATGTGGGGAGCGCAAAGTGTTAGGCTAATGTCAAACGAACACAGTCTGAGTGCACTCTGCGTGCGTGCTCGACGGACGTACTGACAGAAGATACTGTAGACACCACACAGTCCGTTTTTTATGACGGACGTAGAAAAAAAGAGAAATACAGTAAACAAAATGAATATGAAAAGGCATTTTTGCGTCAAGGTGCTAGACGTCGCAAATGTGCTGCGTCTGACGTCTCCTCATCACGCAGACAGAACGCTACGCGGACGTGGCGCACTCGGCGTGTCCGTGTTAGCGGTTTTACATTCTTGCCTAACTTGCGTCCGTTTGCCATGTGCGTTGTACGTGCGCAGTTTGGTGCGGACAAACTTAGTGTGTGGGTCTCTATTGCTCATGATTCTATGCTACGATGGACATTAAACTGTGCAGCAACACGGACGTGATCACTGCGTTCGTCTGACACGGGCCTTAATCAGCGTTAGGATTAAAAAGTCCTAACGCTGATTAACGTCCGGCCACAGTTAACAAAAGTTAATCAGAGTCAGAACTTGGTGCTAACGGATTCCACTTCTGAAGAATCTGTTAACACCAGCCAAAAAAATAATAAAAAGAGTTGTATAAATACTCCCCTCCTGTCCTGCAGCGAGGACTGCTGCTCTCTCCGCCTCCTCAGTCCGGCGGGAGCAGGGAAAGACTGGGGGGAAAAGTCCACCCAGTTTCCCCCTGCGTATCACTACGCTGACCGGCCGGATCTCGCAAGGTGAGATCCAGCAGGTCATGTGACTACCGGCGTCTGGCTCCATTGAGAGAACCTATGTTTACCTGTAAGAGATTCCAAACATAGGAGATTGTAAACGATAAGTCATTGTGGGGCAATTTTGGGAATATGGTTAGGAAGCTGCAATAAGCTGGGCTTGTTGTGATACCAAACCCATGAACGTATTCTTCTCAGGGAAATACCCTTCATCCAGCATTGCAGCCGGTACCAATACACCTAATTGGGGTAATTCTGAAGAATGAATTAAGCACATGAATGAGGTGTTCACAACTGTGTTTATAAACACATTTTAATAATTTTGCTACTAAGATTCAATAAAGAATGTTTTGAAATTATTATATTTGTATGTAGGTGGTCATCTGGCACCCATGGCAAGCTCAAAACTTTTGGACTCATGTAAGGTTGCCTTTTTTCATATCGCCTAATATACGGGTTTATCGCCCTAATTTGATGACGATTCACAAATCCCTAATTTTTGAGGGGTCTTGTACCCGGGGTTTCCATTGTGCAAGTAACTTCTATATTCACGATTAAGGCAAATATTCATGATCAGTTCAAAACTATAGGGGGTTATTCAGTAAGCAGTGAACTTGCCACCAATTGCACAGTACGCTGAATTTCACTGTACGGTGCAATTTCAAGGTAGTTTGTCTATTCACTAAACTGTCAATTCGCCCAATTACTGGTGAATTGACAGAAATATGGTATAGATCGCCTCAATTCATTTTAGGCAGCAGTGCAATTATTCCATAGAGAAGTAATGGTTAATCTATTCAAAGAAAGCCAACCTGCACCGAGGTGTCAGTGAAATGCCCTGATTTTCAGTGATTCAGTTAAACAGGTGAATCCCATAGGATTCAATGTAAAAAAAATATTATCCTTTTTTTATTCAACCGTTTTATTCTTTTCATTTTCAGCAAACCATCTATTTATTTTCTGGAACATTTTGTTGTATTTTTTTGTATCATTTTTTTAGTTGAAATTTTTGATTCCCAGTTTTTTTATTTTATTCTGTAACAGACCGGTTTATTATTTTTTATAGGACCTTTTTTCTTATTTCCACACATTTTCATGCATTTTTATCGGTTTAAACACCTTTTTAGAAGAATAGCAGACATCCCTTTCTTTCTTCTTCTGCTCTTTGGCAGCCTGATCGGCAGTGTTCGGCGATCTACGGGGGCTTCATGCTCGGCGCGCTTTGGGGACCGTGCAGTGAATAGCGAATTCACCGCAGGGTCAGTGAAATGGAATCGTTGAAGCGCACTGATGTGCAGCGAGTCACAAAACCCCAAAATTTCGCTGCTTTCTGAATAACCCATCAGGCCAATAAAAATTTAGTTGCGACATAAATTATATTTATGTCAAAAGCAAAGTATCTCATTTACACTACTAGTCTGTAACCCATCCCTGGTGCAAACTTAGCCAGGGCTGTTGTAAACCTAACAGCTCCATAGACTTTAATGGATCTGGTTAAGTTTAGACCAGGTTTGGATTAAAGCTTCAAGTGTTTTTTTAACAATATTTAGCTTTGTTATATACCCACACATCTCAAATATATTGCACCTCTAGAAGAGCAATATAATGCTACCCCTTTATCCTACTGTCCAATGGAAAAATACACCCGGAATGGGACATTTGTTGCAAAGATGGTGAGGCAGAACGGTACCCCTGTGACCTAAAAACTGCTTTCAATCCATTCCAGAGGGCCATCGTGTGTTCGCAGCACAAGTTTAGCACCATATGCATGCTGTAGACCCCTTGTTATAAGAAGATAATAATTATATCCCCAGCAACTGGGATCCCAGAGAAGAAATCCAGAGGGTAAGCAGGGCCCGAATACTTCGGGTCGAGATTTCACGGATCATACATGTGTCTGTTACAGAGACCTGACTGGTGCAGGGTATTAGTATGTCATATACACATACCTCATCTCTTGTCACGTGAGCTCCTCCCTATACTTTACCGCAGAGCGTGACAAAATGTCAAAGCTTCACCAAAGAATCCACAGGAGTGGCTCGGCTCCTTGATTCAGTTACTGACTTTCTTAGAGTGATGCAAGTGATGAATGAATTACTTAAGAATTTTATTTTACTCGCCCAGATAATTCCCAAAAGGGACTTTCAATGCCATGGGAAGAATAGGTGAAAAAGCCTTTGTGTTAACTCTTTGTGGAAGAGTTATTCAGACAAAACACTGATGAATTAACCATGAGACAATGACTAGATTCAGCACAGTAAAAGTGAAGCCCATTGGAATTGCTGCAAGATCCATTGCCACAACCCATGCCCTGTGCCCAGGCAGGAAATACGCTACATGGATAAAAGCATTGGTATACACCTCTTAATGACTGGATTCAGGTGTTTCAGTCAGACCCATTGCCACAGGTGATGACATTTCATCCCTGCTAGATAGTCTATGGTCATCTGTAAGTGGTATTATTTGAAAGTGGAATGTTTAGGACCAGCAGCAAGTTGGCCACGAAGCGGAGAACCACATAAAGTCACAGAGCGGGGTTACCAAGTGCTGAGGCACATGGTGCATAAAAGTCGTCATCGCTCTGCTGATTCCATAGCTGGAGAGTTCCAAGCTTTCACTGACCTTAATGTCCACACAAAACCTGTACGATGGTGAGAGCATGATGGAATGGTTTTCAATGCTTCACATCACCAAGTGAAATGCCAACCGTGGGATGGAGTGGTGTAAAACACGCCGTCTCTGGATTCTGGAGCAGTGGAAATGTATTCTGTGGGTTGAGGAATCAGAAGTCTCTGGCAGTCTGGTGGGCGAGTCTGGGTTTGGTGAATGGCAGGAGAACATTACCTGTCTGACTGCATTGTGTTAAGTGATAACTGATAAGTTTGGTGGAAGGATAATGGCATGGGGCTGGTTTTCAGGGCTTGCTCTACACCTCTTATTTACGGTGAAGGGAAATCTTGCAATGCTATGCTCCCAACTTTATAGGAATAGTTTGTAGAAGGCTATTTCCTATTCCAGTTTGACTTTGCCCCAGTGCTCAATGCAAGGTCTATAGAGACATGGTTGAATGAGTTATGTTTGGAAGAACTTGACTGACAGCACAGAGCCTTGACCTGAACCTCTTCAAACACGTTTGGGATGAACTGAAATGGGGATCGCAAGCCAGGCATTCTCTTCCAATATCAGTGCCTGACCTCACAAATGCTCTACTTAATCAATGGGCATAAATTCCCACAGAAACACTCTAAACGTTTCTGGAAAACCATTCCCAAAAGTGTGGAAGCTGTTCTAGCTACAATGGGGTGGACAAAGTCTATATTAATGGAGATGGACAATGTGTGTGTACAGGCATATATGTATATATTGACAATTGCTTGGTTTGAAGTTGAAGCGTCACCAGCAGCCGGGAAATTATAATTTCCCGGCTGCTGGTTACTACTCGGGTACCAGTGACGCAGGGAGCGTGCCGACGTCACTATCTGAGAGACCAATCGTGTTATCGATCCGCAATGGATTGGGCCTTGTATACGCAAAGTTCGCAAGTCCAGTTGCGATTCACAATTTGTGTTCTCTACACTTGCGCAGAAAAGACACAGGGACTTCCGGGATCGGGAATCCTTGAACTGAAGAGGAGAAGATGTGCAATGGGGGACAAAACGTGAGTACAATCAACAAAAAGAAGAAAAGTAAGTGATAAAATAATTGGACAGAAGGTGTCAGTAGCCTCTGCCCAATTATTTAAGGGCAAAAAAAGTGATTTTTCAGGCGAGTGTTCCTTTTAATTAGCTAAATATAATGAGGATATATGATCATACGTTTATTTGCATATTTCCTTTGCAACAATGGCAAACACGGGTGATTTCAGAATAACCCCTTACCTATATTCTCATTCCTGTTTAAATAAATTTATGATTATTTTAGGAAGCATACGTGTTTTCTAAACCATATATTAAAAATAGAGGTATCTTTTATTAAGTGCCAAATATATTCAAAATTCTGACACTTTGATTCTAAAAATTGCACTGTTGATTTGACAGTCATGAAGATTTCTATACGCATTAACCCCACGTTAGCTCAAAAATACAAAATTAAACAAAAACATTGCAAGTAATATGCCAATCACCTGTCAAGTGCACGCATGGGTTAAGTTTATCATTTGTTGTGCGTCAAGTGGTTTGTTGTCATGAAAAAGAGAAAATCGTATTGGCCAATGTAGAGCAGTGGGAGGAAGGAAGAATTAAGCCATCATCTTAACATTCTATACATGTCTTTATTCAGGTGACGACAGTATATTTAACACGGTGCATTACCATGGAAACAGATGAGCAAAAAAAAACATGCACGTTCCTTAGAGAATTATTCTTGCCTATGTATGGCTCCGGCTTTCAGTCCATAAGAACCACACGACTCTTACCTCATAAATCTGTGTAAACTAGAGTCTGGGTGTAACCTTTAAGGTGTTGTCAAACTATAACTCCCATTATGCTTTGCCTGCCTTTAAGTGTTATATATTTATTTCTTTAATGAAAGTTGTTTTTTTTATCAAATGGGTGTATCTTTCACTGGATTCATAAACCATTGCTGTACATGGTCACCGTAGTCATTACATCCCCGAAATGGCCCAATAGCTATAAAATAACCTCATACCCAGGGGACAAGTTGAGCAGGAACGCTTGGGAACTGAGTTCCACTACTATTTTCTCAGAGGGAACGGAGTTCCCTTTTGGTCCACACACAGAGAAGCTTTTATTAGGTGGCAATCATATGTTTATGCTTTAAATGACTAGAAATATATGACATTTATTACAATTATCATTAAGATTCTCAAAAAATATATCAAATTTGCATGTGGAGTATTGGCTTCAGTGCGACATGTCAATGGTTAATTGAAGCGCAGAGATATTGGAGAGTTCCTGCACTTATTATTTTAGGAGTAGACCCCTGCTCATTCCCTAATCCCACATCCTGCTCATACCCTAATCCCACATCCTACTCCAACGGTTACATGGGTGCTGATGATGTTTCTGGTAGCTCTGCAATTACTTAAATGCAGAGGAGTTATTTTACCGTTGCACGCACTGCAAGCTCCTTTCCAATGTCAGTGAAGTCCAGAGTATGGCATTATTGCTGTGCGACAGGTAGCTTTCACCCACGGCCAACCAACCGGTTCACAAAGGACCAAAGTGTCTCTTCAGTCAAGCGGTAAACAAAATGAGGGGATCTTGGTAAAGAGAAGGTGAAGTCTGAGCCTTACAAAAGCTAAATGTAAACAAACGTATGCTTACAGTAATGCAAGTATTTTCTCAGAAGTCGGTGTGTATTAACGTCTTTTTCATGCACTCCTCAAAGACAGAAAATAAATAACACAGTCATCATAGTGCAATATTATACAGCAAAAAGAGGGGTATATATCCAGTATAAGGTAATGTCAACTCACATTTGACAATTAATTTTTTTTAAATCTCCAGTTTCTATTTTGTGAATTTTTTCCATGATACTACAATTACCAATATTTGTGCAAAAGTTTTACTATGTGGCTGTGCTCTATCATGTATAGTATTTAACAGTTAATACGGTGGAAGAGGGAATTTTTAGCTAAAACAGCAGGGGGTTTATTGTGTTCTCCAGGCTACTCAAGATAAGAGATTCAGCTGAATGAGAGAAGACAGGGAGCTTAAAAGACTTCTAACCTACCCCAGGTGATGTCTTTTGAATACATCCCTCACAATACAAGGAGTCAGTGATCAACCCATAGACTCCATTCTGTGGCCATTGCCACACAGTGAGGAGAAAATGATGGAAAGATACTGTGGGGGAGGGGCAGTTTACAAGACAAAAGATCACACAATGGATGCGCCCAGTGACTCATATAGAGTAAAAGATTTTCTTAACTAAACATACAAGAGAAAAACGAAACACATGTACAATATCTTATAGATTGTGAGTTCCCACTGGAATAGGGCCCTCGTTTCCTCCTGTACTGGTTTGTCAAAATGTTGTTCAATGTATCGTAACCCTGTCTATACTGTGCCTATTGTACAGCGCTGTGGAATATGCTGGCGCTTTATAAATAAAGATTAATAATAATAATAGTAATAATATCGGCAACATAAAATAAACTCAATTAGGACATTAAATTTTTTTGGTGCTATTGTCCCTTTAAATAGTGACCTGAGTGTGTGTCCACCTCGCCTCCTTTCCCCTCTTGGTATCACTAGGTACAATGACAGAGTTTGAAAGATCTTCCCTGAACCCTGTGTCTCTGAATTCCTGTAAGGGATCAAAATCAAAAGGCGGCACTGGTGTTATTTACGGAGTGCTGCACAATTACTCTCAATGCTTCTGTACGGAGAGGCGATAGATTGTCTCTTACATTGTAAGCTCTCGAGCAGGCTCCTCTCTCCTGCTGTTCTGTGTGTGTAACCTGTAAATCTATTTGTTATTCTGTCTCTCCCATTGTGCAGCACTACAGTACATGTTGGCACTTTACTTGTTACTGTGTTTTGTTGCAGAGAGTGGCCCTTTAATGCATCTCAGGTCTGATTCCGAGTCGCTAATAGCAGGCCTTGTTTTCAGACTCCACCACTGGTTAGAGTATCCCATTATGGGTGTTTAGGGTTAATAGGGACCGTAGAGTCCCAGTGTTAGAGGGAATGCAGTGCTAGGCAGTTTCCACTTTCAAGGTCTTGTGGGTTTTAACTAACCATGTCAGGGTAGATTATTGACATTCGATGTTTTTTTTAATAAGCGTTATTTGTGTTTTTTATCGTCGACCTGATTATGTAGAATCATGCTGTACAGTATGTGCACACACAAACAAATCATGTGATGTATCGTAGCCAATAAATTAATTAGTAATTATTAGTATACTGCACAAATCTAGGCCTACTTGACTTTGTGCCTGTAACTTCACGGCTGAGAGGAAGTGTCGATAAATTGTTCATTTGTATACAGATAAAAGTTCATATTATTCTGTTTATGTGGCTTTATGACTGCTTGGTATTCATAGAACGAGAACTGAGAAGCACATCCTTGGGCACTTGCGCAGTCTAAGGGTTGCCATAGAAACAAACCGAGTCACAGCCAGTGAAGAACAAATGAAAAAGCGAGTCAATTTGCGTATCTGACAAATACTATTTGTATGGATTTTATACAACACCAGGAGGATTGTTTGACTTTTTACCTTTTCACAAGCTTTTAGAAACAGTATTATTCATGATGCGACACAAACAACAAACGACAATCAACAAACACGTAAACCAAAATAATAAATAAAATGATATCCATATGAGGCATGTATTGAAATTATATATACAATATGAGGCCAACAAACAAGTCGTGTAAACCAAGCTAACAAACCGCGTGCAATGAAATGATATGGGTTATTCACTGAGCGCCAGTATTGCAGTGTCAACAAACACTGGCATTTTAAAAGCCGCAAAAGGAGAAGCTGTCCCTCTCTGGGTTTTAGTTTTGTGAAATGCCGGCATTTGCTGCAATAACTGCAATTTTTGCATTGCAACAAGGGCAAAAACTCACCGCAAAACCCGGCGACGGCTCCCCGAAACCCGCAAAAAATATCTGGATTAACCCCGCCGAACATGCCGGAAAAACCCGAGCAGGAGCCGATCACATGCAGCGCAGCCGGCGGAAAAACCTGACACCGCAGACGAATGGAGTGAGTTAATGAATAACCCCTAATATTTACACATGGTAATTCTGCAAAGTTATTTTACATTAAAAAGCTTTTTTTCTAAAATGTGATCCTGTGTAGCTGAGCACGGGTGGACCAGATATAAATGTAACTTTGTATTTCTGTAACAATTCAATGTTCTTGAACCCAGGACATACTTGAAAACAAGAGAAATGTCAATGTATCCTTCCTGGTAAAGTCCTTTATAAATAAATAAATAAATATAAAGAATCGCAGCCGCTGATCCACTACATATTCAATGGCTTCATTCACAGACTTATCCTAGTCAATCTTAAAGATTTGACAGGGTTAGATGACCACACTAGAGAAAAACTACGACCTGCAATACCTTACCCAACAGATGTATATTAACAGCCTATTATATTGTTGGTTGTAATGTAGGCAGGGTCTATTTTTGCATAGACCAACTAGGCAGGGGCACAGGGCAGAATTTGTTTTCATTAATGTTCTTTTTACTAGAGCAGTGATTCCCAACCCTGGTCCTCAGGTACATCTCTCAGGCTAGGTTTGCCATGTACGTTTCAACTGAAAGGTGATGCAATACCTTTGGCCTCAACACCAGGCACGTCGTTTAAGAGAATACCTGCTATTAACCCCTTCACTACCAATATCGAGATATCTCAATATGGTGATCTGCAGCCCAAAAGCAAATGAAATTCGTGTGATGCAAACAAATTTTGTTTGCTTTTGAGCTGCAGAAGGTGCCCCCTAAAGTTTTAGCCCTGCGGGCATAATGCCCAAAGAGCTAAAACTGCGTAAAATCATCTGATGATGCCGTTACATCGGGCTTTCAGCAGCCGATGCAGCCAGGGAAAAAGAAGAAGATAGACCAGCAGCTCAAATTGCTGTAACTCAATTTGACAGTAGATGGCACCATCTAATGGTCAAAATAGTTTTTTTACAGTAAGAAATACAATGAGTATAAGCTCATATATTTCTTAATGTATAATTAATTTTAAATGACTTTTTTCAAAAAACCACTGGTTTCTGACAATGTTTTTTTGGAAAATCACTTGGTAGTGAAGGGGTTAATTACCAAATTGAATCAATCGGAGGTGTAGAGTGTTTATAATGTACCACACTGGTCCTCGAATACTCCAAACAGGCCAGGTTTGCCAGACACCTGAAGCACAGCTGTGATATGATTTGCTGCTCAGTGATTGCAGGATTAATTTCCCCAAGGTAATCCTTAAAACCTGACCTGTTAGGGGTAGTTCAGGACCAGAGTTGGGAAACACTGTATGAGAGGTTCACTATATTTGTGTTGTGTAATTATATAAACAAGCTGCAAGGCAGTAAAATGCCCAGCAATGAGGATGGATAATGGATGTTAGAAAATGCAAATTAATTTATTATTAATTATTATTATTATTATTGTAATCATTTATATAGCGCCAACAGTTTCCGCAGCGCTTTAAATAAATTCAAATGTGTAAATAATATTTAGCATTTGTGCTAAATTTAATTTTTACTGCTATATCTAGCTCTGGTAGGTCATAATATTTGTCTTAATTCTATGTTTATATTTATTTGATATTGACTGGGGTTGTGGGGGCAATAGCACAGGGCAGCACCAAGATTAAGGCCCCGTTCACACATGGGCGTTTTACAGCGCGTTCCTACGTGCTGTAAAACGCCCAAACACGGAAATCCCATGATTTTCTATGGAGCCCGTTCACACCAGCGCGTTTTACAGCGCATAGGAACGGGCTGTAAAATGCCCTACGCCCCAAGAAGTACAGGAGCTTCTTTGGGGCGTATTACAGAGCGTTTGCGGCCATAGACATGGACGCGAATGCGCTGTTATCGGCGTTTGCGTGTTTTCGTTATCGAAAACGAGCGTATGAACGATGAGGTTCAAACGCCAGAAAAATATGAAATACGCTCAGGTGTGAACCCAGCATTAACACCCCTTTAGTGTATTGTTTTGCTTTCCAGTTCATTGCAGCTGAGTTTGTAGATGAGAGAAGAACCAATTTGAGATTCTCGTTGAATATCTGTGATTGTTTTAACTCGTTCAATCTCTCCTACAGCAAGATTACCTCTGAGAAGATCAGTGATTAATTATGCAGATTGAATTTATAAGAGACGCACTGTCTGGGTTGTTCTTGTACTTAATATTCATAGGGTAGTGCGCTTGATTCCATGGCAGACTAGGGCTCCGGTGACAATGTCACTTTAGATTTGGTTCCGAGCTATGTAGTTTAGACAATGCCATGACCATATCTCTATTTCCCATACAGATACATTGGTTGTTGAGGGCCCATATTAAAATGCTAACGTAGTTAAACGCGGTTATGAGAGGGGGAATGTCCTAGGTGATTAAATATTTCTTTATTTAGCTTCCGATTAGACAAAAAAACTGTATGTTTTCTATAAATGCTCCCATTAACTTAATTAAATATTTTATTATGCCAAAAGCCTGGAGTGGTTGTAGCAACGTGGCGACTATTATTTATATAACAGTCCACAATGATGATCATCAAATGCTGCAAAATTCTGTTTGCAGAAATAACTTGCGTCTATTTGCAGAAATAGCACTCATCAAAAAAATGGAGCAGGAACTGTTGCCTAAGGCTGGCGTCAGACGAACGCAGTGATCACGTCCGTGTTGGCGCACAGTTTAACGTCCCTCGTAGCATAGAATCATGAGCAAGAGACCCACACACTAAGTGCGTCCGCACTGAGCTGCGCACGCACAACGCACGTGGCACTGGACGCAAGTTAGGCAAGAACGTAAAACTGCTAGACGTGCAGAGTGCGCCACGTCCGTGTAGCGTTCTGTGTGAGTGATGAGATGTCAGACGCAGCGCATTTGAGACGTCCATCACCTTGACGCACAAAATGGCTTTTCATCTCCTTTTCAAATTTGTATTATTTTTCATATTAATTTTATTTCCCATAATTCCCTTTTTTTTCTACGTCCGTCAGCAAAAACAGACCATGTGGTGTCTACAGTATCTTCCGTCAGTACGTCCGTCCGTTGTGCCCGCATGCAGAGTGCGCTCTGACGGCGTTTGTCTGACATTAGCCTAAAAATGCAGCGGGCATCACAGAATTGTAGTTGTGCTTGCTTAGACAAACCGAGCAAAATCTGTGGGATAGGATTAGTGGTTAAGGATAAGGTTAAGATTTAGGGTAGTTTCTATTAAAATTAGTATTTCCAAGCAAGTGTGGATGAGATCACACGGTACATAATCACGCTTTGGTAATCTAAAATGTATGCCATCACAACGCTGGGAGTAGAGGCAGTGTGTACTTACGGACAGACAATGGCAGAACGGACTAGTCACTATGGGGATAATTATTGATTTGTAACATCATGGTAGCCTTGGCCTTCCATTGGCATCTTAAAAATGCTTTGGTAGGATACAGTTTGCTGTTTTTGTTGCTTTTTTCTTAATCTGATATACACTATATTGCGAAAAGTATTCGCTCACCCATCCAAATAATCAGAATCCGGTGTTCCAATCACTTCTATGGCCACAGGTATATAAAATTAAGCATTTAGGCATGCAGACTGTTTTTACAAACATTTGTGAAAGAATGGGTCGCTCTCAGGAGCTCAGGGAATTCCAGTGTGGAACTGTGATAGGATGCCACCTCTGCAACAAATCCAGTTGTGAAATTTCCTCGCTCCTAAATATTCCACAGTCAACTGTCAGCTGTATTATAAGAACGTGGAAGTGTTTGGGAACGACAGCAACTCAGCCACGAAGTGGTAGTCCACGTAAACTGACGGAGTGGGGTCAGCGGATGCTGAGGCGCATAGTGCCAAGAGGTCGCCAACTTTCTGCAGAGTCAATTGCTACAGACCTCCAAACTTCATGTGGCCTTCAGATTAGCTCAAGAACAGTGCGCAGAGAGCTTCATGGAATGGGTTTCCATGGACGAGCAGCTGCCTCCAAGCCATACATCGCCAAGTGCAATGCAAAGCGTCGGATGCAGTGGTGTAAAGCACGCAGCCACTGGACTCTAGAGCAGTGGAGACGCGTTCTCTGGAGTGACGAATCGTGCTTCTCCATTTGGCAATCAGATGGACAAATCTGGGTTTGGCGGTTGCCAGGAGAACGGTACTTGTCTGACTGTATTGTGCAAGTGTAAAGTTTGGTGGAGGGGGATTATGGTGTGGGGTTGTTTTTCAGGAGCTGGGCTTGGCCCCTTAGTTCCAGTGAAAGGAACTCTGAATGCTTCAGCATGCCAAGACATTTTGCACAATTCCATGCTCCCAACTTTGTGGGAACAGTTTGGAGCTGGCCCCTTCCTTTACATGACTGTAAACCAGTGCACAAAGCAAGGTCCATAAAGACATGGATGACATAGTCTGGTGTGGGTGAACTTGACTGGGCTGCACAGAGTCCTGACCTCAACCCGATAGAACACCTTTGGGATGAAATTAGTGCGGAGACTGAGAGCCAGGCCTTCTCGTCCAACATCAGTGTGTGACCTCACAAATGCACTTCTGGAAGAATGGTCAAAAATTCCCATAAACACACTCCTAAACCTTGTGGACAGCCTTCCCAGAAGAGTTGAAGCTGTTATAGCTGCAAAGGGTGGACAGACGTCATATTGAACCCTAAGGATTAGGAATGGGATGTCACTTAAATTCATATGCGAGCCAAGGCAGGTGAGCCAATACTTTTGGCAACATAGTGTATTTTGTAAGAATTAAATGTGAAAGGGGCAAATTATATAAGATGTAACATATATCAGGGCTCAAATTTCCACTCGCCTACTCACATTTGGTGAGTAGAATTTAAGGTAGGGCAAGTGGAAATGCACACGCAGGCAGCAAAATAAATTATTTTGTGCTGCGTTTTCTGGCAGTGCCACCGTGCAGCCCCCTCTTCCCCAGGCTGCACGGTGGCAGGGATCAGCTGCCTAGCCTGACCAAGCTTGTCTCTGTCACTGGCAGGGGGTGGAGAGGAGCTTCCCTGCCTCCTCACTCTGCTCACACTGGGGTCTGATGACTGGGTATACATGTATCTGGGGTCTGATGTCTGGGTATTAATGTTATTTTTGTAACTTTATTCTAAATAAAACCTTTAACAGTGTAATTTCATAAGATAATTTAAGTGGGTGTGTTTAGGGGCAGAGTTAAGGGCTGGGTATGAGTTAGGTGGAGCAACTGGTGGCGAGCTACTCTTATGGCCTGGTTAGTAGCTTGGGACTTGAAATTTTGAGTCCTGACATATATGTCTCCTCTAATGTGATTACTATTTAAATGCGCTAAAAAAAACAAATATCAAGGACTATGGACAATTGTTTCTGCTGTTAAATTCTGTACTTTACTGCACTTTAATGATCTACCCCAATAAATAAAGAATATTAACTTCAGACAAACTGGAGGTAAATGGTTCATGGAGTAAATGTCAGTGAAAACAAAATTGTTTTGTAATCGCACAGAAATAATTTCCCCATCCTACCCAGACATGTTTGTCAAACACCCAGGTAATTACAGGACATGCCTGAATACAAGGTGTGCCCTTCTCTCGGTGACATTTAATCATTTAATGTAATCATTACTGCTAATTCTTCTTGTTCGTCTTCCTTGTATTTATTTTAACTTGATAGAGGATTATTGATTTTTTTTGTTTTAAACAATTACAAAATTTAGCATTACTGTGTTTTTAAATTCACCTGCGAAATGAATAATATAGCGAAGCAAAATGACATCATGGTAGTCTCAAATGTTTAGATTTGTCAGACAAATGAGTCTTGCAATGATATCCATTTGACATATTAAGGTCAATAAGAGCATATTAAATTTTGCCAAGGTTGCAAGTATCAGTGCTTCTAATCATGCTCCTCCAGCCAGGAATGGATTGGGGAAGATGTTTGACCTGGATGTGAGCTGGGACTATGGGGGAGTTAAAGGGTGTGCACTGGGAAGTTTCAGGGGCCCTGGGCTCTATGTTTATAGTGGTCTATCGGCAGGAATAAAGGTAGGGTAACATCTGGATTTTCCCAGCACTGCTCCAGTTATGGAGGTGTTTGATCTTTGACAGGCACTGGGCCTACAAATATTTGGTTTGCCAGCTGTTCTGCAGCCCACCAGACAAAACATCTGCCTGGCGTGCCCAACGGGCAGTCCGCTTTTGCCTCTAAATTTTACAGGACTGTATTCTGGTAAGCTAGACATATCCAAACCAGCTTATGGTTGGACCTACATTGGCCTATACAGTAATGGCAACAAGCTTGGAACTCATGTCACTGAGAAAATGCCTTGCAACGTCATAGGCAAAGGTCATGAGCCAGTTTTCTAAGGAACCTCCAAGGTGGTTCTCTGTAGGACTAGGCTGTTGTCATACAAGACACTGGACTGGAACAGAACTGCCTTTCTTCTCATTCTAGCCCACCATATGGAGCTGGACCTTCCAAATCTGCCCCCTATCCATTTATAACTCAACTGCATAAACAATCTTTTCTCATATGGCCCCTTTCTTTAATCCACGGTCAAGCCCCATGCCCGAATGAATTCAATTATATATATGTTTTAAAATAATTGAGTTGTTATTATGTCTGTGGGAGAGAAAAACAACGAAAGCAAGAATAATACAACACCAGGTAACAGACATTGAATACCCTCACTGAGTATTGTTAAATTATTGGCTTTTCTTCAGAAAAAGTTCTTTAAAATAGGTGTGTCATTGTGACTCACATACTTGCCATTCTATTGGGTATACCACCCCAGAATGCATTGCACAGAGTGCAAGTGAAGGGATTTCATGTGATCATAAAAAGTGGAGTTTATTTAAGGGAGTACAAGCTGTCGGATAGTGTGCATGAGCTTCATCTGTGATGTCCCTAGAAGTGGGATAACTGCATGTGGTCATTAGAGGCAAGTGATTCAACTGCTATAATTTGGGTACAGGGACCCCCTGGGGTCCCTGGAGTTTCTAATGTGTCCCTGGTGGCCATGTGGCAGAGCAATGCACTCTACTCCACTGTCAGCACATCACAGCTGCCTGCAGGGGCTGAACTGCTGCTCCCACTGGACCACCAGCGATACAAAACATGAGCCTTTTGCTCCCCCAGTAGACCACCAGGGATTTATCTCCCTTCCTGCAAAAAAGGTAAGCAGGAGAGGAGTACTTGTATACATGTATATCTTTTTAAATAATATTAATTATTCTCTGTTTTTTTTGGTGGGGGGTTGGAGATTGCTGTCTCACCAGCCATTGATTTCTCCGCATGACACTGGATGACAGAGAACTGCCCTAACACAGAAGTCCCAAATCAGTAAAACAGGACTGTCCCACTGTGTCCCAGACAATTTAGAAGTACATTAAAGTCCAATAAAACCTTAAATATGATCAAAAATTTAATTCTACAAGCACAAGTTTAAGATTATTATTTCCGTGATAATTAAATGGATTTCCAAAATGGCCGACAGTGACACCTTTATGATAATAAGGAAAACCAATATCCTCCATTGGTTTGGTGTGTACGGACGTACTATTACAATATCACCTCAAGTTTATATAAATAGTTCTTCTGATATCTGATTGATATAGATATTAACTACAGTCTGCAACAAGACGTAGAATAGCATGACCTGGTAAGGTATTGATTTATTTGAAATGTATGCTTATGGGTCATTGCAGTCCTTGCCATGAAGGAATGCCTTCATTTAGCAAAATGGTCTAAATGCATTAATGTCATCCATCTCTATATTCTAAGCAAGAAAAAAAATTTGAAGATAGTACGATTAGTTTCACCACAAAAATCTATTTTCCCCGATTCATTTACCTCAGTCACTCAGGCTAGGGTCAGACGAACGCAGTGCAAACGCGCATGCAGCCGCACTTTATTACGGCCGTAGTAGCAGCAAATGACGGGCAATATACGAAGTACGGCCGCACTTTTGTGCGGCCACGCAACGCAAGTGGCAAACAAACGCATTTTTTTGAGAACGTCAAACCGCTAGTACGGACGTACAGAGTGCACTGCGTCCGTTAGCGGCGTGTGTGTGTGATTAGGAGACGTCAGACGCTGCTAATGTCCAGCCAACCTAACGTCCAGACGCAAAAAGGGTTTTATTGATGATCTGTACAAAATCACGGACGAAAATGCGCATCGTATGACCGCTATCACGTATTCCGTGAAAAAATATGGCCATTCGTTCGAACACACTTTTTCACGGACAACGCGAAAAATGCGTTCGTCTGACCCTAGCCTTAAACCCTACTTACTTTAATTCTTTCTTTTTAGTATCGCTTTCCTGTTCGGTCCTTCATTAATTTTGTTTTTCATTACATTATGTATGGGCCTAGTCTTGAAAGATATACTTATACAACCTTTTCAAATGTTTCATACACATAAGGTTTTCACTCACTTTTATATTTGCTTTGGTATAGTCCTATGCTATTAAAATTGTGATTATTTTATAATCAATGCATCTGTGGTGGATTGGAAAAGAGGAGGCAGACAAAAAAGATGTCCCTTGATACTTATATATATTTGAAAAGAGGAGACAGACAAAAAAGATGTCCCTTTATACTTATACATATTTATTTTGCAATGCTGAAATCAGTAATACATTTTACTAATTTCAAAGGAGTTACTGAGAATCAGTTGTGGTCCTTTGTGCCTTCCGTAGAGAGGGGGGGTGGTGCTGTGGGAAGGAAGCGCTGGGCTGCTCTGGCCTCAGTAAGTTAAAGATGGCATCAACAGCTTGTAACAAATTCTGTGTCTCTTATTTTCTACAGTAATTTCAATTTTACCTGCACATTCTGGCCTCCCTGGTCTGAGGTAGGTAACGCGTGTCAAAATTTTATTCATAATTATGGGCCAGGCATGAGGATGAAAAATATTTTGTTTATTAAAACCTTTTTGATAAAAGCTTGATCTGAAAGGACTGAAACATTGACATTGTATAAATAGGGATTTGAAAGTATTTTGCACAGGACCCTGCAGTGCGGCCTTCTTGTGGATTATGAACAGAGGCAGGAGTTAGCACCTGTGCATGAGCGGTTACGGAACCATCAAAAGTGGGACTACTCCTGGTACATTTCTAAATATGTATTGTGTGCATACATATATTGGAGATATATATATACAGTATTCACATATTTACATTATACATCCATCATTTATCAGCCTGTTTGTCTATTTATCCATTTTTTAATCAGTCTACCCATGCATGTGTCTATAACATTGGAAAGACTCCCCATGATAATGATGGATGAAAAGACTGTATGTGACTACATTAGTTTTATTACACAAATCCACCCTGTGTGTGTAGATCAAGTGGCTGCTACCGAAAGAGTAGAGCTCCATCTGCTGCATAACAAGCAGCATTGGCGATAAATAGCAACAAGCCTTTTAGACCAGGGCTCAAAATTTCAGGTCCTGCGCTACTGTAAGCCAGGCCTTATAAATTACTTGCCATCAGTTAACCTACCTAACCCAGTCCCATACTGCCTTTTTACCTTACAATGACAGAGCGG
The DNA here is from genome assembly GCA_009667805.1 of Leptobrachium leishanense. NCBI lineage: Eukaryota > Metazoa > Chordata > Amphibia > Anura > Megophryidae > Leptobrachium > Leptobrachium leishanense. The sequence continues at coordinate 66,415,424 of CM019069.1, read as the reverse complement.
TGACCCTATGTTAAGGATATATGGAACTGAAGGGGTGTTTGTTTCAGTAAATCCTGTCATCCGCTGAATCCATTCAGTGGATGACGGGTATTATACGGAGGGAGTCTGTATTAGAGACCCCCTCTGATTCAGATTAACCCGTCACCATCCAGAACGGATGGTGAGGGTTTAATTATTACAGATAGCCCTGCTTGCCTCAGCCCTGGACTTACGGCAGCGCAAGGATTCCTGCAGCTGCTTGCTTGTGGCGAGGTACAGTGGTGTAGAATGAGACCATTCTACACCCGTAAGCCCTTGCGCTCCCGTGTCATATGGGCTAGCGACGTCAATTACATTATTTTCTATGGCAGAAAATAAAGTAGCCGGCGTTTGAAATTTATGCCCGTAACTGCTCTGGTGTTTTTTCTTCCACCTTCTGCGCCCTCAGATGGCACCTGCGCGTCATCACAAGGGGCCCACCTTTCATGCCGCTAGAAGGGGTCCGCAAGCCGAAACAATCAGCTCCATGGTCCGCCACTGCTGACTACGCGAGCCGTGCGATGAGGAACACTGAGCTAGATGGAGGTCCACAGACCTCCATCCAGGTTAGTTAGTGCTAGGGCTGTGCATCTTCACTGGTCTCACAGTTCGATTACAATTATCTTCTCAACAATTCGCATCTCGATTACTGCCCAATGTGTCGATAGATTCACACACTCGCTGATACAGACACACACACAGATCCGAACATATGCACTCACAACATACGCTCAGATTCACTCACAAACACTCACTGATTATTAATAGTCCCCCCTTCCGTGCCCCTTCTTTCCCTTTTCCCATTGCATTCCTCTAGTCTCGACTCCTTTCATCCTCTTTCTCCCTTCTCATGTCCATTTTCTCCCCTTCCCTTCCTTCCATGTAAATTCTCTCCCAAGTCCATTTCACTCTACCTATTTTTTTTGAATTCAAAATTTTTATTTTGAAAAGACAGCAGAATAAAACATCCAGTGTAACAGAAAACAGAGGCCTCGTAGGGCCAACAAGAAGAGAAAGCTGGTGTGCACAGTAGTAATGTAAAACACTGAGTTGAGAAGTGGGGACCGGGGAATAAAAAAAAAAAAAAAAAAAAAAAAGAGAAGGAGAAAAAGAAAAAAAAAGGGAGGGTGGGGAAGGTAGGGAGGGGGATATGGCAAAGGCCATCTACGTGACTCTCCTGGCTCACTCCAGAGTGTCCAAGGACAAGGAGGCCATGGAGGACAAATGTCACGCGGCCAAGGGCTTGAGGGCCAATTATGGCAGACCTATCCAGAAAAGTCGCCACAGTGGCTCACCTCAAGGGAGTCCCGATCTGCCAAATAAAAAATAAAAATTTGAAAATAAAAAAAAATAAAAAAAAAAATAAATAAAAAATAAAAAAAAAAAAAGGGGGGGGGGAATGAGGTCCAACATCCACTAAGACGTCATGAATACTCTGCACACTGTAAGAGTCAGCAAAGGACAAAAACAATGTCTCTTAATTCTCAGCCAGTCATCGGGGGTGGGGGGTGGGGGATCAGTGTGAAAAATAATAAACATCCCCTAAAAAGGGGGGGGGGGGTCTCAGGCAGCATATAATAGAAATCAAGAGGGGGGAGGGGGGGTAGAAAATAAAATAGAGACGAAAAAGTCAGCATAAAAAATAAAATGTCAGCATATAATCATCTTAAATCCGAGAGAAAAAACAAAAAGTCAGCTGTATACGTAGAAGAAATGTTGTCATCTTAGGGGAACTCAGCATTGCAACGCAGGCCGGGAACAGGAGCATATAACAGCATCAAAAAAGTCAATCATGTAGGAAACGGAAAAAGGGGGTCGTCAACAAAATGGTGTGTCACAAAAAACAGCAGAAACCCCTCATCCGGCATCCCTAAATGGCAGCAGTCTCAATGCAGGCAGGGCATCACAGGGCAGGCCAGGCCAGACCACGAACCCAGGTCTGGTGGGAAAGAGCGCAACCCACAGGGTACGTAGGCCCCCTCTTGTACCGAGACACCTCCCAGCTTCCGCAATCATGAAAGGGGTCGGTTTGGGGGATCCAGACGGTGAGATCCATGCAAACCCCGGTAGGGGCAACCTGGCAGCCATCAGGTACCGGCCAGTACCAGCAAGCGCCCCCCGCGCACCCGTCAGCGTCGCCCGGGCAGACGATTCTCTGCGGGAATGCACCCCCGGAGCACACAGCAACAACAGCTCCCCACTACATGTGACTGCCGGTGACTTCAAAACATCCAGATCTCTGTCTCCGCTCCGCAGCACTCCACGAGGTCTATCGGCGTCCACCGTTGAGACATCCGGGTCCAGAGCCACAGCAGCCGTCGCATCACACGCTCGTGGGGCACTCCGTACACGGCAGCCGCCGAGTGCAGCCATCAGTCGGCGCCATACTCCTTTAGTGAGCGGACCATCCTCCTCTGCCGCCAGTATGTCCAGGCAGACGTCCAGGCCAGAGATCATGGCACCCTCCGCTCCAGCGGGGGGAGGGAAACCGTCCCTCTGCTCTCCTGAGTCCCCACCGTCCAGTCTCGCCACCTCACCTGCGACAACGGCTGGGAGACGTGGGCCCTCCGTCCCCCCAGTCCTCAGAATCCCATCCGGGGTTGAAGCGTCCAGGGCAGCATGGCGAGGAGGTAACAGGCGCTGAGTGGTAGGCCGCAAAATGGCCGCCGGCATCATGGCCCCGCAGTATAAGCTTCCAAGCTAGTCTATGATCCGGAGGGGGGACAAAGTGGGCTCCGGATATGATTATCCCAATGACCGACCACTAAGGGACCTCAGGTTTGCAAAAATCAATGCGGGAAGTCAGCTAGGGTCCCCAAGGAGAAAGGTACACGCGGAGCTCCACCATAACGCGTCCTCTCTCCCTCGCAGTCAGCCACGCCCCCCACTCTACCTATTTCAAGTCCATCTCCCTCCATCCTTTTCATATCCAGTCCACCCCCTTTACAATGTTCACCCCCCCCCCTCCTTGTCATATAACGTCACTTCCTCCCAGTGCCAATGCGGCGCGGAGTAATGTCACAGGTTGGGGGGAAGCGGGTTTCTGCGGCTGTGCCTCCGAAAATGGCGGAAGTCGTAGGTCCAGCCATTGAATCGATGCAGAGAGGCAGCATCGATTCAGCATTGCGGATGGCAGCATCGCGCTGCTGATTTGTATTTGACAGCCCTGGTTAGTGCTAGTGTCGGCATGGAGCAGACACAGCTGAAATTTAAAAAAAAATAATAATAATCACGGTCTTCCGAAATAAAAAATGGCCACTGAAATGGTACACATTTTCTTTTTCCAGCATCACATCGATTTTTGACTTGAAAGTATGTCTATTTGGAAAATCTGATGTTTAAAAACAAAATTTCAGGTGATTCACTCTATTTCCCTGCCTTAGAATCCATTTATAAACCCTTTCAGCACTTGTTATTTTTTTCAAAACTAGGCATACTGTTAAACCCAAACTGAATGACTAAAGATGATATTCCCATTAAAAAGTATGGCTGCAAGTATCGATATTTGAGCCGAATTTTTTGAATTGAAATGCCGTTAAGCCTGATTTCTTAATTTTTTATAATAAATTTTTATTGACGTTTTCAGCATGGTAAAACAGTATGTAGGAAGGGAAGGGGATCGGGGCATTTCAGCAAGTCACACAGGAAGCATAGAAAGAGAACATCGGGCACCCGTTAAGCCTGATTTTGAGTCCCCTAACCGAAAAATGGCTCGCATTACGGACAAAAAAAGGTGTTAATTTTGGCCATTAAGTCCTGTGACATTTGTCCAATTTATATTTGTCATTTTGACTTTGCAATGAATCATTTAAAATATATTATTTCCCTGATATGGATCTTCCCATCAGTAGGTGATAGGAATGTAGAATTGTAAAATAAAGCGTAATGTACAGTGCTATTAAACCATACTACAGCAAAAAAAACTCAGCCTGGATGAGAAAAAGAAATGGGTTGTATAAGATCCTAATCCTATTTTACTACAGGCTGAAAGAAAATAAATACAATGAAAGAAAATAAATGGACTTTGTAAAAGCTCTTGATCCCAATCTATTTAGAAGCTTAAAAAAAGGCTCTTAATCACATTGCAACATAGCTAAGGTGTTAAAAGGGATATTCTAGTAGAGTTCAATTGTACCCTAAATATTTATCTACTATCAACTGCGTCACAATTCTCTTTAAATCTTTGAAATGTCTGGTCAAATAATACATTTTGTCACTTTTTCTGAAAAATTGACACCTGATCTTCCGGTCCCTCCCCTGGGCAACCTTGGCACTCCAGATGGTTTGGAACTACATTTCTGTTGAAGTTCAGCCAATCTAATGAGTGGTCGAGCATCATGGTAGATATAGTTCCAAAACAGTTCGAGGGCCAAGGTTGCTGTCCCCAGTTTAAGGCGTAGTTTAAAAACCACTAGAAAGACCATATACATACTGATACCTTTGTGTTGACAATCTGTGAAAAGTATAGATACATATATTATTAATGTCACAATTGATTATTTTATTCTGCTGAAAATATATAAATGCTAACCGGGACAACAGCCAGCGAACAAGAGCAAAATATAAGCATATTTATATTACAGGAGTGGTGGGGTCGCGCCTATTCCCCGATGGGGCGGCTGCAACCACCAAATGTATCCATCCAGCAACATGTATAAAACATAACATGGAGAAAAATGGCATCTGCGCTTATTCCCATTATACCGTGTGAAACAAAACGCAATTAGAGGCTTTGGTTTCTGTTAATGGCCATTAAAAGAGTAAGCTCACCCGCCAATGTCACGGCACCTCTAGTGAGGGTGAGTCCTATCCAAAATGAAGCCACCGGCTGCTGTGTAGCGAACGGTCACTGCCCACGCTGCTTTTCAGTCATGAGGCAAACTGGTGGGTCATATTTATGCCCTCCCAGAAAAAATCCACCTTGGGATCAAAAAACAAAGACATGGAGTGGGTGCCCAGACGTGGACCCCTTGCTTGATGTGCTTAGAGGGGTGTCAGCTATACTTTCCTGACAGGCCTAACAAGGTTGAAACGATCATTGGGGGTTGCTGCACCTCTGGTGCAGGGATGACGTCCTTGGCAGTCAGTACTGGTCACCCTCATTGGGTGAGAGCAGACTGATTTGCATATGGAGCATTCATCCCTGTAATGGCACAAACAAGCTAAAACCTTGTGAGACCTGAGCGGCCCCACCATAAAGCAGGCTACTAGTGCTGTCGCACATCCTCAGGACCCTCACAAACCCCTCTTTCTCTCACAGTAAGTTTTTATGTTACGTCATGAACCAGATAAGGGACATCTAAAATGTAGAAGGTGAAAGAGGACCTTGTGACCCAACATTAGGGTGTGCCTGGGCACACCCATTGCACACCTATGGTGAGAGGGTTTGTGCCCAGAATGATGGCTGTGGTCAGTGAGGGGTCACCGCACCAAGAAGATTTTTGTATCAAAGACCTATATGAGATGGTACCAGACATTTCAAGATGACATTGTATGGTGACAATCTTTCCATCATGAGCTGTATTCCAAATCAGATGTAAAAGATGCACAGCCTTACATGGAGTTGGTAACTTTACACCTGGTTTAGAATACAGCTCCGAGTTTTCCCCCAATCGATCCATTAAAAAAAGTAGGTATGGATTCTGCAGAGTAAATGCTCCAAGCATCACTCCTACCACAACAAGCCATCATACTGATTTCCCTTGCAGGGCCTTTTTAATGATGGGAATTACAGAGAATAGAGCCCTTTTTGTTTGGTATTTACAAACAATCCTATTTATATTTCGACCGAGGTCTGTGAATAATTAGGAATATATTTAAAAATCACTTTATTGATATCTACAGAAATCTCAGGAAAATTCACAGAGGCATACAGCGCTGTTTCCATGGCAACGGGCGTCCAGGGCCCTTGCTATCGGAAATCGTCGTAGCTGCAGGATTCCATGGCAACCAGATGCTGGAGGAGACCTTGCTGGCGGAAGTGACGTTATTCGAGGAAATCCATGGCAACTGCGATGCTTGGCTATGGGCGGCGGAAGTGCGGCCTGCTGGGCTTGCTCAGGATATGGCTGCCCGCTCTCCACAGGCCCGGCTTAGCACCTTCTTGCAATGCTGCTTGCTGGCCGTGTTCCTGTCCCGGGCAGGGTGCCAGCAGGGGGAGTTCAGCCCGGGGCAGTCTGCGGCCTCTCTCCCGGTTGGAGCCGCCGCACAGCAGCGGAGGTAGGTGGGAGCGGGATTTGGGGGACGTGGCAGCGCTCTCTCTGCCAGGACTTCAACCTTAGTGTGAAAGGATTATAGCCTGATCGACAAATTCATGATCCATAAAGCACAGGGGTGCCCGGGGTGTCCTGTGTGCATATTGCCTTTGTGTGTTGAAGGGCAGCACAGGAAAGGCGCTGCATCTCAGGACATACAATGCATGTTCTACAGGAAAAGTGCTGCCTGTCGGGCTAAGTAATGTATGCGTTGCAGGATAAGTGCTGCCAGTCAGACCATGCGATGTACACGCTACAGGAAAAGTGCTGCCAGTAAGATCTGTAATGTACGCTCTGCAGGAAAAGTGCTGCCTGTTAGGATCTGTAATGCATGTGTTGCAGGAAAAGTGCTGCCTGTTAGGATCTGTAATGCATGCGTTGCAGGAAAAGTGTTGCCTGTTAGGATCTGTAATGCATGCGTTGCAGGAAAAGTGCTGCCTGTCAGGCTATATAATGTATGCGCTGCAGGAAAAGTGCTGCCAGTAAGATCTGTAATGTACGCTCGTCAGGAAAAGTGCTGCCAGTAAGATCTGTAATGTACGCTCGTCAGGAAAAGTGCTGCCAGTAAGATCTGTAATGTACGCTCTGCAGGAAAAGTGCTGCCAGTAAGATCTGTAATGTACGCTCTGCAGGAAAAGTGCTGCCAGTAAGATCTGTAATGTACGCTCTGCAGGAAAAGTGCTGCCAGTAAGATCTGTAATGTACGCTCTGCAGGAAAAGTGCTGCCAGTAAGATCTGTAATGTACGCTCTGCAGGAAAAGTGCTGCCAGTAAGATCTGTAATGTACGCTCTGCAGGAAAAGTGCTGCCAGTAAGATCTGTAATGTACGCTCTGCAGGAAAAGTGCTGCCAGTAAGATCTGTAATGTACGCTCTGCAGGAAAAGTGCTGCCTGTTAGGATCTGTAATGCATGTGTTGCAGGAAAAGTGCTGCCTGTTAGGATCTGTAATGCATGCGTTGCAGGAAAAGTGTTGCCTGTTAGGATCTGTAATGCATGCGTTGCAGGAAAAGTGCTGCCTGTCAGGCTATATAATGTATGCGCTGCAGGAAAAGTGCTGCCAGTAAGATCTGTAATGTACGCTCGTCAGGAAAAGTGCTGCCAGTAAGATCTGTAATGTACGCTCGTCAGGAAAAGTGCTGCCAGTAAGATCTGTAATGTACGCTCTGCAGGAAAAGTGCTGCCAGTAAGATCTGTAATGTACGCTCTGCAGGAAAAGTGCTGCCAGTAAGATCTGTAATGTACGCTCTGCAGGAAAAGTGCTGCCAGTAAGATCTGTAATGTACGCTCTGCAGGAAAAGTGCTGCCAGTAAGATCTGTAATGTACGCTCTGCAGGAAAAGTGCTGCCAGTAAGATCTGTAATGTACGCTCTGCAGGAAAAGTGCTGCCAGTAAGATCTGTAATGTACGCTCTGCAGGAAAAGTGCTGCCAGTAAGATCTGTAATGTACGCTCTGCAGGAAAAGTGCTGCCAGTAAGATCTGTAATGTACGCTCTGCAGGAAAAGTGCTGCCAGTAAGATCTGTAATGTACGCTCTGCAGGAAAAGTGCTGCCAGTAAGATCTGTAATGTACGCTCTGCAGGAAAAGTGCTGCCAGTAAGATCTGTAATGTACGCTCTGCAGGAAAAGTGCTGCCAGTAAGATCTGTAATGTATGCTCTGCAGGAAAAGTGCTGCCAGTAAGATCTGTAATGTACGCTCTGCAGGAAAAGTGCTGCCAGTAAGATCTGTAATGTACGCTCTGAAGGAAAAGTGCTGCCTGTTAGGATCTGTAATGCATGCGTTGCAGGAAAAGTGTTGCCTTTAGGATCTGTAATGCATTCGCTGCAGGAAATGCATGCACTGCAGGAAAAGTGCTGCCTGTCAGGCTATAAAATGTACGCGCTGCAGGAAAAGTGCTGCCAGTTAGGATCTGTCATGCATTGCAGGAAAAGTGCTGCCTGTTAGGATCTGTCATGCATTGCAGGAAAAGTGCTGCCTGTTAGGATCTGTCATGCATTGCAGGAAAAGTGCTGCCTGTTAGGATCTGTCATGCATTGCAGGAAAAGTGCTGCCTGTTAGGCTATATAATGTACGCGCTGCAGGAAAAGTGCTGCCTGTTAGGATCTGTAATGTACGCTCTGCAGGAAAAGTGCTGCCTGTTAGGATCTGTAATGTACGCTCTGCAGGAAAAGTGCTGCCTGTTAGGATCTGTAATGTACGCTCTGCAGGAAAAGTGCTGCCTGTTAGGATCTGTAATGTACGCTCTGCAGGAAAAGTGCTGCTTGTTAGGATCTGTAATGCATGCGTTGCTGGAAAAGTGTTGCCTGTTAGGATCTGTAACGCATGTGTTGCAGGAAAGTGCTGCCTGTTAGGATCTGTAATGTATGCTCTGCAGGAAAAGTGCTGCCTGTTAGGATCTGTAATGTACGCTCTGCAGGAAAATTGCTGCCTGTCAGGCTATATAATGTACGCGCTGCAGGAAAAGTGCTGCCTGTTAGGATCTGTAATGTACGCTCTGCAGGAAAAGTGCTGCCTGTTAGGATCTGTAATGTACGCTCTGCAGGAAAAGTGCTGCCTGTTAGGATCTGTAATGCATGCGCTGCAGGAAAAGCATGCTCTGCAGGAAAAGTGCTGCCAGTCAGGCTATATAATGTACGCGCTGCAGGAAAAGTGCTGCCTGTTAGGATCTGTAATGCATGCGTTGCTGGAGAAGTGTTGCCTGTTAGGATCTGTAATGTACGCTCTGCAGGAAAAGTGTTGCCTGTTAGTATCTGTAATGCATGCGCTGCAGGAAAAGTGCTGCCTGTCGGGATATGTAATGTATGCGTTGCAGGAAAAGTGCATTCCTTTTTTTTTATTACTTCCACTCATTTTCATGCATTTTTATTATTATAAACACCTGTTAAAGAATAGAGTTTCATATTTTTGTTCGTCGCACTTCGAGGAATAGTGAATTCATGGCGGGGCTGGTGAACTGGAAAAGCCGAAGTGCGCCGAACGAGAATGAAAGCACGGAATGTCGGTGCTTTCTGAATAACCCTTTTAATCTGCCTGCATAAAGCATGGAATCTGGACCTCAGAAATCCCCCAGCTCTAAAAAGTTAATTCTGTCATCTCATAGTTTGGTTTTCGTTCCAAAAACGGATCCCTGACAGTTACAACACATTTCCCTTTTTCTCTTCCCCTTCAATTTTTTTTTCTTTTTTTTCAATAATTAAATTTTTAGCCTTTAACTCATTAATTGCTGGGAGCCTGCAGCAGCTGTCTTATGCTAAATAAATATATTTCATCTTGACCTGATTGTTTCAACTGCATGGGGTGTCTCTTGCCTGTTTGTGATTAATGAATGCTGTTACCTTTTCCTCCTAGGTACTTATTGTACGATGTGAATCCCCCAGAAGGTTTTAACCTACGTAGGGATGTATATATTCGCATGGCCTCCCTGGTTAAGACTTTGCTGAAGAGTGCAGACTGGGTGTTGGTCCTACCTCCCTGGGGTCGCTTGTATCACTGGCAGAGTCCTGACATCCACCAGGTTCGGATTCCTTGGGCTGAATTCTTTGATCTCGATAGCCTCAACCAACACGTTCCTGTAATTGAGTATGAAGACTTCCTCGCAGGTAAATCGTATAAACTTAAATCCAAGAATCCGCTATCACAATTTATTTTAAAAATGTACAATAATTAAAATATCTTTTCAATTATATAAGTTATTATGTAGCATAATGCAAGATATTCGTGCATCAAGTTTCTTCTCATTCTATCCCATGTTTTGATGTGAAATTGGGGATGTAAAACATGCTTGTAGGTGTATGCAGTCACTGCTGCATTATTTCTGGTATGTGTTCTGTGTTATACTGGTAAACTCAATCTTTCCTCTTACCAGGAGCTATAAATCATCAAATTGGATAAAAAATAGTAATACATTTTATCATGTCCTTTTCCTGATTTTTTTTTTTATTTTTTAAATTTTTTAAGTGTCTCATACTAAAGATTCACAATCTGCGTTGTTTGGATATGTTTCATTGACAGAAAATGGGGGACCCTTCATTGAACAGGTCTATGTCTTGCAAGGCTATGCTGAAGGGTGGAAGGAAGGTACATGGGAAGAGAAGGTAGATCAGAGGACATGCATAGATCAACTCATGTATTCAGAAGACAAACATGGATACTACAGGTAAAAGTACTATATCAAAGAATGTTGTGGTAGTAATGCTTGGTATAGAGTGATCATTGGACTGCTTATCATTTTAATTGGGCACCTAACCTTCTAGTCTCGATATTATAGACTGGGCCGGCCTGTCCATGGGTCCTGATGGGGTCATGGCTCCAGGCAGCACTTTATCAGGGGTGGCATTTTTCACGGGCACCAGATTGGCCACCTGGGCCTCAAGGATGTGGATGTGTGACTGCGGGGGCTCTGTGATACCCTCATACACATCTCCCATTACATTACAGTCATTTTAATTTTACATTACAGTAAGATTTACTGCTGTGGAGCTGTGTGATGCACTAATACACACTACATTACTGTGAGTTTTTTCTTGCTGTATGTAGAGTTTTGTGATATGCTCATACACAGTAATGCGCGCTGTATATGAGCATAAGATTTATTGCTGTGGAGCTCTGTGATACATTTATACATACAGGGTTATTCAGAGAGAGGTGAAAACCAGGAGACTGGAAGGAGAAGAGAACAATCTAGACCAAATAACCGATTTGTAAAGTGAGCTAGATGGGTGAATTTTTCTGGTTTGGCTATTTTGAGGTCGAATTTTCACTTATCCAGTCATTCTCCTCGTTTTCACCGCTCTCTGAATAGCCCTGATAGTGTATGTAATTGTGAGATTTATTGCTGTGGAGCTCTGATAGAGTAATGTGCACTGTGTATAAGTGTAAGGTTTATTGTGAGGTTATGCTTTGGTTGGTGTGTGTTTTTGTTTGTTTTTTTAGGGGGGACAACATTTCATCCTTGGCCCCAGGCAGCATAGTTTCTTGGGCCAGCCCTGATTATTTATTTATAAATTATTTTACCAGGGAGAATACATTGAGATTTCTGTTGTTTTCAAGTATGTCCTGGGTACTTTATAGAGCAGTAGTCCATATCCCTGGTCCTCACGTACCCCTAACAGGTCAGATTTTAAGGATTACCTTTGGGGAAATGCAGACTGAATCCTGCAATCACTGAGCAGCAAATTATGTCACCTGTGCTGTGCTTCAGATATCTGGAAAACCTGGCCTGTAAGGGGGAACTTGAGGACCAGGGTTTAGAAACAGTGTTATGGGTGGGTTTGCAGTTTTGCCTAATGCCTCATGTAGCATGTTGAAACCAAAGGACATAGAAGTTTGACCCACTAGATGAATAGGTAACCAGCTTGTAGAAATGAAGGCAAAAAGTAATAAAAAAAAAAAGCATTTTCTTGTCTTGTTACAGACGCTGGTTATCGAGTTACTATTACTCAATGTGTAGTAAGCAGAGTCCTTGGAGTTTACTGTCAAGTTTTTAGCCATAACAAATATCTTTCAAAAAGTCATAATTTAAATAACATTTATTTTATTTCAGAGGATGGTTTTGGGGCTATGAGGAGACCAGAGGTTTAAATGTCACCTGCTTGTCTGTACAAGGCTCAGCTTCCATTATGACCAGCGTTCTGTTAAAGAATGTATCGGCTAGGTATGGAGTGTGATGATTTTTATTCCCCCCCCCCCCCATAAGCCATATTCAATGCAAATATGTCTCTGAGGATGGGCATTAATCTGTTTTTTTATTTAGATCTGTAATGTTGGATCGAGCAGAAAACCTTCTACATGATCATTACGGAGGCAGAGATTATTGGAATGTAAGTAAGTAGTGTGGTTCATATAGACCTGAGCGATGGAGTCCTAATATTAGTAATAGCAGGACGAGAAAAAGACAATTGCCAACCTTGTTCCATTTTTTTTCTGGTCTGGGGGAGTATACAGTTTGCACTACATGAACTGATGAGCGTGTTTGCAAATTGCATTATGAATCACATGGAAAGCCGAAAATAAAAGTATGGGTAAAAAAAATCATATTGTTGCTTTAAGCCCCTGGCTTTTTAACAAAGAAGTATACTATGGGTGAACCAGGAATTTACTCCAATGTGGGAGTGAATTCATTCCAGGTCTTCATTAGCACAGCATGGGTTTCATTTGTCAGCATTCTGTCATCATGTAACTACAGCCCCTTTTTGTTAAATTATAACCATAAACAAACAAAAACAATTTCCCTATTCTAATTACCATATATGGAATCCCAAAAAGTCTGTCACTTTTGTCACTGTCACTGTCATTTTGATATATGAGGAAGATATATGAGGAAGAAATAAGACGCTGCGCTACGCTGATCAGCGGAGACAGTAAAATCAACCACACACAGGATATGGCTTCATCATGTCTAAATATCCCTTTGTTAGACAGACCTTTATTAGATTTCAACATCCAATAGAAACGTTTTTTGTAGGCAAAAATTTCCTATACACCCCACACAGGAATGTGATAACAGCCAATCAGAGCAGATACATTTCTACATCAGCGTTTAGCCACTCGGTTAACTTATTACCATATATTGCTCAGAGATGGGTTTTCTATATCAGACGTCACATAGATTTTGCAGGCATTTCTATGAGTTAACACAGGATATCTATTTTAATCAACACCCTTGGCCAGCCTCGAGAGGAAATTAAGCTGAACAGACATTGTATTGGGACAAGAAGGGGGGAGGGGGGCCGCAGCCCGGGCATTAGAGCAAGCTTTTATAAATCATAATTGAATTATAGGATATTTATATATTCATACAGAAAATTAAAATCTAACACTTTTAACCCCTGCTGTACAGCCTGTAAGTAAGGAAAAAGAGAAAAGGTTATTCTTTTAAATTGTTATCGATAATGTGTGCAGGGAGATAGGCAAGGAATGCTCTTTATCAAATGCGCCATCATGCTGCTCTGCATCACCCTCTCATTTTAACCGTTTAGTCAGTTTTTAAGTTACCTTAAATTTCAGCGCTGGGCATGACCTGCTGCGACTTCCTCTCAAGCTGCAGATGTCACGTGACCATCAGGAAGCTGGACGCTCGAGCGAGTGTATTGAGAGCCATTGAATAAAGAAGAGTCCCAATGAAGCAGAGATCAGCACTCTTATCTCTGTTTCTGGATGTAGATAGCGCACACTCAGACCGAATAGCCCTCAGAGCGAAAGGGATGGGTCACTGGGGTCACTGTGACCATTGAAATGACATTGAGTGGGCACAGTGCCTAGAGCGTCCCTACACGGTAAAATCAGTAGATGAACGGAGAGATCACATCTTGCTTCTGTAAATGAAAACCGAAGAACACTATAAAAAGATACTATTAAAAAGAAAAAAAGCTTCCACCACTTTGATGTCCGTCAATCACATAACATTTAACCTCCCTGACGGTATTCCCGAGTGTGGCTCGGGGTTAACTTTTTGTACTGAAAGCGGTATCCCCGAGCCACACTTGGGCTGGATAATTACATGTCCTGCGCTCCCTCGCTGATCCCCGCAGTCTCCTCCAGCCGCTCACAACATCATACTGCCTGATTCTCTTCTCGCGAGGAGTGAACCAGGAAGTGTGACTCGCGATCGGCTGCAGTGTGACTGCGGGAACAGCGAGGGAGCGCAGGACATGTAAGTATCGGCCCGAGTGGGGCTCGGGGATACCGCTTTCAGTATTGAAAGTTAACCCCCGAGCCACACTAATACCGCTAGGGGGCCCAGAATAAATTGGATTGATTCTGACATATAAATATCAGAATTGGACCGCCAGGGAGGTTAAATGACACGGTAATCTGTTTTATAATCGTGGCCGTCTTGTCTTACATATAAGCTTGCGTTGTCTCTAATATGTCCGCACGGAGGATTGTATAGCCTTGGCCTTGCCCTTTTGCAATAGCATTTTACATATACAATAATTTATAAAACTATAAAAGATTCTGTCCTGTTATTGAAATTTGGATTAGAACCGGACACAAGGAAGCTTAAACCTTGAGCACAGACCTTTGTTTTATGCTGTCTTGGTCTCTGAATTTAGGCACGGCGCAGTATTGTCTTTGCCCAGCATCTGCGAGTAGTTGGAGATGAATTTCGAGCCAATGTTATACAGTCTTATGACGAAGCAGACAAGACCATATTCATTGAGGACTGGACGAGTGTGAAGGTAAAGCGTTAAATGTTATATTCTTAAAATTGAGGGGAAGAAGATTTTTTATTTTTTTTATTTTCATACATTTTACAGAGTAAATAAGAGCTGTTATTAGGAAGTACTGGATTTTTGAGTTTTGAGACAACTGTAGAAATGAAACGTCGGCGTGAACAAGTCAGACTGTGAATTGCTTGTGCATGCCAGCAGAACAGATGAACACCTCCTCTTCTTTTTAGGCAAAACCAAACACAGCCCTAGGGGGTCCTTACCTTGCTGTTCACCTCAGGAGGAAAGATTTCATCTGGGGTCACAGAGAGGATGTTCCAAGTCTTCGGAGGGCAGCAGAGGAAATTCACAGTCTCTTGAAGAAATTGAAGCTCAAGAAAGTCTTTATAGCCACAGATGCTGACCGAGAAGGTACAAGGCCATTTTATTTTATTCCCCCCCCCCCCAATCTCAGCACCTGTGGTCTTTTGTAACCCAAACTTCCCTTTTAAAAGGTTGCTGAAATCATACATAAAAAATACAAAAATGCACCCCTGGCCATGATAGAAAGGTTCAGAACACACTTGACAGGTACCACCTTCCTTGAGATTGTTTTACACCCCTTCATGGCAATGGCCTCTTTCTGCAGGATAATGCACCCTGTCCCACTGCAAAAGTTGTGCAGGAATGGTTTAAGGAACATGAAAAAGATTTCAAGGCCAGACTCTTATCTTTCCAATGACCCCTCACTTGACCTTATACAGTGTAAAAATCAGAGATCCAGGGTTCCAAAGGGCCCTGTGTGATCCTCGCAGCAGTGCGACAGTTTAGGTTTTTGATTAACCAATGCATAATAACAAATTATGTCATCGCCTTCAAACTTTCTGGGAATCATGGGAATTGAGAAGGTGAGTTAGTGCAGCATCATTGTTCACATTGTAACTGAAAGGTGAACAATAATTTTTACTAGGATTGCACCGATACCAAATATATATATATATTCTAGACACAAACCTCACTGCTAGTGGAATGCATTATGAGCCTTCCACTAGCATTCCCCTCCGGCTGGCTGCGTGTACTTCTGAGCGCCGGCTGACCACATCACGTGGTCATCTGAACGGCCACTGGCTTGTGATGCTCTGTAACGATCCCCATGAACTCTTGGTTCAAGGCCGCGTCACAGCCTGGTGACTGCTCTGAGGACCACGTGACGAGGCCAGCCGGCGCTCAGACCACTCAGACAGCCGGAGGGGAATGCTTGTAGAATGTATTCCGCTAGCAGCCCCAGCCCCTTGGATTCTGACAAGCTGGCCCAGCGCTGGCTTACAGTATTGGGGGTGGTATCAGGGCATTTGCACGAGTACCAAGTACTCGTGCAAATGCTGGTATCGGCACAAGTATCGGTGCATCCCTAATTTTTACATATAACCTGGTAAGGCATGGTATCAGTGACCATTCACAGATCACTCTCTGGCCTTTCCAAAGATACATTGCATGTCCCTGTATGTTTTACTGTACAGGAGATACAGGGGTTCAAAGGCCCCCTGAATCTCCATCAGAGGGGGGGGGGGTAGTACCTTTCTGACGTAGTTGTGGGTGGGAGGTGCCGATGGCATCTTGGATGTCAGCCTTCACCGGGAGAACTCTGCGGTTGGCGCCTAATTGTTGCCAAGGCGCGGGGCTGTGACGTTGTGCTGAGCGAGTCCTCCGTAACTGTAATAGGAGAGGTTTACATTTCATTAGCGAGGGTACCGAAGAAGAGGGAGCACTAACAAAGCGAATGGGAAGCCATGGCCTGATTTTAAGATGTGGTCAGTGAATTAAGAGGAGTCTTAAGGAGCCTGTCAGTGGCAAAAGCGTAAAGGGCGGCTCTGTTATGTCAGGCAAATTTATATCACCCAACATATAGGGGAGTTGAAGTTTGCATAGCACAACCTGCACCATCCCACCACCCCAGATAAATCGAGCAAATGCAGAATGTAAGGTCGCGACACCTTTCTTTTTAAAAATGATAGGCAGCATCTGGTTGGGGTAAAGCAGCCGCGGGAAAGCTACCATATTTATCAAATTACAGCAGCCCATGTAAGGTGGGGGTAATTTTTCTCGGGAGGCAAGTAAGTCCTTAATTTTGGCTTTGATTGGCGGAATGTTTATACAGAATGCACCTGTAAACATGTAACATAGTGAGTATCTTTCTTACATACCGGTATTTATTTTCTGTGTTAATCTGTATATTTGTGTTTGGTTTTTAATATCTTGCATTTTATTACTTTGAATTTTTACAATCGTTACAGAAATACAATGTTCTTGAACCCAGGACATACTTGAAAACGAGATAAATCTCAATGTATCCTTCCTGGTAAAATCCTTTATAAATAATATAGAGGAGTTGAAGTTTACGTAGCATAATCCGCACCATCCCACCATAGGAGGGGAATGTCATGATGCATGCCTCTAAAGAAGCCTGGAATGCTCTCCGTTCATTTATGTCCTGTTATTAATTTGCAGACCTAGAAAAGCTAAGGAAGTTGATTCCTGAAATGGTCCGATACGAACCGACATGGGAAGAGCTGGAGCTCTACAAAGATGGAGGAGTAGCCATTATAGATCAGTGGATCTGTGCTCATGCCAGGTAATACAACTCCTAAAGTGCCTCCGATACCTTTTTTTTATATTCATTTTTATATAAACAAAAATAGCATGCCAAAAATAAATTCATGTATTAAATTCACTTTAATGAAATTAACTTTCTTAAAATTCATGTAATAGGTGTGCATTCGATTCGTAACGAATCTCGATTCCTTTGAAAATTCGTATTTTGGAAGTACTTCCGAAATAATGAATGGATTTCATCCGAATTGAAACGAAACGGTATATATAAGGAAATTGATTTGTTATACTGTTTCACAAGAGAACCAAATTTATTTAAATGATTCCTGAGCAGGATTTGTTTTATTGGGATTTTATTCAGTTTCAAATCGATCCCAGCTTACAATGTGGTTTTTAGTGATCCAATATACGAAACGAAGTAACAAAAACAAAATTATTTTGAAACGAAACGAATTTTTCAGCCGTGCACACCTCTAGTAATAAATGAGGTGTATTATTTAACGTTTTCTGTTTCGTATTTCACCCACCTGATGCTGACAAGTAATACTCCGCCACCACAGCAGGGTTACACTAGTCGACCGCAAAATGCTATTTAGTTCAGAGCTCTTTGCTGTCGGCAATAAACCTCTATGAAGTAAAAAAAAAAAGCAGCAACAGAACATTGTGAAAAATATGTATTCTTAAATTTTTGTCTTTAATTTTGGGATCTTCTCTTCGGAGGAACTAAAGTTTATTTTTAAGAATTTCTAACCTCTCCTTCCCTTGTACAGGTATTTTATCGGCACGTCTGTGTCTACATTCTCATTCCGTATCCACGAAGAGAGGGAGATTCTGGGCTTTGACCCTAAGACGACTTACAACCGTTTCTGTGGGGACAAAGAGAAGAACTGCGAGCAGCCCACACATTGGAAAATTGTCTACTGAAAAGACAGATTTTTTTTTTATTATTATTAAAGAATTTTCACCAAGCCATTTACCAGGCAGTTTCACTTGTAGTGGCAAAAGAAAAGAAAATCGGGATATTTCCACAACTGCCAGCAGCGAAAGTACTTTGCTCTGTCTGCAGCAATAGTGCACAGGATAATCTTAAATACCACTGCAATCTAACGGCAAATCAACGGGCACAAATAACGAGTTAGCTGTGGTAAACGGTAAAGAAACAAGCACAGAAACCTACTTAATGTCCTCGAGTTGCCTTCTGTAAGGTGTGTTTCATGGGTAACAGAGGACATCTTGTCATACATATTTAGATGTTAAAAAAGAGTGGTAGTGGTGAAATTTACCAATATATCATCGGCTATAAACTCATTTTTATTTTCCAAAACCAAATTCTATTTATTAAAGCGCATAACATGAAGACAAAAACGCTGGAATCTTACACAAACGATTTGGTTATATATTGGTATTCTCCTCATTGACGCTTTTTAATGCAGTTTTATTGATACACTTTAATTAGTGTAGCTGGAAATTTGTCTTGGATTTGACATTTAGGTTTAAATGCAGACATTAACATAAATATATGTAATATCCCACATCAAACCACGTCAGTGTTTGTACAAATTGTGCCTTAATTGTCGGGTAATTATGACAGCAGGTTTTAGTATTGGGTTAATTCTGTCGGGTCACAGACCATCAACGATGAAGTGAATGGACATTTTTAACAACACATAATAAAGCTCCAGCCAGCTTGAACTGAAATCTATAAACCATTCCGTTTTATTTTTATTTTTTTGACCCTTCTTTTGTACATGGATACCACTGGAAAACGAATCGTATGGGTTTGTGATCAGTGTAAGGTCCTTCAGTGTGTAAAGAGGCAGATGTGATCTTCAAGCCCCCTCTTTTTTTTTTTGCTTCTGCGAGTGGAGAGTGATGACCTGTTTCTACGAGGAGTCAGGAAGTTTTGTTTTATTTTCTTTCTTTTATACCTCAACTTTGTGTTTCTTTTACGTGTATAAAGCAATTCAAGTGTTATTTTGTAGCAGAGCTACTTTTCTGTATGACTGGCAATAGAACAAGTGTTGGTATTGTTTTCTTGCCAAATATCCTTGCATTACACGATTTGCACCACCAGGTGGCGATGTTTACCTTTTGGAAGTCTCCTTATGGCACATTAATCAAACTTTGACAGATGATCACACTAGTATGGGGGCTATTCAGAAAGCGCCGGTGTTATCCGATGTTGCAGACATTTGGATTCTTCTTTCATGAGGCCGCAGTTGACGTGGTTTAGATTTTACTGCTGCGACGTGCCAGCGTTTTTCACCTGTGTTTGCAACATCAGCTCTTTCTTAATATCCCCTATGAGTCTGTTTAATTCATAGATGATTTTTCTTGACGTTTTAACACATCACCCCCTATTGTACAAGAATAAATCGGCGACCTTGCTGGAATCACCATTTCATTCAAAAGATTTGATGATTCTTTGTAGTTATTTAAAACTCAGAAGTGTGAGGACAGAAAATAAAATTAACATCTCAACCTTTTTTATTGGTTTTATTATTTTTTACTTTTATAAACCAATTTGTTCTCTCTCATACTTAATTCAGAGGAAATTCTTAGTTTTTATTTTACAGACAAGCAAAACACTATTTATTTATGTTGATATCTAGCGGCGAGTAACCGTACATGCTTTAAGATGGTGATGGCAGACCCTGGTGGCCTGGATATTTCTGAAATACACGTTTCACAGTTCTTGGCTGACTGAGCATGACCAGGTATGGCACCAACAATAAATCTACCAAAATATGAAATCCTGTACTCATGAAAGCACATATTAAGTTTCCCTCTGTCTTTCCTTCCAATGATAAAAATGGCATACGGCTAAAAAATACAGAATGAGTTTTCACATTGATGTGTTCAAAAAGCAAACGATTGTTACAGGTTCATAATGTACTTTTTTTTTTTCTCTCACCTATTGCACAAGTTGCCTGTGTGACTCATTTCTCTCCATCACATTAGATTTGTGAATATGACATTTAGGACACTAACAAATGCCTTGGGCTGTCTAACCTTGATTTTTATTCTGCCATTGGAGCGCGAACAATTTCCTTAACTGATAACCAGGCAAAATACTATTCTCGCTAATGAACAGGAGATCTGTCATACAAAAGTAACTCGGGGACAGGTTGTAGCAGACTTCCAGCCTGGGGACCGTCTTTAGTGAATGGGCCCTGTGATGATATTCCTTTTTGTTTTATAGCTTAAGGAATATTTCACTGCCTAGTATATGAAGGTAGAGATTCCAATCATAGCAGTACATATGACCGAGCCAGACACAGTTGCCATGCAGCCATTATATTTATGAGTGTATTTACCAATAGCATCCCTGATGTAAACTAAAACAGTCTTTTGTTTGTGCTGTGAAACCTACTGCTTGGATGTGTCCATATTATAGTTTGTGTTACTCCTCTAGCTTTATACATTGAAGTCTAAGCAACAGTTAAGACGCTTTACCCCTGCACTACTCAGAGTTAATGGAATCTTCAAAAGCTCCATCAGGTGCCAGAGATCGAGTTAACTCAATCTGGACTTCTTCTGGAGAGATGTAAACTGATGTTTAGTGCATGTGGGCTCCAGAATGTGTTTTAAAGTTACGGTACATCACAGATATCAGCCGATGTACTGAAAGATAAGTTCTGCTTAAGGCGCACAGAGAGCTTTGTAACCGTTGAAGATAAAGAATAACTTTATACTTCTGCACAGTGTTTCACTGCTTCACCCAAAACAAGCTTTCAACAGTACAGCTAAAATACAGATGTGTTACAATTCAATTAACTGTTAACGGTACAGTATTCCACTGGTTTCCATGAAAATCCTTTGGTGAGTAGATATCGGAGAATAAAACTGAAATTATCACTCCAGTCCAAGCTACTAGGTCTTGATGGCCTATAAGTAACACATAATAGAGAAAGCAGTAAGCACAATAGCGTAGTCTGGTCTGTCAAAGTAATATCCCCTTCCAATAAACCCCAGGATGACCATGTCCAGAGCCACCTACTTATAGGTCAGTTGGGGTGACCTCTCCCCTCTGTCTTGCAGTCGCCAACTGCCTGTCATATACAGTACATGCATATAGCTTATGCACTGTTATGACAATGATGGAGTGGAGGTAGAGGTGTGTGTACATGTGTGGGTGTAAACTAGTTGTGATGTAAGTCACTTTGGACTTGGGGTGCATGGATCTATAGGCATATTTGTAGGGTGCAGGCCTGATGTTCTATATTATTTTGTTGGCCTCCCTTGTGTGCAGAGTGTTATGTAGTCTGAGTTATGCAAGAATAAGGTTATTGTCTGTCTATTGTAGGGTCCATGTGTATCTAATGATCTGCTGATAGCATGCTGGAAGACTAATCCTCTCTCTCAGCAATGTGTTTATATCTGAGTAGTTTGTTAATCTGCTTTGTCAGGCAAACATTGCCCCATTATCTGCTGTTTTTAGCCTGTAATCTTGTTTATCATCACAATTGCCATTGTCGTGTCTGTTTAGGAATGTTGTCAATGTTTATTCCATTCTATGGTCAGCTTTAGTAAATGTAAACGGCCCATGTTTGACCGTATAAATATGTGTGCCGGTCCCCAATTAAGAGTTCCATTTTGACCTTGAAAACCTCCAGGTATACTGCCTTGTTTTATTTCTGGGGGATGCTAGCAGGCTCTCTACCGGTCCTGGTCCTTGAGCTTCGTCTGAGGACTGGAGAAAGGAAGAGTCTGGCAAGAAAGCAGCATTTACAGATATGACCGTCGGGGTACTGCGATCTGTCACGCTAGTTATGTACGGGGCTATTCAGAGAGAGGTGAAAACCTTGAGAATTGGCAGGAGAATGCACAATCTAGACCAAATAGCCAATTTGGAAAGTGAGATAAATGGGAGAATTTTTCTGGTTTGTCTATTTTGACCCAGAATTTTCAATTCTCCAGTCATTCTCAAGGTTTTCACCTCTCTTTGAATAGCCCTGATAGTTTCTTGGTAATCAGTGGGTTAAAACTGCTGAATTGCATGCATCATATAGTCTGAGCTTCAAAGGGCAACCTAGTGGCATATGAAAAACAAAACCCCAGAATGACCCTTCAGAATGCCTAACGCTACCCTCTAGGGAGGGGACACGTTGCTGCACATTAATGTGTAACAGCGGTGATGACAATTGAATTGAGCTTGTTTGTTCTGGGCTTTATTCATTTGTCAGGCTGATTTTACATTTTATTCAGTGGTACAAACTGTGCACCCAAACAGCTGGAAAAATGTATTAAATTAGACATTATGAGTATCTTAATCAGCGGCATTAAGTATCCTCCACTGCTGAATTTCAGTTAGAAGCAATGAGCATAGCAATACATTTATTACAGTCTGAGCTTCTCCAATAATTTCAAATGCATTTCTTAATTACTTAAATGGAAGCATGACAATAGCATTCATTAACAGAGAGAGAGAGAGGGAAAAAGCTGGGACGGTTTGGTTATATAAACAGAAGAAATGAGATTTTGATACAATATATGCGTAATGTTTGATCATTGCCCCAAAGAGCTGCTGGACACAGGGTGACTATTAAATTACCCCATCTCTCCCGTTCCACCCTGCCTTCCAGAAAACTAATTATCTTGGCAGTTGCTCAGTTTCAATATTTTCTAGAGCATTACCACTGCTATACTGTATTTCTGTCATTCTTTTCCAATGGTTAACAGTTTTGATTGGCTCCCATGCCATTTTATTATTGTCTGCCAGGAGCCTATGTGTTTTGTATTAACAGTAAGGCCAATTGATTGAGAGGATGGTACGTGCTATGGATAAGGAATGTGGTAATGGACTATAGTTTGAGGATAGCATGGCTGATTGTAAACTGCAGTCAGGAAAATGGCATAACCAAAATCTGGTCTCCAACCAGTCTACCAGGTGTCTGCTTTGAAGAGCAAATTCCTGTTATACCACATGTCCTCCAAAATCTTTGCTCTGAAAATTGATCAATGTATTAATTCCTGGTAAAATGCTTTGTAAAAAAAATTGGCTACTACCAAAAAACATTTTTGCTTTGCTTGTTTCTACTTACACCTATCCACGAATACTCAAAGCCATATACAATAGTTCCATCCTAGTGTGCTCGTCTGATGTCAGCCTATGTGCCTTCTGGTGTCCGTCGCAGCGTCTCAATGCCACATGCTGCCACAGCACGCAACAGCGGCCATGCTTCATCCGTGCAGCAGCCCTCTCCGTCAAAGCGCTAGGACGCTCCATAGGAGGATCGAGCCTTGCAACGCTGAGCGCACTAAGGTGCGAGGTGGCCAGACGGGCGTCAAGTGGAAGGAACGTCCACTCTCAAGGACGTTCCTTCCGCTCTTCAAATACGTTCGTCTGATGCCAGACTTACAGCATTTAACCACTTCACTGCTGGAGCATTTCACCCCAGTGTGCTGAGCTAATTTTTCACCGGTAGACTCGGCAGATTCATAATATATCATAATTATAAGTCATGCTCTGCCAGAATGCTATAACAAAAAATGTAAATTTCCATTAAAATTTCAATCATTTACAGCGTATAAAATGATTTTTTCCACATTTTATCTGAGCCTTTGCTGTTATATATTCTATGGGGTACGCTTGTCAAAAAAGTTAGAACTGGGAACCAGTTACTTTATTTTTCTGAGAAATTACGTGATATTTAGCTAAAACCGAGGGAAAAAAAATTGTTAGTGCAGCATCATAATTGAAATGTGAACAATAGTGCTGCATTAATAAAAAAACAAAAAAAAAGGATTTTATTATTATTATTTTGTATTTGTTATTTGGAACATGGTCATATTTGCTATCATTGTAAAGGCCATGCTCTGGCCTTTCCAATGATTACAAACATGACCCTCTAGCTGTCACCGATTGGGAGATAGGGGGGTCAAAAAGACCCCCCCCCCCCTATCTCCTCCATAGGGACACCCCTTGGCAGCTAGGGGTTAATTCTCCAACTGACGTTAGCGCACCATGACTTATTCTGAAAAGAATACCATCTTTCAGACCCTGGTGTTAGGTGACTGTGTTTCAGCACAAACACATAAAACAATGATGTAGGCTAGGGTCAGACGAAAGCAGTTTTAACGTGCGTTTAGACGCACGAAATCACGTCCGTGCTAGCAGCAAATGACGTCCAATGCCGGGGAACACACGAAGTACGGCCGCACGAAAGTTCGTCCGCGCAACGCAAGTGGCAAACGAACGCATTTTTTCTAGAACGTCAAACCTCTAGTACGGACGTACAGAGTGCGCTGCGTCCGCTAGAGGCGTGTGTGCGTGATTGGGAGACGTCAGACGCTGCTAATGTCCGGCCAACATAACGTCCAGACACAAAAAGTGTTTTATTGATGATCTGTACAAAATCACGGACGAAAAGGCGCATCGTATGACCGGTATCGCGTACTCCGTGAAAAAATGCGTCTACCCGGCCAGATCTTGTGCGCATGAGATAGGACTCCATGGACACAGGATACATTCGACTCCTAGAGTGGATAGCCACTGAGGCGCGTAGCACTGCTGGTGTTAAAATATAACACCTGAGCTTTATTATGTCTGGAGCTCCTGAGAAACCGGCTCCTATAGGATCTATTCACAAAGCACTGAAATTCCATGCAATTTTGGTGCTGTGTGACTCGCCGCATTTCAGCACTTCCATTTCTCCAAAAATATGGTGAGCTGATTATTTAGTTAATTTTCACTAGGGTTGCACCGATACCGATACTAGTATCGATATCGGTGCCGATACCGGGTACTGCAGGAGTACTTGGTACTCGTGCAGTACCCCCGATATTTTTTTCCGATACCGGAAGCCGGCATTGAGCCGGCTTGCCGGTATCCGAGGGGCTGCGGCGGCTGTCCGAATGCTCTATCGGCATTCGGACAGCCGCCCCTGGAGCTCTGCGATACTTACCTTCCTTCAGCGCCGCCGAGAATGTCTTCGCGCGCGCGCGCTGGTTGGAAGGACCCCAGCCGCGACCACGTGGGACCATGTGATCACGGCTGGGGTCCTTCCAACCAGCGCACGCGCGGAAACTTTCCCGGCGTCGCTGAAGGAAGGTAAGTATTAAACAAAGTGAGCAGCTGCAGGGCCTGTCCGAATGCAGGTAGAGCATTCAGACAGGCCCTGCAGCTGCTCTCCGCTCATACTTACCTTCCTTCAGCGACGCCGGGAAAGTTTCCGCGCGTGCGCTGGTTGGAAGGACCCCAGCCGTGATCACATGGTCCCACGTGGTCGCGGCTGGGGTCCTTCCAACCAGCGCGCACGCGCGAAGACTTTCCCGGCGTCGCTGAAGGAAGGTAAGTATGAGCGGAGCGGAGCGGGGGAGGGGGGGGCATATCCATGAGCAATGGGGCAATATCCATGAGCAATGGGGCATTATCCATGAGCAATGGGGCAATATCCATGAGCAGGGGGGCATATCCATGAGCAAGGGGGCATATCCATGAGCAAGGGGGCATATCCATGAGCAAGGGGGCATATCCATGAGCAGGGGGCATATCCATGAGCAGGGGGGCATATCCATGAGCAAGGGGGCATATCCATGAGCAAGGGGGCATATCCATGAGCAATGGGGCAATATCCATGAGCAATGGGGCATATCCATGAGCAATGGGGCAATATCCATGAGCAGGGGGGCATATCCATGAGCAGGGGGGCATATCCATGAGCAAGGGGGCAATATCCATGAGCAAGGGGGCATATCCATGAGCAAGGGGGCATATCCATGAGCAAGGGGGCATATCCATGAGCAAGGGGGCAATATCCATGAGCAATGGGGCATATCCATGAGCAGGGGGGCATATCCATGAGCAAGGGGGCATATCCATGAGCAAGGGGGCATATCCATGAGCAAGGGGGCAATATCCATGAGCTGGGGGGCATATCCATGAGCTGGGGGGGCATATCCATGAGCTGGGGGGGCAATTATCCATGAGCAGGGGGCATATCTATGAGACCTGGGGGCTTTATAGGAGGTCTGTTCTTATTGGAAAGCGTCACATGGCATAAAATAAAAGTATCGGTAATTGGTATCGGTGAGTACTTGAACAAAAGTATCGGTACTCGTACTCGGTCTTAAAAAAGTGGTATCGGTGCATCCCTAATTTTCACCCTATTTTCCTCAAATTTGAGTCGCCAAAGCATTTATTGGACGTTGCCGAAAACCGCCGAATTGCACCGATAGCCACCGAATTGGCATCAGCGAATTCCACTGAACTGAAAAGAGCTGCTGCGAGTACCACCTCCTGGAGTCCAAAGGACTCCATGGAGGGTTGTGCTTCTGGGTCGTGAGATCGTGCAGCGCGCACTCTGCTCACAGCCAGAAGCAGCGGATTGGGCCACCATTCTCGCCACGAGCTGAGAGGTGAGTTTCGGATTTATTGGGACGGTTTTGGGAGTGTTAAATGATTCTGCATTTTTTAGCTTTTAGGACTCGCTAAAATTTTGCCTTGTGCATCCCGACGGAAATTGGCGCTAACACCTTATCAAAACGCTATTTAATGATTGGGCATTTCACGTTAAGTATAGGATGCGCAAAGTGCATTAAGCTCGCAGGCGCTAGCGCAAAAAAAGTGCTAACGGGGGTAGGGTTAGGAATGTAATATGAGTTGCACGCGTTAAACACACTTATCCGGGTGGTAACGCTTACACATCCAGATGCTACTATTGGCGTTAACTAGGGATCGTGCCCAAAGATGCTTGGACTTGTCCTGGTTTGCCCCATCCTGAGGACAGGAATGCCAAAGGCTAATTTATATTAAAGTTACCAATGACATTGCAGTTAATTCAACAGTCTTTGAATACTGGAGACAGAACTTACTAAAGAATATGAAAAGTTGTGTTTTTATTGAAACAAAGAAACAATGTCAAGTTTTAAAAGCACGTACCAAAGAACTGGAAATAAAACAATTTAAGGGCTTTGCGTTAATTAATTCTAGCATGGGATGCTAATTGCCTTGTTTGATGTAGCGAAACTAATATGGATTGTATTACAGACATGGAGGCTTTCAGATTAGGACATATGTGGAGGTCACAGGCAGCTGGGTTATTACTTCTCATCTTAAATACATTGGTTTACTCACTCAGTCTGGAGGGCGCAGCTGTTTGAAAGTTTCCACTTTGCAGGTAACCCTCAAACAAATCAAGAGGGTTAAAAAGGAACTTACTGTTTATTCCATAGATGGAGCATTAATACAGGACCTGTAGGCTCGCGGATTTCAATATAAAATAAAATCCTATCAGGGTTATTCAGAGAGCGTGAAAAGCAGGAGAATTACTGGAGAATGAAAAATTCTAGGTCAAAATAGCCGATTTGGAAAGTGAGATGAAAAGCAGAATTTTTCTGGTTTGGCTATTTTGACCTAGAATTTTTCATTCTCCAGTCTTTCTCCTGCTTTTCACGCTCTCTGAATAACCCTGTATGTCATTATTGAATCGGTGATTAACTCCAACTCAGGCAAGTGATGGTAACAAAGCTTTGTGTATGCAGGGGCGTACCTATAACATTTGGCACCCAGGGCAGATCCTATATTTGGCCCCCCCCCCCCCAAATTTTAAAATGTAAAAAAAAGAAATCACACGCACTTTTTATGTTTTCAAAAATATTTTTAGTTATAGCATTCTGGCAGGACATGAAGTATACATATAATAATGATGTATTATGAATCTGCCGATGGTGGATCATTCATGCGTCCTCTGTGCTGTGCAATAAGGGGCGAGTGTAGATTCTTTTTAAATAATTGTTATTTTTAAGTGATTTTGCAAACTCAGAACATATCCATCCTATAGTGGTTTTTCTTTTTTCTGTAAGAGACCTTTTTATTATTAATCATAGGACCTTCTATGTAAATTCCAGACATTTTCGTTAAGTAGGCAGACTCCCTGCACTTCGGGGGACCCTGTAGTGAATTCACTGCAGGGTGGGGAAATTTGATTCCTCGAAGTGCAGGGAACAACCGAACACTAAAATGTTGGCGTCATTTCGGTGCTCTGTGAGTAACCCCTTTAGTGGTGGGTTTTTTGCCGCCCCCTGGAAAGTGCCAGCCTAGGCCTTGCCTATCCAGGACATATTTGAAAATTAGTGAAATCTCAATGTATCCCTCCTGGTAAAATACTTTGCAAAAGAAAAAAAAATAATAATTTTTGTCACCCGGTGCGGCCCGTCCCCCTAGGTACGCCCCTGGGTGTATGTCTTGCTTTGCTCCTAATGTGATTCCATGGATTTTAGTAATATATAATTCAGATTCAGGACTCCAGTAGACTTGTTGCTACACAAGGGACTCTGTGTTATAAGGTTCTAAGTAATCATGACATAGATCAGTGGTTCCCAACAGGCCAGGTTTTGAGGATCACCTTGGGGAAATGCAGACTGAGGCTAGGGTCAGACGAGCGCAGTGCGAACGCGCGTGCAGGCGCACTTAATCACGGCCGCACTAGCAGCAAGTGCCAGGCAATGACTGCCAATATACGAAGTACGGTCGCACAAAAGTCCGGCTGCGCAACGCAAGTGGAAAACGAACGCATTTTTTCGAGAACGTTAAACTGCTAGTACTGACGTACAGAGAGCGCTGCGCCCGCTAGCGGCGTGTGTGCGTGAATTGGAGATGTCAGACACTGCTAATGTCCGGCCAACATAACGTCCAGATGCACAAAGTGTTTTATTGATGATCCGTACAAAATCACAGATGCAAATGCGCATCGTATGACCGCTATCGCGTACTCCGTGAAAAAATGCGTCCATTCGTTCGAACGCACTTTTTCACAGACAACGCGAAAATGCGTTCGTCTGACCCTAGCCTTAATCCTGCAATCACTGAGCAGCAAATCATATCACCTGTGCTGTGCTTCACATATCTGGCAAACCTGGCCTGTTGGGGGTACTTGAGGACTAAGGTTGGGAACCACTGACATAGGTGATGTAACGAAAATAAGGGATAACTACGGAAAGAGGTTTGACTTGTGGATAAGAATTGCCAATATGCCAGATCAAAAGAAACAAAGTTACTGCTTTACTGGGATTATCCATTATATGACCCCTTTTCTTCATGCTGTAACCTCTTTACTAACCAGCAATTTTTGTTGAAAATATTTTAATTACATTTATTTGAAACCTTGGATGTGAGGTTAAGACTTAAATATAGGGCAAAACAAACTTTGTAATGAGATTGTTGTTCACAGACAGTTAAAAATAATGTAAACTCGCCACTTTTAAATACATTTGTTTTATCCTTGAAAGAAATATTGCTGGGATGAAAGATTCTGAATGCTAGATGGTGTCCATTATCTCACAGTGTCACACAAAGTCTGCATTATTAGCATACAGACATAGCCTTTGTGTAAAATACAGTAATTGTGATCGATAATAAAGATGGTCAGATATCGGGTTGTTGGGTGTTTGGGAGCAATGCAGCTTCCAAAAAGTACCAATAGAATATAAAAATAACATCTGCATAATGCCGGTGCATGGAGATTACAGTAACACCTTATACACAGTTATTTTCAGGAATTATAACCCCCTGAATCTTATCCCTGTACAGTAGTAATTGACCTCGGAGCTCTGCCGTTATTCTGCCCTCTCCCTGGCTTTTATAATGCAGCAGAAAAGTGTTTGTAACTTTTTGTTACAGTGAGGTTTGGGGCTGCTGTTTGTAATTTGTTTAAAAACGACATGCATGTCTCGAATTCTTTTTTTTTCTTCAAGTGACCATAAAACTCTTTGATTTATTCTAGTTTGTCTATATAAAGGTTTTAAGAATATATATAAAAAAGTGTATTTTCTTGCTTTAAACTCTGTCATTTCAGTTTCCCTGGCCACGCCCCTCAGCTTAGAGTGTTCCAAATGTAATTCTTTTAAATAGCTTTATTTTAGATTGGTGCCTTATTTCTATAATGGTCCACATATTAACCATATAGTACATGAACTGGATCAGCATAACTGAATCAAAGTTTTAATTTGTTTAGTTTTTGTACATTATGGAAGCTTTCCATATCGCTTGCCATGCTTCTCTGCAAGCTGGACGGAGTGATGATCACTGTGAGATTTACTTTATGGTGAGCTGCTGTATGAAAAGAATTATACTATTTTCTGTGTTTCAAACCAAAGAGCTGTATCACATTTTAGCTGTCCCACAGCTATTCCAGAGCTGCCGAATGTACCTCCATTCAACCTGCACTTCCTAACCCATCTTCATTTTGTGCCGAGTGAGCAACTTTCCGCGACACAATTGTTTACTGTAGCAGCTGTGCACCACACCTCCACGAGAGGCAGACAGATGGATGTCCACAGATGTGATGACCTGTCCAGGCTTGTTCTCGGTGTGTGTTCTGTAGGTTTGGTTCCGAATAAAGATCTTAAATGTAAAAATTGGAAAAAATGAATTTTTGGCAGAGGCCCAGCGGTCAGCTAATGCATTCCTGCCCAGATTTAATCTATAGAATCTACCAAATCCAATCATAATATGTCTGCAATGTCTCCAACAGCGCACCGATCCATCTCACACCACAGCTGGCCGAATAAACTGAAATAGAGCTCTATTAGCAAGGAAATCTATATAATACATTTAACTTTTGTTACCTGAATCGGTAACCCTTTCATTACCACATATATACTGTATATACATACACACCCAATATTACACATTGATAAACTATACAATCTGTCCATTTGTATGCACTTAAAATTATTTTGCAAGCGCTCTACAGGGGTTGGAAAATTAATGCTAACAACATTATTATAGTGTGTTAATATCATTCATGTAAGCGACAGTAAATAAAAAATAAAAATATTGTAATTATTTGGTTTACTGATTCATTGTCTGTATAGCCTCCAGGTTGCACGCCAGTGTAGTATGAGCAGTCAGTGAAATGTAAGAATTATCCGACCTCCAAAAGCAAAACATAAGGGGTTATTCAAAGAGAGCCGAACTGGCCCCGAAATTTACACCGAACAGTGAAGTTCCTCGGACGGTGCAATTTCGTGGCCATTCGGCTATGCAAAAGCAGGCAGTTCGCCAAATTTTGGTTAATTTCCAGCGAAATACGGTGCCGGTTTGACAGCAGTGAAATCCCCCATAGAGAAGCAATGGTTAATCTATTAAAAGAACACCGAATGGCAGTGAAATGCCTTGATGTTCGTGGTTTCATTCGGCAGATTTAACCTCCCTGGCGGTCTAATTTTTTCAAAATTTCGTGTCTAAAAGCGTCTCAATTTTTTTTTAAAGGAAACGTGTTTTTGTACATAGTTAGCCTGTAATTATTAGGAATCACGCACTGAAATCCGTCCAATCAAGAGTCCTTACTGGTAAAATCCTTTATAAATAAATTAATAAATAAATAGTAAATACACTGAGTCCGATAAAGTTTGAAACACGACATAATAATTTATTATCCCAAAAATAATTATCCAAAATAATGCAAATAAATGATATTCAATAAAATGCAACAAAAAACACTGAAATCGGTCTGCAAGCAAGGGTGAGACGATGTATGGTCTATTTCTTATCCTGTTCTGCCACCTAGTGGCCGTTCATAAACATTACACTGTATAATTCAAAATGTAAACTGTAAAAAATATTCCTTTTATGCTAGCCCCGCCCCCTGCATCATGTGACTCGCAGGGAGCGTTACCAGGAAGCAACTCGCCGCGATCACACTGGGGGACAGCGAGGGAGCCAGGAGGAGGTGAGTATGCATCCAGCCCGAGTGTGGCTCGGGGTTACCGTTCGCAGTAGAGAAATTTAACCCCGAGTCACACTCGGGAATACCGGCAGGGAGGTTAAACAGACGAATCTCATAGGTTTCAATGTTAAAAATATTCCCTTTTTATTCAATATCTAATAAATCGTTTATACTTTAAATGTGCAGCAAAAGGCTTCTTTATTTAATTTTAAGGATTTTTTTGAACATTTTCAGCAAAGGAATTTTTTTCTATTTTTTTTTTTTTAAATTGCAGTATTTTTTTTTCTATAACAGACCTTTTCATTATCATCCATAGGACCTCATATATAATTTTCAGGCATTTTCATTCAGTAGTTTTTTATTAAACACTTTTTTAACCTCCCTGGCGGTATTCCCGAGTGTGACTCGGGGTTAAATTTCACTACCGTGAACAGTAACCCCGAGCCACACTCGGGCTGGATGCATACTCCCCTCCTCCTGGCTCCCTCGCTGTCCCCCGCAGTGTGATCGCGGGGACTTGCTTCCTGGTTTCGCTCCCTGCGAGTCACACGATGCAGGGAGGCGGGACCAGCAGCAAACCTAGAAAAATATCATTTTACACTGTATAATCCTAAATGCAATGTTTATGAACGGCCACTAGGTGGCAGTACAGGATAAGAAATAGACCAGACATCCTCTCACCCTTGTTTTCAGACAGATTTCACAGTTTTTTGTTGTATTTTATTGAATATCATTTATTTGCATTATTTTGGATAATTATTTTTGGGATAATAAATTATGTTGTGTTTCAAACTTTATCGGACTCGGTGTATTTACTATTTTTTTATTTTTTATTTATTTATTTATTTATAAAGGATTTTACCAGTAAAGGACTCTTGATTTTACGGATTTCAGTGCGTGATTCCTAATTATTACAGGCTAACTATGTACAAAAACACGTTTCCTTAAAAAAAAATCGAGACGCTTTTAGACGCGAAATTTTGAAAAAATTAGACCGCCAGGGAGGTTAAAGCTGCATTTTTTTTACCCGGCTGTTCGGCGGGTTTACGGCGGCTGCCAGCAGCCAATTCGCCAAACTTCAAGGACCCTGCGGTGAATACTGAATTCACACAGGGTCATTGAATTAGAGTCGCCGAAATCTGGCGAATCAGAGCGCATCAAAATGTCGGTGACATTTCGGTGCTCTCTGAATAACCCTGATGGTGTGAATCTGTTTAGCATCAGTACCTGAGACCATAACAGTCGAATTGCTTGGTGTTTAAGGGTCGACCGTCTCCGCAGGTCTGACTCCATACAGAAAAGCATGACACGACGTCAACAGTGAAAAACAAGAGAAATCCAAAATGGAACCGGATCAGACAACACAGAACAACTGCAGTAAATGTGACAACAGAAGTCACGAATCACTTTGAAGATCCTGTTTCTACAAAAAAGTCGCCTCAAACATTCACAAAAGCTAACGTCCGGTCAATGCAAGTTGCAAATGTTTAGCCTTCACTCACAGACCTCAAAGCTAAAATCCTGTAAAAGCGGAAGACTGGAAAAGAGTGATCTGGTCTGATGAGGTACAATTTGTTATTACCAACATTTATATGTGGAGAAGCCCCAATGGGGAATACAATTTGGCTTGACTGGATCCAGCTCTCATACATTGTGGTGATCTGTAATGATTTGGGCAGCCATATTTTGGTAATCCGTTGGCTCCCTGCTCCAGGCGCCCAGAGCCCTACCTGCTATATATAGAAACATAGGTTCTTATCTGCCAACATATTCTTTTGTCCCAATTGGGTAGACTAGATGGGCCAAAAGCTTCTTATCTGCCGACATATTCTATGTTTCTATACCTTCCTAAGAGGCACAAGTAGGCAGAAACGATCATTGAGCGTTGCTGTATCTCTCCTGCAGTTCTAGTCCTTTTAACATATCACAATGATGAGTTTTGTAAACACGTTGCAGGAGAAATCCGCATAATGAGTCGTATAGAGTCGTCAGCTTGTTGAGATGGAGCTGGAGTGCACAATGCATATACAACACCCCCATAATCCACTATAACCATTTAAAAGAAAAGTGTGATATCCTTATAAGTTTAAAGTCATTTTATCCTATAAAGCTAGCTATCTGTCAGTCATTGGATTCATTGGTTGCTACTCATAAGATAAGCTACAAACATCTTAAGTTGCACAGTACAGGAGACAGTCCTATATCCGTGGTATGCTAAAATGATATCTTACGTCCTTCTCTAAATCTATACAGGGGATTTTCTGAAACAAAAAGGTATATTGGATAAGAACACTTCAAGGGCCAATGATCTGCGCGGCGCACTACCAAACCATCACTTGAGATCAATGAGGATTTTAAGTAAATCTATTATGCTCTAAACACCAGGTGCTATAGAAGAAATTGTCTGCAGTAAATAACAATCAATCTACAGCCATAACTAGCGTTAGTAAATAAAAAATGATTGTGACTGTTCTTTCAGCCCTGTTGCAAAATAGAGTGCAGCTTGAGGATGGAGCGTGGGTGATGCATGGTGCGCAGCGGCAGAGAATGGTTTCTAAAGTTAGTGTCTGGTATTTAAATATGCCTGAATTTACACAATATTCTTGGATATTCAGTCAATGCAAACAAAAGCAAAATTTTAATTTGGAATGATCTGAGCTGGTGATTTACTTAAAGTGATGCTCCAGGAACTGTGACCACCCAATGTAATTTGAGTCGTCACAGTTCCCTGAATGCCTCCACCCAGTGGCGTAACTAGAAACCTGAGGGCCCCGGTGCGAGAATCCATGAAGGCCCCCCCCCCACACCCCCCCAAAAATCCATATTTTTACTTTTTTCCCCCTGAAATATAAAAAGATACTACGCCATTTATATTAATTAGTTCAACTTCCTTTAATTAGGTCATTAAATAGGTCACCACCATATTGAAAGCCCCCTCCCCCAGTGATCCTGACAATCCTGACACACTGCACATTACAGAGCTCCACAGCAATAAAACTCACAGGAAGCACTGGGGTGTTTGAGCAGGCACAGAGTCCATAGCAATGTAACTCACAGGACACGCTGGGTGTTTGAGCAGGCACATAATCCACAGCAATGTAACTCACAGTGAACGCTCGGGTGTTTGAGCAGGCACATAATCCACAGCAATGTAACTCACAAGAAGCGCTGGGGTAGGGGCCCGGTTTGGTCAGGCACAGTGGGGCCCCGCCGGTTTCCCTCAGCCCGCAGCCCTGGGTGTTCCAGCGGCGCACTCTCTCTAATCACCGTGGCGGCACTACGGCGTGCCTACCCTGCTTCCCACATTCTACTGGAGCAGGCGCACGTTGCATTGGTGCCGCCCCGGTCACGTGAGGGGGCGGCACCAATGTAACGTGCGCCTGCTCCAGTAGAATGTGGGAAGCAGGGCAGGCACGCTGTAGTGCCGCCACGGTGGTTAGAGAGAGTGCCCCGCTGGAACACATATGGCTGGGGACGCAAATGCCTGCCTGAGCTCTGGGCCCTCCCTAAAGTGGTGGAATGCCAGGGCCCAAGTGCGACTGCTGCAACCGTGGTAGTTCCGCCACTGCCTCCACCTCTATTCCCCTTGAAAGGAGGGATGTCTTGGAGGGCTGATTCAGCTCCACAAGGGCAAGGACAGGGGCATATTCCTGCTCAGAACCTGAAAGCTGAGTTTAGCTTTCAGGCCTGCAGAAATCGGCTCTATCCAGTTGCTCCCAATGTGCTTGGCAATGAGATCCAGTAGGTTGGGTGTCTCTCCGCGGTCACTTGACATGTTGCAGTTGCATGTCACGTCTGAGCAGACAGAGGCAACCCAGCGCTGGAAAGGAGATGGGAGGAGGGGTGCGGAAGGAACCAGGAGTGTTAATGTGTAACCCCTCTGTTTTTTCCCTCCTAATTTACCCATTCAGTATCCATTTCAGTATTTATTTTAAAATATATATAATTATAAACAGTAACTTATCTGTGTAAAGAGATGTCTGAATAGAAAAGCGAAAAGCCTGAGCATTAATTTTAGGCATCGCTGTCATTTGTTTAAATATTATTTCCTTAAAAACATTGTAGGCATTGATGGTACCATGACTACATGAAACGTATTGGATATCTATGAAAGGTATGGATACCATAAGGAACCGGTCATATCAACCATGTGGCTCCTCAAAAGACAACACATTTTTATGCTTTACCCGAGATTCTCTTCATAGAATGTGGGGGTACCTTGTTTTAGAGGTCATAGAAGTGTCGATCAATCAAATATTAATGGGGAAATCGTGGAAGACATTTATTATTATGTAATATGTATAGATGGGATATCGAAATACATAGGATAATAAATGTATATCCCTTTAAATCTAATATATGATATGTTAGCGCACTATGCGAGAAACTGGAATTATAGGTGAATAATAGCAAAGAAAACAAAATTCTATAGGCCCTTATGGGGTTAAAAGGTTGGACTGATATCCTAAAAAATTAAAATGGAAAAAATTAATAAATCGATAAATGTAACCCCGATGCCTTCAAAAAGGCATGAAGACCCTTCCCCTAGAATTTCATTATTTTATTAATCTGCAAGAAAGGAATAGGTTTCATTAAATCGGTCCATTTGATAAAAGACATAAAGACACAAGTAATTAACTCTCTAGATGGAATTATAGGAATTGTGTAAACTGCTTGGTTGGCAATAGGCAATTATTTCTGTTCTTCAGTCAGGGTAAATGGAACATATTATTTATTCACAAGATTACAGCTTGTGAGCATTTGATTCGAAGGTAGATAAATCTTCCTAGAGACATTCAAGAAGTAGATTACATTATGTTCTACAAACACATACAGGGCTATTCAGGGAAAGGTGAAAACCAGGAGAATTGGCAGGAGAAGAGAACGATCTAGACCAAATAGACGATTTGGAAAGTGAGATAAATGGGAGAATTTTTCTGGTTTGGCTATTTTGACCTAGAATTTTCACTTCTCCAGTCATTCTCCTGAGTTTCATCTTTCTCTGAATAGCCCTGATACAGTGTTCATACGTAAGGTTTTGCCAAAGGCTTAGTTAATGATGTATCAACACACCATCGTTATTGCCAAATTCAACAGATATTCGATAAAACCTAAATATCTTAATTGACGCAAACGGTAAGAGCTGATCCCCATCAAAAGAGCAACAAATAGAAAGTACATCATAAAATAGTGCATGCCGCATAAAGTGAGGGAAAAAATGATTTGATCCCCTGCTGATTTTGTACATTTGCCCGCTGCCAAAGAAATGATCAGTCTAGGTGGTAGGTTTATTTTAACAGTGAGAGACAGAATAACAACAAAAAAATCCAGAAAACCGCATTTCAAAAAAGTTATAAATTGATTTGCATTTTAATGAATGAAATAAGTATTTGACCCCTTCACAAAACATGATTTAGTACTTGGTGGCAAAACCCTTGTTGGCAATCACAGAGGTCAGACGTTTCTTGTAGTTGGCCACCATGTTTTCACACATCTCAGGAGGGATTTTGTCCCACTCCTCTTTGCAGATCCTCTTCAAGTCATTAAGGTTTTGAGGCTGACGTTTAGCAACTCTAACCTTAAACTCCCTCCACAGATTTTCTATGGGATTAAGGGCTGGGGATTGGCCAGGTCACCCCAGGACTTTAATGTGCTTCTTCTTGAGCCACTCCTTTGTTGACTTGGCTGTGTGTTTTGGGTCATTGTCATGCTAAAACACCCGTCCACGACCCATTTCAATGCCCTGGTTGAGGAAAGCGAACCTCCTCACCCAAGGTTTGCCGATACATGGCATCAACCATTGTTCTTTTTGATGCGGTGAAGTTGTCCTGTCCCCTTAGCAGCAAAACACTCCCAAAGCATAATGTTTTGACCTCCAGTTGCAAGTATTTATAAAGCGCCAACAAATTCCTTAGCGCTGTACAATGGGAGAGACAGAATAACAAATATACATACACATTACACACGGAACAGAAAGAGGGAGGACCCTGCTCGAGAGTTTACAATCTAAGAGGAGAGGGGTGACCCATTAGGTGAGTGGGAATAGGGTAAGTGAAGTGGCGGGTTGTAGGAGGGCTGAATGTGAAAAGGAGCAGGAAATGATAGTGGGGAGATCATGGTGTGAGCCTATAGGTTTCTCTGAAGTGCTGCGTTTTCAGAGACTTTTTGAAGGATGGAGACCCAGGGAGAGTCTAATGTTGCAGGGGAAGGGAGTTCCATAGAAAGGGGCAGCTCCGGAGAAGTCCTGAAGGTGAGAGTTGGGCGTGCTGGTACCAGGAACTGATAGGTAACATTCCTTCTCCTGCAAACACGGCGAGTTGAGTTGATGCCAAAGAGCTTGATTTTGGTCTCACCTGGCCACACCACTTTCACCCAGCTCTCCTCTGAATCATTCAGAAGTTCCTTGGCAAGCTTCAGACGGGCCTGTACATGTGCTTTCTTGAGCAGGGGGACCTTGCGGGCACTGCAGAATTTCAGTCCTGCACGGCGTAGTGTGTTACCAATTGTTTTCTTGGTGACTATGGTCCCAGCTGCCTTGAGATCAGACAAAATCCTCCCATGTAATCCAGGGCTGCTTCCTCACCGTTCTCATGATTAGGGATGAGCCGAACACTCCCCGAGTTCGGTTCGAGCCCGAACCCGAACTTCCCATTTGTTCGCGACCAAACCAGAACCCCCATGCAAGTCAATGGGGCTGAAAATTCGTTTTTTTAGAGTGCCCTCCAAGAGGGCATATACAGTTGTGTTCAAAATTATTCAACCCCCACTGAAATTGAGTGTTTTGGCCAGTTTGACATTGATTTTGATCATTCAGTCATCTTGCTTACAATTAAATCAAAGAGGCACGTGTAGGTCAGACAAATATAACATAACATTTATAATGAAATAAGCACAAATGTCTTTTCTGTGCTCACATCATTATCAGTTTTATTCAACCCCCAAGTGACATTCAATCTTAGTACTTAGTACAACATCCTTTTACAGTTATAACAGCTTTTAAACGTGAAGCATAGCTTGACACAAGTGTCTTGCAGCGATCTACGGGTATCTTCGCCCATTCGTCATGGGCAAAAGCCTCCAGTTCAGTCACATTCTTAGGCTTGCGCACTGCAACTGCTTTCTTTAAGTCCCACCAGAGGTTCTCAATCGGATTTAAGTCAGGTGACTGCGATGGCCACTCCAAAATGTTCCAGCCTTTAATCTGCAACCATGCTCTAGTGGACTTGGAGGTATGCTTGGGAACATTGTCCTGTTGAAAGGTCCAACGTCTCCCAAGCCTCAGGTTTGTGACGGACTGCATCACATTGTCATCCAATATCTCCTGGTACTGAAGAGAATTCATGGTACCTTGCACACACTGAAGCTTCCCTGTACCTGCAGAAGCAAAACAGCCCCAAAGCATGATTGACCCCCCGCCATGCTTCACAGTAGGCAAGGTGTTCTTTTCTTCATAGGCCTTGTTCTTCCTCCTCCAAACATAGCGTTGATCCATGGGCCCAAACAGTTCTAATTTTGTTTCATCAGTCCACAGAACACTATCCCAAAACTTCTGTGGTTTGTCCACATGACTTTTGGCATACTGCAGTCGACTCTTCTTATTCTTTGGAGACAGCAAGGGGGTGCGCCTGGGAGTTCTGGCATGGAGGCCTTCATTACACAGTGTGCGCCGTATTGTCTGAGCTGAAACTTCAGTACCCACATCTGAAAAATCTTTTCGCAGTTCCTCAGCAGTCACACGGGGACTTTTCTCCACTCTACGCTTCAGGTAGCGCACAGCAGTTGAAGTCAGCATCTTCTTTCTGCCACGACCAGGTAGCGTTTCAACAGTGCCCTTTGCCTTGAATTTGCGAATGATGCTTCCTATGGTCTCTCTTGGTATGTTTAACATCTTTGCAATCTTCTTATAGCCATTGCCCTTCCTGTGAAGAGTAATCACCTCTTCTCTTGTCTTCCTGGACCATTCTCTTGACTTCGCCTTGTTTGTAACCACACCAGTAAATGTCTAGAAGGAGCTGAGTATCACAGTAATTTTAAAGCTGCCTAATTGGTGCTTATTATGCTTTATTGCTGCTCCGTGACATCCACAGGTGTTTTCAATACCTGATTGAAAACACTTGAATGGACCTCTGTTCTTCAGAGTGGTAGTCTTTAAGGGGTTGAATAATTGTGTCAATGAAGAATTCACAAAAGAAACATTTACTACTGTATTACAAAACCAATTGATGTCATTTTAGTTGCATATGGTTCTTTAAAAAGTCCTTGTAGGATTTCATCCTGAATACAATTACAAATGTACACTAAATTCTCTAAAACCCTTTACAGCATTGGGGGTTGAATAATTTTGAACACAACTGTATGTTACATATTTGCCATAAGTTTGCCATGAAACAAGGGTTAAAAATATAAACTAAAAATTCCTTCAAATATCGTGCCTAGGAGGTCCCCATATCCTGCCCGTGAAGTGGCGGAATTCTAGGATGTATAGAAACACTTAAAAACAAAAAAATGACGTTTCATATGACGGTAAATGCTTTTCCTTTAATCTATCCATAAACAACTGCTTAGGGCGGCAGCCTGTATGAAAAGACATTTTAGGATGTCCATTTTAGGATATCCAGTTATCCCAATGACTGGATAACATTGTCTTCCACGTGCTGGTATAGTGCTGGAACGGCCTTGCGTGAAAAGTAATGGCGTTTTGGAACCTGCCACTGTGGTACAGCGCATTCAGCAAATTCACGGAAGGGAGCAGAGTCCACCAGCTGGAAAGGCAGCAGCTGCAATGCGAGTAATTTTGCTAAGCTGGCATTTAGACGCTGTGCTTGGGGATGGTTGGGACTATATTTTTTCTTACATCCATTGGTGCATCCATCTAATGGTACATCCATTACTCTAGCATCATCCCTGTCGGTGGAGGTTGTAGGCAATTGCATGGCAGGACATACAGTGTGGGTAGAAACAGGTGAGGAGGAGGAGGACCTACGCAAAGTTTTGCCCCAACGGGATGTGTGGCACTTGTTCATATGTCGCCTCAAGCATGTGGTACCCAAGTGTTTATCCCATGCTTCAGCCTCCTCTGATATAGATTACAAATAGCAATGGTGGGGTCTGCTGCACATTTCTTAAAGAACTCCCAGACAGCAGAGTTCCTGCATGTGTTCTTTGAGACAACAGCACTCTGCACCAAGGCAGCTCTGACATGTGATGCCTTGGACTGGCTAGTGCTACGGTTGGTCACAGAGGATGTTGTGCCTCGTGTTTGCTGTGCCTCCTCCTCTTCCTCCTCCCCCTCCTCCTCACTTGATTCCTCAGTTCGATCTGGCACCCAGGTGGAGTCAGTGACCTCATCATCATCAATGTCATCTTCACCCCCTATCTCCTCGTCACTGGAGCCAACTTGGCAGTATGCTCATTTCCTCCTGTACTGTTTGTCAAATGTTGTTCAATGTATTGTAACCCTGTCTATATTATTGTACAGCGCTGCGGAATATGCTGGCGCTTTATAAATAAAGAATAATAATAATAATAATAATAATAATATGCTGCAGCTGCTGGGGCAACATGAGTGCCAGTTATTTGTGTGTCATCACTGGCACCCCCTTCCTCTAGGTTGATTATACTCCCTTGCTCAACCTCAGAGATTGAATCAGAGCACTGTACTTGCTACGCATCCTCAAGCAGCATGTCACTCTCATTGTAGTCAAACAATTCAGCTGACTCCTCCGTGTGTGATTGCGAGGCTACGGCAGGAGTAGCTGTGGACATGGAGGCTGCATTAGATGCTTTGGCAGCTGAGGTGGACTGTAAAGCACTAGAAGCCTGGCTGGCAGAGGACTCGGAGGATGAGGATGGCCTGGTTAGCCAATCCACCAAGTCCTCTGTATGTTGCTGCTGCTGCTTAAGACGGCCAGCACCAGTTAGAAAGGACAAGCGTGCCCCTGCAGAGGATGCACCACGTCCACCACGACCAGAGACACAGCCTCCCGACACAGGGGCTGCTTGCCCTCTTATCTGTGGCTGGGAGCGTCTGCCTGTCCTTTTTGTTCTTTCAGACATGGTGAGTGAGATATAGATTAATATATACAGAACTCTGATTCAACTCTGGTATAAAGATTTAAATAACTCTGGTATAACACAGTGAGACACACTGATAGCTGGCAGCCAGTGACAAGAGACAGATCACCTTAATTCACAAATGTTTTAAATAAATTAGTGAGCCCCAAAATACAGCGTGGTACTTTTTGTATGACGAGACACAGATCACCTTAATTCCCAAGTGTTTTAAAGAAATTAGTGAGCCCCAAAATACAGCGTGGTACTTTTTGTATGACGAGACACAGATCACCTTAATTCCCAAGTGTTTTAAAGAAATTAGTGAGCCCCAAAATACAGCGTGGTACTGTTTGTATGACGAGACACAGATCACCTTAATTCGCAAGTGTTTTAAAGAAATTAGTGAGCCCCAAAATACAGCGTGGTACTGTTTGTATGACGAGACACAGATCACCTTAATTCACAAGTGTTTTAAAGAAATTAGTGAGCCCCAAAAAAAATTCCTGGGTGTGTGACAAGACACAGAAGATCACCTTAATTCCCAAGTGTTTTAAAGAAATTAGTGAGCCCCAAAATACAGCGTGGTACTGTTTGTATGACGAGACACAGATCACCTTAATTCGCAAGTGTTTTAAAGAAATTAGTGAGCCCCAAAATACAGCGTGGTACTGTTTGTATGACGAGACACAGATCACCTTAATTCGCAAGTGTTTTAAAGAAATTAGTGAGCCCCAAAAAGATTTGCTGGCACAGTGACAAGACCCAGAAAATCACCTCAATTCACGAATGTTTTAAATAAAGTTGTAAACCCCAAAAAAACTTGCTGGCACAGTGACAAGACACACATCACCTAAATTCCCTGATATTTGGTATAAATGAGACCCAAAAAGACTTGCTGGCACAGTGTGACAAGACCCAGAAAATCACCTCAATTCACAAATGTTTTAAATAAAGTTGTAAACCCCAAAAAAAATTGCTGGCACAGTGACAAGACACACATCACCTAAATTCCCTGATATTTGGTCGAAATGAGACCCCCCCAGTAGCGTGGCAGACCGGCAGTAACAACACACACAACTATCTCCTTTGAAATCTCCTCTGAAATGCGTGCAGAAGCGCTGCGTGGAAACCTTATATAGTGTGCTGCGGGACTTAGCTCTGTGAGCCCATGATTGGGCAAAATTTGCCCAATCAGGACTCTGAGCGGTGATTGGCATAGTGTTCAACCAGTCTTGCACCAGACCTGTGGTCAGGTGCAAGGCTGTAGCCAATTACGAGCTTCAGGCAGTGGGAAAATGCATTGTGGTCCATTGTGGTCGAACATGCGGCGAACACCCGGAAATGTTCGACCCGAACTTAGCCTGTTCGAGCAGATCGCGAACCCCGAACCGTCCGAACCCGAACAGCTCATCCCTACTCATGATCATTGAACCTCCACGAGGTGAGATCTTGTATGAAGCCCCAGACCGAGGGTGATTGACATTTATTTTGTGTTTCTCTTCCATTTGCGAATAATTGCAACAACTGGTGTCTTCAAGCTGCGTGGCGATGGTCTTGCAGCTCATTCCAGCCTTGTGTAGGTCTACAATCATGACCCTGACATCCTTGGACAGCCCTTTGGTCTTGGCCATGTTGGAGAGTTTGGAATCTGATTGATTGCTTCTGTGGACAGGTGTCTGTTATACAGGTAAAAACATGAGAATAGGAGCACTCTCTCTTAAAGGGACTGCTCCTAATCTCAGTTTGTTAAGAGAGTGCTCCTAATCTCCACTCGTTACCTGTATAAAAGACACCTGAGAGCCAGAAATCTTGCGGACTGAGACGGGATCAAATACTTATTTCACTCATTAAAATGCCAATCAATTTATAACTTTTCTGAAATGTGTTTTTCTGGATGTTATTGTTACTCTGTCTCTCACTGTTTGATCATTGCTTTGTCAGTCGGCAAACGTACAAAATCCCTCGGGGATCAAATAATTTTTTCTCCTCACTGTACTAATTGATAAACAACAATGTAAGAAAATGGTAGAAAGGACATTGGAATAAGGCACCTTGCGGTTTGAGGCTGGGGTCAGACGAGCGTAGTGTTCACGTCCGTGATAGCATGACAGAAAGCTCATTGGAGCCCATTACACGAAGTACGTCCGCACTGAACTGCGGACGCACAATGGCCGCGGCCCACGGACGCAAGGCAGGCAAGAACGTACAACTCCTAGAACGGCCGCACAAAGTGCGCTGCGTCCGCAACGTCCGCATAGCTTTGTGTGTGAGT
Organism: Leptobrachium leishanense; assembly: GCA_009667805.1. Lineage (NCBI taxonomy): Eukaryota > Metazoa > Chordata > Amphibia > Anura > Megophryidae > Leptobrachium > Leptobrachium leishanense. Next base: position 66,371,396 of record CM019069.1, on the reverse strand, counting down.
GATGGAACGTGGTCAGACGGACTGCATTTATACGTCCAGCATTTTTCACGGACAAAATGGTTTTGCTTTTTATTTTCTCTCCTACATCCGTCAAAATATACGTCAGTGAATAAACGGACTGTGTGGCCACTACTGTGTCTTCCGTACTGACGTACGTCCGTGTGCACGGACGTACAGTCCGTAGAAATCAAGCTCGTCTGACCCCAGCCTTAGGAGGCAGTCCTGATATAGGAACTTCCACCTTGCCATCCCAGAACTGTTTTCTGTCCAGGCAGTGCTGGATGCAACTCACTCAATGGCTTTCACACTTCTTCATCAGCTATATAAGGGCCGTAGTGTACACCATCATCAAACACTTTTTTGTGCATTTCCCCTAAGATAATGGGGTATAAGAGTCTTGTCTAGGGCCAAAATAGTATTAACGATGAACCTGATCAATATTCAGAGTTCCAAACAAAGGGTATGCAGCTATAGCCATGGAACGATGCCGGACCTTGCCTATAGCATGCACACAGACAATGTTTGCAAGGGCCACTTTGAAAGAGAGAGAGAGATAGAGAGAGAGGGAAAAAAAGTAACTTTATCATTGCTTGGTTCTACCGCTGGGTTCTGTCATCACCATGGTCTGTGACAGTTGCACTCTAGAAGACAATGGTTGGAGAGGGCAGCTCCTTAGATATTTTAAGAAAAATCTCTATCCATGTTTCCTACACATTTTGATGAAATAAACAAAGAATTTTAAATTTTGAAATCATTTTTTTTTTTTAAAGCTGCCCATCCTTTTACAAAATGCAAAAGCTTTGTTTCGTCCATTGCTTTCAATTTCACATCACTCAAGTCTAAATAGAATACTTTTTCTAATACAAAACAAGTGGATAAGACTGGATAATGGTCACAGGCAAAAAATGTGAAATTGGCATAGTAAAGTAACTTTATATATTCCATGCGAAATGTTGTTAATATGAATGGTGATTCAGTAGCACGAGATATTCACTCGTGTTTGCTCAAAGTAAGGCGTTGTTTTCACGGTATCTTCTGCCAGGTCGTCTGACTCCTTTACAATAATGCAGAATTGCATTCTGGCAACAGTCTCTAACAACTTGCTGCAGCGACAAAAAAAAAAAAAAAAAAAAGTGTTTGTTTTCCATTTTTAAATGTTCTACACATTAATCTTGAATTCCCCAATCATTTTGTAAACCATTGCTCTGCTTTTCTGGTCTTCCAGCTCATCGTGTAGGAGAAGTGTAAAACATAACACTGTTATGCACAAGGAAAAAACAATTACAGTAAAGTGTCTCGAGGCACAATAAACTCCGGTACAAATTAAATTGTATGAACTTTGGTATATTTTTGCCTTTTATTTTAAAATGACTTTCATCTAAATAATGGATATCAGTGGGTGATGAAGTTACCCAAAATACCCCTAAACAACATTGTAACATAGTGAGTACATTTATTACATATTTATTTTCTGTGTTAATCTGTATATTTGTTGCTTATTTTTAATATCTTGCGTTTTATTACTTTGAATTTTTACAGTAGGTACAGAAATACAATGTTTTTGAACCCAGGACATACTAATAACCAAGAGAAATCTCAATCAGGGTTATTCAAAGAGATTCGAAAAGTCACCGCACGTTCAATGACTTTTCGTTCTCTTCAATTCGGTGCAAATCGGCTTTCACATTTCGGCTACCCTTCGGTGTATTCAGCAAGCACCACGGGGCTGTCGAAGTGCAGGGAAAAGCTGCCGAAAACCTGGCGAAAACCCGGCGAATGCACGCCGAAAACCCGCAAAAACATCTGGATTAACCCGTCGAAGACGCCGGAAAAACCCGAGCAGGAGCCGATTACACGCAGAGAAGCCGCAGGAAAAAGCCGACACCGCAGACGAATGGAGTGAATAAATTAGGAAAACAGTTTGTTTGAATGATTGAAAAGTGAAAAGCTGTTTGCAAAGAAACTACTGAGCGAAAATGTCTGAAATTACATATGAGGTCCAGGGAATGATAATAAAAACGGCTGTTACAGAAAAAATGAGTAAAGTTAAAAACAAATCCAGAAAAATGCTTAAAATATCCTAAAAAATCTATAAATAAAGAGACTCTTTACTGCAGAATTTTATAATGAACGGTTTATTAGATATTGAATTAAAACGGGAATATTTTTATCATTGAAGCCTATGGGATTCACCTGAATAAACCTGTCGAATTAAACCACCGAATGGCAGGGCATTTCGGGAACCTTTCACTGCTGGTTTGTGTTCTCTGAATAGCCGAAGCAGTGCTTTTTCATGGGGATTTCACTGCCCTCGAACAGGCATCGTATGTGCAGGCAATTCGCCAGGATTTGGCGAATTGCCTGCTCTCTGGATAGCCAAATGGCCAAGAAAGGTAACCGAATGCTGAAAATCAGCGTTCGGTTACCTTTCCCCAGCCATTCGGATCGCTTTAAATAACCCTGTATGTGTCCTTCCTGGTAAAATACTTTATAAATAAATAAATAATTGTGTCTGCCCATATCACCACTAACAACTAGAGTCAAGGGCGGTCTGTCCATTTGGGGGGGGGGAATAATGGAAAGGTGCACATCTTTTTTAACAACACAAAAGCTTCCAGTAACCTCCCCCCCCCCTCATACCAACTACGGCAGTCAGGTGTTCCATATTTTCCGGGACGCACACCTCTTCCACATGCTAATGGAATGCTCATGAACAAGTATATAAAATTTATCGGCAAGTGGGAAATTACACTGCGTTCCTTAACAAATTGATCTAAATAACGTGTAGAAATCACATATGACCCAGAAATAGGATAGACCTGGCAACCCTGCGGATATTGTAACCCCAAGTTGAAAGGGTAAAAAACACCTAATAATCTTGGATGTGAGTTCAGTTACAAGATGTGATCAATAAATACGTAAGCCTGCCACAAATGTCACTGTACCCCATAAGGCACGTCCCTACCAAAACAAACCTAAATCCTGCTCTTATGAAATAAACTCACTTAACAAGACCATCCGCCCTTCTTGGAGCTCTCTGCAGAAACCAGGTATAATAGAGACTGCTTATGGAGAAGATTATGTGAGTATCTATTAAAAAAAACACATTATCAGGTCTAATTTTCTGAGAATTTGAGGAGAATTTTACTGGTTTTGCCATTTTGACCTGAATTTTTCACTTCTCCAGTCAATTCTCACCTTTATTGAAAAGACCAGTAAGTATCAAGTTTGACGAGGTCTCTGTTGCCTTTGGACACAATTGATTGGCTGCTGTAGCTCCATGCCACGCTCTCTTTTGGAGGACTGATGAGTGCATGACCTTCTGGTTAAAAAGAAAAAAATATTATTTTTCATATATATATATATATCTATATATCATAGACATTACCCTGAAACAAAGTAATATGCATTTTTTAAATTCTTGCTGTCATGGTTTTATATTAACTTTTTCCATTCTGGGTTTGGATTGTTCACTTAATGTTGCGAGACCAAAAACATCTCATGTTGGTGCACTGAGGATTATTTCCTTAAGGCTGGCCGTCCACTGGAACCGTTTTCGAACGACCGATGGTTTTGTCAGACCGTCGGTCATCCGACCGGGTCAGACTAGGGGTCGTCCACTGCGTGCGATCTGTCGTGCGACCACAGACGATCCAGATCAAAATCAGAGGTGGAGTACATGGCTGCCAAAACCAGAATCAACTGGTTTTACATGCAAAAACAAGTTCATTCTGCTTTTGGAACCAGTGCAGTCCTTTTTTTTATTTTTTGTTACTATTATTTTTACTATGCGCTTTGTCTGTAAACCAGTCAAACTATCCCCTAAATCAGGGCATGACGCCAACACTTCAGTGCAGTACTGCGCTCTGATATTCGTTCTCTCTGCCGCCGCAGATTGTCGAAGTGCAGCGATCTGCAGCAAACTGCACCATATTTCGCCATCATTTTTACAGTACAAACAGCAACAAAATTGCACCGTATGGGGAAATTCAAGATTCAGTGCCCTTCGGGAGGCATGTCACTGTTTTATGTGGATAATAATGACAGTGCAAGCCATTAGTGAACAGAAGTCATGTTCCTAGAAGAGACACACAGAACAGCCCAGAACAGGAAACGCATCACAGGAAACGCATCACAGGAAACAAGTGCCATAGAGATAAATCATAGAGTTGCATATAAACAAAACATAACACTCATAACATCTCCCTCTTAATATTAATAAATGATCAATGTGAAATTTAGATGAATCCTTGTAATAACATATTTACAGGTTAAGTCTTTTGGGTGGTTGTGAATGTCTACCACTGCGGGTGAAGACTGGCCCTCGTTGTATACAGAGTTTCTCAGCCCTCTCAGAGGTTACTGGGCTCTTCTCACCACTTACTGGCATGCTCTGCCATTCACTCCCGTCCGATATATCTGCTTGCTCCGGACTGTCCGTAGTATTAAACATAGAAGCGCCACGAACAACGCCACGGTGGGAAACCTGATAAACCAACCGTCTCCACGAGATTCCAATCAGATGGGGATGCCACCAGCCCCCTGGATAAGTAGAAATGGAAGAAATGATGGATCTCCAGTGGATAAGAAGTGCCAAACGGTTTATTCATGGAAGAGCAACCTTCAAAAAAAAAAAAAAAAAAGTTGCTGTTCCATGAATAAACCATTTGGCACTCCTTATCCACTGGAGATCCATCATTTCTTCCATTTCTACTTGTCCGTAGTATTAGTCTGTGGCATCATCTCTGCACATTCCTTACTGCCAATTGGTGAATTTGCCTTTGCAGTACCAGGCGAGTCTGGCCTGACAACTGGATAATGTGAATCAGGCTTTTCAGCCACACGCAGATCCACACGATTGCACCGATAGAGAGTTCCATCAATGTCCACAAGATAGGAGCGTGGTGCAACCTTTTGCAGACAAGTACCCATTCTCCAACGACTTGTTCGATCTCCAGGCAGTGGTTTCATACGGATTCGTTCCCCAATATTTAATTCAGGCAAATCTCTTGCAGATGTGTCATATTGTGCCTTGAACACTTGCCTCTTAAGTCGTAACTTTTCTGGTACCCCTTGTATCACAGACGGTTCAAGTAGCTTGTTGGCCACAGGTAAGGAAGTCTTTAATCTTCGTGACATCAGTCTCTGTGCTGGGCTACTATCCATGCCCACAGTTGGAGTGTTCCTCCAGTGTAAGGTGGCCTTCCACTGGTCTTTACCATCACTTTGTGCTTTCTTGCATACATTTTTTACAATCTTCACTGCAGATTCAGCTTTGCCGTTAGCCTGTGGATGACGTGGTGAGGAAGTTACATGCTCAAATTCCCATTCAAAGGCAAATTTTCTGAATTGTAAGCTTGAGAACTGAGGGCCATTATCAGAAATCACTTTATCGGGAGTCTGGACGCCGACCGAGCCGGACGCATGGTGTAGGAGCTCCTGCACCTAGCCGTCAAAACGGAGCATAGCAGCAGCACACAGATCAATTTGACCCACCATCTCGATTCCCCCTTACCGGGAACATGCCGGGAACCACCCGAGGGGGCAAAAAACCGGATCCACCGACCCCTGTAGTGGCGCCAATTTTCCAGCGCCGCGGCCTGGATGACAGCCAAGATGGCGGCCGGATCCGCGGCGAGGACACAGGGATAGACTCGGTCCCGGGAGGGTCCCAACCAGCGTCTAGAGCTGATATATCGCAGATTCTGGCCAGGATGGGGGACATGCAAACGAGTCTGGCGATGGACATTGCTAAAATAGCCACAGAGGTACGTGCTGAAGTGGGGGCTTTGGGCCAGCGCATTGGAGAATTGGAGGAAGGCACGGGGGACCTCGTGGCGGCTCACAATGCGCTGGCGCGCACTACTGACACGTTATCTCACCGCATGGACCGTATGGAACTTGCTCTAGAGGATGTCGCCAATAGATCCCGCCGCAACAACATCCGCCTGCGGGGATTGCCCGAATCTGTACAAACACGGGAGCTACACGAGACTGTGCTGGGCCTTCTCAAACGCTTGGTACCAGAGGTGCCCCCGGCGAAGTTACTCATGGACAGGATTCACAGAGCCCTGAGAGCTCCCCGGGCGGACTCCCAACAGCCTCGAGATGTCATATTCCGCCTTCATTATTACACAGTTAAGGAGGAAGTCATGCGTAAAAGCAGAGACGTGGATCTGGTGTATGAAGATGTGAAGCTCGCTCTGTTTCAAGATCTGGCTCCGGAGACCTTGCAGCGCCGTAGGGCCTGGCGCCCCATCACAGCCCACCTGGGCCGTCATAACATCCGCTATGCCTGGGGCTTCCCGTTCAAACTCTTGGCCTTCGCAGGTGGTAAAACCTCTACTCTCACCCTACAGTCAGACCCGCAGCAATTCTTCACCCGCCTGGATTGCCCCCCTTTACCGGACGCGGGTAACCTGCTCTCGTCCCCCTCCCCGGCACCTCAACTTACACCGCGCTGGGAGAAGGTGCCCTCCCGGATTCGAGAGGAGGGAGACAGGGATCCCGGCTGAGATGAAGGGGAAACCTCGGTGGTGATATTGTTTTTTCTCTTTTTTGTTTACTTGCCCACACGGTATCAGGTGGTTGCATTAGCTGAGTTGTAAATGTTCCCCAGGTGATATATAACCCTGTAGTGTTCGGCTGTTAATGTTCATGATAATGGTGGGGATACTGTCGTTATTGTAATGCTGTTTTTAGATAGTTTTTTCATGCTCCGTTACTGGCTCGGTGACGTCCGTTCTGCGATCCTACTGGTCTTCAACCAGGGTCGCGTCTCCTTTCTGACCATCCCCATGGTCGTTCTGGCAATGGATAAGTCCGGAAGTTTTTTCTTTCCTTTTTTCTTTTTTCTTTATGTGTCTTCTTTTCCTCTCTCATCTTTTCCTCACCTCCCAGTCCTTTACCCCCTTGGTCCCTCTGTCTCCTTTCCCCCCATTGGGGTCCTCAGGGGTGCCGCCCTGTCCTGTGTACCTGATCTGGCCTGCCCGTGGCGTTCCCCTCCACTCCGCCCATGATTCCGGAATGCCATATTTTGTCCCAGAATGTTAAGGGACTAAATTCCCCTACGAAGAGGAGACTGGTCCTCCGAGAATTAAAACGCGCACAATGTCAGATAGCATTCCTGCAGGAAACGCATTTTGCCCGGGCACGCCAGTTCAGTCTTACAGACCGCACCTTCCCACGCTCCTTTTTCGCTTCCAGCACCGGGAAACGCCGGGGGGTTGCGATTTTATTACATAAGCCATGCCAGATGACGGTTCAACATGTGGATAGAGATGATGAGGGCAGGTATATCCTAATCCGGGGGACAATTAATAATGTGGCTATCTCTTTGTTGAATGTTTATGCCCCTAACACCCGGAAGACTCTTTCTGGGCCCATCTTACGACGCTCCTGCAGTTGACGGAAGGCTCCTTTCTGGTCATGGGGGGGGACTTTAACGCGGCCCCAGCCCCAGCAATTGACAGGAAATCAGGGGCGTTAGGTGCCAGACTTACGGCGTCTCCTCAGGATGCGATGCTAGCTCGGTTCATACATGACGCGCAGCTCCTCGACATTTGGCGACTCCATCACCCAGGAGACCACGATTTCTCCTTTTATTCTCATCCCCACTCCTCATACTCAAGGATAGACCTGTTCTTATTGCCAACCAGAACGATCCCATTAACTACCCGCTCGGCGATAGGCTCCATTAGTTGGTCTGACCATGCGCCCGTGTCTGTATGGGTGACATTGCCGGGTACTCGATCGGGTTGGTCCTGGCACCTCAACTCTTCCATCTTACAATCGGCTGCAGTGCTGGAAGAAGTGTCTGCCCACCTGAACAGGTATTTTGAGGAGAATGACCTAGACGATATCGGTCCTGACTCCTTGTGGCTGGCCCATAAGGCGGAGGTCACGAGGTCACCTGATTCAGATTGGTAGCAGGCTGAAGAGGGAGAGGATGAGTCTGCTGGTGGAACTTCAGGAGAGGCTAGCGGACCGGGAAGCAGCGCACAAATCCTCTCACTCTCAGGCTGATTTTGATGCCCTGACAACTGTACGTCGGGAGCTCCGGTCAGCCTTACTGACGGATGTGGCCCGGTCCTTAGCCTGGACCAGGCGACCTTTTATGAATATTCTAACAAGGCGCATACTATGTTAGCGCGCAAATTGAGGAACCAAACTAGATCTAAATTGGTGACCTCGGCCCATACGTCCCAGGGTTCGATCACTACTATCCCCAGCGAGGTAAACCAGATTTTTACTGCGTACTTTGAGAAATTATATAACCACTCCCCGGATCACTCCCTCCGCAATCCGGAACATGTGCGGGAGGTGCAGGAATTCCTGGCCACGTGGAAAGGCCCGGAGCTCCCTCCCCTCTTGCTGGAGGGGTTGGGGTCAGAAGTATCAGAAGCCGAGGTGGCTTCAGTGATTAAACAAATGAAACCCCATAAGGCCCCGGGCCCGGACGGGTTTACGGCCTTTTATTATAAAAAATTCTCTCCTCACTTGAGCAAATATCTAGTTAAACTATATAATGGAATCCTGGAGGGACGACCGGTGCCTCCGGATTTCCTCCGATCTGATGTGATTTTGATTCCTAAAGAGGGCAAGGATCCTTCCTTCCCCCACAATAATAGACCGATCTCTTTACTGAATGTTGACTATAAGATATTTACGAAAATCCTGGCCAACAGACTAGGAGCACTCCTCCCCTCCATCATTCATCCGGACCAGGTCGGGTTCATTCCCACGAGACAGGCATACGAAAATACAAGGAGAAATGTGGTCCTGATCGAGAGAGCTCGCGCAACGGGGACGCCTTCTCTGCTCCTCTCCTTGGATGCGGAGAAGGCGTTCGATAGGGTGGGCTGGCCTTACTTATTTCACCTACTGGAGCACTGGGGATTTCCACCTGGTTTTTGCACTGCTATCCGGGTCCTGTATAATTCCCCCCTTACGAAAATAATCACCACGGGGGCCTCCCCGGAATCTTTCCCCATAGGTAATGGAACGCGACAGGGTTGCCCCCTGTCACCCATGCTTTTCGCTCTAGCCCTTGAGCCCCTGCTGGATAAATTACGGTCCTCCACGTCTATCACGGGTTTACAGATTGGGGGGAGGAATTCCTGGTGTCAGCATATGCGGACGACCTTCTCCTGACCCTCACGGACCCGGCTCATTCTGTACCCCATTTGCTCTCCCTTCTTCGGGATTTCTCGGATATTTCCGGGTTTAAGATAAATATAGATAAATCTCGCGCGATGCCGATAGGCATACCGAAACCGGAGGTCGACCGGTTGCGTATCCTCACGGGATTTCACTTCTCCACCTCCTCTCTCACGTATCTGGGAGTGAAGCTGACTAGTGATCCCAAAGCAATGATTAGAGCTAACTACGATGTACTGATCCAACGTCTTATAGCTGATATGCACACTTGGGATGCCTTTAATGTCTCCTGGGTGGGTCGCATTGCTAGCGTAAAAATGAATCTACTTCCCCGAATCCTGTACTTGTTCCAAACCCTCCCGGTGCCTGTCCCTCCAGCCTCGTTGGCGCTTCTACAGTCCCATGTGGACCGGTTCATCTGGCATAATAAACGACATAGGGTGGCTAGAAGAGTGTTACATAGACCGAGGGTGGTGGGAGGCTTGGGAGTTCCGAGTTTGTTACAATATTATCATGCTGCCCAACTAGCACAGTTTGTTACCTTTCATGCACCACCTGGTACGCACCGTTGGGCGGACTTAGAGTCGCATCTCTTTGCTCCGGACTTGCCGCAATTCTATTTTTGGCTTCCCAAAACCTATCGTCCTATCCTTCGCTCCACTTGCACTGCCACCATTAACTCTCTCCACATTTGGGACACTGTGAACCGTCGCTTCACTTTAGCCAAAGAACACTCAGCTATGATGCCTTTTCTCCGCAACCGACAGTTTCCACCGGGTTTATGCCCTCGCCCTTTTGCAACTCTGGAGGACTTGGGCCTTCAGAGGCTCCACCACCTTTACTCAGCGGGGGCACCACTTCAGTTTGAGAACATTCGACAGAGAGGTCCGGTAGGACCAGCGGACTTCTTTCGCTACCTGCAGGTCATGGACTATGCGCGGACGCCTGAAGTCCGTACGGCTGCCACGTCTTCCTTGACGGCGTTTGAAGCTCGCTGTAATGACGCTCGCATCACGAAATCAATTATATCCTCGCTTTACGTCTCCCTCTGTTCAGGCTCTCCAATCTGGGGGGACCCAACTTATGTTGCACGCTGGGAGCGAGATGTGGGGGATGCCCTGCCCAGTGAAGAATGGGAGGATATTTGGACAATGTGGCACACTGCTCCATCAATGTGGCCCATCAGGAACAGGCTTACAAGATGCTGTTTCGCTGGTATGTTACCCCCTCACAACTTTCTCACATGGACGGGTCTTCCTCTGACTTATGTTGGAGAGGTTGCGGCACTAAGGGCTCGTTCTACCACATGTGGTGGACATGCCCCCTGATCCGACGCTTCTGGCTTCAAATTCATGCTCTCATTCAAGAGGTCCTACAGTGTGGAGTGGCTTTCGACCCATGGACATTCCTTCTTCACCGCACCCAGGACGCCCTATCGAGACCGGAGAATAAGCTGGTGCATAAAATGGTCTTGGCGGCTAGAAGAGCGGTGGCCCAAGACTGGAGATCTGTGTCCCTTCCGACTATGGCGCAGGTGTATCTTCGGATCAGAGATAATATGGACATGGATCGTTTATCAGCTCTTGTACATGACACCATGCCCCAACATAGTAAGATTTGGACCCCTGGCTGGAGTTTGATGTGGGTTAAGAGCTGGACTGCTTGTTTTTCTGGCGGATTATGATACCTGGGTTATGTACTCCTTTGGGGCGGCACCCTATTCCCTTCCCCCTCCTCCCCTCCCTATGAGGTCTCTTCCTCTCTCTTTTTCCTCCATGTTTGTGTTTCTTTGATCTTTTTCTAATTTCTTCTTTTACCCCCTCCTCGGGGTCTACCCCCTGCGGTCCTTTGGCAGGGGCTCCTCAGGGCTAACCAGTAGCAATCTCTAACATTGTGGTTTTGTGATAAGATGCCCTTTTTTGTATTTGAAAAATGGAAAATAAAGAATTATAAAAAAAAAAAAGAAATCACTTTATCAGGTTGGCCATGACGTGCAAACTGTGCCTTGCACCTCTTAACTGTAGTTTCAGTGGATAAGTCAGGAAGCAGTTCAATTTCCCAGAAGTCTGAGTAATGATCAACTAATATCAGGTACTCTTTTCCCGCATAGTTGAATAAGTCCATACTGACAATCTGCCAAGGACGTGTAGGTATCTCATGCGACATCATGGTCTCTTTTTGTTGCAAGTGTGCAAATTCATTGCAAGTGGGACAATTGCTGACAAAATCTTTGATTTCACCTTGCATATTAGGCCAGTAAAGCGTATCTCGAGCTTGTCTGTAGCACGCCTCACCCACGATGTGGCTTGAGTGAATGCGTAATAACATTTCTGCTCTCAGTGACCTTGGCACTATAACTCTTGGGCCTTTGTACAAAATGCCATTTTGTACGCTGATCTCATCTCTGAAAGACCAATACTCCTTCACAATTGCAGGTGCTGTATCCTTGTCATCAGGCCACCCATTTAGAACAATAGACTTTAGCGCTTGTAAAGTTTCATCTCGGTCTGTCTGCTGTTGAAGCTGATGTAGACGCTGATCTGTGACGTTAAGATAATCTGCTTGATTGACTTCAGCAAAGAAAAGTTGTTCCTGCTGCAGCAAACAAACTGTATGCTGCTCATGCTCATTTCTGGGTGTGACATGATTCGTAGTAGCTCTGCTCAGGGTATCACTGATGTACATTTGACTTCCTGGCTTGTAGACCACATCGAGGTTGTAATGCTGCAATGTAAGCATCATGCTCTGCAAACGCTTGGGAGCACACAAAAGAGGCTTCTTAAATATGGCTATTGATCTGTTTCAGCTGTGATTGTATCCCGGCCATAAAGATAGTGATGGAAGCGCTGACAGGCAAACACAATACTTAAACATTCTTTTTCAATTTGAGCATAATTTTGCTCAGCTGATGAAAAAGCTCTGGACGCATATGCAACTGGCTGCTCCTCTTGCAGTAGACAACATCCTAGGCCATTTTTGCTTGAATCACTTTGTATTGTAACAGGCTTTGTGACATCATAAAATTTCAACACCGGAGCGGCAGTGACCAATTGTTTTATCTTCTCCACTGCCTGGTCATGTTTGGGAAGCCAGTGCCACACTGCATCCTTATCCAGAAGTCTTCTTAATGGCTCACACACCTCAGACAGGTGTGGCATGAATTTAGCTAGATATGTGACAAAGCCAATAAAACGCTGTAATGCTTTGGCATCGGAAGGCTGTGGCATGTCCACAATGGCTCTAATCTTATCAGGGTCTGCTTTTAAGCCTTGTGAGGACAGGATATGTCCATGGAAATGGACTTCTTGCACCTTGAACTGCAATTTCTTTACGCTGAGTCTCAGCCTCACCTCCCTGCAACGATCCAGTAGTGCTAGTAGCTTCTCATCATGGTCATGCGCAGCTTCTGACACCATGTTTTATGTGGATAATAATGACAGTGCAAGCCATTAGTGAACAGAAGTCATGTTCCTAGAAGAGACACACAGAACAGCCCAGAACAGGAAACGCATCACAGGAAACAAGTGCCATAGAGATAAATCATAGAGTTGCATATAAACAAAACATAACACTCATAACAGTCACTGCTTAGTAAATAAACCCCTTTGCCCAGCAGCACCGCTAGTCCCACCATGTTACACAGCTAGTCCCAACATCAAGTCTGCATCATGTCCTTGCATCATGTCTGCATCATTTATTTTGGGAGTTAAAAAAACAGCAAAAACAATATAAATGCGTTTTTTTTTAACTCCCCTAATGAGTTTGTCAACGTCCATCATGCCCAGCAATCGTTCTGAACTCCCAGCCTGCAAGGTGTGATTGCCCATCTGCTGTGGTCTCCAGAAGTCGGACGTCTGACGTCTGCTGCAATGGACGATGGTTCCATTCACATTCATGTTACGGGATTGGACGTACGACGACGGACGATATCGGATGATCGCACCATCGCACGAAAGCGGTTCCAGTGGACGGCCAGCTTAGGCTCCAGTATATTTCAACTTGTTAATTAGTTCACATTTGTTGACATTTACCAATTCATCAGATTCTGTGTCCTCTCATAATAGTCCATCAACATTTTACACATATTCCCCAGTCACAAACATTTATCCCCTAGATTCCGCTCCAGACTTCTGTTAAGGTTTATTAAATGGTTTACTCCATGCAGCCTGACCACTTTTTTTTTTATTTTTTATAAATCTTTATTTTCAAAAAAGCATTATCATTATGCTGTGTATTTGTTTTGTTTTATCTGCCCTAAATAAACCTGTTGTGGATTCCTAACGACTTGAGTTCATGTTGTTAGTTTCCTGGGGAAATCACCATTTCTAACCTGGAGATTGGAACTCTGAAGAAGGGCAATCGGTGTCTCCATAAATTCACCGAATGCCTGCTGTTTGGTGCCTCTTTTAGAATAGGCACCAGAAAAGGTGAGCAAGTTTTTTTTCTTACCGATTTTCTTGACTATATATAAAATAGTCTGCACAGTTATTCTTTTCTCCTTTTTTTTGAGGAAATATTGCATAACCAATTCATTTAGTGATACCACCCCTTTTTTTTTTTTTGAAGACAGACGATGAAATATAGTGCCAGCGCCAAGTAACAACCCACAACCTATATTCATTATCATACATCGTTGCAAGAATGGTCGAAGTGTGAGAGCACAAACATTTAAATTTTAGCAAAGAAGACAAATACAACAAAAAATAGTAAAGAAAAAAATTAACGGAAAACTACCAAAAAAAAGACAAAAAGATAGAAAAGGGGGGTGTGTGCTGCCTCGAAGAAAAGAAAACCTGAACCCACAGAGGCTTCCCAGAGCAGCCTGACCACTTTGATAAGCTAAAGTGGTCATGGTGTGTCTAGTGTCCCTTTAAAGGGTCACTACCAGCAAACAATGAAACGGCCTTATTGTGTTTATTTCATGTTGCTGATATCTTACATGTGCTTTGTTTTTCTCTTTTAGGTTTAGTAAGAAAATATTTTACTCTATATGTGTCACTGGGTGCAACCATTGTGTGATCTTTTGTGTTGTAAATTAACCACACACACACACACAGTATCTTTGCATCACTTGCTCCTCACTGTGTGGCATTGAGCAAAGAATGGAGTCTATGCATCTGTAGCCATGGAGACCGACTCACATAATTGTATTGTGTGGGATGTATTCAAAAGACATCATTAGAAGTATTTTAAGCTCCCTGTCTTATCTCATTCAGCTGTCATATTTTATCTCAGGTATCAGACACCACACAATAAGCTCCTGCAGCCTTATCTACTGTATACATTCAGTCCTCCATCCCATTGACTGTTAAATACTGCAGAAGCTAGACCACAGCTGTAAAAGTGAAACTCACCATAAAAGCTTGGTACAAGTTGCATCATGGTAAAAATTTACTGAATGGAAACAGGAGATGAAAACCTAACATTATTTTCCCTTTTTACATTCAATTGCTTTAAACTATCAGGGTTATTCAAAGAGAATCGTAAAGTTACCGCACGTTCGGTGACTTTTCGTTCTCTTCAATTCGGCTCGATTTGGCGATCCCATTTCGGCGACCCTGCGGTGTATACAGCAAGCACCACAGGGCTGTCGTAATGCCGGGAAAAGTAGCCACAAACCCGCCGAAAACTCACCGCAAAACCCGGCGAAGGCACACCGAAACCTGCAAAATCATCTGGATTAACCCTGCCGAACACGCCGAAAAATCCCGAGCAGGAGCCGATCACAGCGCAGAGCAGCCGCCGGAAAAACCCAACACCACAGACGAATGGAGTGAAAGAAAAAAAAAAAACAGTACGCTTGAATGTTTTAAAAGTGAAACGCTGTTTACAAAGAAAATACTGAGCGAAAATGTCTGAAATTTACATATAAGATCCAATGGATGATAATAAAAAGGACTGTTACAGAAAAAAGAAAAAATGATTTAAAAAAAAAGGGGGGAAAAATGTTTGCAATAAAATCCCAAAAAATGCTTAAAAGATCCTAAGAAATCGATAAATAAAGAGACTTTTTACTGCAGAATATTATAATAAGTGGTTTATTAGATATTGAATTAAAACGGGAATATTTTTAACATTGAAGCCTATGGGATTCGCCTGAATAAACCTGTCGAATTAAACCACCGAACAGCAGGGCAATTCGGCAACTTTCACTGCTGGTTTTGTGTTCTCTGAATAGACGAAGCATTGCTTCTCTATGGGGTTTTCACTGCCCTCGAACAGGCACCGTATGTGCAGGCAATTCACCAACATTTGGCGAACTGCCTGCTCTCTGGATAGCCGAATGGCCAGGAAAGGTAACTGTACGCTGAATTTCACTGTTCGGTTACCTTTCACCAGCAATTCGGATCTCTTTGAATAACCCTGATAGTAAAAAAAAACAAAAAAACAGCATATGCGGTTTAGAAGGTGGTTTTATTTGTAATGTACAAGTAATCTAGTTTCAGCTTATTTAAGACATTCAAGAATTATAATGCATATAAATGTCACCCTCAAGAGCAGAGATCTCAAAGACTGGCCAACCAGAGGTTTATTGCCTACAATTCCCAGAACTCTATGAATGCAACAATTGGCCAGAGAATCATGGGAGGTGTAGTTCAGAAACATCTGGGTTGGGGGGACGGCAGAGTTTCAGAACCCTGCTCTAAAGAAACGGTGTGCTTTGGGGCATCATCATCTTGTAGGGAATGCTTTACTGAATGAATCTGATGTACAAGAACATCAAATTTCTACATCTGAAGAACTGCAGTCAAATTGTGCTGCCTTAGGCATAGAACTATGAAGGGAACGGCCAAGGTCAAAGCAGTGTGTGAAAGAATCAGACTGCAATGTGCTAAGCGGGCGTTCTTTCCCCCTCATATCATAAGCTGCAAATCCACAGCAGAAAACATAATAAAATAAGCACTCATTTAATATTAGGGAACATTTTGTTTTAATTTAAAACGTATCAATCTCAAGCCACTTCAGACAGAAAGTAATAATGTATAAAAGTCAGAACACAAAGTATTTCATGCCTTGAAGGGAAAGACAAATTGGATAGCGATGCACATATTGAAAAAGAAGTATTTCAACACAAAATACTGAAGAGATCTCGCAAACAACATTTTAATAGGGGAACTGATAGAAGACGTATCGTACATAACTCATTGGAGGGAATGTTGCTTAAAAGTCAGATAAGAGCGCGTTCTTCTAGGTGGCTATATTGATTTTGCGAAACCCCCAAAGCACCAGATAGGCTCAAACAGAAAGAAATAAAAAGTGAAAAGGTCATACATTTTAAATATTTCAGCTAAGGTAGGGGATCAGACTGATATATGAAGATATTTCTTGTTTTCAATCGTACCCTGAATATTATACAGTATATTCTATCGACTGTATCATCATGCTCTAATTCGTGGAAAAGGCTTCCCAAGTAATATTGCTTTTTAAACTTTCTAGTTGAATAATCTGCATTTTGGCTTGTTTCCTCCCACCTTCAGTCTCTCCAGGATTATCGAATTCCTCTCTTGCTCCTCCTCAACACTGAACAAAGCTGCAGGAATTCCCTCTCCTTCTGTTAGCCAGAAAGACAGAGCCGAGTCTGGACTCCTGAGAAAATATGATTAGCTACCTGTAAATTTCGGTGCCCTTTCGTTCCCTGCATTTTGGGGAATTAAATTCCTCGACTCTGCAGTGAATTCAGCATTCACGGCAGGGTCCCCGAAGTGATGGGAAAATACGTATCTGCAAAACCGCTGCATCGAACTGATACACCGCCACAAAACCACTTAAAAAAACGTGAACGCAACCAAAAAAATGCCGCCCCGTGGCACACCCCACTGGTGTCTAGAGATGTGCATTAGTTTCGGGAAAAATTCGGAATTTGGAACAAAATTTGATAATTCGTATTCGGAAGTAATTCCAAATAACGAATCGATACGAATTATAAAAGAAACGATATAACACAAATTTGTTTTGTTTTACACTGTGTCATCATCATAAAAGAAAAAATTTGAATAACTGATATCAACTATCGAATTTTCAATGAACTATCAAATGGATAAACAACTAACGAAATTTCAAATCGATTCGAAATTTCAAATCAATCCGAAACGAAAAAGAAATGCGAAACAAAATTAGTTACAAAATTCCGAAAACGAAATTAATTAGAAATGTAATGAAACTAAACTAAACAAAACTAATTTTTCAGCCATGCACATCCCTACAGTGGTGTCTATGGGCCGCTACAGACCTGCCCACCAGTTGGCGCGTGGCGCACATCATTCTCTGCCGTGGGACAGCCTGAACTTGAACCGTCCACCTGTACCCAATGATGCTCTTCGTGTGGCCGTGGCCTCAGTTGTGACATGACACTCGGAAGACAAAGCGTACGTACTGCTTGTATTACAAGACGTCGCTCGTTTATCAAGTTAATATTTATAAATAACTGTTGCTCTTCTTGCAAAACACTTGCAGACCAAGTTACTCTCAATCCAAGGTTTTACTGTATTGGGCAACTAAAAAAAAACTGTAGAGCACTTTAAGAACCGGATGCACTGAACATATACGAGATGAGAAATCAACAGCATAAAATAGTTTTGTTCCCAATAACGTTTTCAATCAAAAGAGAAAAGATATAAAAGTCCATTAGAAAAGATAATTATTACAAGAGACGTACAGCTGGAAATCCCAATATAGCCTTTTTTTTTTGTGTTCGGCAGCGCAGCATGCAAAGAATATGTTCGAAGCAGAATACATTTAGCAGAAATGTAACATTAACAAATAAGGGGGTAGAGGAAAACGACAGGGTGAGGTGTTATACAGTATCACATTAGAAGATGCTCGATTTCATCAGAGAACAGTAAATATATTTCTTTATATATAAAAGTCTGTTCGTTTTATTAGATACTATCATGCGTATCAGGTTAATGATTCTTGTAAAGTGCATTTTTTCCGTTTTGTAGGTCACACACCCAAAGGAATGCTAATAGTGATCTCTTGATGGACCCAACTGTATGTATGAAGCGTCTGTCCTGGGAGAAATCTCTCAGTTGGGAAAAGTGATTTGAGACCAGTGAAGGCACAGGTATTCAATGAAGCCAGAAGCCTTGGTGGATTGCAAATTAAAGTTGTTTCACACCATCATTTAAAAATTCCAACCTCTTCCAATGCAAAGACCTCAAATAGTCACCATCTGTTTGTATGTCTTGTTTATCTATAGTCGTTGGAGAAAGAAGGTTTAAGGGTTTATTCACAAAACGATTCGGTCCACTTGGGTGATTTCATTTCGGCAAAAATACAGTGAATTCACCATTTAGCAAATGGTCACCAAATTTTGCTGAAATTGGAGTCGCCAAAGTAGTTAATAAAAACAACCGAATTGCGCCAATAATTGCCGAATTAGCATTGGCGAATTTCACCAAACTGAAGAAAATAGAAAAAAAAAGGAATTCTCCTATTCTCCCAATAAATCAATAATTATAAATAAATCCCAATTAATCAATAAAAATGTATCTATAGAATAAAAAGGACCTTAAAGCTAGGGTCAGACGAACGCAGTGCGAATGCACGTGCAGCCGCACTTTATCACAGCCGTAGTAGTAGCAGCAAATGATGGGCAATATACGAAGTACGGCCGCACGAAAGTGCAGCCGCACAACGCAAGCGGCAAACAAACTAATTTTTTAGAGAACCTGATACTGCGAGTACTGACGTACAGAGTGCGCTGCGTCCGCTAGCGGCGTGTGAGCGTGATTAGGAGACGTCAGACGCTGCTAATGTCCGGCCAACATAACATCCAGACGCAAAAAGGGTTTTATTGATGATCCGTACAAAATCACAGACGAAAATGCGCATCGTATGATCGCTATCGCGTATTCCGTGAAAAAATACGCCCATTCGTTCGAACGCACTTTTTCACGGACGACGTGAAAAATGCGTTCGTCTGACCCTAGCTTTAAAAAATAATAAAAAGCTAGGTTAAATAATAAAAAACTCTTAAAAAAAATTTAAAACAATAATGTCCCCTAAAAAAAATACAAAAACAGGTCTTTTAAAAAAATGAAAAGGGTTTTTGCAAAAAATAAAAATAATAAACGATCTTTAAAATTTTTTTTTTAAAAAAGATACAACTTTTTTACATTGAATCCTATGGGATTCGCCTGTTTAAACCTGCCAAATTGAAAAATCAGGGCATTTCAATAGGACTTTCAGCGCAATGCAGCGTTCTGTAAATAGAAGCCACGATAAGTCTATGGGACGATTTCAGTGCCGCCGAATTGCTCCGTATTTCAGTGTCAATTCGCCTGTATTTTTCGTTTTTATTTTAGTTCAGAGTACCCATACATGTTAGAATCCATCACATTTCTTTTTATTTTAAAACCAAAATGCTCATTTCACACATAATTCCAAAAATCCAGACATAAAAGGTCGATAAATAAGTAACTCTGCATTTTTAAAGCCAAACCGTTGCACAGCGCTCTGCAAATCTGTGGCGGACACTATTTGTGCTGATAAACATAGGACGTTGGACACCCACAGGGTAAACATTTCAACTGAAATCTGTAAACGTCTTCAGAAATCTAAGGAGATAAAAAAAAAAAGGTCATATGAAGAACTGCTAAAACACAGCTTCGGTGCACGGCAACACCTAATGCTGCTGTGCGATGTACAGTGGAGTGTGTCAAGCTCTCATTTGCTGTGTATCCTGGGGATAAGCAGAAACGCGCACATTCATCTTGTTGCAATTTTAGAATCTATATTAAAGTCCTTTTTAAGCTGCTGAAATTTTTTTAACTGCAAACCTGAAAATGTGAATTCAGATTCTTGTTATTTGGGTATGAAATAAATAATAATAAAAACTATTAGATTATAGGGAATACCTATTCCAAATTACACCAAGATATACAGGGTAATTCAAAGAGATTCGAAAAGTCACCGCACGTTCGGTGACTTTTCGTTCTCTTCAATTCGGTTCCTTTTGCCGATCCCATTTCGGCGACCCTGCAGTGTATTCAGCAAGCACCACAGGGTCCCCGAATTGCAGGGAAAAGCTGCCGCAAACCTGACGAAAACGAACCCCAAAACCCGGCGAATGCACGCCGAAAACCCGCAAAAACATCTGGATTAACCTGCCAAAAACCACAGAAAAACCCGAGCAGGAGCCGATCGCAGCCTCTGGAAAAAGCCGACAACACAGAAGAGGCAGTGAAAAAATTAGAAAAACAGTTTGCATGAATGATGGAAAAGTGAAACGCTGTTTGCAAAGAAACTACTGAGCGAAAATGTCTGAAATTTACATATGAGGTCCAGGGAATGATAATAAAAAGGGTAGTTACATAAAAAATAAGTAAAGTAAAAAAAAATTAAAAAAAATCGGACTTTTAAAAAAACCCAATAATAATCCAGAAAAATGCTTAAAATATCCAAAAAAATCTATAAATAAAGAGACTCTTTACTGCAGAATATTATAATGAACGGTTTATTAGATATTGAATTAAAACGGGAATATTTTTAACATTGAAGCCTATGGGATTCTCCTGAATAAACCTGTCAAATTAAACCACCGAATGGCAGGGCATTTCGGGAACCTTTCACTGCTGGTTTGTGTTCTCTGAATAGCCGAAGCATTGCTTTTACATGGGGATTTCACTGCCCTCGAACAGGCACCGTATGTACAGCCAATTCGCCAGGATTTGGCGTATTGCCTGCTCTCTGGATAGCCGAATGGCCAAGAAAGGTAACTGAACGCTGATTTTCAGCGTTCGGTTACCTTTCTCAAGCAATTTGGATCTCTTTGAATTACCCTGATAGGCTCTATGCATCATTATACCACTCACTCAAAACACCTACTTCTTGATATTTTATTTTCTCTAAACATTTGCCCATTTATTCTAGCGATTACAAGGAGAGCATATACTTCACTGTTCACCATTTACAATCATAAAGGGGTTATTCAGAAACCACCAAAATTTCAGTGCTTTCTCGTTCGGTGCACTTCGGCGTTTCCAGCTCGCCGACCCTGAGGTGACTTCACTATTCACCGCAAGGTCCCTGAAACGCGTTGAACATGTAGCCGCAGAAGACCGTCGCCAGACCGCAGAAAAAGAAAAGGAAAGACACTCTGCTATTATTTAAAAAGGTGTTTAAAACAATAAAAATGCATGAAAATGTGTGGAAATAATAAAAAGGTCCCATAAAAATATTAAAAGGGTCTGTTACAGAATTAAAAAACATGTCTTTTAAAAAAGGATTGGGAATCAAAAATTTGGCCTAAAAAATCCAAAAAACAAAAAATAAATAAGACAGTTTGCTGAAAATTAAAAGAATAAATGGTTGAATAAAAAAACCCAACATAAAACGCTAATATTTAATTTCATTGAATCCTGTGGGATTCGCCTGTTTAAAAACCTGCCGAACTGAATGAATCACTGAAAATCAGGGCATTTCACCAACGTTTCAGTGCAGTTTGGCATTGTGTGAATAGATTAACCATTACTTCTCTATGGGAAAATTTCGCTGCCGCTGAAGATCGCTGAGTTACGGCGAACTGCACCACATTTCACTGTCAATTCACCAGAATGTATGGCTTATTGCCAGGTTTCTGAATAGATTAACTGCCACAAAATTGCACCATGCAGTGAAATTCACCATTCAAGGCCCTTCAGTGGCAAGTTTGGCGCTTATTGAATAGACCTTAAAATCTTTTCTCTTTTTTAACCTAGTTGTGCATTTCGTGTTTATTTTTATTTTTTTTATAATTCTTTATTTTTGAAAGTTTGCATTGACATGTAAATCCAACATAAATGAAAATGACCACGCAGGGCCACAGAAAGTCATCTGTTAAATTACGAATGAAAAATAAAAAAGAAAAGTGAGATCAGCTGCGGAAAAGTATTTCTAGGTCATCTGCAAAAAACACGTGTAAGGTCATCTGTGAAAAAACACACTAACATTTAAGGTCATCTGCAGGAAACACATTAAAGTGTGAAATCGTCTAAGAAATATACATTAAGGTTTTAAAGTCATCTACAAGAAACGTATTCAACAAAATCGTCTCCAATTAACGGCCAAAAAGAGTCAGCAGGTAGTTAAAAAAATAAATAAAAAATAAATAAAAATAAAAACAAAAATAAAGTTAGCCTTGCAGGGCCAAATATCATACTCAGTTAATAAACACAATAGAAGAAATGAAACATCAGCTGTAAATAATGCAGAAAAATCAATAACCATCGAAAAAGGGGTACTCGGCAGAAAAGAAAGTCTGTTAAAAAAAAAAAAAAAAAATAATAAAAAAAAAAAAAAAAAAAAAACAGCCAAGGACATCAAGCTGTAGGAGAAATAGGGGGGGGGGGAGGGAATAAAAAGATGGCAAAGGCCAAAAATGTGCCTGCCTTGGCGACTACCCAGACGGTCCCTAAGGCCGCAGGGAGGCCAAGGGGGAGTAACGGCACCTGGCCCGGGCACTCTGGAGCAAGCCGGGCACCAGGCCACGGCTGCGTCCCCAAGATGTCCCGGATTAGCCAAAGAAAAGAAAGAAAAAAAAAAGGGGGGGGAGAAAAAATAGCTTGGCGGGGAGTTCCTCAGCCCGACAGGGAGAATAGTCCCAGGTGGGGGATCAGAAGACGCCCGCATGGTGCGGCTTTCAGCCCGGGGAAGTAACCGCCCGGTCCGGGGCGAGACCTGCCCCCAAAAGCACCGGCCAGGCTTCAGCTGGATCTGATATAGTGTACAGTACATTCATGTGGGTAACCGCTAGGAGCCAGCTAACCCCCAGCGGTAGCGTACCCCCTTGTGCCGTAGAAAGGTTGTCACGTCCCGGAACCGACGACGTGCCATCAAGGTCATGAAGGGCAGGTCTTGATAAATCATCAATAGGGCTCCGTCGAACCGAACAGGTGCCCTAGCCCCAGGGGCCGACATGAGTCGCGTCTTAATCGCCACATCCATGGCCACCGCGATAACATCCCTCGGGGCATCCTGGGGAGCCGTCGCAGCTTTGCGGATACGGTACACCACCCCAAACATTTCCGACCCATCGGGTGGGGACCTGGACACCTGTCGAGCCAGACGATTAACATAGACGAGCAGGTCCGCAGCAGGGATCGACTCTGGGACACCACGGACGCGGACATTACGCCGACGATGGCGAGATTCCATGGTTTCCACAGATCTTGTCAGCAGATCAACCTGGGATTGTAGGGCTGTCACCTGGGATGAAAGGACCACCTGCTCGTTCGCAATGTCCGTAGTTTGGGCCTGTACCGCCACCACCTGGGAGCGTATCACCTCCACCTCAGCCTTCACGTTGGACATCTCAGTGGACAAGAGCGACTTAATTTCAGCGATGAAGCTCCGGTAGTCCCTCATCGTGGTGGGACGTGCATCATCCGAGGTATCTTCAGTAGCCTCCTCAGGGGAAGTTGCATCTACTGAAGGAGCTCCCGTCTCCCCGGAGGGCAACCGTTGCAAGACGTCATAGCGACGAGGGTGACCTGTGAGCTGTGGTATATCCCCTTCGTCTGAGAGTGGTAAGTCTGCTTCGGAATAGCCTAGGGAAGGGTCAGGTGCAGGAACCGTGGACTCGGGAGAGGTCACCGCCAAAGTCTTCTTCCATTTTTTCTGTGCCCTCTTCCTCGCAGCAGGGCTCACTGCCACCGGAGCTCGGTCTCGAGACTCCGGGGCCAACCAGTCGGTCCCAGGCGTACACCCCAGAAGCCAGGAACTATCGTCCTCTTCTGACGAGCCATACCCCAGGGGAAGGGTGGAGGCATTGGCCAACACGCTGGCAGGGCGTCCACCACCTAAGGACTCTCTGATGTCCCGCTGTCTGGAACCCACCGATCCGTTGTTCCGTTGAAGTTGCGTTTTCTTCCCCATCTTCAGGGGGAGGGGAGTGGTCCGCCGCCGGGAGTCCGTTCCGCGCCAGACGGCAGGAAACTCCCCAGGCCTTGCAATATGGCCGCCTCGACCAGGCCGCAGCCGGCCCGAGTCCCGCTGATTAAAAGCTGCGGTGCAAAAACGCCCGGTACGAGGCAACTCGCCCGGCCCCAGCGCGTCCAGCAGGCACCAGACCTCCCTGGCGTCAAGATTGGACGGGAGTGCCGCCGATTATCAGCGTCAAAACCCCGTGTACAGCGTGGCACTCACAGCATGCGGCTGCTCCCGTCCTTCATTGCACGAGGCACTGTTCAATTACCGGGATTTCTGACCTGTCGCTGCCGCTGCCGCTGGGAGGATGGGAAACGGGGGCACGTGGCAAAATCAGGAGACGCTGGGGATCCAAAATGGCTGACCTGGCTAGGCCGCAGCAGCAGGCCCGGAATCGCGCGGGTCTGCGAGTCCACCGCTAGGTGAGAAGGCTTTGCAGGAACCCCCACAGGTCCAGGCATTGATCAGGGGTCGCACAGAGGGTCGCTGCTTGCCGGTGAGATAATAAAAAGCAATGTATTCAAGCCATCAACAGCGGAGCCCGGCAGCATGCGACCTCTCACATCGGCAGTTGGCTCCGCCCTCCTCGTGTTTATTTTTAACATGTTTAACTGGATTTACTTTTGGAATTCTAAATGTTATGAGTTTGATTGTTTTGCGCGAAGATCTATTCTTTTAATATTCCTTTCCTTATTACTTCTCATCACTAGAAATGACTAATGGGAGTTTTTTCCCCATTATTATATTCTAGTCGAAATGTTGAGAACCGGCTTCGTCCAGGACTTAAATTGAATTGGAAGACCATTGCAGTTATATTTGAATATACAGTTGCAAGAAAAAGCATGTGAACCGTTTGGGATTACATGGCGTTTTGCATGAATTGGTGATAAAATGTGCTCTGATCTTCATCTAAGTCACAACTATTTGAAAAACAAAGTCTGCTTAAAATAATACAACACAAACATTATATGTTTTCATGTTTTTATTGAACAGAACATGTAAACATTCACAGTGCAGGGTGAAAAAAGTATGTGAACCTTTGGACTTAATAACTGGTTGACCCTCCTTTGGCAGCAATAACCTCAACCAAACGTTTCCTGTAGTTGCAGATCAGACCTGCACAACGATCTGGAGTAATTTTGGACCACTCCTCTTCACAAAACTGTTTCAGTGTAGCAATATTATTGGGATGTCTGGTGTGAATCGCTCTCTTAAGGTCATGCCACAGCATTTCAATCGGGTTGAGGTCAGGACTCTGACTGGGCCACTCCAGAAGGCGTATTTTGTTTTGTTGAAGCCATTCTTTTGTTGAATTACTTGTATGCTTTGGGTCATTGTCCTGTTGCATCACCCATCCTCTGCGGAGCTTCAGTTGGCGGACAGATGGTCTTACGTTTTCCTGTAAAATGTCTTAATAAACTCTGGAATTCATTTTTCAATCAATGACAACAATCCGTCCAGGCCCTGAGGCAGCAAAGCAGCCCCAAACAATAATGCTCCCTCCGCCATGTTTTACAGTGGGGATGAGGTTTTAATGTTGGTGTGCTGTGCCTTTTTTTCTCCACACATAGTGTTGTGTGTTTTTTCCAAACAACTCAATTTTGGTTTCATCTGTCCACAGAATATTTTGCCAGTAGTGCTGTGGAACATCCAGGTGCTCTTTTGCAAACTTCAAACGTGCTGCAATATTCTTTTTGGACAGCAATGGCTTCCTCCGTGGTGTCCTCCCATGTACTCCATTCTTGTTTAATGTTTTCCTTATTGTAGATTATGTTCAATAAACACATGAAAACATATAATGTTTGTGTTGTATTATTTTATGCAGACTGTGTTTTTCAAATTGTTGTGACTTAGGTGAAGATCAGAGCAGATTTTATGACCAATTCATGCAAAACTCCACGTAATCCCAAAGGGTTCACATACTTTTTCTTGCAACTGTATCGGTGCATAACTGCCTGTCATCTACTTCTTGCGCACTTATAGAGAAAATGGCATACCTACTTCTAAAGTTTTATATATTTTACCAAAATGCCCTCGAACTAACCCTAACCCTAGAATCAACTTTTCTGATGTCAGTAAAATGATGCTAATAAATATGTCCACTATTTTCGGCCAAAACTGAAATTAAAAAAATATTGCAAATCAGAAATATTAGCATTGCTGATTTCTCCAGCTGTGTCTTCTCTGAAAATATATATTTTAAGGTGATTTCACTATTGTAAATCGCGCACAGTGGCCGTGCCTCTTCTAACCAAATAGAATTTGAAGACGGCTCCTACAGAGCAAGGTTAAAGGAGCACTTTAGGCACCATGGCCACTGAAGTTTATTTAGGTGGTCATGGTGAAAGGAGTATGCCCACTACACACCTCTCCCTATAGGGATTTTATTGTGATAGATGTGTAAAGCAGTAGGTCGTGACAGCTGTCAGTCAGCAGCTGTTTTATAAAAGTTCCTCCGGAGCAAGCACTCACGCATACAAGAGCCGCCTCTGTTGCTCAGTGATTGGTTCGGAGGGCATGGTTGGGAGCATGGTTTATTCAGGAATCAGATCATTGGCTGGTCACATGCTATCGCTGCAGTTGATGAATCGATCGTGCAGGGCGTTTCGATTTGTGATAGCCTGATACGGAAGCGAGAAGAAGAAACTGAGAATGCGACGAACAGGATATAAAAGGAAGATAAAGGGGTGGGGGGGTTAACAGAGTAGCTTCTCTTAAAGCCACGTGATACACTGAACACAGACATTTATACATGCAATATAAATTAATAATCAGAGAGGCTTTAATGTTCGCAATCTTACATTTTACTAAAAAAAAGATAACCGTTTTCCAATCAGAAGTCAGATGTTGACACAAAATACGGTTTTCAAGTCTTTTGAAAGGAATGCGATCTTTTTAGGTGTACGTCCCTACAAAAATAAAAAAAACTGTTTAAAAACAACACACATTTCATAAAAATGTTTTTCTAATTAGGTCTTTTTTTTTCCCCTTACTTTGCTAAAGTAACCGAACACCATCTGTTTCAAGAGACCAAAGCACTGAATGTGACTGCTGCATTAACCAGCTAATGGAGGTTAGAATCTGCAAGAAACGGTCTGTGACAAATTAAAGCCTCTGCTAAGAACCTATTTTGGGCAACCAATGGTGATCTGCATAACGGTCCTCACGTGCGGAGGGAGGCCTAATGTGGTTCTGTGCTCTGAAAGCAAAATGGAAATTATTACTAAAGGGGAAAAGAAATCA
Organism: Leptobrachium leishanense; assembly: GCA_009667805.1. Lineage (NCBI taxonomy): Eukaryota > Metazoa > Chordata > Amphibia > Anura > Megophryidae > Leptobrachium > Leptobrachium leishanense. The sequence continues at coordinate 66,344,087 of CM019069.1, read as the reverse complement.
CTAGCACTAAACGGATAATGTTTCAGCCATGTGATTGGTATTTGAAAATGCTTGGCGAGGCTGTTGTAACTTATTCTTAATTATACAAAATAATTTAATTTCATTCAACTTTATATTAGGTTGTTTTCCCTCTCTAAAAAAAATCTGTCTGGCTTTTTTATCAGTGCTCAGTTTGGTGTTTGTGTGGTTATGTAAATCAGGGTGTTTACTTGTGTTTGACACAGATTTTTCTCCCTTTGAATGTGCAGTTCGTCTTGTCAGGTGAAAACGCAGGGGGGAAGTGGAGTAGATTCCTTCACCCAGCATTCACCAGCAGCCTGGATTTTGTAAATTCCCAGCTGCCGGTTACTAGATCGGTCAATAGTGACATCAGTGTGCAGACAGCGTGTCATAGTCACCCTCTGAGACTGCCCACAAAAGCATGCAGGAGATGGACTGGATCTGCGCATGCAGCTCCGATCCATCGCTCTGTGCAGGTGCTACAGAGCATGCGCACGTAAAGTGCCCAAGTCCCTAGCAGTGTGCAGTTTTTACAGTTACATTTACAGTTCCTACACTACGCAAGTTTCATAGGAGCGCAAATTGCGCAGAAAAGCTTCAGGGACTTCCATGTTCATGGGTCTCTGAGCCGTAGAGGAGGAGCTACACGTGGCGAGGAACAAAAAGTTAAATAGCCGTTTCCAATTTACTTTAGGGTGTCAGCGGCATCTGTCCAATTATTTAAGGGCAAAAAAAGGAACTATTTTTAATATAATATGCCTTTAATAACGGCATAAAGTGCATTCAGACCCCTTAATTTTTTCACATTGTGTTGCAGTCTAATAATAAATTTGTTTGCGTTTTTTTCACAATCTACATTCAATGCCTCAATGACAAATCAAAAAATTAATTTTTGCCAACATTGCAAATTTATTACATTTTCATAATCTCAAGGGTGATCGAGAAATGCATTGGAGCCAAGTTTTAAATGTCATAGCAAAGGTTCTACATATCAACGTTTGCGATGTTAAAAATCTGGTTGTTTTTTTTTTTCTTTGCTTTGTCATTATGGAGTAATGAGTGTAGAGTGAGTGGAAAAAAATAAATAAAATTGTATAAAGTTGCAACATAAAAAATATGAAGGGGTCTGAATACTTTCTGAAAGAACTACATTTACAATAAAATACAGCCTACGCATTAGTTAAGTAATATCTGATAAAAATAAAATTTTGTGCGCCACTTTATAACAGCAAGGATACTGCAACAATATAAAAAACATATCTAAAAATCCTAACTCTAAGCATCAGAAGTCCAGTATATCTTCTCTGTCAAAAGTAACATTTTTGAAGATCAAAGAGCAAAAATCTTGGTCTTCCATTGTTTTTTCTGACAGTTTTGTATACATAGTTATACATAGTATAAAATTGTGCAGCTGGGTTTACATACAATGATAATCTGGATAATTTTGTCAACTACCACTGCACCACTTGATAGTATAACTCCTATCTAAAAATATAAATAAAATTTACTTGTCAGGATCAGGAGCCTGGGATGCAGTAGACGGAGCACATCCTTGTGGAAGGAACCAGACTACTCAGATACTCAGAGTGCCAAAATGTAATAAAAACTCTGCTTACTGGGAATGAGCATGGGGGAAATCCAGGCGAGTAGTACAGAGAGATACTCCAAAGGAGGATCCAGGAAACGGTCCAAGGGTGAGACAGGGACTTTGAAGAACCAAGCCACAGTCAGAGAGACATTCAAGAAGGCACACTCAGAAGATTTAGAACAAGGGGTTTAAATTGGTAACTGCCATCAGGTACTCTAACTGTGACGACCATCCGCTATCTACCCAGTCGTCATGTGCGGAGGGAGAGTGTACCAGGGGTTAACAGCTCCAAGCCTCTGGACTTACTAACTCGACCCCCTCTCAGGGCCCCAAGTTATGCCAACCTAACCCCCCTAAACCGTACACACCCTTCCGACCATACGCTGCCACCACGAAAATAATAGGGCAGTGCTCAGAATTTCCACTCGCCTACTCGCATTTGACGAGTGGAAATTAAGTGTGGGCGAGTGGAAATGCACACGCAGGCAGCACAATAAATTATTTTGTGCTGCATATTCCGGCAGTGCCACCGTGCAGCCCCCTCTTCCCCATGGCGGCACGGCGGATGGGATCAGCTGCCTAACGTGATCAAGCTCGTCTCTGTCACTGGCAGGGGGGGGGGTGGAGAGGAGCTTCCCTGCCTCCTCGTTCTGCTCACACTGGGGTCTGATGACTGGGTATACATGTATCTGGGGTCTGATGTCTGGGTATTGATGTTATTTTTGTAACTTTATTCTAAATAAAACCTTTTAACAGTGTATTTTCATAAGATAATTTAAGGGGGTGTGTTTAGGGGCAGAGTTAAGTGGGTTAGGTGGAGCAACTGGTGGCAAGTAACTCTTATGGCCTGGTTAGTAGCTTGGGACTTGAAATTTTGAGCCCTGTAATAGGGCACTTTCGAAACCCCCTTAACAGTATACCACCTCAATCCAGGAGACTAACCATATACAGCTAATATGTCTACCAAATGTTATATTCTACAGCAGTGGTTCCCAACCGCGGTCCTCAAGTACCCCTAACAGGCCAGGTTTTAAGGAGTGCCTTGGGGAAATGCAGACTGAATCCTGCAATCACTGAGCAGCAAATCGTATCCACCGTGCTGTGCTTCAGCTATCTGGAAAACCTGACCTGTTGGGGGTACTTGAGGACTGTGGTTGGGAACCATTGTTCTATAGTAACGCTAAACCAAGCTATGAGAACACGAATTATCTAGAGCAAAGACAGTACTGGGTTACAAAGTTTTCATGAAAAAAAAGACAAAACTAAAACTTTACACAGTGCCAATACTACATAAACAAGATATACAAAATATCATAAAATGTGCAAATACGGTACTTGAAATAAAATGGGACTTGCATTAGGAAGCTCTTCCATGGGTATTCCAGATTTTAAAAGTACCATAAGGTTCTTAACGATGTTCATCAAACCCAAGTCCTTGGAGAAATGCCAACTGTACTAGTGAGTGCTGGCTCTTTGTCTGTATAACCCCCCCAATCCATTTGGATCATGGTATGGGCCCCCTGATCAAGTTTCCATTCAGCCCAAGAGAGCAGACCAGATAAGTCGTTAGAAATACCAGAGGCCTTGCCTAATCATTTGGGAAGAAGACAGGAAACCCCCCCCCCCAAATTCTGCATTTAAAATCTTACGCACTGCACAGAAACGATGCCTGTGCGTGACACTGATGTCCACCTGCCACTGGTGGAAGCCCAGGAAGAGGTTTAGTGGACTATGCAAGAGATCATTGCAGCAGGACACCACAGGAGACAGAGGATTTCTGGGCACGGATTCAGATGAGGAACACTGGCACTCAGGGTTCAAGTTCTGGCAGGTCTTTCAAAGTGGCGCCATGGCTGGCATACGTACGGACCACATTGTTGTCCATGACAAAACTTAACATAAGTCTACTTGTAGTTTGACCACCACTTAGTCAATGGAGGTTATGTTGAGTCTATATTCCATTATGGTTTCCCTCTTCCAAAATGTGCATTTCCTGATGAAAGCCCTTGATCATGTATTTAGGTGCTAAGACCATGCATCTTTTAAGTGTTACTCTTATATGTACTGCTCGGGCACCCCTTAGCAGCAGGAAGAAATTGCAGCTCTCCCGCCGCAATCTCCTTCGTCTACATTGGGCAGCCCTGTCATTGCAGTAAGGCTGGAAAGCTCTCCCAGAGTGTACACACACTACAAGCCGCAGCTTGACATCGGGCAGCCCCAGTGAGTGCCATGCTGCCCCATGCAACATTACAGTGAAGGCTGTAGAGTGCTCCCAGCATGTGTACACGCTGGGAGCTGCAGTAGGAAGAGATTGCGGCTCTCCTGCCATGATTATCTTCCTTTCTGACATTGGATTCTCCTGGATTTTGAAATCTAGAAGAATCCAAAGTCAGGAATGTTTGGGTTTCAGAGTATTCCAGATAAAAGGTGCCCAATCTCTCAGAAAAGGTTTTGTTTTTTAATGTATGGCATGATGAATGGTAAAATACGTTCTGGAGAGCCAAAGATGGACCATCATGCAGCTGCAAACATGTCAAAAAAGTGGATTGAGAAGGATTCCTCACATTCAGACGCTCAGTAAAATAAAAAGTTGTATTTCACGAAGACAAAAAAAAAAAGTATGCCATTTTTGTTGGATGCAACTTAACACCAAAGCAATACAGTGCTAAAGTACATTATCAATTTTGCACTATACTCTTAAGGCTGGCCGTCCACTGGGTCCAGTGTCATCCATTGGAAGCATATGTGGACGACCCAGGTCAGCCGACAGACAGGCCACTGAAGGGGGGGGGAACCCTTTCCCTGGTGCTGAAACGGGGTTTGAGCACCAAGGAGACCACTAGGGAATGCAGCCGAACGCAGAGAAAAGGGAAAAAGAATCATCACCAAATGTTGCAGGGAGACCCTCCACACCCAGTCCCTGGTGCTAAGAGGGCCAATTCACTTGCATGTTGTGGAATAGGTCGGACGACTACAGATAATCGCACGAATATGGACCCAGTGGCCGGCCAGCTGTAGGGATACTTTTAGGATTAGCATTAACCAGCAGGTTCTGCTCCTTTTAACTCATTCGTGTTTTGCACCGTATGCAGAAAAAATGGTGTCACACCTATACCCTATCAGGGCGGCTGCGGAGACCAGAAGTATCCAGTCCACTTCATGTATAAAACATAACACGAAAAAAGGTTGTCATTTGCGCTCGCCCCTGTAACTCCATGTGAAACAAAACAGAGGTTTTAGTTTACTTAAATGGCCACTGAAGTGTAAGCTCACCTGCCACGTCACGGCACCTCTGTTCAGGCGAGTCCTACCTAATGAAACCAAATACTGCTTTCTAAGCAACCACATATGTTCCTGCTGCTTCTCAGTCAGAGAGACTGGTGGGTTTATATTTATACCTTCAACAGGAACAATTCCACTTTGGGATTAAAAAAGAAAACACGGAATGTTTTGCACTGTACTTGAGTCTGAAAATTTACACTAGTATGATGCTACATTCATTGCACTGAAAACCAATGTGAGTGCAGTTTTTTTTCTAGTGAAACCAAATTCTTTTTTAACCAGGCAGCAGAGGATATGCTTTCAATCCACAATTATTATTTTTTTTTGGGACACATTTGTAGCTGTGCCTGCAAGGTGGCAACTTTCCCATATGATATGAGAATGGATTCCTGAATAATGTCTCTTTCAAAAAAAAAAAAAAAAAAACTGCGGTGACCTACACTGGAAATCCTAATAGAAAGCATAATTGTTTGTGCTGAAAGAAGATGCAATAAACCATAATCTCGTATAATTCAATCAGAACACCCTGTGTCGGTTAACATCTTGACATGTACTTGACAGATAAAGAAATCTGTGAGAAACAGGCCGAGACAAAAAATTATACTATTGTAAGCAATGCAATGGAAAATATTCCCAGGAGAGACAGAATTAAGCACAGCAAGAGCCCCCATAAAATGTAATATAACTGCATAGACTAATAATTGAACTGTGTCTTAATGTTTGTTTTTTAGGCCAGCACTCGGGGGTGTAGAGGTTGCGCAGCACAATGACAGCTGGGTACATGGAAGAAGATGGGTGGCTAGGGATGATCTCTTATTTCTAGTACATCAAAACGGGTGGATTGCAAATGTTCAATAGTTCCCACTGGAGCTCATTATGCCCAGTAGAAAACAAAAAGTACATCAGCAAAATCAGGTCAATAGTGTAAGGCATAAAATAGGAAGTACTAAACTGCTGATGTAACACAAAAAGGTGCACGATTTGCCATGGTACAAGTCAGTCAAATGAAGAAGGTATACTAGCTGCGACAAGAGCAAAAAGTCAAAATGGTTAAGAGCCATTACCACCAAAAAATGAAATGTTCCTATTGAGTTTATTTTATGTTGTTGATATCTTACATGTGCTTTGTTTTTCTTGTTTGTCTAGTTAAGAAAATATTTTACCCTATATGTGTCATCGGGTGCATCCGTTGTGTGATCTTTTGTGTTGTAAACTGCCCCCCCCGTATCTTTACCTCACTGTGTGGCAATGGTGATAGAGTGGAGTCTATAGGTCAGTCACTGTATTGGCTGGGATGTATTCAAAGGACATCACCAGGGGGTAGATTAGAAATATTTTAAGCTCCCTGTTTTATCTTATTCAACTGCCATCTCTTATCTCAGCCTGGAGAACAATAGACATCCTGCAGCCTTATCTAAACATTCCCTCCTACATCTCATTAACAGTTAAATAATGTATATTAGATTAAAAAAAAGAGCCTAAAAGCAAAGCTTTTGGTAAATGTTACATCATGGGAAAAATACACAAAATGGAAACAAGAGATAAAAACCTTACTTTGATGTAATTGCATGTAAAAAGGAAAATTAAAGGAAAAAACCGCACCATGCCTTTTTTTAATGTGGTTTTGCTTGTATTGCAAAAGTTACAGCTTATGTAAGTGGTAGTGTCCCTTTGACGTGCACCAGTCACACTTACCTACAGGGTGCTGCCATGGAGCATAACAAGCTACCTGGAATCAGACGTTATTCCAGTGCTTTTGCCACTTTGTATAAGATGTGAAAAGGTCAAGCCGTGTCCTAGTTAAAAGAGCAGCAACAATTCAACGAGGCCCTGCAGTAATCATAAAAAAAACTCATGGAAATGTTATCACTCGTCACACACTGAGTATCCCTTATCCGAGATGCTTGGAACTGGAATGGTTTTGGAATGACCCAAGTCTGCAATGAAATTAATTTATGTTACATATCCACATTACAAATGACCTGAAGGTAAATTTATCAATACTTTTAATCATTTTCTCCCTTGCCACATGAGGTCAGGCATGAAATTTCACACTTATCGTGTCATGTTGGCGCTCAAGACAATTTCAGATTGTGGACCTTTTTAATGAAAGTGGAAAGACATCCCTTACCATTCATCTAATTGGATTATAGTAAATGTCTTATCCCCATGTCAGACGAGCGCAGTGTTCAGATCCGTGTTGCCGCACATGTTAACGTCTGTGGTAGCATAAAATTATGATCAATAGAGACCCACATACGAAGTACGTCCGCACAGAAGTGCCGGCGCACAACGAATGCGGCAAACGGACGCAAGGCAGGAAAGAACGTAAACCCGCTAGAACGTGTGCACAGAGTGCGCCACGTCCGCAGCATCCGCATAGCTTTGTGTGTGAGTGATGAACGAGGTCAGACGGACTGCATTTTTGATGGACAAAATGGTTCTTCATTTAATTTATTTTCCCTTCTACATCCATCAAAAATAATGTCAGTCAGAATAATGGACTGTGTGGCCACTACCGCGTCTTCTGTCAGAAAGTACGCCCATACTGCATGGACGCACAGCCTGTACAAAATGCGCTCGTCTGACACCAGCCTTAATCAAAATGTTTTTTCTCACATAAAGAAATATGCGCTGTTGGATCCTCTCATATATGTTGCAATTGTCAGATCTCCACAACATTTGTTATGTCATCAGATTCCCTGATTTCAGATGCATGAGAATTTAACAGATTAAGAAAAGGGGCCCAGAGAGGTCAGAGATTACTTCTATCCACAGGTGCCGATAAGGCCTTTGATAGAGCGTGCTGGACATTGCTATTTGCCACTTTACGATGGCTTGGTTTCAGGGATGAATTTCTTCACTGGGTTCTTGCCTTGTACTCAAATCCGTCATCTCGCCTGAAAGTAAACAACTTGCCTTACCTCATTCTCTGACATTTGCAACGTTACCCGACAGGAATGCCCCCTCTTGCCTCTGTTTGCCTTGTCCCTGGAACCGCTTCTGAACACATTGAGCAGGAATGCTGACATTGAGGAGATGCAGGGTCAAGCATACAAACACAAAATTTTCGGCTTATGCAGACGACTCCATGTTTTTTCTAACCAATCCTACGAAAGCTATGCCAGTGGTCCTACCTGATCTCCAGGAGTATGGAGAGTTAGGCTAGGGTCAGACTGAGGCAGTGCGAACGCGCGTGCAGCCGCACTTAATCACGGCCGTGCTAGCAGCAGATGCCGGGCAATGACGGCCAATATACGAAGTACGGTCGCACAAAAGTCCGGCTGCGCAACGCAAGTGGAAAATGAACGCATTTTTTCGAGAACGTGAAACCACTAGTACTGACGTACAGAGTGCGCTGCGTCCGCTAGCGGCGTGTGTGCGTGATTAGGAGACGTCAGACGCTGCTATTGTCCGGCCAACATAACGTCCAGATGCACAAAGAGTTTTATTGATGATCCGTACAAAATCACGGACGAAAATGCGCATAGTATGACCGCTATCGCGTATTCCGTGAAAAAATGCGTCCATTCGTTCGAACGCACTTTTTCACAGACAACATAAAAATGCGTTCGTCTGACCCTAGCCTTAACCAGCTTAAAAATTAATGAAACGAAATAGGAAATACTAGCAGGGTTATTCAGAGAGCGTGAAAAGCAGGAGCATGACTGGAGAATGAAAAATTCTAGGTCAAAATAGGCAAACCAGAAAAGTTCTCCCTTTCATCTCACTTTCCAAATCGTCTATTTTGACCTAGAATTTTTCATTCTCCAGTCATTCTCCAGTCATTCTCCTGCTTTTCACGCTCTCTGAATAACCCTGTTAGTATTTCTATACAACGAGAAGTCGTGCATCTACTTTTGCTGGTGTACGCACTCCTTGGCTTACCTAGGGGATCAGTTGACGCCAGACTTCTCTCGGCTATTCCAGTCAAATTAATTATAAACCCCTTTTAGAGGCATTAAACCGGGATTTGCTGTGGTCGCCAAAAGCCATCTCATGGACAGGCCGTAACACTGTTGCTAAAATGAACCTTCTGCCACGGCTACTGTACTTATTTCGGACCTTGCCCATCTTAATACACCTCTCGTTCCATAAAGAAGTACAACGCCTCCGGATAGGATTAATCTGGCCATCTGGGCGGCTGCGCCTGAGCTACAAAGCCCTCTGTAAATCTAAGAATACAGGTGGATTGGCTCTTCCAGATACTAAGCTTTATTATTTTGCATCCCACTTAAGAGTCATTGACTGGATGGCCATGGCTCCAGATCAGAAATGGCTAGATTGAGAAACTAGCAGCTAATTGGAAGCACCCAAGGTAGGGTGAACAGAGTCTATCAAATGGCTTGCTACCACCACTTTGCCCATAGGTTGCACACCTTGACCACCTGGCACAAATACGCAGTGAAATACGCACTCTCATCTTCTCCATTGCCCTTACTTCCCTTGATGCATAATCTGGGTTGACCAAAGGAGGGTGTTCTACAAATTTGCGAAACAGGTTCACAGAGTCTGATCGTTATACTGCAATGCACGTTTAGGTAGATGGTAATGTTGTACCATTGGCAGTTGGGGAGAATGTGCCCCCATATTTTCAGAGCTTTTTAGTTATCAAATAAAATCCTACCTGCAAACCCTCTTCCTGGGGGTTCTTCCTTAACGCAAGCTCTCACGCCATTTGAGTGTGTAATCTGGCTACCCCACAGTATTTTTACGATTTGCGAACATCTACAATCCATTACCACTGATTCTCTGTCGTTTAGGCATAGATGGGAACGGATGCTTAACATGCCATTAAGAGATGAACATTGGGATAAGGCATTGGCTCTGGTGCATTTATTTATTTATAAAGGATTTTACCAGGAAGGATACATTGAGATTTCTCTCGTTTTCAAGTATGTCCTGGGTTCAAGAACATGGTTACAGAAATACAAAAGTAGTAAAATGCAAGAAATTAACACAAAACAAATATACAGATTAACAGAAAATAAATATGTAGGAAATATAGTCACTATGATACATGTTTACAGGTGCATTCTGTATTGAGGTATGTTAATATGGAGGCAGAAAAACAACACAGCGCTTTAAAAGACCGAAGTCCAAAATGTTTTAACACATCCTTATTAATGAATCATTAGCTATTTGCACATATAACGGCACAGATATTAGCCTCCTAAAGGTATTTCAGGACTAACATCCCAATGCACTTATTTGGTGTATTTCCAAAATGAGATAGCACCAACCATTATATATTCTTCATTGCACTCTATCACTTTATTTAGACTCACTTTATATCCAGCAAAGATTATACTCATTACATAATGAGCCAACAATACAAGTGAGTATTTATAAAATCGTTAGATTAGATTTACGATTTGGAGTTTCACTAGCAAAAATAATATATTATATTCATGCACTTATCAATATTTTCCTCCCTTTAGGATGCACTATAGATCTATTTAGAGTACCTCAGGTTAAAACTCTGTTTATATACTGGACATATGCCCACATCCCGCATGCCAATACATTTTAATTTATCAGATTATTAGGTATATGGAATATCCATTGGTTACATTTAAAGACACTCATCCACAGGTTTAAAATATTATGTCTTTTTTACATGGTCTGCGGTATTGCGGCATTACTTAATAGCGACCCCCCTCAATGCAGCGTTTTGTTATTTAACTGGATAATTAAACACATGTGATTCTCCCATTTATTAGCCCAGTGTTGTAGGGACCGCTGTTTATGTGTCCCTATCTTGATTGAGGATGTTTTTGAGGTCATATTCGGAGCTGCGCGGTTGCTTGGAGATCCTGCGTTCCAGCTTGGGGCGCGGGATATGTGCGCATGCGCAAAATGGCGGGCGCAATGTTTACAATAAAGGGAATAAATTTTCCTTCTGCCGTGTTAATCTTCCATTTCCGCGTTCCGGGGTGACACGCAGGGCCTTTAATCATGAACGCAAACGGCGGGTACCAATTAAGCACACCTGAGTTCAAGTATGATGATTTCAAAGTGACTGATTTTCTAAATTGTTAATGGAATGTGTATTGTATAAAATGGCAGCAGCAAGACTAGACATATGATAACCAGCTGAGGAAGCCTTTGTTGGCGAAATGCGTCCTGGTCTCTGGTCTGGTAGATATGATCTATCTATTTTAAAGTGAATAAATGCTTTTATTTTTTTATTCCTTGCTGTCTGCCTCCATAACTCCTGCAAAGAAGGTCTGGGGAACACCTTATGATTCCCTAAGCGTATTGTGACGGAGCCAATAGAGGCTCTACAGTGTGTGAGTTTGAATTTGGCTATCTCCTTTATAACACAAAGTTGTGTGGGATTTATTGCACTAGGAGGTGCCTTTTTGGTTTCTGTCAAATTTTCCACAGTATCCCCACTCCGGTGAATCCTGAGGAAGTCGCTTGAAGGTTTTATGGGCACCTAACATAAAGTCCCTGCTCGCCTTATCCCTGGGAGCCGGTTGTAGGCTCCACAGAATGTGAGTTGAAAATTGATGCATAATACTCTCACTGTGGGTACTGTCCTACTGCGCAATTTTGGTTCCTTGTTTTTGTGTTTCCTCCCTACAGTGCATATCTCATCGGCATTGTTTTGTGAAGATCTACCCTTAAAGACAACGATTTCAGTTTATGGACATATCGAGTATCTACCCCACTGTCTTTTTTTGGACTTCGGTATTTTAAAGCGCTGTGTTGTTTTTCTGCCTACATAATTGTAATTCGGGTATTTAGAGGAACCCCCTATACAGCATTCAGAGAGTGGGATAGATACCATTCCGGTGGGCGCTTCACCCCCTTTTCCTTTCGATGTTAATATGGAGCTCTTAAGGGACTTTAGACTGGGGGAAGATTTGATGGCGTCTGGGAGGTTATTCCATAATTGTGGTGCTCTGTAGAAAAATGAGGATCGAGCCACTTGCTTTTTGTCTTGTGGTATTGCAAGTAAGGTGCTGGTCCTGGATTGGAGGTTATAGGATGAGGGAACTGCTGAGGGAAGCAGCCTTTTCAGGTAGGGTGGTAGCTTCCCAGAAAAGCTCTTAAACACCAGGTTGGAAAGGTGAAGGGTGCGTCTAGATTCCAGCGACGGACAGTTTAGTTCTTTTAACATGTCACAATGGTGGGTCATGTAGTTACATTGTAGCACAAAGCGACAGAATGAGTTATACAAGGTAGTAAATTTCTGGAGGTGCGTTTGCGGGGCGGCTGCATACACTACATCTCCGTATTCAATAGCCGGCATAAGCATTTGTTGTACAATCTGCTATCTTACCACGGGGCTCAGGCAGGATTTGTTTCTGTACAGGGCACCTAGTTTGGGGTAAATTTTAGATGAAAGTTTTTCAATGTGGGGGCCAAAGGATAGATTTGGGTCTAACCACATACCTAGATATTTGAGAGAAGTGACTGTGGTCAGCATGCCATTTGATTTTGTCCTGACACATAGATGGGGTGTTTGCAATTTGTGTAGTTTAGGTGCTGTTCCAAAGAGCATTGTAACAGTTTTGTCAGCATTTAGAAAAAGTTTGTTATCTTTGATCCACTTTTCTACCTCTGTGAATTGGTCTTGCAGCACGGCCTCCAGCTGTGGGAGATCTGCTTTGCTGGTATAGATTACAGTGTCGTCTGCGTACATGTTTACAGTTGAGGCTTTGCAGACATTGGGCAGATCATTTATCAATATTGTGAATAGCAGGGGGCTGAGTATCGCGCCTTGGGGTACACCGCATGTGACTGGGAGGGAAATGCTGTCAGAAATGGACACATATTGCGACCGATCAGACACATATGATTGAAACCAGGTTAGCGTGCGATCACCAATACCAAAGTTTTTAAGTTTTTGTAATAAGATGCCATGGTCTACTGTGTCAAAGGCCTTGCCAAAATCAAGGAAGATGGCTCCAGTTAGGTTTCCTTGTTCCAAGCCTGGATATCATTGGAAACGTTTAAAAGGGCAGTTGTGGTTGAATGATTTGGACGGAAGCCGGATTGATCTGGGGTTAAATAGTTCCAATACTGATAGTAATCGCGTAATTGAGTGTAAACACATTTTTCCAGGATTTTTGACATTACAGGAAGCAATGATATTGGACGGTAGTTGGATACCAAAGTATTGTCTCCACTTTTATGGATAGGTACCACTCTTGCAGTCTTCCAGAGTTTGGGTATATATCCAGTCGCCAGTGATTCATTGATTAGGGTTGCGACAGGTTTTGCAATTGCCGGGGCACTGATTTTCAGCAGCATTGCTGGGATTTGGTCAGGTCCTGACTGGGGTTTCATTTTTTGGTTACAGAGAAGTTTAGTAATGGCACTGAGAGGCACCGGTCTAAAACTGAATTTCTCTTTGATACAGGGTTTTTGCGCCGTTGGAAGGATCTGACTTGTGTGCTGCCTTTCTGAATGTGTTTCAATTGCTAGCTTAGCAATCAGGGTGTTGGTGCATCCAACAAAATAGTCATTAAAGGCATTTGCTACATCTAGGGGGTGTTGCAGGGTTTGGTTGTTTACTTTGACAGCAGCTGGTTGGGAGTGGACAGGGGGCGATTGTATGTTATTTATGATTTTCCAAAAATTTCTCGGGTTTGATAGGTTATTGTTTAGATTTTCATTGAAGTATTGGGCTTTGGCCATTTTTGTTTGCTTTGTGCATGCATTCCGCCATTTTCGGTATTCACAGTGGTCGTTCATGGATCCAGTACTCTTGAAATTTGACCAGAGTGAATCTCTAAGCTGGTACATGTGTGTGAGGTCAGCTGTAACCCAGGGGAGATGTGCCCCTTTGACTCGCACTTTACACAGCGGAGCATGGGCATTCCAGACTTGCAGGAGCTCTGACTGAAAGTATTCAATTGCACAGTCCAGGTCTGGGATTAGGTTTAGCCTGTACCACGTGAGCCGTTTGACATCATTTAGGAAGAATTCAAGATTAAATTTCTTGAAGGACCACCTGGTGATTATTACCTTTGGGGGAGATTTTGTGGCCTTTATTTTGCGCACACAGTACACTAGACAGTGATCACTGAAGCTATTAGCGAGAACGCCTGCCTCCTGTATTCTATCAGGACATGAGGAAAGAATCCAGTCCAGCAAGGTATGGTTAAGGCTTTTCATATTAATGCGAGTGGGGGAGGAGATTAATTGTGTTAACTGGAAAGCCTTAAACTGGGAGCAGTGTTTATTGTTTTTAGGATTCAGCCAGTCAACATTAAATCGCCGAAGACAAGCAGTTCACTTTTTTGGTTTTGAGCTACCAAATTACCAAGTATTTGAGTTATGTCAGAAAGGGAGTGCACTGGGGAGCTCGGTGGGAGATAGAATCCAGCAACAATAATTGGTTTACTAAATGGGATCTCAATAATACCAGAAAGGAAATCAAAAGTGGTTGGGGTGATAGGATTCTGCAATGGGGTGAACTTTGTGGACTCATCAACATAAATAACAATTCCTCCTCCTCTCTTTGCTCTGTCCTTTGTATAACATGAATACCCTTGTATTGATATGGCAGAATCTGGTACTTCAGGGGTTAGCCATGATTCTGTCAGCACAATGACTTTAGGTTTGTAATGGAGGCACCAAGCTTTAAGCTCGTCCAGTTTAGGGAGTAAGATGCGGATATTACAGTGCACAAAGGAGAGGCCTTTTTTAGTGGGGAGACTAAACGTGGCGTCATCTGTTGGACCAGGGTTGGATTCAACATCATTTGCCAGGGCAAGCAGCAGAATAAATAGGAATTTGTACACCGTTTTCTTTTTGGAGAATTGTGATTGGAGAGTCTTAAAACTCTGTGTGGGGGTGGGAGGGCTGTATTTTAACACTCTCCACCAGTGGCATAGCGTGGGTTATCAGCGTCCGGGGCCAGCCAAGAATTGTGCGCCCCCCCAACCTGTGGACACGTTATCGATATTGCCCCAGCCAGCTCTCACCTGGATATTGCCCCAGCTCACACATGGATATGCCCCAGCTCTCACCTGGATATTGCCCCAGCTCACACATGGATATTGCCCCAGCTCTCACCTGGATATTGCCCCAGCTCTCACCTGGATATTGCCCCAGCTCTCACATGGATATTGCCCCAGCTCTCACATGGATATTACCCCAGCTCTCACATGGATATTGCCCCAGCTCTCACATGAATATTGCCCCAGCCAGCTCTCACATGGATATTGCCCCAGCCAGCTCACACATGGATATTGCCCCAGCTCACACCTGGATATTGCCCCAGTTCACACATGGATACTGCCCCAGCTCACACATGGATACTGCCCCAGTTCACACATGGATATTGCCCCAGCTCACACATGGATATTGCCCCAGCTCACACCTGGATATTGCCCCAGTTCACACCTGTATATTGCCCCAGCTCTCACATGGATATTGCCCCAGCTCACACATGGATATTGCCCCAGCTCACACATGGATACTGCCCCAGCTCTCACATGGATACTGCCCCAGCTCTCACATGAATATTGCCCCAGCTCTCACATGGATACTGCCCCAGCTCTCACATGAATATTGCCCCAGCTCTCACATTGATATTGCCCCAGCTCTCACATGGATATTGTCCCAGCTCTCACATGGCTATTGCCCCAGCTCTCACATGGATATTGCCCCAGCTCACACATGAATATTGCCCCAGATCTCACATGGATACTGCCCCAGCTCTCACATGAATATTGCCCCAGCTCTCACATTGATATTGCCCCAGCTCTCACATGGATATTGTCCCAGCTCTCACATGAATATTGCCCCAGCTGCCAGCTCTCACATAGATATTGCCCCAGCTCTCACATGGATATTGCCCCAGCTCTCACATTGATATTGCCCCAGCTCTCACATGGATATTGTCCCAGCTCTCACATGGCTATTGCCCCAGCTCTCACATGGATATTGCCCCAGCTCACACATGGATATTGCCCCAGCTCACACATGGATACTGCCCCAGCTCTCACATGGATACTGCCCCAGCTCTCACATGAATATTGCCCCAGCTCTCACATGGATACTGCCCCAGCTCTCACATGAATATTGCCCCAGCTCTCACATTGATATTGCCCCAGCTCTCACATGGATATTGTCCCAGCTCTCACATGAATATTGCCCCAGCTGCCAGCTCTCACATGGATATTGCCCCAGCTCTCACATGGATATTGCCCCAGCTCTCACATGGATATTACCCCAGCTCTCACATGGATATTGCCCCAGCTCTCACATGAATATTGCCCCAGCCAGCTCTCACATGGATATTGCCCCAGCCAGCTCTCACATGGATATACTGCCCCAGCCAGCTCACACATGGATATTGACCCAGCTCTCACATGAATATTGCCCCAGCCAGCTCTCACATGGATATTGCCCCAGCCAGCTCACACATGGATATTGCCCCAGCTCTCACATGATATACTGCCCCAGCCAGCTCACACATGGATATTGCCCCAGCTCACACATGGATATTGCCCCAGCTCACACCTGGATATTGCCCCAGTTCACACCTGTATATTGCCCCAGCTCTCACATGGATATTGCCCCAGCTCTCACATGGCTATTGCCCCAGCTCTCACATGGATACTGCCCCAGCTCTCACATGGATACTGCCCCAGCTCTCACATGGATATTGCCCCAGCTCTCACATGGATATTGCCCCAGCTCTCACATGGATATTGCCCCAGCTCTCACATGAATATTGCCCCAGCTCTCACATGGATACTGCCCCAGCTCTCACATGAATATTGCCCCAGCTCTCACATGGATACTGCCCCAGCTCTCACATGAATATTGCCCCAGCTCTCACATTGATATTGCCCCAGCTCTCACATGGATATTGCCCCAGCTCTCACATGGATATTGCCCCAGCTCTCACATGGCTATTGCCCCAGCTCTCACATGGATACTGCCCCAGCTCTCACATGAATATTGCCCCAGCTGCCAGCTCTCACATGGATTTGCCCCAGCTCTCACATGGATATTGCCCCAGCTCTCACATGGATATTGCCCCAGCTCTCACATGGATATTACCCCAGCTCTCACATGGATATTGCCCCAGCTCTCACATGAATATTGCCCCAGCCAGCTCTCACATGGATATTGCCCCAGCCAGCTCTCACATGGATATACTGCCCCAGCCAGCTCACACATGGATATTGCCCCAACTCTCACATGGATATACTGCCCCAGCCAGCTCACACATGGATATTGCCCCAGCTCACACATGGATATTGCCCCAGCTCACACCTGGATATTGCCCCAGCTCACACATGGATACTGCCCCAGCCCAGCTCACACATGGATATTGCCCCAGCTCTCACATGGATTTGCCCCAGCTCTCACATGGATTTGCCCCAGCTCTCACATGGATTTGCCCCAGCTCACACATGGATACTGCCCCAGCTCTCACATGGATTTGCCCCAGCTCTCACATGGATATACCGCCCCAGCCAGCTCACACATGGATATTGCCCCAGCTCACACCTGGATATTGCCCCAGCTCACACCTGGATATTGCCCCAGCTCTCACATGGATATTGCCCCAGCTCTCACATGGATATTGCCCCAGCTCTCACATGGATACTGCCCCAGCTCTCACATGAATATTTCCCCAGCTCTCACATGGATATTGCCCCAGCTCTCACATGGATATTGCCCCAGCTCTCACATGGATACTGCCCCAGCTCTCACATGAATATTTCCCCAGCTCTCACATGGATACTTGCCCCAGCTCTCACATGGATTTGCCCCAGCTCTCACATGGATACTTGCCCCAGCTCTCACATGGATTTGCCCCAGCTCTCACATGGATTTGCCCCAGCTCACACATGGATACTGCCCCAGCCCAGCTCACACATGGATATTGCCCCAGCTCTCACATGGATTTGCCCCAGCTCTCACATGGATTTGCCCCAGCTCACATGGATTTGCCCCAGCTCACACATGGATATTGCCCCAGCTCTCACATGGCGTTGCCCCAGCTCTCACATGGATACTGCCCCAGCCCAGCTCACACATGGATATTGCCCCAGCTCTCACATGGATACTGCCCCAGCGCAGCTCACACATGGATATTGCCCCAGCTCTCACCTGGATATTGCCCCAGCGGCAGCCAGCTCATACATGGATATTGCCCCAGCTCTGGATCCAGCAGGGGTTGAGGGGGCCCAGATGCCGGGCAGCAGGAGTGCCTGCCCAGTCCTGAACAGCGTGTGAGTCCGTGTTGAAGGGGAGGCGGCTGCGTGCGTGCGCAGGTCACGCGGTCCGGCCAGTCAGGTGGTACAGAGACTCAGTACCACCTGATTAGCCGGACCACGTGACCTGCGCCTGCACGCAGCGGCCTCCCCTTCAACACGGACGGACTCACTGTTCAGGACCGGGCAGGCACTCCCGCTGCCCGGCATCTGGGCCCCCCGAGGGCCCAGCAGGTCAGTCCGGGCCTCAACTTTTATGGGCGCAAATTTCTTTAGAAATTATGCACCCCTAAGAAAACTGCACCCGGGGCCACGGCCCCCCCAGCCCCCCACGCTACGCCACTGCTCTCCACCAGCACTCAGCTGATAAGTTAAAAGAGCTGAGTAGGCTATGGTGTATTTGGGTTTCTGTTTCTGCTTGGTGTAATTTGTAGGGTGTATAGGGAGGGTACATTTAGAGAGTAGGGTGGTAGAAGAAAGAAGCAGCAAAACATTTCTAGAAAACGGTGAAGAGGAAAAAAAAAAAAGAAAAAAAAGAAGACAGGCAGGGAACCGATAAGGTGAGCAGAAGACGGAAGGGAGTCTGGTAGGTGAAGTTCTAGAGTGGTGTAGGTTGCTAGTTGCAAATATCACATGACCAAATTGGCTCTGGTGCATCATGGGTTTAAAGTCACCAAATGCAGGAAACTGTCTATAAATTTACAGTTTTCTGGTACAGGACCCCGATTTTGCGATCGCAATTCAGTGTTGCAACCTCTCCCATGTGTTGGAGGTTTGATGGAACTGGGCACTGACCTTCACTTGCGGTGGGTTTGTTCCTTCATTGTGCGATATTAGAAGCAGGTCCGGGCTGTTGTGTTTCACTCTGCTACAGTTGAGCTGGAATTTACACCACAGGAGGTTTTGCCGCTTCACTTGCAATCTTCCTAAAAAAACAAAGAAAAACAGAAATTGCTACTTCTTGGTATCCTATCTAGGGATGAGCCGAACACCCCCGTGTTTGGTTCGCATTCGAACTCGAACAATTTCAAAAGTTCGAGTTCGAACGCGAACACGAACCGAACTCAATGCAAGTCAATGGGACTCGAAAGTTCAAATTTTAGAGTGCCCTCCAAGAGGGCATATATGCAAGCTATTTGTCATAAAAGGTGTATGGGGGTCCAGGTAGTGCCCTGGGGGACAGAAAACAAGGAAAAAAAAGTTTAAAAAAAAAACGTTTTTAAAGGAACAGTGAGTTTTCCATGAAATAAGTGTTAAAAATAAAAACGAAAAATTCCTTCAAATATCGTGCTTAGGAGGTCCCCATAACCTGCCCGTGAAGTGGCAGATTTTTCGGAGGTATAGAAACATTTAAAAACAAAAAAATGATGTTTCAAATGACGGCAAATGGTTTTCCTTTAATCTATTCATGAACAACTGCTTGGGGCGGCAGTCTGTATGAAAAGAGGAGACATTTTAGGACACGCAGAACAAGTTTAGTGATGTTTTTGGGCTAAATTATGGTGAAACTTATGCAGGCTTTGGATGAAAGTAACAATAGGTGCTTTAAAATTGGGCCTATAGTGTCGGCAACAGTGCCGTCACACCATAACCCTTTTGTGGTATTGTGGAAGAGTGCAGGGTTGGACCCTGCGGTCCAATATTAAAATGATATGAATCTGGTAATATAGGTGTCAGTGGCAGTGCACCCAAATATTGTGCCTTTGGTGGCAGCAAGTGCCTTCACACCGTAACCCTTTTGTGGTATTGTGGAAGAGTGCAGGGTTGGACCCTGCAGTCCAATATTAAAATGATATGAATCTGGTAATATAGGCGTCAGTGGCAGTGCACCCAAATATTGTGCCTTTGGTGGCAGCAAGTGCCTTCACACCGTAACCCTTTTGTGGTATTGTGGAAGAGTGCAGGGTTGGACCCTGCAGTCCAATATTAAAATGATATGAATCTGGTAATATAGGCGTCAGTGGCAGTGCACCCAAATATTGTGCCTTTGGTGGCAGCAAGTGCCTTCACACCGTAACCCTTTTGTGGTATTGTGGAAGAGTGCAGGGTTGGACCCTGCAGTCCAATATTAAAATGATATGAATCTGGTAATATAGGCGTCAGTGGCAGTGCACCCAAATATTGTGCCTTTGGTGGCTGCACGTGTCTTCACACCGTAACCCTTTTGTGGAAGAGTGCAGGGTTGTATCCTGCGGTCAAATATTAAAATGATATGAATCTGGTATAGGCGTCAGTGGCAGTGTACCCAAATATTTTACCTTTGGTGGCAGCAATTGCCTTCACGCCGTAAGTGCCTTCACGCCAAAGAGTGCAGTGGTGGAGGTTTTGTGAATAGATCCCCAATCTACTCAGTTACGTCAGCATCAGGGGATTGATAGCTGCTGATCCAGGACCGATTCATTTTTATAAATGTCAGCCGGTCTACAGAGTCGGTGGACAGACGCACTCTTTTGTCTGTGACAAAACCTCCAGTGGCACTGAACGTCCTTTCAGAAAGCACGCTGGATGAAGGGCAACCTAGTAGCTGCATAGCATATTGGCTAAGTTCTGGCCAGTGATCCAATCTCAACACCCAGTATGCCAGTGGATCAACTGCTGGAAAGGTATCCAGGTCTGCCCTTGCCCCTAGGTAGTCCTGCACCATACGGTGAAGACGCTGGCAATGGGTGCCTACATTTGATGTCCCTGGGCGTCGTGGACTAAAAAAATTTAAGAAGGTATCAGTCAAGCAGCCCCTTTCACCGCTCTTCCTCTGATCAACCGCAGCCTAAGAAGCACCTGTGTCATCACTTGGTAACCTACCAGTGTCTGGAAAGGTGTTACACAAGTGTCGCTTTAGAGTGTCCTCAAGTTTTTTTCATCCTGTCCTCCCTCTGTGAGGGCAGGATGAGCTCTGCAACTTTACCCTTGTATCGTGGATCAAGAAGGTGTCACGGTCTACCCCGTGTACCTGTCTAGCAAACCTGGATCTAAGAACTTTGCCCTGGATTTCTTCATTCTTGGATTCCAGTCCAGGTTTTGCCCAGGCTAAGCACCATGTCCAGGCTCCTGGAGATCCAGCCTGGGTTTTCCTGTCTAGCCCTGGAATTACAGCTGAGGCCCATCTGCTATCAAGCCTCCTTAAATAGCAGAGAGACCCAACTAGCAGTGGTTCTGCATTATTGTGCTCCCTGACTGAGGTCATTTGGGCGTGTGCAAACCTGCTCCTGCTAAATCCATCTGACTACCTTGTTGTTTCTGGATACATCTGCCTGTGCAAGGGACTCTCAGCGATCGCTACCTGTGGATTACAAGTGATTACCACCGTCTCTGACCTTTTGATCCCAAGGTACCACTGTCAGCTATCTGGATTTATTGCTAGTGGACCCTGTCTGCAGTCTGGGACTGCATAGTCCACTATCCTGACTCTCCATCCAAGAACTCTCCCGGGACTTTTTATATTTCTTTATTCATTCAGTGCCTGCTGCCAAGGCCTATTTAAGTTTCATTAAACTTATTCATTGTGTGATTCCTGTCTGGCCTCCCCTCTGTGTCGCCGCCTGCTGGGCTCTCACCTGACCCGCACACGCCACGTGACAGAAGGCTTGCCAACCAGTAATGATCCCTCTCCTTGATAGCACGAATCCTGGGGTCCTTTACCAGGCTTTGCAGGATAAGGGAGCCCATGCAGCGTAGGTTGGAGGTGGCATTAGCTTCCGAGTCTTCCTGGTCAATGAGGATGACGCCATCGTGCACTTCCTCCTCCCAGCCACGTACTAGTCCTTGGGTTTCTGGGCACACAAACCCCCCCCCCCGGAGGAATCCCCACCTTCAATGCCCCCACTACCTATCATCCTCCTCCTGTCTGATCTGTGGAGGACCCCCAGGAATGCTGTCTGCGGAAAGACTGGGGCCTTGAGAGCTAGGGAAGGCCTCCTCTTCCTCCTGCTGCTCTGCCTCTAGTGCCACATCTATAATTCCCCACAGAGTGCGCTTCAGCAGGAACACTAAAGGAATTGTGTCACTGATGCATGCACTGTCCCTGCTCACATTCTCGTTGCCTCCTCAAATGGTGACAGTACAGTACATGCATCCTTGATCATCAGCCACTGTGGGGGGGGGGGGAAACCAGTTGACCTGAACCTGTCCTTGTGCCATACTCACACAGGTACTTGTTGATGGCCCTCTGCTGCTTGTGCAGACGCTGCAGCATTGCTAATGTCGAATTTCTACCTGGTGGGCATGTCACAGATCAGATGGTTTGTGGGAAGGTGGAATTCTCTTTGAAATCCTGCCAGGTGAACACTTGCTGGGAATGACCGTCTGAAGTGGCTGCAGACTTTTCTGGCCTGGCTGAGAAGCTCTGCCAGCCCTGGGTACCTGGTTAGGAAACGCTGTACCACCAGATTTAGGACGTGTGCTAGGCATGGTACATGCGTCAACTTACCCTGGCGTAGGGCAGAGAGAAGGTTGCTGCCATTATCACAGATGACCATTCCCAGCTGAAGCTGGCGTGGTGTTAACCATCTCTGCATCTGCCCCTGCAGAGCTGACAGAATTTCTCGCCCGGTGTGGCTTCTGTCCCCTACACAAACCAGCTCAAGCACAGTATGGCATCTTTTTGCTTGAGCCATTGCGTAGCCCCTGTCACGCGTCGGTTTAACTGCCACTTCGCCAGAGACAGAGAAGGAGGAGAAAGAGGTGGTGGTGGAGCAAACAGACCTCATACAAGCAGCTTTGTGGTGGATGAACAAGCTCCAGCACAGAGCCCCGTCTTGGATCCCTCCCAGCTGCAATCAGTTACCCAGTGTGCCGTGAAGGAAATGTAACGGCCCTGTCCATGCTTGCTGGACCACGTGTCTAAAGTCATGTGCACCTTGCTGCTGACTGCCTTTCCCAATGACTCCATAACATTGTGTTCCACGTGCTGGTATAGTGCTGGAATGGCCTTCCGGGAAAAGAAATGGCGTTTTGGAACCTGCCACTGTGGTACAGCAGATTCAGCAAATTCATGGAAGCAGAGTCCACCAGCTGGAAAGGCAGCAGCTGTAATGCGAGTAATTTTGCTAATCTGGCATTTAGACGCTGTGTTTGGGGATGGTTGGGACTATATTTTTTCTTACGCAGCTGGGGCAATGCAATCTGACTGTGTAAATTTCAGCTGATAGGATGCTGTCACACTGTGAGGAAGGACCTGGTACATCCATTACTGTAGCATCATCCCTGTCAGTGGAGGTTGTAGCAGGCAATGACAGGGCAGGACATATATTGGGGGTAGAGACAGATGAGGAGGACCTATGCAAAGTGTTGTGCCAACGGGATGCGTGGCAGGTGGTCATATGTCGCCTCAAGCACGTGGTACCCAAGTGTGGGATGGCTTTCCCACGTAGTTGCTGCACATCCTCAAGCAGCATGTCACTGTCATTGTAGTCAAACAATTCAGCTGACTCTTCTGTGTGTGATAGTGAGGCTATGGCAGGAGTAGCTGTGGACATGGAGGCTGCATTAGATGCTTTGGCAGCTGTGGTGGCCTGTAAAGCACTACAAGGTGGCCTGGTTAGCCAATCCACCAAATCCTCTGTATGTTGCTGCTGCTTAAGCCCGCCAGCACCAGTTAGAAAGGACAAGCGTGCCCCTGCAGAGGATGCACCACGTCCACGATGACCAGAGGCACAGCCTCCTGACACAGAAGCTGCTTGCCCTCTTATCTGTGTCTGGGAGCGTCTGCCCGTCCTTTTTGACACGGTGAGTGATATATAGATTAAAGATATACAGAACTCTGATTCAACTCTGGTATAAAGATTTCCAGAACTCTGGTAGAACTCAGTGTGACACCCTGATAGCTGGCAGCCAGTGACAAGACACAGATTAAAATTCCCAGAAACCTCCTATAAATCTGTGAGACCCCCTGATGGGTGGCAGTGACAAGACACAAATTCCAATTCCAAGGAACCTCCTATAAATCAGGGAGACCCCCGATGGGTGGCAGTGACAAGACACAGATTACAATTCGCAGAAATCTGCTAGAAGTATGTGGGAACCCTGATAGCTGACAGTGAGAAGACAGATTACAATTCCCAGAAACCTCCTATAAATCAGTGAGACCCCCTGATGGGTGGCAGTGAGAACACACAGATTACCACAATTCCCAGATATCTTCTAGAAGTGAGACCCCCACAATTGCTGCTGGCAGTGAGAACACAAAGATTAGAACAATTCCCAGATATTTTGTAGAAATGAGACCCCCAAAATAATTGGTGGCAGTGAGAACACACCGTAACGTAACAATTTCCTCTCAAAAAACACGTGCTGGGGCTGTGTGAAGCCTTATATAGTGTGCTGCGGGACTTAGCTCTGTGAGCCCATGGTTGGGCAAAATTTGCCCAATCAGGACTTTGAGCCGTGATTGGCATAGTCTTACACCTAAACTGTGGTCAGGTGCAGGCTGTAGCCAATTACAAGCTTCAGGCCAGTGGAAAAGTGCATTGTGGTCCATTGTGGTGCATTGTGGGCGCACATGCTGCGACCACACGGAAATGTTTGGAGTTCGCGAACATACGAACGGCCGATGTTCGATGCGAACTCCGAACATATCGAATCGAACAGCTCATCCCTAATCCTATCCTACTAGTAGCTAGGACCTCAATTCCAATATTTTTGTAGGAAACAGGCTCCCTCTATCTGAAACTTGATTAACAGAATAGGTGTGATACAGTCGGTGGAGGAGTTTGCGCTGCCTCCCGAATTGGTGGTTCGACTGTCCGCAGGGGTGTGGATGCATTGGGACACATTCCGCTCTTCTGGAGCCTTTCAGGCTCCTCTGAGTGAGGGACAGGTGAGGTGGAGAGGCCACCTGAGACAGAGGAGCAGAAGGAGGATTGCAATGGATGCCCGAGCGCTTAGACTGTTCTCTGCTGTTCGATTAAGGTCCATCGGAGGGTGGATCATCGAGTTCCTCTCCTGATTTCCTAAAGTTGAGTGAGGCTGGAGATGACACATCACAAGACATGGCACCATGGTGCCCCCCCCTTTTGATTCTCTTTCAGACTCAATAGTGTCCCTGGACACACACGACACTTTGTTTTTCCACATTTATATTTATCCTAAGAAGAATGGAATTGTTACCTTGTCTCTGTATACTGATACAAATTTAAAGCTACTTTATTTGGAATTGCACAAATGGAATTTATATTGTACTTCTCAAATTCCTCTCATGTATTTGTATCCAAATAAGCAAATTTTGAATAAAAAAAAATAGATCCTAAACTAGGTAAGTTCTGCTCAAACACTAAAGGCAATAGAATAAAAAAAAAAAAAAAGTGTAACGGAATAATAAATGAAAAAAAAAATAAAACCCAGACTTCCTACCTGTATTTTTTTTCCTCGTGTGCAGTGCAGACAGGTAATCCTGAAAAGATTATTTCTCAGTCTGCTTCATGCAGCCAAGGTGCAGAGAGCTGATATGATGGCGTCACATTCCCTCATATGCCAAGTGCAGAGCAGCACATGGATGGTAGATAAGAATTAATAGCATGTCCAAACGAACAACACTTCACAGAGCTGGCTTCAAAACCTACAATATACTGAGAAATATTTCAGCTCTTAGCTACAAACTCAACGCAGCACTAATAATTGAGCCAAGTGTTTTTTTTATCTTTATAAATAAAATTACGTGTCCCCCCCAACCCCCAAAACACCAGCTAATGCATTGAAACGGTTCTATACACAAATCAAACCCTTCTAGTCAATTCATATATAAAAGTGGCAGTCTTGCAGCCAGAAAAAAATTACAACTCAAAGTTGTACATCAAGGAAGGAAGGAACAGAACTTTGCTTATAAGTCAGTCGTTGGAGATACATGACATTGAATGAATCAAAGCACACAAAATTACAACAACAGGCAACATGATACAGTGACCAGGGATCATCAATGTTAAACTTTTAATCATTCTGGCTTTACTAAATAGGAGAAATTCCTGATTTCTATCAGATTCAATAGATATTATCTATATACTACAGGAGGAGTTGAAGTCAAGTTATTGCTATCTGAGCATTAGGACAGATGCCCCTTGCTAGATGTCAATGGGATAAACTGCAAAATAAGATATCTACACGTTTCCCAGATATCTCCATTAGAGAAGTAACAGGATTATCTATATTGTCATTGCATCTCTGGGACATTGGAGGCTCAATAATACTTATAAATATACATTCACTGTAAGTGGTTTCTATTCTTTGTCTTCCCTTAGTTGCTGCATGTCCCCTAACATTTCCTTTATACAGTGATTGACATGTGACATTCTAGACACATCACAAGCAAATTGATCCGCCATGAGCAGAAAGCACAGTCTTAACACTCGTTTTAATGCTGCATCCGTACTTTATCAGATATAATGGGGGAAAAAAATGGAAAGATAGAGGCCAAATAACAACGGATATGTGACTATACAGATCTAAAAGGTTTTGGAAATTTTAAACCCATGATAATGTTTAATCCACATTTCTGAGGAAAACGAGCTCCTTGAAAGATGCCAAAATGCAAAATTGGTTTCAGGTGTGTGTGTGTGTGTATATGTGTATATATATATATAATTATACATACACACACTGTGATAGAGCAGATGATGAGATGTGTACAGAGGTAGGCAGTGTGTCACATACATACACCTATTAACGAATTGTGTTCTATTCCACCATATAATCCATAAGCGCATGCCTAATAAAATCAGACTACTTCTAATTTAAGCATTAAATTGTCCTAATTAAATCCATTTGAGAAACTTATGAAGAGAGGCAATTCAGCCAGTTTACTCTTATCCAGGACAAATGCTAGTATTTATGTTTGGTCTGGCTCAAAACACTGGAAATCCAGGATTTGAAATGATTACTGGTGGGGCACCTCTCCAATGGATATGGGTAAAGCTAAAATAAACTATACAATTATTTATATAAATGGTACCCATACATGAGAATATATATATATAGATTAGGTAGGCCGTGTTAGTCCAGATGCCAAAATCACGAGTATAGCAGTCTGTAGTGATACCTTTTTTATTGGACTAACGTTACATTTAAAGTACAAGCTTTCGAGAGTGATCCCCTCTTCGTCAGGTATATTGAAGCTATGCTGAGCAGAATGATAGAATTAACATTGGGACATTAATCAGGCACACTGTTGGGGGT
Source organism: Leptobrachium leishanense (assembly GCA_009667805.1). Taxonomy (NCBI): domain Eukaryota; kingdom Metazoa; phylum Chordata; class Amphibia; order Anura; family Megophryidae; genus Leptobrachium; species Leptobrachium leishanense. The sequence goes on along the minus strand of CM019069.1, from coordinate 66,316,859 downwards.
GTAGATGTTGTAAAATCGCCAAATGGCAGGGTTAGAGTGGGGAAAGAAAAAAGGAAAAAAACAAAAAAACAATTAAGGCACGAGACAACAGTGATAAGATCACTTCAAAGGGAAAGTGAAAGCACACACAAACAAAAAAAAAAAGTGAGTTTGAAGAAGACACAGAATAAAAAAATAAACAGGAAAGAGAAAACCAAAACCCACCCAGAATTATGAATATTATGTGACGTTGTTATGATAATAGGTTAAGAACACCGAATTGACATTGAGTCCGGCATTTATGGTGTTAAAATATGTGATCATTTTCATTTCATACGTTTTGCTTTCACGATTGTCTTTAAAGTGTCCTTTTGAGGATTTTAAGTCTGAGCTTTTGGATGGCGTGGCCTGTTAGATTGAAGTGATGTCCCACCGGGGTACAATATGTATTTTCCTGGTGGTTCCTGATGGAGTGTCTGTGTTGGTTCATCCTGAGGTTCAGTTTAAGGCTGGTTTCGCCAATATAGCAGCCCTCATGACACGCCGTGCACTGGATCATGTACACCACATTGGCAGATGTACAAAGGTACAAGCCCTTGATGTCGTGTGTGACGTTGTTGTGCTGTGCAGTGCTGCGGTCACATATATGTTGGCAGAGTTTGCAGCGGGGTTTGTTACAGCGTTTGGTCCCATTCTGTGTCACCCTGTTCCTGAGTGAGTTTGCTGTGGACCAGTTTTTGCCTCAGGTTTGGTGGTTGCTTGAATGCCAGTAAGGGGGGCGGTGTGAATATTTCTTTGAGCGCAGGGTCCTCTGGGACCAGTGGCTGCAGATCTTTGATTTTGCGAATTCCCTCGAGTTGGGTTGTAGGAAACAACTAGAGGGATCCGTGTGGGGTTTCGCTTTTCTTTGTAGCGCAATAGCTGTTCGCGTGGAGTTTTCGGGGCGCGCATATATGTAACAAAAAAGAAGGAAGGCCAGGCACTCGCTTCAAAAAGAAAAACACTAAGCCATTTTCGTTCAATTCTGATTAAATGTTTATGGTTTTACGCTGAGTGGCGTCCCTTATGTCTTCCATTTCACCAGTTCTTGTAAGAACATTGGAATTCGTATGACGATGTGGACACTCAGCTCACAATACTATAGTTAGTCGATAATTTTTTGCTTTTGTGTACCTTTTTATTAGCACTGTGTGTGGGGAGTGCTTGAGTTCTCACAATCTAGGTGGGCTTCTTATTCACAACATCTTTTGTGTACTGTAAGCCACGGCTTCTTACAGCTGAGAGTGTGCGCCCTGGTGCAAGCTCCCCAAAATAGGCATATAATCAAATAGGATAGAGGGAGGCACTCAGGGTCTTGCTAAAGAAACAAACTTTATTGTGGTTGCATTTAAAAAGCTGGCGTTCATCCCCGCAGGGGCCTTTATCAAGATCATAAATAAAGGCCCCTGCGGGGCCAAAACTTTGGCTTTTTAAATGTAACCACAATAAAGTTTGTTTTTTAACAAGACCCTGAGTGCCTCCCTCTATCCTATTTTGGATTATATATATATATACACACACAAGTAAATTTATGCAATTACATACAAAAGGCATAAATTATTTTGTTAAAGCGCCATTGATTAGAGGAAGCATAATAAAAGGAGTAAATGTACAGGTTACTAGCCTACAAGTTAACCAACAAATACATTATTTTCTGCGATTTAATGTTTTATACTGATAACAGCAAAATGTTGTGAAGAATTCAGTGCTGCACATAGAGGTATTCAATATGAAAGTCACCATATTGTGTACGCAGATAGAAATTACAAAGAAAAAAAAATACATGTTTGACGCAAAAAAAAACATGCCAACCTTTTTTTGCAGAAACCTAGCGCCATAATTTTGCGCCATGAGTAAGGTGCAAGAAAAGACACATTTTTAGAGTTAATAAATTCTATTTTAAAGTTAGGGTTGCTTTTACGGCTCTGGTTAATACTAACCAATAGATTCTAATGCATAAAAAGTGTGCAGAATCTTTGGATAAGGTTAACCCCAATGATAAAAACCCTAGCCCTAAAACCACAAGTGTTGTTTTTGTACCATCCTCAAGTCAGAAAAATGCAGGGAGCATGGTGCTAAGTTGTATTGAAAAAGCAATGCAGGTCTGTTGTTCTTTTGCATCAGCTACAACTTATTTCCCAGTGTCTAAACGCAAGAAACATTTTTTTTAAATCTTCAATGTGCCTTTTCTATCCATTTCCGAAACCTGGTGACTTTGAATTATATCTATACATGGTTTACCATCACAGTGTTACTAGTTTTAAGACTAACAAAACCTAGAAGATTTAGACCTCTTTGTTCTATTGATTTAGCTGTTGGGATCACTGGCATGCGCAGCCACAGAACATTAACTGGTTTAGAAACTTTTGCACAAAATTCACGTTTCATTAGAAATAATCCTGTAATCAGGAGAGTTTTTATGCCCTTTATCATTAACCAGATAAGGGACATCTAAAATGTCAATGCAGGAGATGAAAGAGGGCCTCTTCACCCAACAATAAGGTGTGCCTGGGCACATCCCCTGCGGGTGGCATAAAATATTAAAATTACTTTTAATTCGTAGTGTAAAGGCAGAAAATCCTTAAACTGTGACACGGCCTCCAACCGTGATCTTGTGGGGAACATGACTGGAGGCCGCCTCACAGCCCGGCGACCGCTTGGAGGAGCAGGTGACGCAGCCAGCCGGCACTCGGACCACGCAGACAGCCAGAGGGGAATTCTAGCGGAATGCTCTTAATGCATTCTGCTAGCAGTGAAGTCTGTGGGGGGGGGGGTATACAGTGAGGTCTGTGTGGGGGTATACAGTGAGGTCTATGTGGGGTATACATGTGTCTGAGGCAGGGATCGACCGAAATTTCGGCCACCGATAGATTCTGCCGATAATGGGGTTATCGGTTTCGGCCTGAAAATAAATCACCAGCCGAAAAAAGTAAGCCGAAAATTACTGACACTGAGCGAGCACTCTTTCAATGCTGCTTAGCTGGAGAAAATTGTAATTGGAAAGAGGCAGGAGCTGCTACACATTTATTTTTGCACACAAAGGGTTAACTGCCTACTCGGGGCTGCTGCCACTATCAGAGCAAGCAGTAACCTCTGGCCTCTCAGTGACAAGGAACAAGTGATTTATCATTGACCTCCTGCCAGAGATGTCTGCTCAGAGGACAAGGGGGGGGGGGGTTAATGGAAGGTATACACATTCATTTTGCAATGGTTTGTCTTTTAGCTTGCATCTTAAAGGCCCCTTTATAATGCGCGGTTTTTTGGCACTTAAAAAAAAATAATACATTAAGAGGAACAGACTGATGTTTAGGCTCCATCTGAGCCATTATAGATATATATATCTACTCATTTAAGTTAAAAGCCTCCACACAACAAATAATGAACTTTATAGTTGCAGAGTTCTCTAGATTGCTGGGATGTGTAAATGTCTTCTGCAACTATAAAATGTGTGTGCAAAGATTTTACACATGAATGTATGCACTAGATGCAAAATAACCACCAAAATAGGACAAAAATATCTTAAACATTTTAATGTGGATTAATTTAAATTGATATTAATTTAATAAAGTCTAGTATTAATAAATTTATACAAAAAACTCTTAAAATAAACTGTAGGGGGAAAAAGTCATTTCCGGTTTCGTTCCAAAATTTTCATTTCGGAGCAATATGAATATATATATTATACACACACACCAGACACGTATGATATGACAGATATGTGTATATATAGTCATGTATAGAAAGTCATTTTCGGTATCGGGTTTTCGGCCAAGCTCATCGTGTCTTTTCGGTATCGGTTTCCGTCCCAAATTTTCATTTTGGTGCATCCCTAGTCTGAGGTAAGGTCTGGTGTGTGGAGGCTGTAAATGGCGTGTCTGCCCATACATTTCAATATTAACAAACTGGACAGGCTTTCGGCAAAACCCTAAATTATTTATTGGGAAGAGGTCAAATGGCATTAAAGTATTTGTACTCGGTATCGGTGAGCACCTGAAAAAAAAAGTATCAGTACTTGTATTCTGTCTTAAAGTGGTATCGGTGCATCCTTAGTCCTAATGAAGGGTAAATGGACACAGCAGAGGGGCTTCAAAATCTTCAGCCCTGGACACATGAACTGAATCCAGCACAACACAAATTCTAACATATCCTTGATGGCTTATATTTACGTGCCATTTAGAAAATAGATTTGCTATTACATCAGACGACTAATGATGTAGGACACAAGAACATGAAATATTCTATTGAAGGAGATCACCAACACTAAACAGTCCATGTAATTAATCCCATCATTGCTGCACATGAGGGAAAGGTCTACCGAGAAGACGTCAGAGCTTTAATAGATTACTAAAATTAATATCCCTACATTCATATTCTCAAAGAGGGGGTTGAGGAGGCGAATTTTAAATGGTAAGTAAATGTTGTGCATTATAGAAGTCGCTGCATTTGCATATCCGTGTACAAGAACACATGTAACTCGTGCTACAAATGTTCTTTGAGATCAGAGTGTAATAATAGTCGAACATGCAATTACCGGCATACTCCAGTCACTAGGGCAAAATTAACTCCATTATTTGGTCATGGAGAGCTGAGGGTTTAGGTGTGCTTCACCGCAATCGCCCCAGTAGCCAATGCAGGATGTGACAGCCTTTCAAAGTGAAAAACATCCCTCCGCTTGTGGTGGAATGACAGGAGGTCAATATTTAACCCATCTGTTATCCCTCCCTTTCAAATCGGAGAGACTTCCCACTGATTTAGTTCGATGGTGGGAGGTTAATATTTCATCCCCTCCGGTCACACTCTTCTGCCCAGTTTTAAGGTATTTTTTTAAGTGCACAAATAGGTCCAACAACATTTGTGTATTAGTCTTTTGTTTTTGTATAACCTCCCCTCTCCCCAAAACTAAAAACCATTAAAAAAAAAAAGTATCAATTCTGCTTGGAAATGGTTAAAGAAAACGATAGTGTATTTTAAAAGGACAACAACGCAAAGCATTAAATAAAAACACCAAAAAAACTCACACATATACAAATTCCAGTTTCTTCTACAATCCTCAAATATTTATTCAGTACATTTCAGAAAGTAAACTCAGCAGATGAGCACATAGAATTCCCAAAATACATTAGATGGAATGAGCATTGAGTATGACCTGTAACAAGAGATGTAAACACATTCTGATTCGAAAATATAAAAATATAGACTGGGTTCTTAAAATGGAAAGTATACAAAAATGTGTATATATATATATATATATATATACACACGGTATATTGCTTATTTAAAAATGCTAGTGTGCAAAAGTAAGACAATTTTGGGATACATTTCTGCATGTTTGCAAATAAGTACTGCATGGGAGAAGGTTTCCCCCTTTTTCCTCGATGTGACTTCCCATAATGTTACTTTCCTTCAGTCATACTGCTGTTGAAATTCAATGCTTCACCTTCAAACCTATGGGAGGAACAACCAAGCCACCTCCCCATACGTTTATGGAAGCAGTGTAATTGTGCAATCAGTAGAAATCAAGAGAGTAGCAATTGCCTGAGAATAAACAACATTTTATGATTTTGGGGAAGGGTTGCAAAGACACCCAGAGGAGAAACACATTCATGAGCAACGATCAAACAGACTTTCGTAGTATTTAGTAAAACCACATTTTTTTAAGCGCTATATAATTTTACTACAACATATCATTAGGGGAAGTTTACCTTCCGTGACGCCAGTATAAACGTTTATATACAGTTCCTAAGCTTTGAACATCCCCACCCCATTTTAAGATTGTGGGAAATTGAGCTTTATGGGGCTTAAGCAGCAACCTTGGCCCCTCCAGATGTTTTGGAACTACATCTCCCATGATGCTCATCCACTCATTAGGGTGGCTAAGGTTCAAAAGGAGATGTAGTTCAAAACCATTCTATCCCTCGGGTCTGGTCTATGCAATGTCTGGGAAGAAGCTCAAGAATGAGGCTCCTCATGCTAAATGAAATATGACGGATATATGATAAACAAAGGCGTCTTCTGGAAGCACATACCTTAGTATTTATCTGTATGCAGGTTCCACACAGCAGGATGAGGCCAATAGTCCCCAAACTCACACATAGCGGTAAAGTCAGCACACTGCAAGATTTGGCCACTTGTAATAGGATTACAGGGAATACAACATTTTTGGCTTGATACACTAGTCTTTATCAAGTGCACGGATTAGGGCTCGTACATCAAACAGAAACTTTATTTTCCCGGTCATCCTGTTAAAAGCGGCCATATTGAATCCTGCAGTGTGACTGGCTTTACCATTGTGTTTAAAGAGAAAGGCTAAGGAAATTTGCAGGTACCTCCTACAATAGTCTCTGTGTTTGCAGAATGGCAGCATTCCTAAGCATTTTCAAAACTACTTGGTCAGGGGCATGGATAGAATCAGTAAATTAAAAAGCAAAGAAAAGGTTGTTAGAGGTCTTCATGCCGCTGTGAGCAGAGACACGGTCTCCCTGGTTGTATGGTGAGTTAATATCCTGCAGGAGTGACATTGAGAGGATTATACTTCAGAATTATTAGACAAGTGAAACCATAAATGTGTGCAGCCCATATTCTTGCATACATGATACATTTCTTACAAACGGTTCATTTTCATATTCTTTATCATGAACGGAACCCCAAAAGTGTTGACATTGAACCCAAAAGATATACGTGCAGAAACAATTCACTGAGCAGAAACAGTGTATACCCATGTATGGATCCATGGCTCTTTTGCACAGACAGAACAACTCCGTTCCCAAAACTGTACGAGAGGCTGTCATTGGCAGTAGCGGAACCGCCAGTTATCAGTATAGTCAGTAATAACAATGTGGATACTCTTCGCTGACAAGGTTCATTTAATAAATAATTTAAATAAAAAAATACACAATGTAGGGTTTCACAAATGAAAGACACATAAGTGGTGGCACGTTTCGTTTATAGCCAGAATAGTAGCCAAGATTTTGAAATTTGGATTTCTCTCAATAGATTTCAATCTGCTGCTAAAGAAATGTTGTAATAAAAGGTTTATGGGAGTAGAAGTAAATTTATCAACATGTTTTATACATGGTTGTTCTTTACTATTCCATTTAATTGTAACATGTAGCCCATTAAAATAAAAGCACAACCCACCCCCTTTATAAATTTTTACCCCACTTCTGTGTGTCACCCCCTCTCCTCATAGATTGTAAACTCACTTGAGCAGTGTCCTCCTTTCCCATCGTTCTACATGTGTCAAAATTATTCTTTAATTTTAGGTTTATTTCGTCATACCTGTTCTACGGCTCTACAGAATATGTTGGTGCTTTAAAAAAAAATAAAAAATTATAAGTATTTTACCAGGAAGGATACATTGAGATTGCTCTCGTTTTCAAGTACGTCCTGGGTGGTGAGTATGTACCGTTAGGTGTCTTGCCCAAGGACGCTTACTGGAGAGGTGCTCTTGCCGTGTCTCCACAGTCATAGAGCAGCGATGATACCTCTACTCCATCCAGCAATTCTCAATTTCCTCACAGAAACAGGCCATCGTTAGTTTTCTGGTTAATGGTTCCTAGCAGTGAATGTTTGTTACAAATTTTCTATTATTTTGCTTTACCTGAAGATCGGGATGGGAGCACTGACATGCATAGAAAACGTAATACTAACAACAGGCAAAAATAAAATTAAAGATTGCATACCTGCTGTACACCGTCATAAAATCGATACAACACCATAAGAGCTCACTCTTGTTACAGGGAATTCTAGCAGCTACTGTAAGTGAAGTTGTGACACATTTGAAAAGGGACTGGACCACTTAAACTCAAAATCTTTCAATGAATTTCCCAGCATTCCAGGCTCTGCTGATATATAAGTATTGTTCTAGACCATGCTCCAAATTTTGTTAAAACAATGTTTTATAAAAGGACATCACACTGTAAGTAGTAAGTACACTCTAGCTCTTCACTTAACAATTTCAAACTAAACGTTGTTGGCTTGGACTTCTCTCTTTTTTTTTTTTTAAATAAATCAAAATCGCAATATATTTTACTCTGTTAAACAAATCCAAACACACAGGAGGTTTTTTTCTCCATTAACTATATCCATCAAGTCTATTATTTATATATACATATAATGCAATTTCAACAAACAAGCTACTTCTAAAGAGATTTACAGGTTTTTGTTTTTTTTAGGGTTTTCCTTTTTTTTTTTTTAAACACGAGAGCTAAAGAATTACAAATGTCTTCTTGTTCCAGTTTACAATGAAAAAAAAAAAAAAAGGTATGAACTCACAATGAGTATAAATGTAAAAGGTAATTACAGAATAAAAGCGGCATATTAATACAAATCATACATCAATAAATAAGACATTGAGAAGTTTGTTTAGCAGCTGATTTTTAACATCGTCACTGTAGAGGGGCCCCCCCCCAGGCCGCTCAAAAAATAATATATAATATACATGTTTTGAGGGCAGGTTAGAAAAGGACAAAAATGCACCCAGAACAGGAGATTTTGCTGGCTGTGTCAAAAGTAGGCTAGGTTTCAAAAAACCAAAGAGTTAAAAAAAAAATAATAAAATGTATTTACTGAAATGTCTTCAAAAAAAATACAGTGTAAAACTAAGTACATTTTTCATGTATTCAGCACTGCTGAAAATTAAAAAACGATGGATAGAATTACGAAGTTGATTCACGTTGGATGCAGATCAACATTGTCCCAATGAAATTATGTTTTTCAATGGAGTTTGATTCAGCGAAAAACACACATTTGATTTTTGAGTACAGATGCAGACAGGCATATACAAAAGTAACACTGCCTTTGGTCACCAAAAAAAAAATAAATGTACAGCTTCCAGAAAACAATGTTGTTTGGTCGATGGTGATCTAAAACGTATAGGAAGGAGCGGGCAGTGGAGGAAAATTGGCACAGCAGAGGAACGAGGAAACTATAATCCAGGCTTTCATCCAGTGTCCATATCCACCTGCCCATGGAAACATGTACAGTTATGTCTTGTCATGTTAAACTGTGAGAGAAAATTGGTCCTGCTCTATGGGCTTTTGTACCCAAGCTCCAAGACCTGCCTTCTGAAAAGCTTTGAAGACGCACTGTTTTGCACACTGGTATTCTGAGGCGGCCTGCTTTGTATCATGATATAAATTGGGCTTCCCGACTTTGAACCTCAGGTTGGAAGATAGCTGTAAAAGACAGGAAAAAAAACCCCAAAAACATTAGAGCCGAATATATGGTAGTTTTCGGATTCAGAAACCATCCTGAAAAGTGGTTGAAAAGAAGGCGATACTGCTGGAGGAAGGCAACCAAGCAATGGAAAAAGTGCATCTCAATGCCTGGGTTGCATCATGGCCATGTACAGAGAGCTGTATGTTGTGGAGCATAACTGTGTGCACACATGTGTGACTGGACCATAGTGACAACACAAACAGGTCTATTCACTAAAGGGGAAACTCAGGAGAACTGTCAGGAGAGGAGAACAATCTAGACCTAATAGCCGATTTGGAAAGGGAGATAAATTGGAGAATTTTTCTGGTTTGGCTATTTTGAACTAGAATTTTCACTTCTCCTGCCAGTTCTCCTGAGTTTCACCTTTAGTAAATAGACCTGGAAGACTCCTTCAACATGCTCCTGTCAAAGACAGGGTGGCAGAGAGTAAAGAATTGTCAGTGAGGTGCGTCTCCGACTCTCAACAATTACTACATATCAGCAGTGACCTTTCTTAAATTTACTGACATGGGGCATGAGTATAAATCAGAAGGATTAAGGCTAGGGTCAGACTGAGGCAGTGCGAACGCGCGTGCAGCCGCACTTAATCACGGCCGCACTAGCAGCAGATGCCGGGCAATGACGGCCAATATACGAAGTACGGTCGCACAAAAGTCCGGCTGCACAACGCAAGTGGAAAATGAACGCATTTTTTCGAGAACGTGAAACCGCAGGTACTGACGTACAGAGTGCGCTGCGTCCGCTAGCGGCGTGTGTGCGTGATTAGGAGACGTCAGACGCTGCTAATGTCCGGCCAACATAACGTCCAGACACAAAAAGTGTTTTATTGATGATCCGTACAAAATCACGGACGGAAAAATGCGCATAGTATGACCACTATCACGTATTCTGTGAAAAAATGCGTCCATTCGTTCGAACGCACTTTTTCACAGACAACATAAAAATGCGTTCGTCTGACCCTAGCCTTAAATCTACACTTTGGCTTGCAAAATTGCACAGAGAAAATTAACCTGGGTAGGAGAGGTTCACTTTAATGGGCAACGTAACTTACATGAATGATTCAATACTGGAACTGGCCCATAGGACTCTAGTAATTCTGGTGGCATGCTTCTGTGCGATCCCAGAGGGAGTTAAACATGCTGAAACTCACATGTGTAAATTGAGATTTGTGGCACATGAGTAAAAGCAGTACTAAAGCACAAATACACACCTCTAACATTACGTAAGGGTTCACAATATAAATAGCTGGCCACAAGAATTTGCCATTTACCCCATCTCAAAACAAAATCTAAACTTGTAGCAAGTGTTATAGACTTCCTGTATTATACCTTTGCATGAATGCGCGTCCATCGACAATACAGGGCATGTTTACAAAGACGTGATGCACGACCCATTTCGTCTTTGCCTGTAGTAGCATTAATAACTTCAAGGCCTGAATCTCCCACTGTCCAGTTGACGCTGAAACTTGGTGCCTTTCCAGGCTGGCGAGCTTCAGCGTTGCTAATGCCTTTAGGAAAAAAAAGAGACTACATTGATAGATTTATGCAAACATTAACTGTTGAATGCAATGTTCAATGAATGCAAAACGTGTTTTTGCTAATATACAAAAACAGTCGTCCCCCAAAGACAGTCAAGGATGAATTAACCTCCCTGGCGGAGTTCCCGAGTGTGTCTCGGGGTTAATTTTGAGAGCGGTAACCCCGAGACACACTCGGGCTGTATACATCACCTCTCCCTGCGCTCCATCGATGATCTCTGCAGTCTCCTCCGGCGATCGCAGCGTTTTACTTCCTGGATTCCTTCTCGCAAGGAAGGAACCAGGAAGTATGAGGGTCGCGGTCGCCGGAGGAGGCAGCTGGGGACATCGAGGGAGCGCAGGGAGAGGTGATGTATCCAGCAGCTTCCCGAGTGTTGCTCGGGGTTACCGCTTCCAACATAGGAATTTAACCCTGAGTCAAACTCTGGATGCCGCTTTTGGGGGGGGGGGGGGGAGAGAAATAAAAAAGAAGACAATTGACCCTTTTCAGCAAAGAATTTTCTTAATAAATAGACCGCCAAGGAGGTTAAAGATTATGATATCAGCACTGATCATAAATAAATAAATGGCAACAAAATCAGCATAGTGACAAAGTATTATAAAATCTGTATTACGTCAAAAAGCTGTCCATGTTCCCACTTAACCCTCTCACTACCGAAAAAAAGCACACACAATATTTTAATTTGAGGTGCAATGAAGAAAGAAAAAAATAGCATATAAACCCCATTTACATAAGTTTTTACTTCACATCGGTATATTCCTGAATGAAAAACAAAATTCTCAGCGAGATTCCGCTCCTGTAAAGCAGATACAAGGAGCAATCCCTTTCCTCACTGTAACAAAAGGTTCAACGATTTTTACTGTTGCATTACAGCCAGGGAAAGGGAGAGCTCTGGGATGACTCGCTACTGTATAGGGATAATATTCAGCTGACTATAAATACCTGCACAGCAGGAAGACACAAGATGTTACTGCAATTTACATATGCAAGCATTATGCAAATATTTTTCAATTCTATTGCTATTTTTTGGAAGCTGCTTTGCTAATCTCATCATGATCACTTCAAATCCCCAAAAGCAGGAGATCTGACCATTTTTATTCTACATGACAAACGTGAGAGTCCTGCCTTTATGCCAATAACACAGTCCCGGTGAAACAATGCACAAGGTGAGGGGGACACCATTTAGGGTTTAGACCCTTTTAATTCAGCAATATTTCTGGAAGGTATAAGCCTATGCATAGACGAACTGAAAAGGAACAAATTTGCAGTATTTTAATGGTCAATTTAAAAACAACAATATTTAAACTTGCCATTTAGCCTACATGGAATGTTAACTACGCAGCCCATGCTTCAAATAACATTATTTAGGTGTTTTTTCAACAAACCGCGCTTGGTAGTTAATAAGTTACGCAATCATTTTGCTTTGTAATGCAATGTAATATGTAATCTATATGTAAAGGTTTTCATACAGGTAAATGTACACAACTTTTTTTTCTCATACATGCATATATTAGCTAATGTGGAATCATGAAATAAACGAAGAAAATCATTTTAGAAAGATCTGCACGCTATATATTTTTGCAATTTCTTTAGAATCTAAGAAATATTTAATTGACATTTGGAGCTAATAACAAAGACAACTTACCACTCAATAAAGGTTTGTTGAGGGAATAAAGAGTTGGAAGATCTTCTATATCAGCTATTCGCTGATAAACTGCTCTTGAAAGATGGTCCCCGTGATACAGGCTACCCAAGATAATGCTCGAGAAATATACTGGTTCAATAAAAAGGCTGAACAATGATCCTTGAATTCCCACAACATTCCACCTGCAATAAAAAAAAGGGAGCAATTTGGAAGGGTACCAGCAACTGATCAGATCTTACTTATGATCTTTAATTAAAGAGGGCAACAAATTTATTAAAATATTTTAATGGGTTACACAACCTACGTGGAAAAAAAACCAAGATCATCGAATTTACAGAGAGAAATTTAATTCCGTTTGTAAACATCTCAGCAGCGCATCCATGAGTGCAACTAATATAGACCGATCAATACATTCAATTAGCATCATCCTGCATACAGGACGACGTACACAAATGTATAGAACTAATACTTTTACAGCCTTAAATTTGGAAGTGTCCCGAGAGTGCTTCACTTCGACATTTGATTGTTTAGCCATGTGTAGTAACTGTTACTCTATGTAGATGGGTGCTGCAATATCGGAGTCCAAAATTTATGGCATTAAAGCACAGTTGGTGTCACCTTGCTTCTAGAACTCGTTTTTTTTTTCTCACTGTGTATTGGACCACACATTGTTTGACTTTAGTTCATTCATAGACATGCTAGTTAAATTGGATGCTGTTAAGGAGAGGCTGCTACTGGCTCATTGACAGCATTTCAATTCACTTAAAAAAAAGATCCAAGATTACAGATTGGGATTACTGCAGCCACTCCGCATCTTTTGAATACTGCCAAACATGTCTGTAAAAGCCTGGATTAGTGCTCTTGCCCATTGGCTCTAAATGTAACTGCAGCCCACAAACTGCAGTTATGTTAGCAGCACCGTCTAGTGTGTACATGCTGAAGTAGGAAGAGGTGAATTCGCTGGAATGAACAAAACCCACCCATTCATCTACCTGCATTTAAGTTAAGTTAAAGGAATACTCTATGCATTAAAAATCTGTCCTTCTGACCTACTTAGCACCCACCACTCCCATTTAACTCTTTAGATTCTTTTTAAACACATTATCAATCCAGTGCCGGTTCCCCTCAGCACTGGTCCAGATGTGAAAATGCAACCGCTACCTGTGAGTGACAGAACGTCAAGTAACTGCAAGGAAATAGGCAATCCAATGGCTCTCAATGCCATGAGAATTGAGAGCCACCGGTCAGAGTGGTTTCCCAATAACACCGAGTAGTCATACTACACAGACACTCTCCTTGCACGGGACAAACTTGGAAGCCTGTGAAACCATAAACTCTGAAAAAGTTATCGTTTCAGATTGTCCACTAGAGTCCAAAGCCTTTCAAAAAGGACAGCTAATGATTATTTTGTTCACGATGTAAAGCAGTATAAACGTAAAATCGTTGTGATACCATTACTTCTAATAACAGTTCCAGTAACTTGTTGCAATCAAGAACCGAGTCTTTACACAATCTACACCAGAATTCAGAAATCTTATTTCGTGAACATATATGGCCTACCGATTTGTGACCGGTTTCTCCTGAATATGAATCCCGAGTTGGCGCCACTACATTGAATTTGTTTGTATCCAAGTGGTCCTCCGTAGCACTCCTTGTGCTAGTAAACACGTGACTAACTACTGATGAGAGGGAAATGGGAACAGCCACCCAGTAACAAGCCCAGGTCAGTAATGTCAAGATTGATTATTTAACATGCTCCTCTTCAGGAGTGAACACAAATTTCCATGTATGCTTCATAAGGTAAATCTTTTATTATTCTTAAATCTTTTCTTTTAGGGTATGGCATAAAATCCTCCAGCTACAGCATAAAGAATGGCTTACCTTGCAATCTTATCACTACAAGACATTGTAAGCAATCGCTCTCCTTGCAAAACACCATCCCAGGTCTGGATGGTAATACTGGAATGAACAGGAATGGTTCCCTCACCAGACTCTATCTTGGTGCGGAGTTGCCCCCTTGCCTTTCGATTTGGATGGCGATCCCCTTGATCTGTGAATTAAACAGACCCACATTAACCATCTTAAAACAGGGCATATTATCACCATTTATCGAGTGCCAACAGTTAGTGCAGCGCTTTACATTAACCAATGGAAACGAGACAAAATGAAAACATAGGAACAGAAGCAAGAGGTGTAGAGGGCCCTGCTAAGAAGAGCTTACAATCTACAGGCTTCAAAGCAGACTTTAAGAATGACGGATTTGTGTGGGGGGAGTTAGAGTTACAATATAATCGTACATACCCACATATAAACTATAAATTTTGGACAAAGAAAAAAGTCCAAGTTTAGGGTTTGGCTTATACGCGGATATTAGCAATATTCCACTCCAATGTCTAGGATTGGGACCTGGTTGTGGCATTTTTCTTTTTTGTATTTACAATTTTTATTTTGTAATATCGGCAGCAAAACATCAAACTTGAAATAAGGGCCTCGCAGGGCCACAAAGAGTCAACGAAAACAGTTACACATAGAGAGTCAACTTAAGCGTTGCAGACAGCCTAGAAAAATACAACTAAAAAATAATTTCACGACAAAAATCAGAGTCCTTAGAAAACAAAGACAAAAGTCCTCAAAAATAAACGGAGCAACAAAGCTCAGCGACATATCTCGGCGAAGTACAGTAACAAGCTGTCTACAGGGTCCTCGGCAGGCAACAGCAAAAAATATGAAAAAGTAAACGGCAATAACTGGAAACAACTCAAGGAGTCTTAACATGGGGACGAAGAATAACATAAAAAGTGTAAAGGGGGGAGGCAAAGACCAGATTCGTGCCGTTCCCAGCACAGTCCCACAGGCCAAAGTGACCTAGGGAGGCCAAGGAAGATGAATGGCACCAGGCCCGGGCATTCAGGTGCCTTGCTAGGCACAAAGCCGAGAAAGGTGGACCCCAAAAAGTCCTGGAGATGCCCAAAAAGGGGAAAAAAAATTAAATTAAAAAAAGGGGTTATAAAGGGGGGGATTCTCATCAGGAGAGAGTCCGGTTTAAAAGTCAAATCGAAATCAGAAGGGGTGGTCTGGTGCAGCCAGTATCAGCAAGAAGAGGGAGCGTATAATAGAAGCGACCTAATCTGGGGGAATATCCATTCGGTCTGGAGCGAGCCCTGCGCCCAGAAGCAGAGGCCAGGCCTCGGCCGGGTCAGAGATGGTGATCGGGACACCGTTGTGGGTTACCATTAGGGAACCCGCCAAACCCCAGCGGTATCGTACCCCTTTAAGGCGCAGAAACATTGTCACCTCCCGTAGCCGCAGGCGTGCCATCAGGGTCAGGAACGGCAAGTCTCGGTAAAGAGAGATTGAAGCTCCTTCAAATAGGAACACCGCTCAAGCTCCCGGAGCCGACATAAGGAGAGTCTTAGCCGCCATATCCCTGGTCACTGCTATGAGGTCTCTCTCGGGGCATCCTCGGGAGCCATCGCAGCCTTGCGTATCCTGTAAACACTTCCGAACATCTCTGGTGTCTCAGAGGGCGACTCAAATATTCAAAGGGCCAAACGGTTCACATATTTCAGTAGGTCAGCCGGCGACACCGACTCTGGGAATCCACGAACTCTGACATTGCGTTTGCGGTGGCGCATCTCTAGAGTCTCTACCGAGCGGGACAGAAGGACGACCTGAGATCGAAGAGAGGTTACTTGAGTCGAAAGGACAGCCTGTTCCGCCACCAAGTCAGAGGTCTGCGTTAACACTTGGGAGCGCACTACTTCCAGATCAGCCCCCATCTCCAGATATCTCAGTCGACCACATTTTCCTGATCTCTGCAATAAAATTGTGGTAATCTCCCATGGTGGTGGGGCGTGCGTTGTCTGCGGCAGTGATCGTGGTAACACTGCTGAGTCGAGGGGACACCAAGGAGCCCATAGGGGCATCCAGCTGCTCCGAGTCATCCGACGCCTGCTGTGTCGCGGAGTCTCAGTGGAAAGGGCGGTTGGAGCACAGCGGCAAATCACCTCCATCAGAAAGCGAAGTGTCTTCTTCAGAGCGGCCCAGCGCAGGATCAGGGGCAGGTGCTCCCAGGGAAGCTGCTGCCAAAGTTTTGCGCTTCTTTTGTGCCCTTTTCCTCACTGCGGAGCTTATCGTTTTCGGTTCCTGTGTTTGGGGTGCTAGGGTGGACCAGTTCTGTGCCGCCTCAGTTCCATGAGTCCAGATAAATTCCTCTTCCCCATCTGAGGATCCATAACCCGGGGCAAGGACCGAGGATAATGCTGCGCTGTAAGCAGCCTGTCTGCCTCCCAGTGAGTCTCTTATATCCCTCTGTCGAGAATCCCCAGCAGTACCTTGCAGTGACTTTTTAACCACGGCTAGGGTGGAGGATGGTAGGTGGTCGCCGGAAATCAGTACCGCAGCAATCAGCAGGAAAGTCCCCAGGCTTCTTAGTATGGCTGCCCTGTGTAGGCCGCACTAGGCCCGAGTAACACCGGCCCGCGATTTAGCCGCAGAGAATCCGGAAAATGGCGATCACAGCAGCACCAGGTCACGGGTGAAGCTCCGGACCCCCTTGAGAGCAGTTGAGGACGAGATGGTTGCAATTTCGGCTTGAAATAAGAAAAGTTGCACCAGAGCTCTGTATAATGTGACCTCTCGCGTTCACCACTCGGTTGTGGCATTTTTTAGGGATCGGAAATCAGCTTTTTCAAGCCAATCAATCCCAGAGTCAGAGACCTGCAGGTCAGAGAGACTCCCAGCTGCCAAGCAGCATCTTCCTTGCATGTTCGCGAGTCATGGAGGTGGTGATTCTGCGGGTGCCTCTGCAATCACAGTATCTTTCCCTGCTTGCTGAATGACTTGAGAGCAGGCAGGGAAGATGCTGCGAGTGATTTCTGAGGCCCGGGAATCCCATTTGCGAGGGAGCCATCGGTCCAGTATCAGGTCAGGACTCTGTATTGGCCAAATCTAAATACAGGACTCCTTGGAACTGTGCCTCAAAACTGACAATCAGGACATGCCTAGCAGATATATATATGTCACATTCCAAATGCTGTAAATAAAACCGGTTATGATTTCCTGTGACTGCATGTGCGTTCCAGTGGCACACAAGCAGGTGAGTGTATCTTCACTTTTTAGGATTTCCTGACTACACAAAAGGTAACTAAAATAGAAAGAGGAGTATATTGATGACTGTGTCTACATCAAAAACAATACACTAAAAGAATAAACATCTTTTTGCAGACAAGAATGCAGATTTTTTTTTAAATGTTTTTTTCCCAGTTTTGTTCTGCAAACCCCCCCCCCCCCTTTAATGAGTTCTTTGCAATCAATGTTCGGCTTAACTTAAGGGAGCCAAAAAGCATGGCAGATTGAAGGGTCTATTCGCAAAGCACCAAAATTTCATTGCATTGTGGCAATTCTATCTTGCTGAAGTTTCGGTGAATTCAGCATTTAGAAATGGTCATCATAGTGTGGTGAAGAAAGGAGTAGTCGAAACCCCACAAAAAGTTTGAGAATGTCACCAAAGAGCACTGAAAAGCACAAAAGCGGCCCTGACGAATTCCACCCAATGGCAAAAAAAAATATACAGGGTTATTCAGAGAGATTCGAAAAGTAACCGCACGTTCGATGACATTTCGTTCTCTTCAATTAGTTGCAAATCGGCTTTCCCATTTCGGCGACCCTGCGGTGTATTCAGCAAGCACCACAGGGCTGTCGAAGTGCAGGGAAAAGCTGCCGAAAACCTGGCAAGAAACTCAGGGAATGCATGCCGAAAACCAGCAAAAACACCTGGATTAACCAGTCAAAGACGCCAGAAAAACCCGAGCCGACACCGCAGGCGAGGCAGTGAATAAATTAGCAAAACAGTTTGCTTGAATGATTGAAAAGTGAAACGCTGTTTGCAAAGAAACTACTGAGCGAAAATTTCTGAATTTATATATGAGGTCCAATGAATGATAATAAAGAGGGCTGTTACAGAAAAAAAATGACTTTTTTTTAAAAAAAAATCCAGAAAAATGCTTAAAATATCCCCAAAAAAAAATCTATAAATAAAGAGACTCTTTACTGCAGAATATAATAAACGGTTTATTAGATATTGAATTAAAACAGGAATATTTTTAACATTGAAGCCTATGGGATTCTCCTGAATAAACCTGTCGAAGGAAACCACTGAATGGCAGGGCATTTCGGGAACCTTTCACTGCTGGTTTTTGTTCTCTGAATAGCCGAAGCAGTGTTTTTTTTATGGGGATTTCACTGCCCTCGAACAGGCACCGAATGTGCAGGTAATTCGCCAGGATTTGGCGTATTGCCTGCTCACTGGTTAGCTGAATGGCCAAGAAAGGTAACCGAATGCAGATTTTCAGCGTTCAGTTACCTTTCTCCAGCCATTCGGATCTCTTTGAATTACTCTGACTGTAATTCTCCAAATAGCATTTATACGAACAAAGTGTATTAAAAGGTGTCTAATAAAAAGGTCCGTTAAAAAGAACAATCTGCTGCAGAATGAAAAAACAATAAAAAAAAATACAAGACGGTGCTCTAAAAATGGGCTTTTTGCTGAAAAGAAACGGTCCTTTAGAATATATATATATATATATATATATATATGCTAAAAAATAGATATTTATGGTATTACGTTTTTACATTGAATTCTATGGGATTCGTCTGTTTACATCTGTAGAACGAAAACACAGAAAATCAGGGCATTTCACTGACATTTCAGCGAACAGTTCTGTGAATAGGCGAACCTTTAGTTCTCTATGGGACCATTTTGCTGCCGCCGAAGATCACCGAACTGCACTGTATTTAGCTGTATGACAGCTTAGTGAATAGAAAAACTGTCCTAAAATTGCAACGAACAGTGAAATTCACCATTCGGTGCAATTTGAGGTTTAGTAAATAAACTCTTGAGTCTGATACATATACTTGTGTCTGAATGTGTGTTTTGATTAGGTTTACTATGCTTGTCCAATGTGCATAAAAGTGGGTGAATGAGTCCCGTGGTTGTGCAGTGCAATAAAGTTTTAATCCTTTTTTTCTTTCTTTCACATAACATTAAATTAACACCATCTGGAAAAAACTGGAGCATGGGTTTTATCCTGTTTTGCCCCGTTTAAGTGCAATAATATAGACACCAAAGCATAGCAAATGGTCAATTATGTATTTTGTATGTAGCAAATATTTCAGGACGGAATACTTTAGAAAACATTAGGGCTGGAAGCATTAGCGGACCGATTTTGTCAATATTTTGTGGCCACATTTTAGTATTTCATTAGAGAGTGAAATATTGACATTCCATCGCTCAGATTAATTTGTCTGTCATTTCCAAAATGTAGCCTTGCTTGACAACGCCAGCACCAGTGGAAATTGCAGTATGACCTTGAAAAGATGTGAATGAGGAACAAGGGCTTAGTTTTGACTGTGTGTGTTATTATAGATTTCTGTAACTGCACGTCCTCTCCTTATGAGAAGGGTCTGGTGGACTGCAAGTTAAATATACGCATGATTAAACAGAAAACGCGCAGCATCGCTGACCTGCAGGCCTGCCCCTAAGTTTCAATGCCCAAATGTGCATTACAGCTGCTCAGAGCATAGCATATGGGTGTCTTTTTGTAACCCTAACCTTGACAAAAGGTATTTTGGTGACTGAAATGTGTAGAAATACATAATATTAGGAATAAAGACTATAAATAAAGCTTGACAAAGGCTGATTGCTGAAACGTTGCTGTGCTGTAGTTGTCCAATAAACCTGTCTGAAAATAGGTTGAGTGCCTGGACCAGTTCTTTCGTTCTGTGGATATCTTCGAAGTGCCTGTTACATAGATCGTGGTTACATAGATTGTTGCAATTGCACTATTTTGTGGAATTGTATGTATTAGGCTTTAGCACTTTAAGTTGCAGTGTATACAATGTTTAAGTGCTTCACTGTACCCATCTACAGGGTCCAAGCTCATGGAATTAGGTGATACAATCAGACATACAGATCAGGTAGGTAAAGGTTCGCCATGCTAAATTATGTTGGCCGAGCATGAAACCAGCTAGAATGTGTGTGGGTGTAACATTATGTAGTAGGAAGCAGGTTTATATAAATACAGGAAACAGGTACATTTCTGAACTGAACAAATGCAGACTTTTTTTGGGATGGATATCCTAGGCTTGTAACATGTATATAAACAGAAATAGGTCTACCCTGTGCTCAGTGTGGGAGCAGTTAATAATCTACAATGATGAACAATAACCGTTACATACTGCTGGTTTGTTATTTCCTAGTCAACATGAGATAAAATAGTGTCCCACTTTACAGTACCCATTTTGCAGTTGAAAATAATCTTGTAAAGAGGAGAGGAGATAAATATTGTGAATGCAGCAATGCTGGCCAGAGCCAGATCCTACTCAAGAGGTCACCGGAGTTCAAGCTTGTGTTGCGAGAAACAAAAAAAATTGAATGATGATGCATGTCCTCGTTGTCACGACGACTCCTGCAACAACCTTTCTTCTTGCATTTAACCGCTATACTCAAAGCAATGTACAGTGTAAACACACTGTTGAACCCAAAGATTTCCCTGCAACACAGAATAAAACTCAACATATTTAAAATTATCTAAATGATCCAAGTTATTAGTGACATAGATGTGTCCATGAGCTTTCCTACTAGGAATTAAAGGTTACAAACCAACAGTACCTTCCTGTCCAGCTTCATGTGGAGAGAAAATACGAGCATCTCCGCAAGGCGACGTGCTGATATACAAATGGAACTGGACATTATCCTTTAATCTAAATCCACCTTTCTCTGACTTCACAAATATTGACTTTTGCTGGTCTTCTTTAGTGCTGTGACAAGAAATGCCTGTTATTTGGATACAGATTTTAAGCATCTTTTCTGTGATTAAGTCTAATTTTAAGTTACAATTGCATTGAGATGTAAGCATTATGTAAAGGGATACGATCGTCTAGACCAGGGGGGAGGTAACCTTGGCTCCCAGATGTTTTGGAAACTACATTTCTTATGTGGCTCAGTCAGCCTAATGGATGACTGAGCATCGTGGGAGATGTAGTTCCCAAAACATCAGGGAGCCAAGGTTGATGACCCCTGGTCTAGGGTAAAAAAAATGGTGGGAATCGGGGGCCAACACAATAACCCCTACTGACCCCCTACCATTTTAACTCATTTAATTGAACATTACCTCCAGCACTGGGCTGTCTCGATGCTGGTTCGCACATAACATGCTCACAGTGTCCTGTAAGTTACAGTATGCCATTTGATAATGGGAAAGGAGGGGGAAGGGGAGGGGAGAGGCGATCATCCAGGATACCCAATGGCTATCCTTGCCCAAGTGCATTGCTAGCCATTGGTGGGACCTAGGTTTCGAATCCACGGAACCTGAACTCATCGCTTGGGTTCTGGGCGGGACTGAAGCCTCTGATCGCTTTCTGAATCAACTCTCTAAAAGCTCCCCCGGAACAAGGGAGAATAGCATTCGGTGACCACTAAAACAACACTGAGTGTTCTTAATGCATACATTATGCCTTTAAAATTGTTTCTAATGAGCACATTCACCTCATCCCCCATTTATAAAACCCTATTAATAGCCTGGTGCTGAGGTACAGACACTTATTGTGACCTTTGCAAAACACTGGCATGACCAGAACTGAGCAACATAAAAGCTATAATTCTAAAAAACAGCAACAACTAAAAAAAAAAAAAAAACTATTGTATGTATAACAGGTAAGTTTAAAGCAGTCAGGTGAGACCCAGGACATACTTGAAAACGAGAGAAATCTCAATGTATCCTTCCTGGTAAAATACTTTGCAAATAAATAATTATAGTGAGAAGCAAGGGGGGGGGGTGTTTGTGAGGGTCCTGAGAACGAGCAACAGCACAATGGGCTGCTCTACGGTGGGTGCCCGCTCAGGTCTCACAAACAAGGTTTTAAATAAATAATTATCCCAATAGGGTCAGGTCAGTTGATCAAGTCGTCATTTACATGAATAAATAGAGGAGACAAATTAAAAACAGCATGAAACAAACATGGTATGTGGCGTAATGTGATCATTCAACCAGCGCACAGCAAAACATTTAAATGTGTACTTTTCTGATAGAATTCTTAAAAATGCTCCTAAACCTTCACTCACCTTAAAAATAATTCAAGTTGAATGTAAAAAAATCTCAGTAGTGACCTGCGAGCTACAATTTCTGCATGACAGTCATTTAAAGCAAATCCACGGTCACTCATGTATTCCCCATTGATGCATTTTGTTCCTGTGGAGATGCAGATAACCTGGGCATCTTTCACATCAGTTCCTACAGAATAAAAACAAACCAAATTATTCTATAGCATTATAGTTTAAAATCTCTCACTCCCTGAATCAGAGAGCACTTCAAAAGTATTTTTCATTAGAGGAAACACTGTTACAATGTGATTTCAGAGACAATACTAATAGCAATAAGTGTCATCAGCTACCTTGCAGAGTCTCCTCCCATGAGTGATTATTTGTTATACACAAAAATGGTATTCCTGCTTCAATAATAAGGTAAAGGTTACAATAGAGGTTTACTCTTTTGATATAAACTATGCAGTGTTGAGATAAGGTGACATGCAGTGTGATTACAAAGACCACCCCTCTCTGACAGATCCCACTCAAGAGTTCAAGTTCATATATGCCGTTACAGAAAAGCTGAATCTGGAGACAATCTGGAGACTGACGTCAGCTTCATAAGGCCCATAAAATAAAAAATATGTACCTGTTGTCATGACAACTCCAGCAAGAACTTTTCTTCTTGCATGTGGCGACGTGAAATTATCTGTCAGTTCACTGAATTTATCTACAACTAATCGAGAGACAGCATCGGCCAGAACCTAGAAGAAAAAGCACAAAAACAGAAAATAAGCCATTATATGCATAGTATAAAACCGCATTCTGAATTTTTTTGCAGAAACTGCAAAAAGGTGGGTTATTCAGGTATCGCCATTATTTGCCGAAGTTGCAAACACTGGCGAAATTCGGCCGTGTTGCAATGCTGAAGAATGCATATATTTCACAAATGTTAGATCTAAAAAGTGTAAGGAGAAGCTGCACTATGTAGATTCTCCTGCCGTTTTTTTTTTTAAATTACATTTTGTGTGACAACCCAGAGCTGCAACTGTGGCGAGTTTCACCAATGCTTGCAACCTCAGCAACCACTGGTGGTACCTTAATAACCCTCCAAAGCCTTTCAGGACTACCATCATGCAGAACCCTTGCTGACATAGCTGTCCTAGTGTATGAGGGGATTGGCTATCCTACGTCTAAGATACCACTAAAACAACTAAAAGGTATCCACAGCTATAGAGGTTTTCAAACAAATCTGGGGAATCAGCAAAGTGTGAGAAAAATCAGATCGTAATAATACTATAGGGGGAAAGATAACTTAAAAACGAATACAATGATACCAAATCAATGACACCTAACTAGATAAAGCTCAGCTACAAAAGACTGTTTATCCCTTACCTGAGGTAAATGCAATTGCAGCCCCTCACTTGGAATAGGCTGCCGGGAGGGTGTCTGGTCCAAATGTATGTTAAAAAGCGAAGCAAGCGCGGATTGAGCTGCTCTCGCCTTTGCAAGCTTCTTGTTCCTTCCAGATCCTTCAAACGTCTGGCTGTCAACTGAGACTGCCATTACAAAGTTCTTGGCGTGGCTTTCTCCACTCTCCGACACAAAATCGTATTTTAGGCCAGGACGGAGTTCATTTAAAATCATCACTGGGTTTTTACCGCCTGCCGGTGGGAACATAAGCGGGGCCGGGAGTGGTGACTGCATTAAACTACTGGAACCGGACAAGGGCGAGCTGTAATCCATTACAGAGTTAAAGGATTCTTTGCCATTAGAACCCAAGTAAAAGCCATGTTCAGCTTGCTCTTGTTTTTCAAACCCGTTGAACAGCGTCTCTGGAAAGTCTGCTTGATCAGAGGTAAAGTCTGTGGTTACAGAGAGGGTTCTGCCCATTGCTAGATGAGCTTCGGATGCATTGGGGAACTGGACAAATGACCTCAAAGCCTTCTCTGCAGCGTGGAGCTTGGCTTTCTTCTTCGTAGATCCCGAACCCTCAAAAGCTTGTCCGTTGACTTCGACGGTCATGATAAAAACTGGTGCGTGAACAGGCCCGGACTGAGACAGAAGCTTATACTGTAAACCAGGCTTAATCTCATTCAATTGCATGAGAGCGTTCTTTGGCAGCACAGGTCCCGGTGTTTTCTTTCTCTTCTTCGTGCGGAATTTGGAATGACCATTATTGCCTTCTTCCAACGGCCGCTTCCTGCTTTTGCTTCCCTCACCCCCATTGGACAGTTGAGCCCCCTCCTTGGCAGTTTGGCCATTGCCATCTTTTGGGGACACTTCCTCCAGGTTACAGTTTTCCTTAACGTCGGCGCTGCTCGAACCTGCGGTGCCCAGAAAGAGTAACTTACAATGCCTTCGTTGCAGGATCTTGTAAATGCAAAATTTATAGATTCCTTTATCTATCTTTGTCACTGGTTCAGTGATGTGTGGTCACAGAGTACACGGACACATTGCTTACACCATTAAGAGAAAGTAAGTCTCGAATTTGTGAAATATTGTAAATTAAAAAAAAAACAAAACGAGGATCGATAATTTATTTAAATTACACATCTGAAACAAAGATGCTCATAATACTAATGTACATTTCTTTGATTGATATACATAAGCCAAACTGGTTACAGGCTTAGAGTCTTGTAAGATTTAAAGAATTATTCTTTCGCAGGTTTACATTTTTTACTAGTAAATTACTTTTTAATTAAAAATTTAATATTTTTCTTTTCTAGCCTTTAGATTACAAAGACTCAATTTGGTGTATAAATTAAATTAAAGGGTAATCCTGAAAGCAAATCAGAAGGAAATGGTTCAGGCCAAGTAGCCATAAAGCATTCTAACATGAACAAGACTACCAGATCCATTTTACTTTATTTTGCTTAATTTTTTTAAAATGATGAACTAGACTTATTTTTTGGAAACCAGGCAAACACACACCACTTAACTCAGCCAACAAAGCTGATGAAACGGGTACTAAATTTTCATTTATAACATCCTCCAGCAAAAGCTCGATAGGTTACTCCTTTCGGCGCTCAATAAAAGCGGAAAATCTCCAATTATTAATAATGTGAATTAAAGGAAAACAAAGACTTTAAACAATTCCATGAAGCGAAGAGAGAAATACAATGGTTTAACCATGCTCAGTTTTTAAAAAAATATGACCATTTCACAATGATTAATTATATAAACAAATCATACAGGCTGTGCCGAGTATTATGAAGGGAATGTCAATAAAACAAAAATTGGAGTATACCACAATGAAGGAATGCACCACTGCTGGGACAGTAAATTACTTGCTAAATTGTATGAAAAAACAGTTACGCCTATCAATCAGCAGGTAGTCCATCAAAAAGGTGTATTAATAATGTTAAAATAAAGCAAATAAATTCTGCAAAATTAATTGCATGCATGGATAAAGAAAAGACAGGATTTTAACACCTCTTTGCACTGCCCTAAATGTACCACAATCATCATCAGGACAGTTTTTCACATTGCAATGTAACACGGTCATGCGTAGGAAAATAATTCCCTTCATTCGTTCTACTGCGTTGAAGAACGATTCAAAACCTTTTTTCATTTGTGCCTAAAAATTTAAAGGGTATTTACAGGCCGGGTATCCGCTATTTGAAAGGTTCCAAAATCCTCGAACAGAAATGACATGCATACATGACCTAGTGAGCCGCGCGGGACATTATTAAAAATATTGCGTAAAGTTACCTTCAGGCTATTTGTATAAGGTGTCTATGAAACAAATTTATTTTGTGTTTAGACTTTGGTTCCATCCCCATGATGATATCTCATTATTATATACAAATGTTCTAAAATCCCCCACACACACACAAAAAAACCCCCAAAAAACACTTGTGGTCCCAAGCATTTTGGATTAGGGATACCCATCCTGCACTTGCATTTTAAGCAGATACAATAAAAGAAAAAGAGATAACCTTTCCCTACAAAACTGTCAATATTCGATGAAAACAGAGGTCATCAACCTTGGCCTACCAGATGTCTTTATACTACAACACACCGGATGCTCAGTCACTCCGCTGAACCTCATGGGAAAAGTTTGCAAAACGTTTTAAGGGCCATGGTTGCTGACCGCCGGCTCAAGGGGACACCCTGATCACATGAACCAAATCCTCAAAATACAGAAACATTAAGCACATATATACATTGCACTCACACATTTATTGACACATTGCACTCACACACGCAAATCCACAACACTGTCACTGACACAATGCTCCATTTAATGGATTGCCAGATCTGCCTTATTTTTCTGAATGCCTAATACTCCTTCATGCACAAGGGGAGAATTGGGAAGGACCTTAAACAAGGCAGGTCATTTGGCATTCCACCCTGCTTAGTGAATAGAGTTCCTTCCAGTAGAGTAAGGATTCACTATATAATCAGCATTTGAATACTATATATCCAGGAAAACAGAAAGGGCAGCACTGATATCTCACATATCTAAAAATCACTTCAACACAAAAAGAAACAAGGAGATTCACAACAATACCTTATAATACTTACACATTGAATTGACTGCTCACCTCTACCATGAACTTTGGTCAAATTGGTGTGTGAGATCCGGGGTCCATGATAATTTTGTTACAGGTTTCTGGCTTCGAAGCTCTTTTTAGCAAAAAACTAAGGGGAATATTCAGAAAGTGCTTGTCGACGTTGCGTATATTAACATTGTTGCACCAGCGACAAACACTGGCAATTTGCACAAGATGATGCAAACAGCCGCAGGAGGATTTTCACCGTGAAGTGAAACATCACAACCACCACCATTTTCTGAATAATTCCAACTATCTCTGAAAACTGCAGGGGCAAAGTCGTGGCATCACAACGACTGCAATAAGGTAAAGTGACTTTGCATAGAGTCCTTTCAAGCCAAAACAAAATCTTTGAGAGACTATACATAATGGAAAAAGAGCTTAGAACACCATAGCTGACCCCTTTGGAATGTTCCCACTCCGGAGGAGTGAAGAATTAAACCCTGCTTCCCATTTTTACTTGTGTCAGCTAAAACAAGTATTGCTATGGAGATGCCTCAACAGCCACTATTCTATATGTCAGATAAGGGCACAGGGCAGAGTCACATTTCATGTATTGCCCTCAAGAGCAAAAGGATGTGGTAATGGATATTCATCATTATTAGCTTATTTTTGTTGCCCAAACTTTAACGCAATGTCATCAGGTTTGTCAAGTGCCTCAGCAGCTGCCACATAATTCTTCTTTTTGCTGTAACCATTCCCAATATGCTGAGAGAGTTTGTAGACATATTTTACATGTTTTTTTAAAGAATGGATCACTAACAAATAAGTTATGCTAAAGCAACCAGCTTAAACAGAGTGCTGGGGTTATTTTGGGTTTGTTCACAATACTGAGACTTCTTTCCTTGTGGCAAAGTCATGCTTCGCAGGAGACAGAAAAAAAGGTAAAAGTAATGAAACAAGCAGGTATACTGAATTAAAAATGCCAACGTTTATACGATTCCATACTGAACTCTGTATACGCTAACCAGAGAAACCTTAGAAAATAGTTTATTCAAAAATGTCTGCAAAATTTGCTATGAGGATATTGAATACATTATTCGTATCTGCTTGCAAACGCCTTTACCGGAAATCTAGGCTCACATTTACGCAGGCGGGCAAATGGATCTCTTGAAAAGAATATATAGAGAAAACAATGTAAGAATTGAAAGGATTATATACATGGATTGCTGAGAATTTAGCAAAAAAAAAAAAAAAAAAAAAGGAGAGAAAGGCATAATTTCAGGATTTTATCTACGCAGCTTACTCATGTTCTCTTCATCCACATCCATCGCAAAGTATTTTTGTGTGTTTTTTGACTGTCGGAGACGGACGCGTTCTGTAACAAAATTCAACATAGTTCTATGTAAACTTGAAAACAGATCAGTAAATATGGTTTTAGCATCAAAACACATATGGAAACATTCACTTCAATTACAAAAAGATATGGTCTTGGACAAAACCCCAATTCGAAAAGAAAATGAACTACATGCTTTCCAGTAATGTAAAAAAACAAACACTTTTATGCTTATTTACAAGTTTTTTTTTAGGTGATCAACATCATACAGAAAATCATTGGGTGATGCATAAAAAAAAAAATCTGCCAACTATAAAATGCTGGCAAACTAGCATCATACAGATTAACCTACAACATAAAATTCTGTTTTGGGTAATAATGCAGACACGACTTATGTTGAACTCTATTACAATGTATAGCAGTAATTAACACGGAGTATCAGTGATAAAGGTCAGGTGCAGCGTCAAATATCTTGTGATGCTACCTAAAAATGGAAACAATGTGCACAAATAAAACAACCAAAATTTGTGTCAAACAACATAAATATCTTACAAGTATAATCCATACCACGCATCAAATTAAGTATAAGAAAATGAATAAAAAAAAAAAACAGTAAATAATGCAGAAAGAGTGTGTAAAACTAGTCACACACGTAAGTAAAAATAGTCGAGTGAGGTGAAAAATTAGGGTTAAAAGACCCCCCCTTTGTCCACCGATCCTTAGACCCTGGGTTGTTGGATGCAAGAGCAGTGAAAACGGAAGCAGGCCGGGCCAATGTGGGGTTAAAAGGCTAATTTATTAAAAAGTTAAAATGCAACAGTATAAAATAAAACAGAATAAAATTGAATAGCAGACACGTAATGTCCCGAGACGCGTTTCAGCTGTAGTAGCCTTCCGCAGTATGGTTTAAAGTGTCTATGGATGTTAAGTCAAAAAACGAAAGCGCACGACCTAAGGATCGGTGGACAAAAGGGGTCTAGGCATCCACCCCAAGGATGCTTATACACTCTGAGCCTACAGGTCATATCCTGAATCGGTGAGTGTGAGCACAGCTTTCATTTTAACCCTATATCCTACGGTTTTAAGCCTTGGTAACGCAGTCTTCTGTTTCCATTTAAGTGACCCGAATCTACAGAGAAGGGTAGCGTCACCTTATATTTGGCCAGAGGCACTTATACCTAGAGCCGGGACACACTAAGGCTCTTTTAAATGTGAGTGTCCACCCTTCAGCATAGGAGGAGGTAGGAGGTTAATTGATATACAATATTGCACAATCCCTTGCGTCTATTCTTTTCTCTTTGATAGACATTGAGGATCGAGACTGCACGCATCTGCACTTTAAGGACATATTGGTTTTTATGAACTTTTATTGATCTAGCCATCACCCTCATTTTTCTCCTCTCTGGACTATTTTAACTTTTTGTTTTTGAGAAAGGATTTTACCAGGAAGGATACATTGAGATTTCTCTCGTTTTCAAGTATGTTCCATGGTGGCGAGTATGTACCGTTAGGTGTTTTGCCAAAGGACACTTACTGGAGAGGTGCTCTTGCCGGGATCGAACCTGTGTCTCTGCGGTAATAGAGCAGTGATGTTACCTCTACTCCATCCAGCCGATACGTACGTGTGTGACTAGTTTTAAACACTCTTTTTGCACGATTTACCGTTTTTTATACATTTGCTCATACTTAATTTGACGGTGCTATATGAATTAAACTTTTGTGATATGTGGTTTAGCCTACAATATTATCTGCTACAGCGACAGGCTCTTAACGCAGTGTTTCACAAACCAGTCCTCCGGACCTGCTGAAGGGCCAGGTTTGCAGGATATCTGAAGCACAGCACAGGTGATATGATTTGCTGCTCAGTGATTGCAGGATTCAGTCTGCATTTCCCAAAGATGATCCTTAAAATCTGGCCTGGTTGAGGGTCCCGAGGACAGGTTTGGGAAAAAATGAAATAAAGGATTCAGGATAAATACAGAGATTTCAGAATTTGTTTTCAACACTGGCAATAAGATGCATCTATAAAATATAGAAACGGTGTTAAAGCATGTACAGATTGGAACAGTGTCCCAAACAACTGTGGGGGCATCTCTTCCTTTTAACAAAAGCATCAACCCATGTGGCAAAAAGACAGGTCCCACAGCACAAAGATGAATTTCAATGTAGGGGATGGTGCTTGAGTCGTGCCGTGATATATATTGTTTTACAGGAGGGGTGGGGTCGCGCCTATTCCCGATGGGGCGGCTGCAACCACCAAATGCATCCAGCCCAGCAACATGTGTAAAACATAAGGAAAAAAAATGTCATCTGCGCTTATTCCCATTATATTGTGTGAAACAAAACGCAATTAGAAGCTTTGGTTTCTGTTAATGGCCATTAAAAGAGTAAGCTCACCCGCCAACGTCAAGGCACCTGTAATGAGGGTGAGTCTTATCCAAAAAATTAAGCGACAGGCTGCGGAGTAGCCAACCATAACTTGCTCATGCTGCTCGTCAGTCATGAGGTAGACTGGTTGGCTTTTATTTAAGCTCCCCAGAAACAAAATCCGCCTTGGGATAAAAAAAAACAAAGACACGGAGTGGAACCGCTGCAATGATGACCTGGCTGGAGGTACATTATTATTATTATTCTTTATTTATAAAGCGCCAGCATATTCCGCAGCGCTGTACAATAGGCACAGTATAGACAGGGTTACAATACATTGAACAACATTTGACAAACAGTACAGGAGGAGATGAGGGCCCTATTCCCGTAGGAACTCACAATCTGGGAGGGTTGGGGTTGGAAACAGGAGGAGAGGACTGTAAGGTGAGAGTGATTGATGGTTGCGTCAGTGAGTTGGGTGGTAGGCTTCCCTAAATAGGAATGTTTTAAGGGAGCGTTTGAAGGAAGAGAAGTTAGGGGAAAGTCTGACAGTACGAGGGAGAGCGTTCCAGAGAGTGGGGGCTGCGCGTGAGAAATCCTGCAGTCTATCATGGGAAGAGGTGATGCGGGGAGAAGCTAGGCGCAGGTCACTGTTTGACCTTAGGGAGCGAGCTGGGGTGTATTTGGTGATTAGGGAGGACAGGTAGTGGGGAGCTGAGTTAGTGAGGGTTTTGTAGGTCAGGGTAAGGATTTTGAACTTAATTCTGCAGTGGATGGGGAGCCAGTGAAGGGACTCGCAGAGGGGAGCGGCAGAGACAGAGCGGCGGGTGAGGTGAATTAGCCTGACGGAGGCGTTCAGGATGGATTGTAGGGGGGAGAGGCGGGACAGAGGGAGGCCAGATAAGAGATTATTGCAATAGTCGAGTCAGGAGATTACCAGGGTGTGTATGAGTTGTATTGTGGTGACAGCGGTAAGAAATGGCCGAATTCTGGAAATATTACGCAGTTGGTATCGGCAGGAGGAAAGAGACTTGATGTGGGGGATGAAGGAAAGAGCAGAGTCAAGTGTAACTCCAAGACAGCGAACTTGGTTTGATTGGGAGATGGTGATACCCTCCACCGTGATAGAGAAGTCAGGAGGTGGGGAGGCATTGGAGGGAGGAATAAGTAGGAGTTCAGTCTTTGACATGTTGATCTTTAGGTGGTGGGAGGCCATCCAGGAGGAGATGCCAGATAAACAGTCACTGACTTTTGAAAGGACAGGGGGAGAGAGATCAGGGGTAGAGAGGTAGATCTGAGTGTCATCAGCGTAGAGGTGGTAATTAAAGCCAAAGCTGTTGATGATTTTGCCCAGGGAGGAGGTGTAGATGGAAAAGAGCAGGGGACCAAGGACAGAGCCTTGAGGTACACCAACAGATAGAGGCAATGAAGAGGAGGAGTTACCAGCAAAGGACACACAGAAGGACCTGTTGGATAAATAGGAGTCAACCCAAGCAAGTGCAGTGTCACCGAGACCCAGAGAGTTGAGGGTCTGTAGAAGGAGGGGGTGGTCAACAGTGTCAAAAGCAGCCGAGAGGTCAAGCAGGAGGAGAATAGAATAGTGGCCGTGTTTTTTAGCAGTTAGGAGGTCGTTGGTGACTTTGGGGAGGGCAGTTTCAGTTGAGTGTAGGGGACGGAAGCCAGATTGCAGGGGGTCGAGTAGGGAATTGGAGGACAGGAAGAGGGAGAGGCGGTTGAAGACTAGTTTTTCTAAGAGCTTAGAGGTAAAGGGAAGCAGGGATACAGGGCGGTAGTTGGATGGAGAGTTGGGATCGAGGGATGGTTTCTTTAGTAAAGGGGTAACTAGCGCGTGTTTGAAGGCGGATGGAAAGGAGCCAGTGGAGAGAGATAGGTTGAAGATGTGTGTGAGAGCAGGGGTGAGGGAGGAGGAGAGGGGAGGAATTAGATGTGAGGGAATGGGGTCGAGCGGGCACGTGGTGAGATGTGAGGAGGACAATAAGGAATTGACTTCCTCCTCAGTGGCTGGGAGGAAGCGGCAGAGGGTGGCAGAGGGGGCCTCTGGGAGTGGAGGTGGCAGATAACTATCTTGTGTTGGGATGTTGCTTCTGATAGTTAGAGTTTTACTGAGGAAGTAGTCTGCCAGGTCTTGAGCGCTGAAGGCAGCTGTGGGGGGAGGTGCAGGTGGGTAGATGAGGGTGTTGAAGGTGGACCAGAGCCGTTTAGGGTTGGAGGACAGCGTAGATATAAGAGATGAGAAGAAGGATTGTTTGGCCAAGTGGAGGGCAGAGGTGTATGACCGGAGAATAAACTTGAAGTGAACAAAATCAGCTTCAGAGCGGGATTTCCTCCAGGCACGCTCTGCAGTGCGGGAGCATCTTTGCAGGTAGCGAGTCTGGAGGGTGTGCCAGGGCTGAAGCTGGCGGCGTGGGGCCTTACAGAGTCGAAGAGGAGCAAGAGTGTCTAGAGCAGAGATAAGCGTAGTGTTGTAGTGATTAGTGGCAGCATCAGGGCAGGTGAAGGATGAGGTATGAGGGAGGTGGTGAAGTAGGTTGGAGAATTGATGGGGGTCCACAGCATGTAGATTTCTGCGAGTGTGTGTGCGGGGTGGGGGAGCAGGGTGTTTAGGAAGTCCAGATAGGTTGAAAGAGAGAAGGTGGTGGTCAGAGATGGGGAAAGGGCGACAGTTGAACTCAGAAATGGAGCAGAGGTTGGAAAAGACCAGGTCAATAGCGTGACCATCGCGGTGGGTAGGGAGGAGGGAGGATTGTGTGAGTCCAAGGGAGGACGTGAGTGAAAGAAGTTTGGAGGCAGCAGGGGCGGAAGGATCATCAATGGGAATGTTGAAGTCCCCGAGAACTAGGCATGGAAGATTAGAAGACAGGAAGTGAGAAAGCCAGGTAGCAAAGTGGTCAAAGAACTGGGAGGTTGGTCCCAGTGGGCGGTAGATGACTGCCACCCTGAGGGCCAGAGGAGAGAACAGGCGGATGCAGTGTGTCTCAAAGGAGGAGAAGGAGAGGGATGGGGGTGGAGGGAGATGCTGGTAGGTGCAGGTGGGAGAGAGCAGGATTCCGACCCCGCCACCATTTCTCTCACCCGGTCTGGGGGTATGGCTCAAGTGTAGACCGCCATGTGAGAGAGCAGCAACGGAGGCCGTGTCAGAGGGAGTTAGCTACATTAAAACATACATAGTACAGGAGGGGTGGGGTCGCGCCTTGTTATGTTTTACACATGTTGCTGGGCTGGATGCATTTGGTGGTTGCAGCCTCCCCATCGGGGAATAGGCGCGACCCCACCCCTCCTGTACTATGTATGTTTTAATGTACCTCCAGCCAGGTCATCATTGCAGCTGTTCCACTCCGTGTCTGTTTTTTTATCCCAAGGCGGATTTTGTTTCCGGGGGAGCTCAAATAAAAGCCCACCAGTCTACCTCATGACTGACAAGCAGCATGAGCAAGTTATGGTTGGCTACACAGCAGCCTGTGGCTTCATTTTTTGGATAGGACTCGCCCTCATTAGAGGTGCCTTGATGTGGCGGTGAGCTTACACTCTTAATGGCCATTACTAGAAACCAAAGCCTCTAATTACGTTTGGTTTCACACGGTATAATGGGAATAAGCGCAGATGACATTTTTTCCTTGTTATATATATTGTTTTGTTTTAGCTAAACCTGAAGTTTTAAATGGGGCAAATCACCAGGGGTCACTTGCTGAATGCCATAAATACCTTCAATCATTATTAAAATATGAAACAGGGATTTCATGCAATGTAATTTGGACACACGTTAATTAGCTAATCAACTCAACATTTAATTCTCAAAGTCTCTGATATTAGTCGAAGGTAACGTTAAACCATTTTCTCTGTAATGCAATTTGTTTTTAGTTAACTAGACTAGGTGCTCACAGGTGCTGACTCTTAGGGAAGTGTGAACAGCATGCAGCCATTGCAGTCGTGCACCAAAAAAAAATTCACGCTGGGACCACAGAAGCGCGGGAAGAACATCCATGAGAATGGACATTCTTTCCATGCAGACAAAGTGCCACCTCGCTCTGCCAGCTCTACCAAGCACAAGCCTCCTTGAACGTTAACACTGTGTGGTCCTCCCTGCTGATCCAGCCTCAACAACAGACGCTGGGAGGGAGTGTCACACGAACACACTTTGTGCACCAGTGTGGCCCAGCCTAAAACTTGCACAGAAAAAATAGAACCAACAGAAACATACCATAAACCAATTGTTGTCAAGTAACCCTAACAGGCCCGATTTAAAAGGATTACCT
The DNA here is from genome assembly GCA_009667805.1 of Leptobrachium leishanense. NCBI lineage: Eukaryota > Metazoa > Chordata > Amphibia > Anura > Megophryidae > Leptobrachium > Leptobrachium leishanense. The sequence continues at coordinate 66,281,879 of CM019069.1, read as the reverse complement.
TGGGAAAATGCAGACTGAATCCTGCAATCACTGAACAGCAAATCATATCACCTGTGCTGTGCTTCACATATCTGACAAACCTGACCTGTTGATGGTACAGGAGGAGGACCAAGGCTGGGAAAAACTGGCTTCTAAGCGCAAACGTTTGCTTAAGTGCATTTTCGTGGACAACCAATAAATATAAGTGAATTCCCACAGACATGAAGTAAACAGTGATACACACAATACATGGTGTATACAAGCTGAAGTGTTAATCCTACAAGGGTAACAAAAATTGGATACGTCTACTATTTATGTATCCTGGTTATGTCGTCCCCCCCACACTTTAAAAAGAAAGAAAAAAAAATAATCTGCTTATGTCCATGTGTACTCTGTGTAACAGATAGCCTTACCCCCGAATGGCTCAAATCTGTTAAGGGGAGGAATCCCTCCCCTGGCATATTGCTCCGCTACCTGAGGAATCCCTCCCCTGGCATATTGCTGCGCTACATCAGGAATCCCTCCTCTGGCATATTGCTCCGCTACCTGAGGAATCCCTCCCCTGGCATATTGCTGCAATACATCAGGAATCCCTCCCCTGGCATATTGCTGCGCTATAAGAGGAATCCCTCCCCTGGCATATTGCTACGCTATAAGAGGAATCCCTCCCCCGGCATATTGCTACGCTATAAGAGGAATCCCTCCCCCGGCATATTGCTGCGCTATATGAGGAATCCCTCCCCTGGCATATAGCTGCGCTACATGAGGAATCCCTCCCCAGGCATATTGCTGCGCTACATCAGGAAGCCCTCTCCTGACATACTACTACAATACATTAGTAATCCCTCCCTTGGCATATTGCTGCGCTACATGAGGAATCCCTCCCCTGGCATATTGCTGCGCTACATGAGGAATCCCTCGCCTGGCATATTGCTGCGCTACATGAGGAATCCCTCCCCTGGCATATTGCTGCGCTATATGAGGAAACCCTCCCCATGCATATTGCTGCGCTACATCAGGAAACCCTCCCCTGACATACTGCTGCTCTTACATCAGTAATCCCTCCCCTGACATATTGGTGTATGGGACATACATTAGATAGTTAATCTCATTATCTGTCCCTATGAACACCAAGACGCACCGCACAACATTCCAACAAAACAGAACAAAAGCAGATACAACCGTCTGACCCTGATGTAAACATATTCTAGATAGGGGAGTTGCAAAGGGCTACAGTGACCCACACATTCTTCATATTATCCATAGTAACAGATAAGCATAGACAAGAACAATATTAACAATAACAGTATTCATACATAACTCTGACAACACAAAAAGAAACACCCTGCACCTAGAATTGTAGCTACAGGGTGACTTCAACATCGGAGAGGGCAGGGAAACCATATAAAACATCAGGCCCGCGCCTCCCAAATGCATCTCTAGGTCCATGTACCCCAAGTTCAAAGCGACTCTTGTCACACTCAGGATACATAATGTGTAAGTATATATAAGTATTCAGCTTGTATTCACCATATATAGTGGTTTATCAGAATTGACATCACATCAGTGTTTATATTTATTTATTTGCTGTGCACTAAATTGAACTTAAGTGAAGCTTTGAGCTTGGAGTGCGATTCTATTGTTTCCAATTTTTTTTTTTTAGTAAAAGAGCTGCTTTGATTAAATAGTTGACCAAGTCACACGCGTCAAACTTTCTTTCATAAACACATGTTCAAACAGTTAAGCTAGAGACAGATTTCAGCTGGGCCTGTATCCTCGTCCTTGAAAACAAATCTCTAGCTGCAGGATCTCCGTTTCCATCTGCTTGTGGCATGAAACCAAGAGATGAGAAGCAGTTCTAGGGGAGATAATTTCTAAGCTGTCACCATTTCTGTCAGCCTTCCACATGGAAACTGAAAAATAACGTGTAATTGGACGTGGGTCACAGCCACAACTCAGAGCCGACATTTATTCGCCTACAAGTCAAGAAACTGGGCGGAAAGAGGATCAAGTTACAAATAAAAAAGGTATCCAAAACACCTACAGGTTAAGCGCAAGGTGACGTTTTTAATCCTGGTTTAATAGCACTGGTGGAATTTTAGATACATTTTTTACATTGAATATTATTATTATTTTTTGGAGAGTCTGTCTGAGCATCACCACAGCATGTCAATGTACAGAAAAATTATTGCCATTTTATTGCGGTTGCTAAGTGGTGAAATGGACAAAGCATAAACAAAAGGTGTAAAACCCTTTTTTTCCAGCCATAGAAAAAGTATTTTTTCCTCTAGTCTTTGTTCTTTACTTAAAAATTATCAAGTAACTTAATAAGTGCTAATTAGACGCAGTGCATTAAAAAGCCTGAATGAAAAATGAGGGGAGGGGACGAACAAGACATTATATGGGCTTCTAATGTCTCAGACACCACAGGGGTGTGGGAATTGTATTGCCCGACGCCCGGGACATGAAGATCCGGGCGCCGGGCGAGTAGTTTATTTTTAGATGCAGTCCGGCAGGCTAGAAGCTAGAAGCCCGCCGGACTGCGGACTAATTACAGGGACGCCCCGATACCGGAAGCCGGCATTGAGTCGGCATCCGAGGGGCTTGGGCGGCTGTTTCAATGCTCTATCGGCATTCAGACAGCCACCCCGGAGCTCTCAGCCGCATACTTACCGTCCCAAGCGGCGCCGATAAAGTCTCCGCGCTTCCGCACGTTGAAGGATCCAGCCGCGATCACGTGGGAGTCCCACGTGATCGCGGCTGGGGGTCCTTCAAAGAGCGCAGGCATGAAGACTTCGTCGGTGCCGCTCGGGAAGGTAAGTATGTGGCTGAGAGCTCCAGGGGCGGCTGTCTGAATGCCGATAGAGCATTCAAACAGCCGCCCCATGTCTGGTCTGGGGTCTGAGCTGGGGGGCAATATCCATGAGCTGGGGGGGGGCAGTATCCATGAGCTGGGGGGGGGCAGTATCCATGAGCTGGGGGGGGGCAGTATCCATGAGCTGGAGGGGCAGTATCCATGAGCTGGGGGGGCAGTATCCATGAGCTGGGGGGGGGCAGTATCCATGAGCTGGGGTTGGGCAGTATCCATGAGCTGGGGGTGCAGTATCCATGAGCTGGGGGGGGGCAGTATCCATGAGCTGGGGGGGGGCAGTATCCATGAGCTGGGGGGGCAGTATCCATGAGCTGGGGGGACAGTATCCATGAGCTGGGGGGACAGTATCCATGAGCTGGGGGGACAGTATCCATGAGCTGGGGGACAGTATCCATGAGCTGGGGCAGTATATCCATGTGTGAGCTGGGGCAGTATATCCATGTGTGAGCTGGGGCAGTATATCCATGTGTGAGCTGGGGCAGTATATCCATGTGTGAGCTGGGGCAGTATATCCATGTGTGAGCTGGGGCAGTATATCCATGTGTGAGCTGGGGCAGTATATCCATGTGTGAGCTGGGGCAGTATATCCATGTGTGAGCTGGGGCAGTATATCCATGTGTGAGCTGGGGCAGTATATCCATGTGTGAGCTGGGGCAGTATATCCATGTGTGAGCTGGGGCAGTATATCCATGTGTGAGCTGGGGCAGTATATCCATGTGTGAGCTGGGGCAGTATATCCATGTGTGAGCTGGAGCAGTATATCCATGTGTGAGCTGGGGCAGTATATCCATGTGTGAACTGGGGCAGTATATCCATGTGAGAGCTGGGGCAGTATATCCATGTGTGAGCTGGGGCAGTATATCCATGTGTGAGCTGGGGCAGTATATCCATGTGTGAGCTGGGGCAGTATATCCATGTGTGAGCTGGGGCAGTATATCCATGTGTGAGCTGGGGCAGTATATCCATGAGCTGGGGCAGTATATCCATGTGCTGGGGCAGTATATCCATGTGCTGGGGCAGTATATCCATGTGCTGGGGCAGTATATCCATGTGCTGGGGCAGTATATCCATGTGCTGGGGCAGTATATCCATGTGCTGGGGCAGTATATCCATGTGCTGGGGCAGTATATCCATGTGCTGGGGCAGTATATCCTTGAGCTGGGAAATTATCAGGACAAGTTGATCGTCCTGAGGGACAAGTAGATTGGACTACTACTTAGTCCGTTGGACAAGTAGATTTTTTTCAAATTTCCACACCCCTGTACCATAGACAAAGTGATTAATTAAAGGTTTTAACAGAATATCTTTAACCCTAATGCATTAATATTGGAGAATACCTAGTAGAAAATCACGTCCCGCCAGCATCCTCGGCACCCACCTGATGCTGCCCCCATGGTATCAGCTGACGTCTGCGGTCTCTGTGACATCCCTGACCGAGGTGGGTTGCAGTGTGCCGGGTGGTCGTGTGAGCCTGCCACAACGCTGGGACCCATCACCTTGTGACATGGCGATGCGCGGGCTCTCCTTTGTGCAGCCTGAAGGGTGTGATCCAAGATGGGGGATTCCCTGCCCCGGACCGTATGATAGAGGCCCTGTCTGGCAGATGCTGGGATCAACTCTGGGGAGGGCTCCCATCCCAGGTGGGAGCCAATGGGAAGGCGAGGCATCACTATCTTTTCACCTCCAAGTGTTAGTACCTGCAAGCATTTATACTATTTGCCTTATGGCGTACCAATTCCGGATTACTTATCGGTAATTGCTCGCTGCCCGCCCTGACCAGTCTTTAACCTGACACCACATTTGGACCATCCCTTATCTGTACCTCGCTTTGGGACTTCAGATGTCCGAGACTCATGGGAAATGAAGTTCCAAAACATCTGGCAGGCCGAGGTTATTGTCCCTCTCGTAAAACCTCACGCCTCATAACGACAAGAGAAACTAGTAAAAACCTTTCAGTTTATAAATGCAAATTGGTAAAATAAACAAACAAAACAACTAATTAAAAATAAGGAAAGACACATACCTTCTGCCATACTTGGGTTATTTAGACCTAAAAAGAATGAAAACAGACAAATTTAATTGCCAGTGAACTTCATAAGAATTTGCAACAACTTGTAGGTTCCGTTCCCTTATAAATGGTTCCTATTGGCACGCATAAGATTATTTAAAGTAGGGTTGCACCGATACTATTATCAGTGCCGATACCGGTATTTGCAAATGCCCCGATCCCTCTATAGATACCAGCACGCCAGCCCAGCGCTGGCTTCCAGGGTATCTGAGGGGCTGCTAGCAGAATGCATTATAGCAGAGCAGCCGCCGGCCTGCGATGAGGCCTCCAGCCACTGTGTTTGCAAGATCTTGGAACAGCCCATCAGCCTTGAGGGAAATGCTGTTAATGCATTCTGCCAGCAGCGTGCGTGTGCACAGGCTTTCAGCAAAATCCTAAATTATTTGTTGGAAAGCGGTCACATGACATTAAATAAAATTATCGGTACTCTGTATGGATGAGTACCTGAAAAAAGTATCAGTAATCTAAATCCGTCAAAAAAAAAATGACAATTGTATCGGTGCATCCCTAATTTAAAGACATCTGTTATATATATATATATATATTTACACTACGAAAATATAATTAAGCTATTCACACATCACAACACAATCTTTATGTCCTTTCAGAAATTCTGAAAGTCTTTGACTTTGTAACAAGCTGCAAACTCCTCTTGTGGCTCGACTATTCCAGTTGCCTAATGTACATTAAGGCTTTCTAGATTTGGCATGGGAATCATGAATGTGGAGGTAGAAAATAACTAGCAGCTCCAAGGTGGCTCCCTAATATTACAAAAACTGAACTGACATAGCAGTAATAGACCTGGTAATATGGAGTCACTGACTGTTAACAGGTCACACTGTCTTTCACCATTTTTGGCTTCCAATTACCAACTCAGCCGGATTAAGGCATCTAGTATCGTTTTTCATTAACATGCATACATTGTGTGCTTTTTTTAAATATATATATAATATATATATGTATAATTAGTTAAAAAAAGTTTCAAAAAATGTCATACAAAAAGATAATTTGAAGAATGTAAATATAGGTTAGGCAGCACTGCATTTTGTAAACTTATGCACTCATTTTCAAACAAATCGTGGTTCGTCAGAATTTCCATTGGAATAACAAAATAAAGTCTTGTATGGACTATACAAATTGTTTTGAGAAGACAGCACAATGGTTGAGTTTGTCCATTAAACCTGTCAAGCTAAAACATAGGCAGAAAGGAGAATTAAATATTTATACTATAAATATTGTGAATGAAAGTGTTACTCTAGCGGATATCAGTAAGCAGATGTGAAGAGGCGTACCTTCTTTTAAGGCCTTTGAAACCAATTTTGGTAGCAATTCCTTGCCAAAAGGGAACTTTGACATCATACACGCTCAATTGCTGGGACAAGCATAGAAGCAAGCATTTATCACTACTCTGCCATCTAAAACTGATGGGTAAATGTGCTGTTGCACATATATATTCAAAAAGTAAATCACCTGTGTTCTGTGACCCAGGGAACTCCTGGTACCCTAACCTAACCAGAAACATATGTAAACTATTGTGGTTCAACATTTTGTTTTTTTTAGTTTATTATCTCTGAGAAAACACTGTATTGCGAAGACAAAACATTTTGTGTCATATTATTCAATAAACATTGTTTACATTACGGTAATAAACTCCCTGAGGGAACAGGGAAACCAAGAAAGAGCCGGAGTAAAGAGTAAACAAACAGGAGCAGCAAGAATATATAAAAAAAAAAGCAGTAAGTGGAGAAATAACCAGCTAAAGCCAACTTAAAAACATTATAAGAGGAAATAAGTGTATTGTATAAAGTGACAGGCTTGAGTACCAGCCAGCCGCCATCCCGTTAAAATGCAGATGAGAGTAATAGCTCTTTCCCAATATCACGCCTGGCTGAGCCTTGGTGTAATAAATACATTTTTTCTCCAAGATTCATATTTGGAGTGTGGGATGAAACCGCACAGTGGTTCAAGGCTACCCTGCCCAGCAAAATGTGGATGATTCATTGTACTGATCTTACAAAAAAAAGGATTCGGTCACAGGTAATAATTCAGACACACATTAAAAGCTTTAAGGCCTTGTAGTGTCAGCTATACAGAGAGATTATATACAGATGCTGCAGCACTCCAATTCAGATTTTGTGGTAAAACATTCTCACACAAACATTATAGGGTCTATTCACAAAGCACCTAAATTGAGTGCAATTTTGGCGATTCTGTTTGGCTGAAAATACGGTGAATTCAGCATTTAGCGAATGGTCACCGTATTTAGCCAAAATTGGAGTTGTCCAATAAAAAAGGGCCTTCAAAAAAATAAAAAGGTCTGTTCTATATACAGTTGTGTTCAAAATTATTCAACCCCCAATGCTGTAAAGGGTTTTAGGGAATTTAGTGTACATTTGTAATTGTATTCAGAATGAAATCCTACAAGGACTTTTTAAAGAACCATATGCAACTAAAATGACATCAATTGGTTTTGTAATACAGTAGTAAATGTTTCTTTTGTGAATTCTTCATTGACACAATTATTCAACCCCTTAAAGACTACCACTCTGAAGAACAGAGGTTCATTCAAGTGTTTTCAATCAGGTATTGAAAACACCTGTGGATGTCACGGAGCAGCAATAAAGCATAAAAAGCACCAATTAGGCAGCTTTAAAATGACTGTGATACTCAGCTCCTTCTAGACATTTACTGGTGTGGTTACAAACATGGTGAAATCAAGAGAATGGTCCAGGAAGACAAGAGAAGAGGTGATTACTCTTCACAGGAAGGGCAATGGCTAGAAGAAGATTGCAAAGATGTTAAACATACCAAGAGAGACCATAGGAAGCATCATTCGCAAATTCAAGGCAAATGGCACTGTTGAAACGCTACCTGGTCGTGGCAGAAAGAAGATGCTGACTTCAACTGCTGTGCGCTACCTGAAGCGTAGAGTGGAGAAAAGTCCCAGAGAAAAGAATTGTCAGATGTGGGTACTGAAGTTTCAGCTCAGACAATACGGCGCACACTGCGTAATGAAGGCCTCCATGCCAGAACTCCCAGGCGCACCCCCTTGCTGTCTCCAAAGAATAAGAAGAGTCGACTGCAGTATGCCAAAAGTCATGTGGACAAACCACAGAAGTTTTGGGATAGTGTTCTGTGGACTGATGAAACAAAATTAGAACTGTTTGGGCCCATGGATCAACACTATGTTTGGAGGAGGAAGAACAAGGCCTAAGAAGAAAAGAACACCTTGCCTACTGTGAAGAATGGCGGGGGGTCAATCATGCTTGGGGCTGTTTTGCTTCTGCAGGTACAGGGAAGCTTCAGCGTGTGCAAGGTACCATGAATTCTCTTCAGTACCAGGAGATATTGGATGACAATGTGATGCAGTCCGTCACAAACCTGAGGCTTGGGAGACGTTGGACCTTTCAACAGGACAATGATCCCAAGCATACCTCCAAGTCGTCCACTAGAGCATGGTTGCAGATTAAAGGCTGGAACATTTTGGAGTGGCCATCGCAGTCACCTGACTTAAATCCGATTGAGAACCTCTGGTGGGACTTAAAGAACGCAGTTGCAGTGCGCAAGCCTAAGAATGTGACTGAACTGAAGGCTTTTGCCCATGACGAATGGGTGAAGATACCCGTAGATCGCTGCAAGACACTTGTGTCAAGCTATGCTTCACGTTTAAAAGCTGTTATAACTGTAAAAGGATGTTGTACTAAGTACCAAGATTAAATGTCACTTAGGGGTTGAATAAAACTGATAATGATGTGAGCACAGAAAAGACATTTGTGGTTATTTCATTCTAAATGTTATGTTATGTTATATTTGTCTGACCTACACGTGCCTCTTTAATTGTAAGCAAGATGACTGAATGATCAAAATCAATGTCAAACTGGCCAAAACACTCAATGTCAGTGGGGGTTGAATAATTTTGAACACAACTGTATATAAAAAAAATAAAAAATACAAAAAGGTCTTTTAAAAACTTAATAAAAAGGGGTTTAGGGGAAAAAAATTGTCTTTAAAAAAGATTACTTTTTACATTGTAACCTATGAGATTTGCATGTTTAAACCTAATTGAAACACCAAAAATCAGGGCATTTTGGCGTTCTGTGGATAGCGAATTGACAGCTTAGGGAAAAGATGAATTGTCCCAGATTGTGAAATTTGCGGTACGGTACAATTCGGAGGTTAGTGAATAACCCCTTCTAATAATAAGTGTGTGTGTACACACACACACACACACACACTCATAATATATACATACACACACTCAAAGCGGCTGTACTCAACCTGAACATAGCTTGCAAAGTTCTTGTGAAACCATTGAATAGAAAATACCAAATGTATCACACCTACAACATATATATAGTAATTGCATTGCGCAGTCTTGTGTTGTCTATTATTTCCCGAAGCAAAACCACTTAAGTACGGTGTTCTGAAAGCAAATATTAACTTCTGAATGCTGAAATGAGCCATGTTGAGATAACACGTTCTTCATCAGCGAGCCAAAAACGTATGGCTCCCATACAGAGTTTACGAGTCGATAGGATACAGTAAACTGCGGATGTGAAAGCGCCAAGCTTAATGACAAAAGTCATCAACGGCATAGTTGGAATTGGGCCCCAACTGTCTGGTAGCTGTGATCAGTCTTGTCATGATGTAGGACTTTTTACATCATACCAGGGGTGAGCAACCTTGTCCCTCCAGATAATGTGAAACTACATCTTCCATGCTGCTCAGTTACTCAGAGTAGCTAAACCTTGAGGGAAATGTAGTTCCAAAACATCTGGAGGGGCGATGTTTCTCATTCCTGCAGTAAACAGTCGTTAGCATCCTCACCCCATTAACAGAGTTTGGCTATTCCATACCCAGTTTCTCTCCCCCCCCCCCCCCCGCAGTCATTTCTGTTAATGCTTGCATTTCCACCTACACGTTACATTTCTAATTCTAATCGTTAAGATGTTCTGATTAATTGCAGTAGTGTACATGGAGCCGTTTAAAAGCAAAGCATGGTCACATCAAATCAAGGTGGATTTGATTTAAATCTAGTCAATTTATATCAGGATTTAAATCACCTTCAGCAAGACTCGATTTAAATCATGATTTTAAATGACTCCTACACTTGCTGGTCGTTGTAATCGTTAATATTTGCAACCAGATGAAGACTTCATATGTAGAATAATAATCTGTCAGATTAGTAAAACCGCTCTATCAGAACGGATTTTAGTTAAATAGGCGAAATCACTCATATTTGGAGAACTACTTACATTGTTTTATTCAACTCTATATAGCAACCATATTCTTGTATTTGCTTAATCCTTTTATGCTGCGGGGTATACTATGCCATCTTTGGGTATGGGACCTCAATGCCGCAGGGCTGCATAGCACAAACCGCTGGCGTCTATGGGCCGTGTCAGGCCCGCCCACTAGTTGTCGCGGGGCTTGCGTCATTCGATGTCACATGACAGACTGAACTCAGGCTGTCCCCTGTAGCCAATGATGCGCCGCGCGTCAGAGGACCAGAGGAGGCGCCTGCCGCAGCAGCTGGAGATGCCCCGCTGGCATTAATGCCCTCCCGCCTGCCCGGCGGTAAGAGGTTAAACATCAATGTTTGTTAATGAAAGTGGTTAAACAAAAAATACTTTAAAAAAATTAAACATCACCTGGGTCCTCAAGAAAACACTGTATTCTTCCAAGCAGGGCCGGCCCGACAATGGAGCAGTGTGGTGCCACTGCTCCAAGCGGCAAATTTTGGGGCACATTTTAGGGCGGCATATTTTGCCAATGCTGCACTATTTTTTCGTATCAGCGACGCACCGGCATCTCTTCGAGGCCGGCGCGTGTTGTGACAACTGACCGCGCCCACACATGCGGCCAGGAGGGGGAGTGCAGCGAGAAACGGATTACTACGCCTGTGGGCGGGCCGGATCTCATTCAGCATCTGAGCACGAGGAGGCACGCAGCTGGACCCTGTGAAGGCAGGGGATTCCCAGCAGCACCAAGAACCTGCAGCAGAGGGAGAGTGTGCCTCCCCCAACAGACCCTGGATCACCCCACATGCCGGCTCATCAGGTCTCCTCCACAGCTGAGGCAGAGTAGCAGCTTCCCGGTTTCGGTGAGTTAATGCATCAGCTGGGGTTGGGAGATCTCTATCTCTCATCCTGCCTCTACCAAGATGTAGACAGGGTGAGGGGAGAGAGCCAGGACCCTGGGGGTGGGGAAGGGACATCAGGATTCCCCAAACCCCCCAGTGAAAAGTGTAAAAAGTGAAAGTGAAAAGAGCAAGCTGCTCAGTGGGGGAGGAAGCAGGGTGTAAACATGTCAGTCAGCGTATCTGCTGGTCTGTATGAGATGGCCCTGTGTGTGTAGCCAGAGCTTCCTCATACTGAAACTGACATGATACACATTTAGCCAATTAATGGAGAGAAAGCTGCCCTATATACCAAATGCAAAGCAAAATCTGTATATAAGGTCACTCTCACTGTATGTTCTACACCAAAATACAATGCATATAGCTTTATATAAGACAACCCTTGCTCTCTGTATAGGACACATAAATAAATACAAAGCCTGTGCCCTATACAGAGAGCAAGTGCTGCCTTATATAAAGCTATATGCACTGTATTTTGGTATATACATTACAAAGAGTGAGTGGCCTTATACACAGATATATGCTGATTTAAGGCAGCTCTCAATGTGTAAGGCAAATATAATTAAATGCAAAGCACATACCTGCATATAAGGCTGCTCACACTCTCTGTAAGGTATATACCGAAAATACAATGCATATAGCTTTATATAAGGCAGCCCATGCTCTGTATAAGACCCAGGCTTTGCATTTATTTATGTGTCTTACACAGAGAGCAAGGGGTGTCTTACACAGAGAGCAAGGGCTGCCTTATATAAAGCTATTTGCATTGTATTTTGGTGTATAACATAGAGTGAGTGTGAGCAGCCTTATATGCAGATATGTGCTTTGTATTTAATTATATATGCCTTACACATTGAGAGCTGCCTTAAATCAGCATATATCTTTATATATGGCACCTCACACTCTCTGTGACATGCTCATACACAGCACACATTATGTTGAGCTTTGTAATATGCTTATATACACTCCGTACTGTATCACAGAGCTCCACAGCATTAAACCTCATAGTAATGTGCGGTGTGCATGAGCATATCACAGAGCTTCATAGCATTAAACCTCACAGTAATGTGCAGTGTGTATATGTATTCATATACCGCACATTACTGTGAGTTTTATTGCTGTAGAGCTCTGTGATACGCTCATACATGTTTTTTTTTTGTTGGGGGGGGGCAGCATTTCATCCATCGCTCCAGGCAGCACAGTGGCTTGGGCCGGCCCTGCTCCCAAGGTTTGTAAATTAAGTAATTTAGGTTTTTAATTTTTGCTGCTTGCCCCTCCATCCTCTCAGTTTGAGCCCGACACAGATGTATTTCACTCAAAACAACCTTGAAACCTAGCATTTAAGGTAATGTGCTCATTGTGTATGTATTTGCAGAATAACAATGGAATGAAGATCTTTTCCTGAACTCTGTCTATTTTATACTATTTTTAATGTGGAACAGTGCATTTGATCAGTTTGGATAACTAGAATTGTATTTGTTTACCGAAAATGTAAATAATATTCCATGAATAAAGAGCCTCATGCTGCATAAGGTTCTATTTCATGCTTAATGACCTTTTAATTATAAGGTATCTTACATTTTCCTCCAAAACCATTTCATTAAATCCAATTTAAATTAAAAAAAATCTGATGGGGGGGGGGTAGATATATATATATATCTATCAATTTTAATCCACCCTGCAAACATATTTATTTTGTTCAACGTTTTTAAAAGCATTTTTTTTATTTCACAGCATTATTTTCACACCCGTGTTTCACTTTTGAAAAAGAATAAATGAAAACCAAAGCAGTCTGTTGAATAACACCAATAGTGATTCAATGGTTGCACGGGTGGGAGGTGAACGCCAAGGAGTAAGTGAGGGGACCATACTACCAGATTCATGTATTTCTCATAGCAACGACAAACCTATTCTAATATCAAATGCAAAGAAATGGGCCTCTTACAATTCTCTTCACGAAATGATTTTATATTCCAGGACTAGGAGTTCTGCTGACTAATAAGAACATGTTAATTTGTAGTTGGAGGTTTTAAAAGTAAAAAATACACTAATAAAATAAAACGGATGCAGGTTCTCTGAGCCACTAATAAAAAATTATTTTCAGGTATTCAAGGGCATTCTGAGCATGCCATCCGATTCCATTTCCCAGAGTTGCAGTAAAATGTTGGTGACAGTTCTAATTTGTGCCACAGCTCCCAAGTGTCTTTCTAGCACCGTACCACATTATTTCAATTTCACTCCTTAACTGGAGACAGAAATGGATCTGGGTTAAAAGGGAAAAGGTATTGCTAAACCTGATCGCTTCTGGCAGGAAGGCAGGTTGGCCATTTAACCCTTCAATTGGCTATGAGGAACATTACGGGGGGGGGGGTCACTATTGCATTCCCTCTTTACCCTCACTGGATTTATCACAAATGCCAAGGAGATTTCACAAGATAAAACTTAAAATCATGCTGGTTGCTTGACAAATTGCGCTGAGAGTATTACGATTTTCTTTTCTACAGTTGTGTTCAAAATTATTCAACCCCCACTGAAATTGAGTGTTTTGGCCAGTTTGACATTGATTTTGATCATTCAGTCATCTTGCTTACAATTAAATCAAAGAGGCACGTGTAGGTCAGACAAATATAACATAACATTTATAATGAAATAACCACAAATGTCTTTTCTGTGCTCACATCATTATCAGTTTTATTCAACCCCCAAGTGACATTCAATCTTAGTACTTAGTACAACATCCTTTTACAGTTATAACAGCTTTTAAACGTGAAGCATAGCTTGACACAAGTGTCTTGCAGCGATCTACGGGTATCTTCGCCCATTCGTCATGGGCAAAAGCCTCCAGTTCAGTCACATTCTTAGGCTTGCGCACTGCAACTGCTTTCTTTAAGTCCCACCAGAGGTTCTCAATCGGATTTAAGTCAGGTGACTGCGATGGCCACTCCAAAATGTTCCAGCCTTTAATCTGCAACCATGCTCTAGTGGACTTGGAGGTATGCTTGGGATCATTGTCCTGTTGAAAGGTCCAACGTCTCCCAAGCCTCAGGTTTGTGACGGACTGCATCACATTGTCATCCAATATCTCCTGGTACTGAAGAGAATTCATGGTACCTTGCACGCGCTGAAGCTTCCCTGTACCTGCAGAAGCAAAACAGCCCCAAAGCATGATTGACCCCCCGCCATGCTTCACAGTAGGCAAGGTGTTCTTTTCTTCATAGGCCTTGTTCTTCCTCCTCCAAACATAGCGGTGATCCATGGGCCCAAACAGTTCTAATTTTGTTTCATCAGTCCACAGAACACTATCCCAAAACTTCTGTAGTTTGTCCACATGACTTTTGGCATACTGCAGTCGACTCTTCTTATTCTTTGGAGACAGCAAGGGGGTGCGCCTGGGAGTTCTGGCATGGAGGCCTTCATTACGCAGTGTGCGCCGTATTGTCTGAGCTGAAACTTCAGTACCCACATCTGACAAATCTTTTCTCAGTTCCTCAGCAGTCACACGGGGACTTTTCTCCACTCTACGCTTCAGGTAGCGCACAGCAGTCGAAGTCAGCATCTTCTTTCTGCCACGACCAGGTAGCGTTTCAACAGTGCCCTTTGCCTTGAATTTGCGAATGATGCTTCCTATGGTCTCTCTTGGTATGTTTAACATCTTTGCAATCTTCCTATAGCCATTGCCCTTCCTGTGAAGAGTAATCACCTCTTCTCTTGTCTTCCTGGACCATTCTCTTGACTTCACCATGTTTGTAACCACACCAGTAAATGTCTAGAAGGAGCTGAGTATCACAGTCATTTTAAAGCTGCCTAATTGGTGCTTATTATGCTTTATTGCTGCTCCGTGACATCCACAGGTGTTTTCAATACCTGATTGAAAACACTTGAATGAACCTCTGTTCTTCAGAGTGGTAGTCTTTAAGGGGTTGAATAATTGTGTCAATGAAGAATTCACAAAAGAAACATTTACTACTGTATTACAAAACCAATTGATGTCATTTTAGTTGCATATGGTTCTTTAAAAAGTCCTTGTAGGATTTCATTCTGAATACAATTACAAATGTACACTAAATTCCCTAAAACCCTTTACAGCATTGGGGGTTGAATAATTTTGAACACAACTGTATCTGCTATACAACCAGATTCATCAAGCCATCTCTCAAACAGATCTCCTGACAGAAGAGAAGCTGAAGTTTAGCAATGATTGACAGCAAAGAGCAGAAGACTGGACGAAAGGAAATTCAGCCTAAAACATAGGACGGGTTATTTTACGGGAGAACAATAAAGCTGTGGGATTGTCTGCCTGTTGAGGTGGTTGGGTCAGACTCTGTACAGACTTTTAAACAATGACTGAATGACTTCCTGCAAAACCATAATATTAAGGGTTATATTTAAATTGTGGGTAAAAGCTGCTTCATCCAAGGAGAAATCTGACGCCATTCTGGGGTCAAGGAATTTTTTTGCAATGTGTTGCATATTGGCGAGCGCTGTCAGACTGGGTTATTGCCCTTCTTTTGGATCAACAGCAGTAGGTGATGTGGGAAAGGCTGAACCCGATGGATGCATGTCATTTTTTTCAGCCTACATACACAATTCACTGAACACATGATGACTGGTATGTAACCAATTAGTATGTACGTACGCAATCAGGTGCCTCTCTGTGCAAAACATTGACAGACATTGGATTTTCAGTTCTAGCTGAATTATTTGAAACGATACAAACCCTGGAAAATTATCCATCAGGAGCCAATATGAGAATTTAAAGGCCAATTATAAATATTTTTAGGAGCCAGGTACTGGTTTATAGATAAAGAAATGCAGAAATTTAGGATTAAAATTCTCGGAGGAAGTGGCCGTCTGAATTACGGCAAAGCCCTGTATTATATAATTGATGTTTCAGAATGTAATACTATAATAATAGTTCTTGCCAATGGAGTCACTAGGGTTGGTGCCACCTGGTACGGTAACTCATGGTGTCACCCCCCTCCGAGTTTTACAGGTTTTTTTTTACTACTCTTACTCATAAATCAGTACTTCCATATAACACTGAATGCTCATAATACACGGCACACATTACTGTGAGGTTTATTGCTGTGGAGCCCTCTCATATACTCACACACAAATTTTGGTGAACTGCCAGCAAGTACGGTGCCTGTTCGACGGCAGTGAAAGTCCCCATAGAGAAGTAATGGTAAATCTGTTCAGAGACATCGAACAGCAGAGAAATGCCCGGATGTTCAATGGTTTGATTAGACCGGTTTATTCAGGCGAACACCATCAGGGCTATTCAGAGAGGTGAAA
Organism: Leptobrachium leishanense; assembly: GCA_009667805.1. Taxonomy (NCBI): domain Eukaryota; kingdom Metazoa; phylum Chordata; class Amphibia; order Anura; family Megophryidae; genus Leptobrachium; species Leptobrachium leishanense. The sequence continues at coordinate 66,265,526 of CM019069.1, read as the reverse complement.
ACCTTGAGAATTGCCAGGAGAATCTAGACCAAATAGCCAATTCGGAAAGTGAGATAAATGGGAGAATTTTTCTGGTTTGACTATTTTGCCCTAGAATTTTCAATTCTACAGTCATTCTCAAGGTTTTCACCTCTCTCTGAATAACCCTGCATATTATTATTATTATTATTCTTTATTTATAAAGCGCCAGCATATTCCGCAGCGCTGTACAATAAGCACAGTATAGACAGGGTTACAATACATTGAACAACATTTGACAAACAGTACAGGAGGAGATGAGGGCCCTATTCCCGTAGGAACTCACAATCTGGGAGGGTTGGGGTTGGAAACAGGAGGAGAGGACTGTAAGGTGAGAGTGATTGATGGTTGCGTCAAGTGAGTTGGGTGGTAGGCTTCCCTAAATAGGAATGTTTTCAGGGAGTGTTTGAAGGAAGAGAAGTTAGGGGAAAGTCTGACAGTACGAGGGAGAGCGTTCCAGAGAGTGGGGGCTGCGCGTGAGAAATCCTGCAGTCTATCATGGGAAGAGGTGATGCGGGGAGAAGCTAGGCGCAGGTCACTGATTGACCTTAGGGAGCGGGCTGGGGTGTATTTGGTGATTAGGGAGGACAGGTAGTGGGGAGCTGAGTTAGTGAGGCTTTTGTAGGTAAGGATAAGGATTTTGAACTTAATTCTGCAGTGGATGGGGAGCCAGTGAAGGGACTCGCAGAGGGGAGCGGCAGAGACAGAGCGGCGGGTGAGGTGAATTAGCCTGGCGGAGGCGTTCAGGATGGATTGTAGGGGGGAGAGGTGGGACAGAGGGAGGCGAGATAAGAGATTATTGCAATAGTCGAGTCGGGAGATTACCAGGGCGTGTATGAGTTGTTTTGTGGCGACAGCGGTAAGAAATGGCCGAATTCTGTAAATATTACGCAGTTGGTATCGGCAGGAGGAGGAAAGAGACTTGATGTGGGGGATGAAGGAAAGAGCAGAGTCAAGTGTAACTCCAAGACAGCGAACTTGGTTTGATGGGGAGATGGTGATACCCTCCACCGTGATCGAGAAGTCAGGAGGTGGGGCGGCATAGGTTTCAATGTTAAAAATATTCCCGTTTTTACCCAATGTCTAATAAAACGTTTATTCCATTAATCTGTAGTAAAAAGTCTCTTTATTTGTTGATTTATTTTTCTTAGTATCTAATATATATTTTTTAAAAAAATGCCTATTTTTTTCTTTCTAATAGTGTTTTTTTTTCTGTAACAGCCCTTTTTATTAACATTTTCATTCAATGTTTTTTTTTTTTTAAAACAGCTGGTGACGGATTCGCGGTGGCATTCGGTGGCTGATTCCCTGCACTTCAGGGACCCTGCGGTGAATTCACCAGGGAAATTTGATTCCCCAAAGTGCCTGCGTCATTTTGGTGCTCTGTGAATATCCCCTTTAGTGGTCATTTTTTTGCTGCCCCCTGGAAAGTGCCAGCCTAGGCCTTGCCTACCCAGGACATACTTGAAAATGAGAGAATTCTCAATGTATACTTCCAGGTAAAATAGTTTCGTGTAAAAAAATTTGTTTTTTAGGGTGTCACCCTAGGGGGTGGTGCCACCCTGTGCGGGCCGCACCCCCGCCCCCTCCTAGCGACGCTAGTGTTTCTTGCCACAATATTTGCCAAGAAAAATTGTTAATACTTCTTGAAAACATACTATAAAGATTACAATACTAAACAGATTACAATCTTCCTTGTTCATGTGGCGCGGTAGGAAACATTTTAGTACGTGCCATCATATCTATAGTAAATGACCTAATAAATCAAAACCAGTTCAATTTGCAGTAACTAACCATGTAATACAAAAATGCAGTAGTAAGCACAGTTCAGCAATTTCTTTATAAATAGGTCTGGAGGTTCCTAGTTCTAACTTTTCGAAAGGATACAATTGTGCCAAGTAAGGCATTTCCTTGCGATATGTCACGGACTAGAAAACCAAAGTGCTAACAAGGGTTTTAAATGTGCTTGTAACACAGATGAATAAAACACCTTCGCAACCAGCAATCACACAGAATCCCTTCAAGGTAGGGACATCCCGATCCTTATTTTTGGAGCACTGATCCAATCAGAGTCGTGCTGGTATTCAGGATTGGATGATATTGCACAACGCGCAGCTAGACCAGCGGCTACCTCGCGTAAGGGAATCCCAGGACCTCTCAATTCACTGCAGCCATCTTCCCTGTCTGCTTGCGGGTGAACGCAGAAGCACCCAAATATTTGCACCACCATCCTGGCTTTCTCCGTGACTCATGAGCAGGCAGGGCAGACACTGCAAGTTATTGGCTCCTACATTTTCTTACTGGTTCCCCCCTACCCTACTCAAAAGACTACTGGCCCTATTAGTGCCGCCTGGGTGGCGCAGAGGTAATATCATTGCTCTATAACCGTGGAGAGAGACTGCGAAACACAAGTTCGATCCTGACGAGCACCTCTCCAATAAGTGTCCTTGGGCAAGACATTTAACGGTACATACTCGCCACCTAGGACATACTTGAAAACGAGAGAAATCTCAATGTATCCTTCCTGGTAAAATACTCTCTTTTTTTGAGAAAGTGTTAATGTGTTAAAGAGTTTAGCGCACGCCCCTCATATTACATCCCTAATGCTAAACCCATTTGTAGTACGTTACCGCTTCGGTAACTAGCTTGCGCAAGCTCACCGTACCTTGCATTTCCTATACTTAACATGGGGAGCGCAATCAGTAATTAGCATTAGGATTACAAAGTCCTAACGCTGATTACCCCACCAATTCGGTAAGAAAAAGGTTAACCACGTCTAGAAGCTGGTACTGATTCTGCCTTTACAGAATCAGCACCAGTATCAAACCCCCCTCCCCAATAAATCAGATACTCACCTCTCATCCCGTGGAGTGAACGGTGGCACGTCCTCTGGCTGACGAGAGTAGAGTGAGACTAGGGACAAATAGTCCCCAGTCTCCCTCTGCGTTCATTCCGCAGCACTGCACGATCTTGCGAGAGGGAGATTGCGCAGGGCTCGTGGCCTGGCAGCACAACCCTCCATGGAGTGCCATGGACTCCAGGAGGGGATACTCGCGGCGGCGCAGGAGCGCTACAGCAAGTATCATGGAGGGATGCGATGTGTTACAGGACAGGCTGCCGAATTAGTGCGTGCCCTGTAATATGGTGCTAAAACGGGGGCGCTACGGTGAAAACTGCAGGGGACCATCTAGATTTGCGATGACCTCATCCTGTCTCCATACTATTGCTGCAGCAAAGCATTGTGGGAGACTGCCAATGAGGCATTTGCTCGCAACACCAACCGTGCTGCGCAGGTGCTGTCTAACATGCGTGCAAAAGTTTCACTAAATACAGAAATTGAATAGTATACACCAAGCAATTGCGTTGGCTAGTTGTGGATACTCTGCATTTTGGAAGTCCTAAATCACAGATGCGTAGATGAGCAGCAGCCCAGCACAGAGGGCGCACAGATCATCATTTTATTCTAAAATAACATAATTTAAAAATATATATATTTATACACACATTGTACATTTGGGCAGAGGTCAGCAGCATCTGCCCATTTATATGATGGGGGAAAAAAAGGAGGGGTTGTTCGACTGGTCTTTTAACTTTTATTGGCCACTTAGAGACCAAGGTCTCAAATGGGTGTTTTACGTGCGTTTTTGTCGGGCGTTTTATGAGCATGTTTTTTGACAATTAGAAACGCGCGTCGTATGCGCGTTTTTGAAGTCTATGGCCGCAAACGTGCTGTAATACGCCCCAAAGAAGCTCCTGTACTTCTGAGGGCGTAGGGCATTTTACAGCACGTTCCTACACGCTGTAAAACGCCCAGGTGTGAACCATGCCCATAGGAAATAATGGGATTCCAGTGTCAGTGTTTGAGTGTTTTACAGCGCACAGGAACGAGCTGTAAAACGACCAGGTGAACCAGGCCAAAGTGAGATATGAAGGGGGGTGCAAGTTGTTTAAAAGCAACGTCGTATGAATCTTCATGGTTGCCCTCTTTTTTACTAAATTAAATCAAGAATAAACACCTCATAAGAGCTACACGACCTGTTCACCAGTGTCAAACCCACTTCTAAACAGGGCACGCATTAAAAAAATATATATAATAAAAAAAAGAGAGCAATCCATTGAAATGCAACCATTATGATGAGAAGTCTGAGAAATCCACTGATAAAAATCATAATTCAAAACCGAGGCGGCTTTAGGAAAGCTACAGTACAAGAAGCAGCGGCTAGAGTCACGGCACAGTCCCAGGAGACCTTGAATTGGAGATAACCACTAGAATGACAGATAAGAAACACAGAGCCAATATCTTTCCTATAGTTATCACTCATAACCCAGAAAGTGCCAATGGATGACATGTATTGGCTTTTATCATCCCGAATCTGTCATGCTAATGGATAGTCAGAAGCCTTGAATTTTCAAATTAACTTGTCCGCAGGCAGCTGCGATTATTCAGATTTCCAAATCAACCTGAACGGCAATAGCATTAAATATTCCTTAATAGCAAATATGCTTTCAGTGCAAAAGACCATCTGTAGATTCAAGAATAAAACCTTCAATCCTCTGCCTCTTGGGTCTAATTGACTGCAAGGATAATGAATATAAGATTAAGAATCTGGGCTGTCACACAAGCAAATTGCAAAGCATTAGTCAATCTCCAATGAGGGTTTGACGAGACACAATGACACATAAAAAATAGATCAGAAATAAAATGCAGATTTATAAATGCACAGATATCAAGACTCAACCCCCCCCCTCCCCCTCCCCAATGGTTCAGGTCTCCACAAGCAGCTTAACATAGGACTTGACAAATTGTCCTGTATTTACTAGCCGGGCAAAGTTATAACAACAATGTACACCAAGGTGGTTTTTCAAAGAGTGCCTGTGTTTGCCAAAATCGCAAAGGCGACAGATGCCAGCATTTCCCAAAACCAGAATCCAAACCGCAGCAGGAAAAAAAACTTCACTGCGAAGATTTTTCTGCTGCGGATTGGATTTTTCTTTTGGGATAAGCCGCTGTTTGTTGCCATTGCAACACCAGGGATTTTTGCAGGTGTTTTTCAACTTCGGCAAAACTGGTTCTCTTTAACCAACCCCCTAAATGTCAGTGGTTTCTCCACACCTCTAGTATGGAAAATTATTTTGCGCATATCAAACTTTCACAAAAGAAAAAAATACCATTTGACACTGAAAAAGATACATACATACATAAACTGCTGCGCCACCAATACCTACCTACATTATTATATTTCACTTGCTCACATATCTCCCTTCCCATTCACTAACGGGACTGCCATTAAGATGGAAATCTTTATAAAGTGCCGCAAGTGGCATGGCACAAAATCCCCCTATATAAACCCAAGAAGCTCTTCAAAATAATGAGATCTTTCCAGTGTCTGCTTTCAGGTCTAGCAGGGTTTTTATTTATTAAAAACACTTTATGGCTATTTTTAGGGCAAAAAAAATACTTAAAAAAAAAACAGGATGGTGACGCAGCAAACAAAAAAATGCTGCAGGATAGTAAATGGTTTCTTTAGAGAACCTGTTCAATTTCTAAACCCCATTTGTCACTTTTCACCCAGAAACGTTTCCCTTCCATTTTTTTGCCCCCTTGGATCCTATTGGGGTTATTCAGAGAAAGGTGAAACTCCGGATAACTGGCAGGAGAAGAGAATATCTAAACCAAATAGCCGATTTGGAAAGGGAGATAAATGGGAGAATTTTTCTGGTTTGGCTATTTTGACCTAGAATTTTCACTTCTCCAGTCATTCTCCTGAGTTACACCTTTCTTTGAATAGACCTGCAGGTCTTAATTTCCAGATCATGCCCATACCTCATCGGAGCCTCACTTTCCCTTTCTAATATCTTAATGCTCTCTCCTTGGGCTCTATGCTCTACTTTACCTTGTTAGAAGGCGTTTTATGTCTCTGGAGAAAAGGCCTACATATTACTACTAGGCAAGCAAAATGATCCTTGTTCTTCCAACCAGGAACTCAACGCCGTACTCAAATGGAATTGCTCAAGGGACGTAAGCATCAGTTGCTTATCATAGCAAACGTAGGGGTATTAATATATACTAAACCATAACCTCGGTTATTCAGCATCTGATATAACAGCATTCCGGGGAGAGAACAAAAAAAATAAAAAATAAATTAATAGAGTATATTTATTTACATAGATAAAAAGTCCATTTATTTGGACTGTATTATTTTTACCCATAGATTTATTTGGGGGGGGGGGGGATGTATTACTCGCTGAAAAAAAAATAGGAAATGCTGCCAAATGCAGATTTTTTTTTTCTCTCTCCAAAAGTCAGTTTCATACAGGGCTATTCATAGAAAAGTGAAAATCAGGTGAATTGGCAGGAGAAGAGAACAATCTAGACCAAATAGCCGATTTGGAAAGCGAGATAAATGGGAGCATTTTTCTTGTTTGGCTATTTTGACCTAGAATTTTGAATTCTCCAGTCATTCTCCTGAGTTTCACCTTTAGTGAACAGACCCGAAAGTCTTGATCAAGGAAGATGTAAGAATCTCGCCTAACATTCAACAATGCAACACCGGATGGAAACAGTATTGCAAAAAAAGTTCCATTTACCATTACATTGAAATACATCGCTCGTGTTCTCTGCTGCCTGCACCCATTGCAAACAAGGCATTGTTAGTGTGTGCACAGACAGGTTTGCTACATATCCACCTATGTAAATCTGTAGAGGCTTGAGAGACTTTTGATTAACTTGAATATAAACCCAAAGCTTTAATGCTTGGTATTAATTAAAAGACCCTTTAATGAAGGAAAGATTTCAACATAAACCTTACTTGAAAGATAGTAAGGATATTTTGAATCTTGCCCAAAGGTGTAAAAACCTGCTGGATTTCAACTCGAAAAATGACGACTGGTTTAAACAGCAAAAGATGTGCAAAACAATAACATATTATATTATAACCTTTGATGTTAAGTTAAACCAGGTTTGTTACTAACCATTAAACATTTTACAAAAAAACACCCCACACACACACTGGCTTGACTTTTAAATAAATGGAGGCAAGAAAAGGGAAATTTTACTCTTTTTGAAAGAGGCAAGATGTCCTCTAGAAACAGGGAAAAACCTGACAGACTGAAAACGGCTTGCAGAACTTCCGAAACCCGACGGATCAAGTGGATAGGTCTAAATTTCACACAACTTACACATTCTACTTGGCTGCCTCCGTGCAAAAAAAAATAAATACCCGGCAACAGAATTTGTAAATTGCATTAATTTCATATATTTTCCTCCACTGACATTTAAAATCAGTTTTCAAACTACTTCATAGAAGTAGAAAATCAATGCACCTCCAAGAAAAAAAAAAAGAAAAGGATTTTATAGGAACAGGGAACAATAACTGATCACTTCTGTCAGAAGCAAAACGTGTATTGATACAATGTTTGAAACAGCAAGTCAAAAGCTTATGTTGAAGAACAAGCATTTCCCTTTTTAAATTAATTCCTAGTTCTATTCTTACCTTTCCTTTCAGAGCGCTTCTTGCGCCTTCTTTTGAAGCGACGACGAACAAGGCAAAACAGGCTCCCCATGTTACAGACAGCAGGCAGCAGTGATGCCATGGCAGGTTAACGCATTCAAACTGTGAGTGATCAGCAGCGTCAGTGCTACATGAATCCTCTGCTCCCCAGGCTGTGCCTTAGCACTCTGCCTATTCATAATGAGCACCGGGGCAGCGCATTGTCGTTAACCCTGTATTGGCAGCCTATCTGCTGCCAGTTCTTACTCCTCCTCCTTTACTCACCTAACAGAAAGCAGCCGAAGCAGAAATTTGCTACTTTTAAGTCCAGGAATACAACTATACAACTAGCAAATAATGCTCTTATGCAACTGCACATGGTCTACAGGGTCACTGTAATGCACCCCTGGGGCTAAAATATGCTCAAGGTCATCTATTAATTACACAAAAAAAAAAAAAAACACTTATTGACAGGGTAAGGCTAATGTCAGAAGAACGCTGTCTGAGTGCACTCTACGTGCATGCATAACGGACAGACGTACTGACAGAAGATACTGTAGACACCACACGGTTCTTTTTTATGACAGATGTAGGGGGAAAAAAAAGGAAATATGGGAATCAAAATTAATTAAAATTAAATGACAGGTACAGTCAGCCGGATCAAAAAAACCTGAGCGTCAACGTGATTGACATTGGAAATACGCTACGTCCGACGTCGCGTCATCAAGCACACAGGCCCGCGGAACGGACACGGCGCACTCTGGGCGTCCGTCGTAACGATTTTACGTCAAGGCCTAAATGGCGTCCGTTGCCACCTGCGCACATCGGTGTGCATGTACTTCGTGTGTTGGTCTCTATTGATCACAAATCAATGCTACGACGGACGATAAACGGTGCGGCGACACGGACGGCATGACTGCATTAGTCTGATGCTGGCCTAAGAAGTGACCATTCCAGAGACCAAATCACAAAATCCTGGTTAATTAGCATACCCAAAAGCTAAGGCTCATGGGTAAGAAGCAACTGTAAAATATATATACACATATTGAAAATATCCAGACTCCAGTAAATACTGACAAATATAAATGTTATGGGTAAAATCGTTAGACAAAAAGCATTGTTGCTCGATTAAAATTGACGTGATCTAATACCAGTTTCAAATAGTTTAAAAAATATACAAAGTAAATGATTGGTTTTAATAAAGACTATGGGCTATATTACAAAGTTGGTGCTAACTTAACCAGAGCTGTTGTTAACTTAGCAACTCCATAGGCTATAATGGCTCTGGTAAGTTTACAACAGCTCTGGTTAAGTTAGCACCAACTATGTAATATGGCCCTAAATGTGTGTTGCAGAGCTGGGAGTCATGTGTGATTTTGTGTTTTTCCTGGCTGTGGTTCCATAGGAAGGGGGGGCTTATTTAAACCCATTTTCTTGAGCCAATTGTATCAGGACACGTAGCTTGGGCTGCTGCTCTAGTCAGTTGGAAAAAACGATTATTTTTTCTTCTTTAATTTCCACAGCTCTGCTAAAGCATTTGAAACACCTTTATCCTGGCCATATACCAAATAGCCATGATGCCTATTGGAAACACTGTCAGAAGACGTGACAAAACGTACTGACCATCTGAAAACACAATGCGCAAATCCGTCAACTTTGTAACAGACAATGCGGCAAACATGGGTAAAATGCGTCAGGAATATGAAAAAGAGTGTTGTTATGTGAAGATATTCGTGATCAACATTGTGAAGTTCATTGCACAGGGTCTTATATACCATTTAAACTCGATTTTTATGAACTATATCCTTTTTTTTTTTTAAAGCATTGCCTCCTCAAGGTTTGGGGTAGGTATACTCTTAAGAGTCACACTCACACAGAAGTGCTGATCTAATCTTCTGTTACCATCGCAACAGCCCATAACAATCTAAATCTGTTTCTGGAGCAGAACCTGATTATGCGCTAGTGGCCTAGTGCATTAAATGAATTTGATACAGCAGCACCACCTAGTGTCCAAATTTGTCTTTTTTTTTTTACTGGTATGAAACCACTTTACATGTCCAGACTTTATTTGCTTATGGGGGTTAGTATTTTATAGTTTCTGTCAGAAGCCTGATTACGATTCATTAGCTCCTACTACTTTGTGTGTTCTACAACAAAATCTAAAAGTACAGCATGGAAGAAGAGTTGTAATTGAAGGGATTGTGGTGACTAGGTTGTCCCTTTAGGCCTCATTCACAGTGTTAAGCGCGTATGTGCGTATTGTACTATATGGAAAATATGCAAATAAATGGCTCCATACACATAGTAGCGTATTTGCATTGCGTAAGCGCACGCAAAAACAGAATGGAACCGAGCTGTGTCCCGGCAGCGTATTTTTGCGCGTGTGTACGCGTGTGCGCACGCGCACTTTACCAAGTATAACCCGACGGTGTTCCCGAGTGTGGCTTGGGGTTAACTTTCAGTGCTGAAAGCAGTAACACCAAGCCACTCTCGGGCTGGATACATTACCTCTCCCTGCGCGCCCTCGCAGATCCCCGCTGTCTCCTCAGCAATCACGGAGTTCTACTTCCTGGTTCCCTTCACGCAGGAGAGAACCAGGAAGTAAAACTCTGCGATCGCCGCAGGAGACAGCAGGGATCAGCGAGGGAGCGCAGGGCCAGGTGATGTATGCAGCGGCAGCCCGAGTGTGGCTCGGGGTTACTGCTTTCAGTACTGAAGGTTAACCCCAAGACACACTCGATACCAGGGGGCCAAAACGCCAGGGACATAAAAAAAAAAAAAAAAAAACGTTTCATTTTTACGCGCACATATGCAAAATAAAATATAAACGCGTATGTGTGTGAATGAGGCCTTACGGACACCAGAAAGCCCATTTAAGCCCACCTGTGGAATGGCACTGAATGCATAAACAAGTGTGGAGAAAGAATGGACCGGAACTGGCAAGTTACAAAGAAATGGAAAATTTAAAAAAGGTCAGCTTAGTCCTCACTGATGAGTACCAGCAATGGTGCTCATGTTTGTACCCCGGATTAGCAGTCTCTCGTGAAAAGCGTGCCCTTCTTATGAACATTGCAAGAGAAATCAATGAGTTAATAGAATTTAAGAGGTGGAACAGCCACAAATCTGTTTACTCATCTTTGTTCCCCAGAGAGCACAGGGGGTCACAGAATGAGTTAACCTCTTACCAGCTGTCTAATAGGTGGATGCTATTTTAAGGGATGTTTGTCAGTAAATTCGGTAAGGGGGGGGTGTCGTCTTCCAGCCCACTCTCTTATGAACAATAAACATATTCATGTTTTCAATAAACCCTATAAACAGTGCAAGAAATTGTTACTTTTTTTGGAACATTCTTTTAACCCCATTCACTGCTGGGCCATTTCACCTCTGGGTGCTGAGCTCATTTTTACTGTTTTTTGCTCATCGTGTTTAAAACTAGGGATGCACCGATACCACTTTTTTAAGACCGAGTACCGATACTTTTATTTTATGTCATGTGACCGCTTTCCAATAAGAACAGACCTCATATAAAAATGCCCCCAGCTCACATGTATATACCCCCCCCCCGATATATATATACACACAGAATGCCCCCCAGCTCATGGGTATTTGCCCCCCCCCCCAGCTCATGGATGTATGTCCAAGCTCGTGGATATATGCCCCCAAGCTCGTGGATATATGCCCCCAAGCTCGTGGATATATGCCCCCAAGCTCGTGGATATATGCCCCCAAGCTCGTGGATATATGCCCCCAAGCTCGTGGATATATGCCCCCAAGCTCGTGGATATATGCCCCCAAGCTCGTGGATATATGCCCCCAAGCTCGTGGATATATGCCCCCAAGCTCGTGGATATATGCCCCCAAGCTCCTGGATATATGCCCCCAAGCTCATGGATATATGCCCCCAAGCTCATGGATATATGCCCACAAGCTCATGGATTTATGCCCACAAGCTCATGGATTTATGCCCACAAGCTCATGGATTTATGCCCACAAGCTCATGGATTTATGCCCACAAGCTCATGGATTTATGCCCCAGCTCATGGATTTATGCCCCAGCTCATGGATATATGCCCCCAAGCTCTCATGGATATATGCACCCAAGCTCAGACCCCAGACCAGACATGGGGCGGCTGTTCGAATGCTCAATTGGCATTCGGACAGCCGCCCCTGGAGCTCTCCGGCATACTTCCCTTCCCGAGCGGCGCCGAAAAAGTCTTCGCGCATGCGCTCGTTGAAGGATCCCCAGCCGCGATCACGTGGAACTCCCGTGATTGCCGCTGGGGTCCTTCAACGTGCGGAAGCGCGGAAACTTTCCCGGCACCGCTCAGGAAGGTAAGTATGCCGGTGAGCTCCAGGGGCAGCTGTCCGAATGCCGATTGAGCATGCGAACAGCCGCCCAAGCCCCTCGGAGGCCGGCAAGCCGGCTCAATGCCGGCTCAATGCCGGCTTCCGGTATCGGGGGAAAATATCGGGGGTACTGCAGGAGTACCAAGTACTCCTGCAGTACCCGGTATCGGCACCGATAATCGATACTAGTATCGGTGCAACCCTATTTAAAGCCGATTTGAAGTCACGTTTTATTACACGATCCAGACAAATTATATATCTTTTTTTGGCAGATTCATAATAGATCATTATTATATGTATATGTCATGCCCTGCCAGAATGCTACCAAAAAAATTTCCAATCATCTACAGCGTATAAAAAAAAATTTTTCCCACATTTTATCATCAGAGCCTTTGTGGTTATATATTCTATGGGGTACGCTTGTTAAAAAAAATAATTTTTTTTTTTTTTAGAAATGGGAGCCAGTTACTTTATTTTTCTGAGAAATTACATGATTTTAGCTAAAACAAAAAACTCCAAAACAGTGCAGCATAATGGAAACATGAACAGTAGTGCTGCATTAAAAATACGAAATTTTTTATTATTTTGTTTTACATGTAACATGGTCATGTTTAGTATCATTGGAAAGGCCATGCTCATCCTCTCCAATGATACCAAAGGTGACCCTTTAGTTGCCACCGATCAGAAGATATGGGGGGTCCAAAGGAACCACAGGAAATCCCTTGGCAGCTACAGGTTAATTCCCCCAACTGACATCACCGCGTCCATGCACGATGAAGTCAGTGGGTGGGTGGGGGGGGGGGGGTGCAGAGGCTTGGCTGACTTAAGATGCAGCCACCTCTGGGAGAAGTCGGCAATCCGGTGCCGCTGGCAAATCAGGGGTTAAAAGAGGTGATAAAATTAATTTGTATTCCTGGTGAATCCATAGGTTGTCCGCATCCAAGGGGTTAATATTGTATAAAACTGTGATTATTTTTTTTTAAATTCTCAGATAGGATTCATCAGGAATACAAATGAAATTTGTATACATGGTAACTCAAATGTAAAAGATCCTCACAGATGTCAGATTTTAACAGATTTTTTCAGAGCCGGTACAGATTATAGGCAGCCTCTCCAGCCGATATCTGCTAACCAATATTCTGTACATTTAAAGTTATGCAAACCCAAAACAAACTAGATGCCATTAACAGTCTAACTAATAGAATGTTAAACACTGCAACATGCCCATTTCATTTAAAATCAATAAAAAGGAAATATTTTTATTTAAAGGGACACTACCACTTACACAAGCTTTAACTAGATTACTTGTGCATTACAAATAAAACCACTTTATAAAATACATGTTGCTGCTTTTCTTTGAAGTAATTGCATGTAAATAGGGAAAATAAAAAAAGGTATTTTTTCTCTGGGTTCCAGTTTTTGAATTTTTCCCATGGTGCAACAATTACCAAAAGCTTTGTGGCTCGTGTTTATTTACTCTACAATATGTACCAGTTAACGAGGCGGAGAAGGCAATGTTTAGATAAGGTGGCAGGAGGTCTATTGTTCTGGCTACCCAAGATATTACAGGGAGCTTAAAACGCTTCTAATCTACCCCCCCCCCGATGATGTCCTTTGAATACATCCCATCCAAAATACAATGAGATTTGTGTCAGTGATCTACCCAGAGACTCCATTATATAGCCATTGCCACTGAGTGAAGATGAATAACAAGTGAAGATACGGGTGGGGGCAGTTTACAACACTAAAGATCACACAATGAATGCACCCGGTGATAGTAAAATATTTTCTTAACTATACATGAGAAAAACAAAATATGTGCAAGATATCAGCAACATAAAATAAATAGGAACATTTCATTTTTTGGTGGTAGTAGCCTTTTAAGGTTCTTCTGGTTTTATACAAACAAAATAGTCATGTCCAGACTCTGGGCCTTTACAGTGATACCTCATATGACCCTGTAGGTTAGGAATCAGCATCCTTGGCCTTCCAGAGGTTTTGGAACTGCATGTCCCATGATTCTTAGCTACTCATTAGGTTGTTATAGCCCCACAGGAAATGTAGTTCCTAAACAAATGGAGGGCCAAGGTTGCTGACGCCTGATGTAGGACACACAGTAACGGAGATACGAGGGTCCAAAAGACCCCTGCATCTCTGTAAAGGGATCTCCTTGAGAGATCGGAATGAAGCCCCAGTTCAGTTGTCATCACACCCATGGGCAGTACGGTCAGTGGGCTGGGGAGGTCCTACAGTATGGCTGACATCCAAAATGTCAGCTTGCTATGGGAGAAGACCCAGGTCAGGACCAAGCAGGACTTTGCGTGATGTGGCTGCAGTGAGCCACCTTGGCCAATTATCTGCAGTATTGGCTCTCTATAATCTGTCAATCCGTAGTTTTTGTTGTATTTAAGAAGTTTTAATCAAGGTTTATGTACCCATGTTTTGTAGTCATATTATAATGCATGTTCTGAAGCGTTGAGTGTTGATTTCTCAACAGTGTTGTACTTCTGTCATACTCGTTTGGTAATCCTTATATTCCAGGTTCACAGCAGAGGTGTAGTTGATTTTTTTTTTTTTTTTTTTTAAACCTATGTTCACCTTTGTTCAGTGTTGAGGTGGTGACCAGGGGGATTCAGAAATCTTGCAAAGAAGAAAAGCAGGAGAAATGAAGCTGAAATTGCAGGGTAGAGAAAAGGTCACCTTTTGGACCACTTGCTAGACAGGAGAAACATCTAGGAGGGGGAACATTTTGGGTATTATTAGATGGAAAATAATATTGCCTTGGTTTTCAATTATAGGTCAGGAGAAGAAAAAAAAAATCAGATCCAAGTAAAATGCAAATAATAAGCAAGGCAATACGTTTATAATTCCACGATAAAAGTTGTGTGGGGGTGATAAAGGGAGTCGATTTAATATATTTTGATGGGAGTCTCGTTAGGCGAGGCAGTATTTGTGGGTATGATGATTAGTCACATTACTTTCATGCTGTTGTTTTTGAATCTGTAGGGTTAAGCCTTAACCCCTTAAGGACACGTGGTTGGAGTCCTTAAGGAGTGGCTTTTGCCAGCGATACGTACAGGTATGCCTCGCCGACAGGTGCAGTCGGACGGCACTGATTGAGGCCCGCCCCGCAGCACACGTCATTGGCTGCAGGCGGACGTCTTGTGTTCAGGCCGTCCCCGTGCAGCCAATGACACGCGCTGCGAGTCAGCGCACGCAAGCTAGAGTGAGGGGGCGTGGCCGCCCCACTGAAGACAGCGGGGCGTACATGTACGCCTTGAGTCTTCAAAGTTCTCCCGCCGGCAGAACGGAATAGAACGTCCTGCAGCGGGAATGGGTTAATGGAGATCAGGAGTTAATTGAGGAGTGCCCCCCTCCTCCTCCAGCCCAGCCAAACTGGTTACAAAGCTGAACTAAGTGCAGGGGTTTCCTCCACCCCACCCAGCAGCCAAGGAACTTTCATTTCTCGTCATGCCGGTTACTAGTGACGTCAGCAAACACCGAGCACACCAAAGTCCCCATCTCCAAGACCAATCGTATCAGCGATTGGTCTCAGAAAGGCCACAATGGATCGGCTCTGTGCATGAGCGCAGCTCTCATCTATCGTTTTAAGCAGGCTCACTTGAACTTGCGTACACAAAGTTCGCAAGTTGCGGTGCACAGTTTGCGGTTCCTATGCTACGCAAGTGGCGCAGAAAAGCCTCAGGGGTCTCTGGGTTCAGGGGTCCCTGAGCTGAACAGAAGTTGTGAGCACTGAGGGACACAAGGTGGTTAAAATGGGCCTAGATAAAAATAATTGGACAGTGGCTGACAGCAGTCTCTGCCCAATTATTAAAGGGCAAAAAAGAACCTCTACTTTTCAGTAGAATGTACCTTTAAAACAATACAACAAGGTATTCCAACAAGGTAACACCTAAATAGTGCCAGGCACCACAATCCTTAGTGCCTAACCCACCAAAAACAAACAATAACTTCTAACAATCCAACGCAACACGGCACGAGGAGAGTTAATAGAGGGATTGGGTCCCTGTCAAACACAATTTATTGAACAAAAAACAAACACACTGCAACAATAAAATACCTAGTACTTCATTACAATATTTTTGTAAGATGTAAGTAAACCGGCATATAAATAGTAACACCGCCCCCTCCAACAAGAAATGGTCATTGAGAAATATTCACAAGCAATAAATAATTGTAGAGGATAGTCAAAAAAAATTGAACAGTAAGTCACCATCTGACCCATGAGCGGTGTGGACAGATCAAAACAAAACACATCAATAATTCAAATGTAAATCTGTCATCAAAATCATTCCACCTAGAGACAAAAACCAGCAGATAAATGGGGATTTGAAAGGCGCCCCCAGCAGGTAAAAAACACATAACAATGTGTTAAAACAACAACATGTCTGAAAAAAGCCCAATGGGTATCGATAGCAAAATTCCATCTTCACCAGGGGCAGGAAGGTGGATGATTTTGATGACAGAT
The DNA here is from genome assembly GCA_009667805.1 of Leptobrachium leishanense. NCBI lineage: Eukaryota > Metazoa > Chordata > Amphibia > Anura > Megophryidae > Leptobrachium > Leptobrachium leishanense. The sequence continues at coordinate 66,249,182 of CM019069.1, read as the reverse complement.
TTACATATGAATTATTGATGTGTTTTGTTTTCATCTGTCCACACCGCTCATGGGTCAGATGGTTACTGTTTAATTTTCTTGACCATCATCTACTACAATTATTTATTGCTGGTTAATATTTCTCAATGACCATTTCTTGTTGGAGTTACTATTGGTGTTACTATTTATATGACGGTTTACTTACATCTTACCTAGTACTTCATTACAATATTTTTGTCTTTTATTGTTGCAGTGTGTTTGTTTTTTGACGGGGGACCCAATCCCCTCTATTAACTCTCCTCGTGCCGTGTTGGATTGTTATAAGTTATTATTTTTGTGAATGTTCCTTTAAGTCCTTAGCAGAATACCTACACGTTTCACTGGTAAACAGAGCAGCATCCTCAGGAGTGATCCTGTGCATACTGTGAAGCAACTAACCTGATGCCCTCTGTTAGTGCACAGATGTGTGGTTGGTGTGTATGGAAGGGGTTATCATAGCCGGACTCTAAATCACCTGTTCTAAGATGCCGTCAAGCAGCAACTTTAAATAGTACACCTTAAAAGTGAGACGTAGGTGCTGGGCATGCTCCGAGGCAATAGACGCCAGAGCATGAGCAGTGGCCCCAGGTCTGTGGGTGGTCACAATTTTTCATTCTTTTGTCAGAGAAATATTTTTGTTTTATATGGTAGCAACGTAAGATGGGGATACAGAAAATTATAACATTTCAGAATAATCAAATTTAGTTTGTTGTCTGTAGTTTCATAAAGGTGATAGACTTTTTATATCCACTCTCTGTTTCAATTAAAGAAGTAAAGGCTGCAGTGTCTAGCTTTACCACATGATGGCAGCATCAACCCAGATTTTCTTTTCAGAGCCATCACGTACCTCAGCATTGCTTTATGAGTCTAGACGCAGGCATAGATCTAGAACAATCGTAACATTTTAAATAGATACAGGAAGGTGAGCAAAGCAAAATAAATTATATATGTAGCGCTGTGGAATTTGTGGCGCTATGTCAAGAAAAAAGAGTTATCTAGCACATCACAGGGGCACTGTAGCACGGTTTTCTAGGGCAATTATGGCCCACAGTCTCTCCACGTAGTTTAAAGTTTATTTCTGCAGCATTCAGAAATTAACAAAATATGACCGAAAACAAAACCTAGCTTGTCTGAGCACTTACCAACTGTTACGCGTACCTTACTAGCTTGGGAAAATGTCAAAAGAATGAAAACCTTTGCCAACCTTTTTCAAGCTGCCAGCCTCAACGCTTCACCTTGTTTGCTCGCTCTCCCTCACTCCTTTCCACCCAGGAAACATTTAAGGACTTGACAATTTGCAGTGGGGAAAACGTAGCAAGTGACAAAAACACATATTGCCTTCCTGGACTCAAACAACCCAGTCCTCTCTTACAAAAATAGGGGGAATATACATGCCATCATAAATCCTTCCCCGCACCTTATCACAATACACACACACCCCTCCCTCTGCTTTGAAAAAGGCATAAGTTCTCAATGGATTTAGTAGTCAAAGTTCGTGCAAAAAAAAAAAAAAGAAAAAATTATACCAAAGAGGTGTCTGTGATTATCAATATGCAGGTTTAAACAAAAACAGTTACTGAAATAGCAGCCGTGTAGGAGGAATAAACCAATGATGACCAGGCAAACTGCGAACAAGTGCGGATGTTAAAGCGAGTTTCATCTCTGAAGTCACATACGATGGCAAGACTGAGCACCACAACAAGACGCAAGATCGTTATACCACATCAGCAGGATTTATCCCGCACAGAAAATTCAAAGCAGAACAAAGTTTCCAGGTGTGTGTGGTGCAGGCTCGTCTGAAGACGCACAAAGAAACGGTCAATATCAATGACTGCACAAACCCAATACGAATTACAGACCCACTGTATTACTCAAGGTGCCCAGAGAAGCATCAACTGCCCTGATGAGGCCAAACAACGTCGAATGTTGCTGTGACTCCTTGGCATTTCTCTTTTGTCCGCCATTATGTGTGGACATAAACTGGTTTGCATTTGGTATAGTCTTCTCTGTACAGGCACCATCAAGTTAAAAACCTTACGAGACCTGAGTGGGTACAAACCGAGGGGAAGCCCACATGTGCATTGCTCTTTATTAGAATTAATCATGAGTAAATGAAGGGGTTAACTTGTTAGCTGCTGCTGACTCCGCCTTTTTTATTGTCATGAATAGCTATAACTTTTCATTCTCACTGCTCCAGATTTTGCGCTCCACCACCACAGGGAACCACACCACAGGGCATTTAGAGGAATACCTGACTGATGGTAGCTGCGTGAGAGCAGTGCACCATGTATGGGGAAGCATTACAAATATTTCAACCAGCCGACTTCTCTTGGATGCAGTTCTTGAACATCATAGAACATCACCCATGGCAGGATGTCCAGCCGACACCGATTGCGTGCAGGACAGAGGCGACACCTCTACTTTGTCACCTCCACTGGAGCAGAGATGCAGACGGCTAACCTGCACGATCGCTTCAAGTAGTTTCGTTCTCCTTCAGGGCCACCTAGTCTCTTTAGTGAGACCAGTTGCTATAAATACAAGTTACAAAGATGAATTCATAGCCCAGTGCTATGAAGCACATCATGGATGATTAGGATTGTATCACAGTTGCATAAACACAGCTTGCAACATGAGATGCAACGCATTTACATCACTAGAGGGGTTATTCAGAAAGCTCTGGAATTTCCGTGCACTCGTTTAGTGCATTTTGGCGAGTTCAATTCGCCAACCCTGCAATGAAATTCAGCATTCACCGAAACAGGGTCCCCGAAGGGCGGAGATCAACCCGCCAACGATCCGCCGAACTCAGCCACAAACTGCAGACGAACAGACCAAATGCTGCCGCAAACTGAAGAATGCTGCCGACGATCCGAACAGCCTCCAAAAAAAGCCGATCAGCCACCGAACTGAGGGTAAAGAAATAAATGGCAATTTTTAAAAAGGCATTTAAAACCCAAAAAAATTTATGAAACTGCATGGTAAGAAGGTCCTATGAATAATATTAAAAAAGAAAAAAAAAATTTATTGAAAAAAATACAGAAAAATACCTATACAATTCTAAAAAAATAAATAAGGCTTTTTGCAGTAAACAAAAAGAGAAAAAACTGCTGAAGTAAAAAAAAGAAACAAAAAGAAAAAAGAAAAAAAAAACCCTATGTAATTTGTTGGTTTAAACCTGTGGAACTGAAACACTGAAAGTCCAGGCATTTCGGTGCTGTTCGGCATTCTCTGAATAAATTCATTCTTCAGTGTGTGTCATTTTCACTGATGCCAAAGGTCGCCAATATCAGCCTTCTGAATAGCTGAATTGCCACGAAATTGCATCAAATGGTGAAATTCACCATTCGGTTGCAAGTTCAGCTGGTGTGTTCTGAAGAACTATGAATATACAAAAAAATAAATCTATATATTTTCTTAAGGCAAGTTGATGCCAATTTAAGAAACAGATTCACTGTTAAAAAATAAATAGCATTCACTGTGTACTTTATTATAGCTTGTTTAGAAGGAGTACAATGCACGAACAGCTGCAAATCCGCTCTTTGGTCGACCTTACCATTATACCATCTGTAGTCAATCAAGGGAACAACTTAGCTGTATATTGCATATAAAACAAACACTGCTGTTTATGTAGATAATGACAATATTAAGGATCTCACCACCAATCAACGCATTTTAAGCAGTTTCTCAAATCTCACAAATTAACAGGTTTTGTTCCAGTTACAAAAAACGCTACGTCATTATATATAACGTTTATCGCCTTTGCGTGCCTCCCCCCCCCCCTTAAACTCTTCTTGCATTAGAACGTCGCTGCCCAAAACGATGAGAAGGTTTGAATTCTATTTCTCTTGTTGCCAATGACTCTTTAATGTAGCTAGCACGTATCTAAAAGGCCTGAATGAATTCTGGTTTGAAAGCCCAAATGATTAATTTGTACCGGCTGGGAGGAGTAGAGGTAACATCACTGCTCTTAACCGTGGAGAGAGAGACTGTGGAGACCCAGGTTCGATCCCAGCAAGAGCACCTCTCCAGTAAGTGTCCTTGGGCAAGACACCTAACGGCAGAGCTCGACAAACCCCAGGAGTCAGGCCGCAATGGCGACTATAAATGGCGTCCAGGTGCCTGGGCTTTTGTCAACCCATTCACTTTAGGCAGCAGGCATGAAAAAATTGGCCGGGCAGCTGATTTATTGTATCATCTAAAGCAGTGTTTCCCAAACCTGTCCTCAGGACCCTCCGCCTCGCCAGGTTTGCAGGATATCTGAAGTACAGCACAGGTGATATGATTTGCTGCTCGGTGATTGCAGGATTCAGTCTGTATTCCCCAAGGTGTTCTGCAAAATCTGGCCTGGTTGAGGGTCCCGAGGACAGGTTTGGGAAACACTGATCTAAAGAGGAAAAACAACTTTAGGGCTGCCGCGGGTAAACTGCAGGGCTAAAGTTTATTTTCTCTTCCCATACTGGCACCTCCGTGTATTCTCCGCCCCCAGTAGACAGGCTGCTGCGAGGATTCTCGTGCATTAGCCAATCCGTGCCAGGGGCGGGGCTCTGACTTGTTTGCTCACTGTGCAAACATGAGCTGGATAGGCTGCCTTCACAGCCAATCCTCTGGCGGTAGTGATGGCAGGAGGTCCTCCTCCCGCATGTCTGATACTCAACAGGGAGAGACGAGACAGGACCCTGGAACTGTGTGTCTGTCAGAGTGATTGTGTGTGTGTGTCTGTCAGAGTGAGTGTGTGTGTGTGTGTCTGTCAGAGTGAGTGTGTGTGTGTCTGTCAGAGTGATTGTGTGTGTGTCTGTCAGAGTGATTGTGTGTGTGGCACAGTGATTGTGTGTGTTTGGCAGAGTGATTGTGTGTGTGTTTGGCAGAGTGATTGTGTGTGTGTTTGGCAGAGTGATTGTGTGTGTGTCAGAGTGATTGTGTGTGTGTTTGGCAGAGTGATTGTGTGTGTGTGCGTCAGAGTGATTGTGTGTGTGTGCGGCAGAGTGATTGTGTGTGTGTGCGCAGAGTGATTGTGTGTGTGTGCGGCAGAGTGATTGTGTGTGTGTGCGGCAGAGTGATTGTGTGTGTGTGCGGCAGAGTGATTGTGTGTGTGTGCGGCAGAGTGATTGTGTGTGTGTGCGGCAGAGTGATTGTGTGTGTTGTGCGGCAGAGTGATTGTGTGTGTGTGCGGCAGAGTGATTGTGTGTGTGTGCGGCAGAGTGATTGTGTGTGTGTGCGGCAGAGTGATTGTGTGTGTGTGCGGCAGAGTGATTGTGTGTGTGTGCGGCAGAGTGATTGTGTGTGTGTGCGGCAGAGTGATTGTGTGTGTGTGCGGCAGAGTGATTGTGTGTGTGTGTGCGGCAGAGTGATTGTGTGTGTGTGCGGCAGAGTGATTGTGTGTGTGTGCGGCAGAGTGATTGTGTGTGTGTGCGGCAGAGTGATTGTGTGTGTGTGCGGCAGAGTGATTGTGTGTGTGTGCGGCAGAGTGATTGTGTGTGTGTGCGGCAGAGTGATTGTGTGTGTGTGGCAGAGTGATTGTGTGTGTGTGGCAGAGTGATTGTGTGTGTGTGGCAGAGTGATTGTGTGTGTGGCAGAGTGATTGTGTGTGTGGCAGAGTGATTGTGTGTGTGGCAGAGTGATTGTGTGTGTGTGGCGGCAGAGTGATTGTGTGTGTGTGGCAGAGTGATTGTGTGTGTGGCAGAGTGATTGTGCGTGTGTGTGGCAGAGTGATTGTGTGTGTGTGTGTGTGTGTGTGTGTGGCAGAGTGACTGTGTGTGTGTGGCAGAGTGACTGTGTGTGTGTGGCAGAGTGACTGTGTGTGTGTGGCAGAGTGACTGTGTGTGTGTGGCAGAGTGACTGTGTGTGTGTGGCAGAGTGACTGTGTGTGGCAGAGTGACTGTGTGCGTGTTCCAGAGTGACTGTGTGTGTGTGGCAGAGTGACTGTGTGTGTGTGTGGCAGAGTGACTGTGTGTGTGTGTGTGTGTGGCAGAGTGACTGTGTGTGTGTGTGTGTGTGTGTGGGCAGAGTGACTGTGTGTGTGTGTGGCAGAGTGACTGTGTGTGTGTGTGTGGCAGAGTGACTGTGTGTGTGTGTGTGTGGCAGAGTGACTGTGTGTGTGTGTGTGTGGCAGAGTGACTGTGTGTGTGTGTGTGTGTGAGAGTGATTGTGTGTGTGTGTGGCAGAGTGATTGTGTGGCAGAGTGTGTGTGTGTCTGGCAGTGTGTGTGTGCTGTGTGTGTGTGTCAGAGTGAGCGAATGTGTGGCTGGCAGAGTGACACATGTAACACATGCCGGCTGATCCAGAGGATAAATTGACTTGTGTATTAAATTTGATATTATATATATATCCACACATTCTTTAAAAGCACAGCACCCCTTCTCTTATGTAGCCGTGAAAACTAATAGCAGTGAGAGACAGGCAGAGACTGGAGATCATCGCTTATTGCGAGAAGAAGAAAAACTGGCTCCTAACTTTTTTAGCTGACTCCTAGATTCAAAGCAAATTTGTCAAGCCCTGCCTTACGGTACATACTCGCCACCCAGGACATACTTGAAAACGAGAGAAATCTTAATGTATCCTTCCTGGTAAAAAACTTTCTCAAAAAACAAAATTAACCTTCTACTCACTGTACAGGGGAGGGGGTCCTTAAAAGATTGGTGGTTCCCAACATAAAGAAAAAACACCCTGTGCTCCAACACCTACGCCTTGATGTAATGCTAAACCAATTTTCAGCATTCCTTAATGTTTAAAACCGGTTAGGCCAGCTAAGCCTGCACGGGGTTCGCCTAAGGCCTGTGACAGCCTGGGTCTCGCCTAGGAGACCCCCCATTATCAGCATGCTACAAAGCCAATATACCGTTAACAGGGCTCTTCCTGCCAGTACTCAGTACCGGCGAATACTGGCAGGCTATATGCTCCTCCGCTAAGATGCAGAGGACGTTTGCAGCCCATTGGCGAAGTACTGCGACTGAGCACATCCTGCGCCGGTCGCAGACATCTCCCTCTGGTGGCTGACATCTTTGTGAGCCCTGCCTGCGGGACATACCCCTGCCCACTGACATCATCTGACACATCACTGACGTCAGCCGGGAAGGGGATCCCCTCCTTTGAACCCCCATATCTCCAAAACCATAGAAGCCAGAGAGTAATGTGGGCATGGCCTTTCCAATGATACCAAACACAACCAATTCTATGTAAAAATAAAGAATTTATTTATTTTTTTTATAAAAAAAATTCTAACAAAACTGTTTTGCGCCTATTCCCTACCAGGGTGGCTGCATAAACCAGAAGTATCCATCCCACTTCATGTATAAAACATAAAAAAAGATTGTCATTTGCGCTTAACCCTGTGGCTCCATGCGAAACAAAACCGAGGTTTTGTTTACTTGAAAGGCCATTAAAGTTTTACGCCCACCTGCCACTTCACGGCAACCTCTGGATAGGTGGGTCCTACCTAATGAAGTCAAGAGCTGTTTTCTAAGCAACTACATATCCTCATGCTGCTTCTCACACAGGAGACAGACTGGTCAGTTTAGATTTATACCGTCACCAGGAACAATTCCACTTTGGGATTAAAAAGGTAAACACAGAAAGGGGCAGCAGCAAAAATTATCTGGCTGGTGATACAAAAAAATACACAGAAAAAAACGGTTTTGCATCTATTCCCTACCAGGGTGGCTGCGTCAACCAGAAGTATCCAGCCCACCTCAAGTACAGTTACATTTATAAGTATTTATAAAGTGCCAACAAATTCCTTAGCGATATACAATGGGACAGAAAACAAACACACACCTCTCTCCTCTTCGATTGTGTGTGACACACACCTTAAAAGAGAGTAAACAGGGTATGTGAAGTAGCGCGGCACACAAGGGCTTAATAAGAAGATGGGGCAAGAAATGTACAGTGGGGATCATGGAGTGAGCCTATGGGCCTTTCTAAAGAAATGCGTGTTCAGAGACTTCTTGAAGGACTGGAGAGATGGGGAGAGTCTAATATAGCAGGGGAGGGAATTCCATAGAAAGGGTGCAGCTCAGGAGAAGTCCTGAAGGTGAGAGTTAGTGGTGCGGGTACGAGGAACTGATAGCATCAAATCATTGGCAGAGCGAAGTGGTCGGGATGGGATAAACCAGCTAATAAGTGAGGAGATGTAGGTAGGGGCGCGGTTATGGAGAGCTTTGTACGTCAGCAACAGTATTTTGAAATGGATTCTAAAAGAAACAGGGAGCCAGTGTAGAGATTGACAGAGGAGTGAGGTGTGAGAGGTGCGGGGTATGAGTTTGGCACAGGCGTTCATTACAGACTGCAGAGGGAGAATCTGGGGTATTTTAAGGCCAGAGAAAAGGTGGTTACAGTAGTCAAGGAGGGAGATAATCAGTGCTTGGATAAGCATTTTAGTAGAGTCCAGATTAAGAAAGGGACAGATACGTGCAATGTTTGTTAGGTGGAAGTAGCAAGATTTGGTTAGAGACTGAATGCAAGGAGTAAAGGATAGATAATACATAACGAGAAAACCTCTCTATGGGGGGGGGGGCACTCCATTTCAGCAATGACCACCCATTTGTTAAAGATGCTACTTTTTTACATCGGCTTCTTTTAAGTGTACTAGTGATGAGTAAACCTGCTGCAGTCACATGAAGGACAGCAAAGCTTTAACAGGGAATTACTTCCTTTCTACAAATATATGTGCCATCAAAAAGATGCAGATATATATTAAGGATAGACCGATATCATTTTTTCAGGGCCGATACCGATAAAGATTATCGGCAGCTTTTCTGGCCGATAGCCGATATTTGGTGCCGATATTCTGTAAAGTTAAAGTTCTGAAAAAAAAAAACAGCAGAAATCTGACTATGCCATGAACTCAATGGCCTAAACAACAATCTTCATGCAAACGTTTCCACCGGTGCAATAAACATTTAACGCGAGGGGCAAAACCCTTTACGCCGAATGCTATATTACATAGTCAGTGCAACAAACGCACGTAATCGTCTACCGCGGGTGAACCTTCGAACCCTGCATGAGCTTACTGTATGTCGCGCGATCTATACTTCACATTGTGAGTGCAAATGCGTTTGTGCGCTGGTATGCGGATGGTATTACAATCTATGCGCAGTTTGTAACGCACAGCGTTTGCGCGTATAATTTTAGCAACTCCTAAAAGCTGGTGGTAACGGCAAATCTGAACATCCTGGCTGAAACCAAATACACCAGTCCAAAAAAAATGCAGCAAAGTATAGTTACACATTCTACACATACCCAAACCAATAAAATGGAGAAGTTGTGCATGCATGTATTATTGATGCAGCATATATGCTCAGATTGGCTGAATTGCGTAAAAGAAAAAAAATGACGGTAAGCACACTGATTTCTGCGCGCAACGGTACTGCGCGAGCATTTGGGCGCATCCGGTTTACGCGCGTTATTGATCGGATCCAAAATGCGCGAGGATTGTAATTCCAGCAGTGATTTGCGCACGCAAACGTTTAACGCTTGGCGCAAAACTTCACGCTTTGCGTGAGCGTTTTTGCGCAAAGATTGTATATAGCCCAATGTGTTTAACATGTAAACATTGCACCACGTCCACTTCATTTATTCAATTTAATAAGAATTTTTATTTTATTTAATCTTTTATTTTTTACAAACAATCAGACCGTGTCTTTGGCTTTCTTAAAGATCTCTCATATGACCCTGTATATAAGGGGTTCGGCAACCTTGGCCCTCCAAGGGATATATTACAAAGTTAGATTACAGCACTGGTTAAGCAGTCACTTTTTAATATTGCCCCACGTTTTGGAATTACATCTGCTATGATGCTCATCTTCTCATTAGGTTCTTGGAGCCTCATGGGAAATCCAGTTCCAAAACATCTGGAGGTCCCAGGTTGCTGGACCCTGCATCTCCTGTATAGGGAATTCCCTGCCAGATGGGATGGAAGCCCCATTTCTGCTGCCATCACGCTCATGCACAATACGGTCAGTGAGCAGGAGTCATTCTGCAGTGAGGGCTTACAGCATGATGTGGGAGAAGCCCCAGATTCGCACAGTGTTGTGGGATCTTGCGTGTCGCAGCTTCAGTGAGCAAACTTGTCCAAATATCGGCAAATAAAATGCCGATACCGATATCAGTAATTTTCTGAATATCGGCGCCGATAATCGGCTAAACCGATATATATATGTTTATTATTGCAGAAGCCACTTGCACATCACAGCAATTCGATGAATTGCATCCCAGAGTTCCTGTGCCACATTTCCCATATGCAGCAAGGAATTCTGGGTAGGATATGCAAATGACATCTGTCTCACTTTTATGCATCCTGGGTCTGCTATTACACAGAACCCTAAAATCAATGCTATGCCACACTGTGACTTTCTAGCAGAGAAGGTTATGCAACTGGTCAAAGCCACTCCTAGGACAGTGCTGTTTCAGGTTTGTTGGACCCTCATCAGCTAGGAGCTAGGCATGATGACCAGTTGCAGTGGATGCTTGGGACCCGTAGGCAAATCAGTATCTATAAGGGTTGTGGAGGACGACAAAAAGTGAGATAAAAAGCCTCCACACTATAATAAGCGTGTTTATTATTGCAGAAGCCACTTGCACATCACAGCAATGCGATGAATTGCATCCCAGAGCTCCTGTGCCACATTCCCCATATGCAGCAAGGAATTCTGGGTAGGATATGCAAATGACACCTTATCTCTGCTAGAAAGCCACAGTGTGGCATAGCATGGATTTTAGGGTTCTGTGTAATAACAGATCCAGGATGCATAAAAGTGAGACAGATGTCAGTTGCATATCCTACCCAAAATTCCTTGCTGCATATGGGGAATGTGGCACAGGAGCTCTGGGATGCAATTCTTTGAATTGCTATGATGTGCAAGTGGCTTCTGCAATAATAAACACACGTATAGTGTGGAGGCTTTTTAGCCTCCACCACAACCCTTATATATATATATATATATATATATATATATTAGTATATACAAGGGTCGTGGTGGCGATTTTTTTAATGTGAAACCAATACATTTTGTTACTTTTTAAGCAAAGACCGCGAGTGCTCCCACCTTCTGCTTTTGTATATATATTAGTATATACAAGGGTCGTGGTGGTGGACTAAAAGTGAGATAAAAGGCCTCCCCACTATAATAAGTGTTTATTATTGCTTCTGCAATAATAAACACACACACATATATATATATATATATATATAAACGATTCCCTGTCAAATGAGTCCAATCTGTCGTGATTATAAAAGTAGCACTTTATTTTAAGCAGACACAGGTCTCTTTAATGACAGATGAGTTTCTCTAATTGAACAGGTTGCAAAGATAAATTCACAGCTCAGTTATGTGAAGCACATCATTGATGATCACGAGTATGTCATGGTTGCATAAAGACTGCTTATTGGGAGGAGAAATACACTATCCACACAAGATCTGCAACTGAAAAAGATGTACATGTCTAGAGTTCCAAGTTAAAAATCGAAAATAAAAAATACCCTGCAGGAGCATAATGTTTAGCTGCCATTATCCCTGGCTCCAGGGATTTGTGAGGTCTAGACTTATAGTAAATAAATTCTTATGGAACATAACTTTAGCCAGGGTTAAAGTAAAGGGATGTGTTTTAGGATTCCAAAACTGTATTTAATGCCGCACCAGGAATAAAAAAAAAAATATATATATATATATATATTTTGTTGTTTTTATTGGAGAGTTGGTGCCAATTTAGGAAACAGATTCACTGTTCAAAAATAAATAGCATTCACTGTGTACTTTATTATAGCTTGTTTAGAAGGAGGACAATGCACGAACAGCTGCAAATCCGCTCTTTGGTCGACCTTACCATTATACCATCTGTAGTCAATCAAGGGAACAAGTTAGCTGTATATTGCATATAAAACAAACACTGCTGTTTATGTAGATAATGACTATATTAAGGATTTCACCATCAATCAAGAACACCTTAAAGCAGCGGTTCATAAATCAAATTTTCCCACCCAAAAGCAATGTTCATTTTAAACCTTTGTGGGGAATTTTTCCCACATTAACACCTCATTGCATTAGTACTCCAGCGTCCAAAATCAAGATTTATTGTGTTTATTTTATATCTTACATGTGGCATTGTTTTTCTCTTGTAGGTTTAGTACAGAAAATAATTCATTCTATGTGTGTTACTGGGTGCATCCGTTGTGTGATCTTTTGTGTTGCAAACTGCCCCCCCCCCGAGTCTTTTCATTACTTGCTCCTCCCTGTGTGTTATATTGAGCATAGAATGAAGTGAATAGTTCTGCTGTCATGGAAACCGACTCACATCATTGTATTGTGTGGGACGTATTCAAAGGACATTGCCAGGATGTAGCTTAGAAGTGATTTAAGCTCCCTGTCTTAACTCACGTAGCTGCCATCTCTTACCTCAGCTAGCATAGCTACACCACAGCTGTAAAGTGAAACTTTTGCACAGATTTTGGTAAATGTTGCATCATGGGAAAAATCCACAAATTGGAAAAAGATCAAAACAGCTTTATTTGTCCTTTTAACATGCAATTACTTCAAATTAAAAAAAAAAAAGCAGCATGTCTTTTAGAAGGTGGGTTTGTATTGCACAAGTAATCTAGTTACAGCTTGTGGTCGTGTCCCTTTAAAGCTATAGCTTCAGACCTGCAGAAGAGAGTTAAGACTCTCGGAAAGCTTGTCTTTTAAATGTAACGTTAGTCCAATAAAAAAGGTATCACTACATACGGCTATACTTGTGAGATATATATGCGCACATATACAGACACATTATACACACACCCAATTGTGCCGATTGCATAGTTTAAAAATCCAAATACCAACCTAAAACTGTTGAAGAATCCTTCTTCTGAAACTTGCAATCTGTGGATGAAAACAAACATATACAATAAGAGAAATTGATACGTGAAACAGTGTACAAACATGTAATGTCCAAAACTTTGTCTCCATGCAAGTAATAATTTTAGTCATAGCAAAGTGAGACAACTCACCAAGGCCGTAAGTTATAGCAATGGACTATAAGATCAATGACATCCCTTTTAAAAAAAAAATATGATTGGTTTGATATTATACAAGAAAGAATGAATTGAGCAACTACAAGAATGTAGAACAATGATGCCAAGCTACTTTTCATCCTTTTTGTAACTGCCCTCAGCGAGGTGGCCAAACGGGCGTCGAGTGGAAGGAACGTCCACTCTCACAGACGTTCCTTCCGCTCTCCAATGATGCTCGTCTGACCACAGCCTTAGACGTACTCTCCTGCATTATTCTTTTAAATGACCAGGATATTCGGGTTATGTCAGTGGCGTCGGTGGATGTATTACGGTGGATGAAATTGTAAATTTCAACCTATATGTAATTGTTAACTTTGCATCCAGGGTTTCAAATAAATGTTTTGATTTAAAAAAAAATAAAAAATTGCTTGGTAGCAAAGGAGTTAATGCCTTGGGAAGTTATATAGCTTATACAGAAACATATTCAATGAAGCGTACAACCAAAAGACACCAAAGATGAGCAAGCATTGTGACTTTTCAAAAAGGGACCATATCCGCACACAGAAACCTGAATCTCCCAAACGATAACCACACTACAAGCATATTTGGCTCCACAAAATAAAAAATATAAAAAAAAGAGTCTGCTTTAGTTCAAGACTGTAATGGCATCAGTCACAAGGCTTTTACTTTAAATTACTATTTTGAATCTCTTCACATTTCACTCCGCAATAATATTAACTCTACAGGCGAACATTAATATATTGGGAAATGTAATAATTATATATTCTTCCCCATTCATTATTCCAGGCTTCCATATCAGTCTTAAAGGGATAGGCTATTAAAAATAGAGCTTCTGCTTAATTATCTTTATCCCCCCCCCCCCATCATTTTCTTTTTTGGGTGAATTTACTCACATTTTCTCCCATGCTGCTCCTCCTCTTTTGGTCTAGGACTGCAGAGCATTAAAGTTCCTGAAGCTTTTCTATGCAATTTGCGCTTCTACTCAACTTGCATAGGAAACGGAAACTGTGCAGCGCTATGTGACTTACGCAGTTTACATTCGCAATTTCCCTAGCGTCTGAACAGAGCAATGGATCGGAGCTGCAAAACATGAGTAGATCTGATCCACTGCTGCCGCTCTGTGACCGCCTATTGCAGCGATTGGTCTCCCGTGGGTGATGTCGGCATGCAATCTGCGTGTTGATGTCACTAGTGACCTGCAGCCAGGAAATTCAAAAATCCCAGCTGCTGGTGACTCTAGTTGGGGGTGGAGGAAACTCCGACATCCCCCAGCGTTTCTTCCAGATTGCGGGGGCATTCTTTACATCCTCACCACTTTAAAACTCTCAGGACGAGTAGAGTATCCATTTCAAAACACTGACGTTAAGTAAACACGACTCGACTTGGTTTTTATTCTACTTTACAGAATGACTCTACAAGAGCCTCATTTTTTCCATATACATTTTCAAATTGAGCTGGTCATAACTTGGGTTCATTTTAGTCTATACCAGGGCTTGACAAATTTGGTTTGAATCTAGGAGCCAACGTTTCGGCGAGGATTCGCCTTTATCAATGTATACCTTGATAAAGGAGAATCCTCGCCGAAACGTTGGGAACCTTGCCTCTGCATCTGGGAGTTGGTTTGTACGGATCCAAATTATGATTTTGCAGCTTCTATCATCACTTTGTTACTTGATGCTTTTTGGCTACTTTTTTAGAAGTGTAGACCGTTGCTTCTAATATCAGTTTGGCTGAGAAATATCTATCTATCTCCTAGCTGATGAGGGTCCAATAAACCCGAAACAGCGCTGTCCTAGGAGTGGCTTTGACCAGTTGCATAAACCTTATCTCTGCTAGAAAGCCACAGTGTGGCATAGCATTGATTTTAGGGTTCTGTGTAATAACAGACCCAGGATGCATAAAAGTGAGAGATGTCATTTGCATATCCTACCCAGAATTCCTTGCTGCATATGGGGAATGTGGCACAGGAGCTCTAGGATGCAATTCATCGAATTGCTGTGATGTGCAAGTGGCTTCTGCAATAATAAACATTATATATATATATATATATATTCTATTATATTATTTGTGTTGTTAACGTCTGTACCTTGTGATATTGTTATATTTATTTACTTATTTTCTTTGCTCTGTTGTCATGAACACCCTATTTACCCACTGCAGACGCGTACAGACACACACCTCATATATACATACACCAGGGCTGGATATATTTACATTAAATGTAGGAGACAGGAAGAAAACATTGGCATCTATAAACATCTAGTTGGCTTCAAAGACTGCTTTTAGATTGGTGTAAAATAAACTGGAAATTTAGGAGCCAGGAGTAAAATTCTGGAAGCCAGAGGCTACCAAGCCCTGGTCTATACATTATATAAAGAGAGAAAGAAAAATTGTAGCAAGATGCTGAACCCTTAACTAACCAGCCACGCATAAAACAAAACCTGACATAAGAAGCCTGGCACACTCATTGCACTCTGCAGAGCTGTTCAGAGGTTTGAGTGACAGCAGAGAGCAAGTGCCACTGTACAACATAACCCTTGCACTCCAAGGGATATTTTACAGCCAGGATCATATTTATTTTGTTAGGGCATGTCAATTTTGTTCTAAATAAGTGTGAGATTTAACCTTAAGTATCTCTAGCTGGCAAAAGTCAGTGCAAAAATTAACGGTAAGCTGACATTGGCATACAACAGATTTATGTAAAAAACTGTGTGCTGGCAAGAGCATGAGGCTCAGTGTATTTTCAGCCACTGCAAAATGATAAGACATTAGGGCTAAAATGATATGCCATATGGAAAAGAACATGTTATTATGGCACTGGAATGCCCTTTTAACTTTGTGTATACAAATATCCCAGCATGGAGGCCAAGGCATTGTGGTTACTGGGGAGGTGCATCCTGTTTGGCATCTCTGCTAGGAAACTCATCACTAGTGTGCCAGGAGAGGGACCTCAAATGCCGCCGAGACGACAGCTTGACAAAAAAAATAAGAAATAAATCTCATTAAAGGAATAATATACAGCATTGATCTACAAAATGAACGGCATATTCATTGTAGAAGGAGATCTTTAACACAAAATAGAATTTTTTAAGTTCTCGGGCCATACTCCAGCAAACCTTATGTTTTGAGTTGTCTTTATAATGCTTAGATTAGAAGTCCTCAAATCATAATGCAAAACATGTTGTATATAAAGCACTGTGAAGGTTACATTTTAAAGACCTACATACTCCTGTATTGCACGTAAATCCCGAACTGCTCAATACTGTGATATGTATACTGGCAATGATTATTGTATTCCTTATTTATGCCTTTGGTATTATCATCATCATTTATATAGCGCCAACAGTTTCTGCAGTGCTTTACAATAACCAAAGGGAACAAGATACAGATAGACATAGGATGGAAACATTAGGTGTAGGAGACCCTGCTCATAGGAGCTTACAGTCTAGAGGGTTAGGGGTTGAGGAAGACCAGGGGAATTTTACTGGACGGCAGTATCATTGGTGCCAGTGGTTCGGAAATGGTAGGACCATTGAGTAGTAGTAACCAGCACTCCTGACGAGCCTATGCAAGGCGAAACACGCGTCGGGTGCGTTTCTCGTGGGCAGCGAACCCTTACCCCAAAAATATATCTATATATATCCCAACGGTGTTTGGTTTTCATCAAGAACTCAAACTCTAAACACTAGATATATTGAGCATTCCGAACAGTAGGGGTTTAACATTATGTGTGTGTGTTTGTATATCATGACTCATTTTATTTTTGGCACCTATGTATTTGTGCCTCAACTGGCTAGTTCAGTGGATCAGCTGTCATGGCGGGGCCATTGAAGCAGCTTCAATCATGGACTATAGGCAGATTTCGTTTTCACTGCATGCAACCGATTTCTCTTGTCTGTGAGGCTTCTTGCATTTCAGGGATGTGTGTTTTTTCCTTATCAGTGGTGTAATCAGGACCCTGTACTCCCTTGATGATAGCATTACACTGTTGCTCTTGCATTAAAGCTTGATTGATTAAATCCACCATTAGAGACGATGGCTTTTGTTATCTGTAAATAGAATATCTGAAACCAGCAACTCTGTCAGACTTGAAAAGATATTACTCCAGGGAGAACTGGATATCACTTATCTCTCCAAAGCAATATTGTTTAACGTCAGTTTAGTTCTACTGAGGACACTTTATATGCTGCACTCCCTAGACGCAATGAGCATTTTAAATGTAAGTTGTATATTAACATAAAATAAAAAACAATGCTTTCTCTGTACAACATGAATATCTTGGAAGCCACTTTATTTTAGATCAAGCCAACCATATCACAAACATAAAACAAACCGCTCAGCAAAGAGGCACACACATGGGAATTCCGGGTCGAACACGTTTAACCTGCACAAGATGCAACTCGACTACCAAAATCACGAATACATCTATGCACTCTTTACAACAGTGAGTGATGTGAAACGGGTACTATCTATAAATGAACAAGGTGTCAGACCAATAAGCAGAAACTACAGGATAAAATCTAGATACTGATCAGAAACAACATTAAAGCCACCTATCAAATATGGTGTAGGTCCCCCTCGTGCTGGCAAAACTGCTCTGATGCATCGAGGCATGGACTCCACAAGACCTCTACATATGTCCTGTTGTATCTGACAGCAAGACATTAGCATAACAAAAAAAATCATGGTGTGAATGGAAGGTACAAAAGTGTAAAAAAAAAAAAGTGTACAACCTCACGGTATCCCGGACGTCTCTCCCAAAACATCTTGGTTACAAACTGAATACGTTAAAATTGGGAACCTAAGCGGTAATAAAAAATCTCTCATAGTGCATACTGAAAAGTACAATTTTATATAGGGTGCCCCCCTCTTCTCTCCGCACTCACAAGATCATAAAACTTTATCACTTATCGTATCTACGACGATTACCCCCACTCTGCCAATGCTGGAACTGAGGACCTGAAGACTCTTATTGTTTATGTATCGGAGGGATCATCGCTTGAGAAGAAAGCTCCATGCCAGGAGTAAGATGGATCCCCTTAGGGGTTTGTCTGGATCCGCCAACACCTGGAATGTCATCTCCCGGTGTTCCAGCTTCTCAGTTCGGATGTCGCAAGGAGAAAGATCGCGATAGGTCACTTCCGGTGACGCGAAGCCTGCGTTTCAAGGATGAGGCGCACGCCAGCGTAGAAACCGGAAGGGAGGCAATCCGACGGCAGAGAAAGAAGATATAAAAAGGCAAAGAGAAAGGGGACTTTTTATGGACTTTTATTTTTGTTTTAAGTATATTTTCCCTGATGAAGTGTACTGTGTACACGAACCGTGTTGGAATTTAATATAATTTTTTTTACCCAATAAATACTGCAAATACTGCTACCCTGCGGTAAGGTGTCCAGTTGATTCCTGTGGCAGCAAGAGTCTTCAGGTCCTCAGTTCCAGCATTGGCAGAGTGGGGGTAATCGTCGTAGATACGATAAGCGATAAAGATTTATGATCTTGTGAGTGCGGAGAGAAGAGGGGGGCACCCTATATAAAATTTTACTTTTCAGTATGCACTATGAGAGATTTTTTGTTTATTACCTCTTAGGTTCCCAATTTTAACGTATCCAGCAAGACATTAGCAACAGATCGTTCAAGCCCTGCAAGTTGCACAGTTGGGCCTCCATAGATCAGATTTGTTGTTCAAGCGCAGATGCTCAATCGAATTGAGAAGGGGGGTGAATTTGGAGGCCAAGGCAACCAACTTGAAATCTTTCTAATGTCCCTCAAACCACTCCTGAACATTTTTTGCAGGGTGCATTATTCTGCTGAAACAGGCGCACGGCCATCAGGGAACACCATTGCAATGAAGGGCTGTATGTGGTCTGCAACAAGCTCTAGGTAGGAGGTACAAGTCAACTGTGTTCTGACAGCTATTTGAGCAACTCTTCTGTGTGGTCAGACCACACAGACTACCCTTCGTTCCCCGTGTGCATCACTGAGCCTCGAGCGCTCATGATCCTGGTACAGAAATTGTCCTTCCTTGCACTACTTTTGGTAGATATTAACCAATGTTTACTTAGAAAACCCCACAGTCCTTGCTATTTTGAAGATGCCCTCGGTCGCAGACGTCTAGCAACCATTATTTGGCTTTTATCAAAGTCAATCACTCAGTTCTTCTCATTTGTCCATTTTTTTCGCCTTCCAGCATGTGAAATTCAAAGACTGTTCACTTGCTGCTTAACATATCACACCACTTGACAAGTGTCATTGTAACAATATAATTAATGTTGGTCAACTCACCTGTCCGTGGTTTTAATTGGGGATAGATTATCTGGTTTTCCAATTCTTGGTAGCAGATAGATTATCGGTAATTTCCTAAACTATCTGCCTTTTATTTGCAGATATTGTCAATTACTTACTCACTGCAGATGTGACATCAAAAAGATCCACAAATCAGTGACGCTCTGTCGCCGATTTTGGACTTCTCGCACAGAAGGCTGACAGAGGTTGGGGGGGCCGGACCAAAAGTGAGGAATGGCAGCTCCAGACTAGAGAGAGGGAGGGAGGGTGGGATGGTAGCACAGGACTCCAGCTCCAAAAGAAGGAATAAACCCTAGGTGGTACAGCTCCTCTACTACTGGTGGTACCCCAGGGTCTGCTCTGTAGTTCTGCAACAGTTGTAAACTAAATAAAAACAAAGTGGTTATGTCTGACATTACCCTAGAACAGTGGTCAGCAACTGTGGCTCCCTGATGTTTTGGGAACTATATTTCCCAGGATGCTCAGTCACATTAGGCTCACTGCGCCACATGGGAAATGTAGTTCCCAAAACATCAGGGAGCCAAGGTTACTGACCCCTGCCCTAGAACTAAATCACATGGAATAAAGCAGCGTAACATCTTCTGAAATCAGCTCTGAAGTAGCGCCAGACATTAACGTGTACCTCAGTCTGGCTCTAAACAGTGTGTCCTGTATGCTTAAATTGATTAATCGTTGACAACTATTTTCATTATTAGTTGTCAATTTAATCGATTAGCAGTTTCACCCCTGCAGATAAGCATTGGAACCAACAGTTTCCTCATTGTGCGCTCCCTGCACTGACAGGCATTAACGAATCTGAATTATATTTATAACAGCAGCATTGGAAGCCCAGGACAAACTCAGCTCATCATATTATGGTCAAGCAATGAGATCAGTAGAGAAAAGGAAGAATAGGCAAAATGAGCTTTCAAAACAATTCCATGATGTGGAAAACCCCTTTACAGATGCTTAAAAATAAATTACGTTGCAGGTGCAGCTTTATTGCACCAAAAGCATTACAATATGTGATTCCCGAAAGTCCTGGGTCGTGGATGCACTGCACAAAATTATGCCAGATGCCATCTTTCTCAAAAAAGTAACATGGCTGCATACTGGGCTGGGGGGGGGGGGGTTGGTCACTAAATCTGGACAGGAAAAATATGTATATTAATTTATAGAGGAAAATTCCCAATGAATCCTGTTACATGTTGCAGATTCCCATAGAATGAGACTCCCAATTACAGAAAAAGGAGCGATCTTTTGTGATTATTCCTGAGCAAGTTCTTTTATTAAAATGATTAATTATGAAAAAAAGAACATGTCGCAATCAGCTTTATATACCCTCCGAGTACATTCTTCCCTTGCATAACCATACAAGGATTTGTCTGAAATGGTCTTGTTCAAATGCAAAAATCAACATGGTCTTTGAACAAGAAACCTGCTAATGGGTCGGTTACACTGTTGTTTTATGGAGGACATACTTTAATGAATTCCATCCGTTACTGCTACCTTATGTCTGGGCTCAGCAACCTTGGCCCTCCAGATGTTTTGACACTATAAACGCCCTTGATGCACAGCACACTAGATTAGCAGGGCATTACAGGAGATGTAGTTCCAAGGTTAACTGACCCGTGCCTTATGTGACGCAAAGGGTTTAGCTACATGCCCTACACATGATAGCTGGGCTTCAAGCTTTACAGTTGACTGTAATTCGGGATAGACCGATTATCGGTTTTGGTGATTATCGGTTGCCGATATTCAGAAAATTAATGGTATCGTATCAGCATCTTGTTTGCCGATATTGTCGACAATTGGACAAGTTGGCTCATTGCAGCCGCGACCCACAGAACTGTGCGAATCCAGGACTTCTCCCACATCAGACTAAGTCCTCACTGTAGGACATCCCCTGCTCACTGACAGTATTGCGCATGAGCGTGATGAAATGGGGCATCTGGCAGGGAATTTCCTACACAGGAGATGCAGGGGTCTATTTGTCCCCCATATTTCTGGTACCTATTTCCTACAGCAGGGGTCAGCAACCTCAGCCCTCCAGATGATTTGGAACTGCATTTCTTAAGAGTCACCAAGAAGCTAATGAGAAACTGAGCATCATATTAGGCTGGGGTCAGACGAACGCAGCACGAACGTGCGTGCAGCAGCACTTTATCACTGCCGTAGTAGCAGCAAATGACGGGCAATGTACGAAGTGCGGCCGCGCAACGCAAGCGGCAAACAAACGCATTTTTTTCAAGAACGTGATACCGCTAGTACTGACGTACAGAGTGCGCTGCGTCAGCTAGCGGCGTGTGTGATTAGGAGACGTCAGACGCTGCTAATGTCCGGCCAACATAACGTCCAGACGCAAAAAAGGGTTTTATTGATCCGTACAAAATCACGGCCGAAAATGCGCATCGTATGACCGCTATCGCGTATTCCGTGAATAAATACGTCCATTCGTTCAAATGCACTTTTTCACGGACGACGCGAAAAATGCATTCATCTGACCCTAGCCTAAGATGTAATTCCAAAACGGTGTATAATATTACAAAGTCAGTGATAAGTTTACAACAGCTCTGGTTAAGTTAACAACCCCATAGACTATAATGGCTCTGGCAAGTTTACAACAGCTCTGGTTAAGTTAGCACCAACTTTGTAATATAACTCTTGGAGGGCCAAGATTGCTGAACCCTTTACATAAAAGGGTCATATGAGGGATCTTTGCAAAAGCCAAAGACAGGGTCTTATTGTTTGTAAAAATAAAAGCTTAAATAAAAATATTTATTTTTTACTAAAATGAATAAATGAAGTACATGGTGCAATGTTTAAATGCTATTAAACACATTCAGTTCATGGCATAATGTCAGATTTGTTTTGTTTTTTTCACAACTTTAAAATTTACAGAATATTGCACTAAATACCAGCTATCAGCCAGAACAACTGCCAATAATCGGTATCGGCCCTGGAAAAATTATATCACTCTATCCCTAACTGTAATAACCAAGAACCATAAATATGCATAATCAAAATCAATATTTCAAGGATAGACGCAAACGTAAAAGTAAAAATACAACATTATTCAAGAACACCACTGCTCGGTATAACAATACATCATTCCAATCCAAGGTTGTTACATGGATGAAAACAGACCTCTCTGTAAAGATTAGAAAACGGGGGGGGGGGGGGGAGACTATGAAATACTGCATAAATAATATAGCGATTAACAAGTCTTTAAAAATAGCAAGACTTTGGATTAAAAGAGACACACAAATCGAGTTCTCTTTTTATGGCTTTAATTGGGCACAGGCTGCTGTCTTCCTCTGCACAATTTTTTTGGTGATTTTACTCAACGCTACAGGACTTGTGCACTTTACGTACACAGGTTCCGGAGAACCTGCGCAGAATGATGGATCGATCTGTGAATGCATGTGCTGCATGAGACTGCTCACTACAGCGGGTGGTCTAAGAGTGGGCGACGTTGGAGCGCTCTCTGTGTGCTACTGTCACTATTGACAGTCAGACGGGAAATTCAAAAATCCCGGTGGCTGCTGACGCTGGGTGGAGGAAATTCCTCCACTTCACCCGTTGATTCTGCAAGGTTGGGGCAGCTGGGAGAGGGCACTCCTCAAAACCTGATCACTTTAAAACAATAAAGTGTTGAGGATGAGTAGAGCAACCCTTTAATAAATGTTATACAACACAAAGAAATACATTGCTCCAAGCAGCAAAGAGCCTATCTGAATGTAGTCAAAGGATGGTTTATACCCCCCTCACCATTTACATCGCTCATGAGCTGTTTTTTGCCAGTATAGAGTACTTCTCCCAAGGTGAGATACATTTTTATATGATCTGGACATATTCTGAAGAAATGCAAACAAATTACATTTTATTGCAAACTAAATTTGTTTTCATATTGGCTCCCAAACATGTCCCAACAGATGCAGGACATCGGACATGACAGCCAACAAACTACAACTCTCAGTGAGATAAATGGGAGAATTTTTCTGGTTCGGCCATTTTGACCTAGAATTTTCACTTCCAGTCATTCTCCTGGTTCTCACCTTTCTCTGAATAACCCTGATAACGAGCAGAGGGCGCCCTCTGCCTGTCAAATACAGTACAAGGCGTGCGTGCGTGTGCGCGCACACCCCCCCCCCTTTGGGGTTAATGGGACCTTTATGGTTTTCCATAAAATAACTGATTTCTGCCATTAGTGGTGTTCTTCAGAACATCTCAAAATACAAATAAAAAAAATAGTGGGTATGAGGAGAGGTCATATTGCTATGCAGACACCCCTCACAAAAAATATTTACCAAGCTTTCCACAATAAGACTTGGAGACCTCTTGACTAACAGATGCTTTGAGATCACTGCCAAAAATATCTCAAACATATCATAAGTAACCCCTGCATTGCCAAGAACACTACAACAGGAGGTGTGTGATAGATAGATATATATATATATATACACATATATACATACACACACGTGGCACTCTTAAAAATTATAATAATGCTGCCAGTCTCCGCACAGCCTAAAATTCCTTCAATAAAATCTCAGACGCTTGATTGCAAATTGTGATGCAGAGAGAAAATGTGGGGCGTGGCCTGACTGCCGATGGAGAAGGCTGTGTGAAGCACGAGCTCCTCCGCAGATTCCCCCATCAGAACGTTTTCGGCATCCAGCAGACCCCAAAATGTGCAAATTAAGTAAGGCAACCGGTGTCCAGAGGCAAGGGGAGAAAATCGCGGCACTCCAGCTACTCCCCTGCGGCAATTTTTCACCCCGCAATCAGACCGCGACGATGGGCCGGAAGCGCACGCTCGATTTGGGCAGCACGAATTACTGGAGGCCCCGGCTTCACTGCGGCCTACCCTGGCGCCCGAACCCACAACGTCCCCGGCTGCTATGGACCTCAATTCACAGGGGGTCTGGATGAGCGCTACCCCAGACACAATGCAGGCCCAAATAATTTCTCAAAATCCGCCTTCCCAGATAAGGCCGGAGGCCTACCCCGCAGCGCAATGACAAGCTGGGCAGAGCTCCCAACTCGAGCCCCCGGCTTCTCTGCAGCCTACCCCTTCTTTTTTGTCTGTCAACACCCAGGGACCTGGGAATAACGGGCATCTTTCCGCGATTGACTGGCAATCAATCCTGAACAACCTCCCAACAAAATCTGACCTGCGAATTGCTAATGAAAATTTGAGCACCACCATTATGTCAGAACTGCATCATATTCGCACAGAGATACACAGTTTAACTGCAAAGGTTACTCACTTGGAGGGGGAATGTGACACTCTCCGTTTGCAAGCTGGTTCTACTGCACGTGCTGTACAAGTTCACACTTCACAGATGCAAAGCACTCACTGATCTGGACAATAGGGGCAGACGCCAAAACCTCCGGCTCAGAGGTCTGCCAGAAACCGAGGACTCACCCTCAGCCCTAAAACAAGTGCTGCTGCATATCTTCAATGCCCTCCTTGACAGGCCGCCTCAATCCAAGATTGACTTTGTTCGGGCTCACAGGGCCTTACGACCAAAAGGGACCCCCCCCCCCCCGGGACATTATATGCTACTTGTCTCGCTTTGACCTGAAGGAAGAAATTCTGCGCCATGCTAGAGTCACTACGGAATTCTCGTTTGAGGGTGTGAACCTGCAGCTCTTCCCAGACCTTGTTCCGGCTACGCTGGCATACAGGCGGGCATTCAAGCCACTAACTAGTGTCCTGCTCACGCAACAAATACATTATCGTTGGCAAATGCCGACGGGACTCTCAGTGACGACTCCTGCGGGCCAATTTTTGGTACAGGAGACTGAAGATCTTCCAGAACTGGCTCGTCTGCTACAACTTCCACCACTTTCACTGACGTGGCCTGACCCTCTGGCACTGTATAATGGTGGTCTCAGAAGGCCGCGACCACGGCCATCTTCTCAGCGTGCTCGCCTTGACAGTCAACAAAATGCCCGGGGACCGGGGCCACAGATGTGAGACTCCGTGCTCAAGCTGAAAGTACACACAGGCTGACAGCAACCCATAACCTGCGTTCCCAAAACTGGATTTCCAACTCACAAGGCTTTTTGACTTATTTTTTCTCTTATCGCACCTTTCTATTACACACTCCGGCCAACGCCCAGATTTGGTCCGGAAAGACACCTACCCCAAGGCCTGCGATCCCAGTCTTCCTGACCTTCTCCCTGATATAACTCCGCGACACCTGTCGCCAGTACTCAATTGTGTAAAGGTTTGACTTTGCTATATTTATTATTATTTTTCTCTTTTCTTTTCTTTGCAGGTGGAATCTGGATTAGGATTTTATCCGAACTGTCTCGAACAAGGACTTTTCTCCCCCCCCCCCCCGAAGATGGGGCCCAAGCTTGAGGACCGCTCGTTGCGCCTTCCCTTGGACTCTCGGACGAGCTGGGTTCTGCTGGTTTGAAATATTCTTTTTCTTTTCTATTTTTCTCATACAACGTTCAATGTATTATTGTATTGATATTCAGTGTTACTTGGGGGGTCTGCGGAGGCCCCGATGCATAAATAGAGTTTAGTTTCCGCGAACGCTAGGTCACGTTCTCCCCGCCGAGGTTGGTCGACACGCGAAGTGGACAGGATACTCGGACCACTGGTTGGTCTGTTGGATTCTTCCTGCCCCCGTCAACCCCGCCTCTCCGAGTGTATATAGTTACCACTTACTACCCATTCCCTTAGATCCCCGGTTCCCTTCCTTACCCCTTCCTGTGGGAGTGGGGGTTGGCCTAGGGAGTTCCATCGTTATCCTTAAATAATGGCCGTGCGTCAGGAACCTCTCACGTTAATGTCCATTAATGCCAGTGGCCTAAACATACCTGAGAAACGTTCGGGGGCTCTACGTGATTTCCAGAAAGCAAGTGCCTCAGTGGTGTTTATCCAAGAATCACACTTTAGAGAAGGGGTGGCCCCGAGACTCACAAACTCCTGGTTCCCAATAGGCTTTTTTAGTAACAATGCGGTGGCCAAATCTAAGGGTGTGGCGATTTTATTTCACAAATCTGTCCCCTTTGTCCAACAAGCAACTCTATCCGATAAAGATGGCCGTTATGTAATGGTAAAGGGAGAAATAGCGGGACGCAAATACACTTTTGCAAACTTCTACGCACCCAACAAGGGACAACATAGATTCATGAACAAATTGCTTCCTCTCATCACTGAGTTCTCTGAGGGCTGTCTAGTTTTAGGGGGCGACTTAAATGTACCACTGGATCCCCGCCTTGACACGTCCTCGGGACGCTCAGCTGTCCCCCCACGTCACTCGCTCTATCTCCAAATTGTTGCATACGCACAGATTAGTGGACTGATGGAGGGCAATGCACACGGAGGACAAAGACTACACCTATTTTTCACACCCTGCGCAGATCTATTCGCGACTGGATTATTTCTTTATACCACACTATTATTTACCTGATTTACAATCGGTCCGGATTGGATCTTTGACATGGTCTGACCATGCCCCGGTCACAATGCGTCTTCTTTCCCCTCTGCATCACCCTGCCGTCCCAGCCTGGCGACTTAATGAATTCCTCCTGACAGATCCCCCGACTTCAAATGACTGTGAGCAGACCCTAACCCTATATTTTCAGGACAATGACACGCCAGATGTATCTCCACTGTCCATCTGGGAAGCACATAAATGTGTCATACGTGGGTTTTATATCCGTAAGGCGTCAGAGCAAAAAAAACACAGGGAGGCAGCTACAATTGATCTCTTAGCTCGCATTCACAACCTGGAGACCTTGCATAAGGAATCCCTTGACCCTGCCCAGTTAACCGACTTGACAACCCTACGCCGGGAACTGGCCACTCTTCTTAATTCCACGTATCACCGACACTGTTTACGTTCCAAGACATTTTTCTTTGCTCATGGAGACAAGAGGGGGAGACTGCTGGCTCGTATGCTACGTGCCCACCATTTGACCACTTACATTGCCAAAATCAGGGACACACATGGCAAAACACAACATCTACCACACCGCATTCTCCCTACGATCCGTTCCTACTTCGCGACTCTATATGATCTGCCCACTCCGGCGACGGACGCAGGACGCACACTTCATTCGCAAAAGATTCATGCCTATCTCTCCCAACACATCACACGACGCCTGACAATGCCCTATGTTAGATGCACCCTTAACTATAGAAGAATTGAGTGACGCAGTAAAATCTTCTAAAACGGGCAAGTGCCCAGGCCCAGACGGCCTTCCCCTGCAATATTATAAACGATTTGCGAAAATTCTCTGCCCCAGATTCCTGGTGGCTTTTAATGCCATTCTGGAAGGCCACACCATTCCGTCCCAAACTCAGGCGGCCAACATATCTTTAATTCCCAAGGAAGGTAAAGATGCTGAGCGGTGCGACAGCTACCGCCCCATCTCCCTATTAAATTGCGATCTCAAACTGTATGCGAAGATCCTGGCCACACGACTTACACCTTATGTCCCGGGTTTGATACACCAAGACCAGGTGGGATTTGTGGCAGGGCGGGAGGTGCGAGACAACACCATACGGGCACGGACGATCATGCATAGGGCGGCGAGGCAACGAGAAGGCCTTCTCCTCCTCTCTACGGACGCGGAGAAGGCCTTTGACAGAGTAAACTGGGAATTCTTGTTTGCAACTCTTTCCCAGGTTGGACTAGGTCCTAATCTATGCACCTGGATCCGGGCTCTATATTCGGATCCAACTGCACGGGTTTGCGTGAATGGGATCTATACGGAACCCTTTAAGATAAGGAATGGTACTAGCCAGGGATGCCCGCTCTCCCCATTGTTGTTTGTATTGGCATTGGAGCCCTTCCTGTCCTCGGTCAGGGCTAGCCCGGACATCAGAGGGATCCGGACTCGACGGACGGAGCACAGGGTAGCTGCTTTCGCGGATGATCTCCTTTTTTTCGTGACTCACCCAGAAATGACTTTGCCCAACTTACTGAAAGCTTTTGAAGTATACGGTAACCTCTCCAACTTGAAAATTAATTTCGCCAAGTCCTTCCTGTTAAATGTGTCCATGCCGCGGTCAAAGGCTCAATCCATACAGCCAAACTTCTCGATCCAATGGGCCGAGGATAGAATTAAGTACCTGGGAATCTGGTTGACCTCTGACCATACTTTAATGTTCAGAGACAACTTTGCGCCCATGCTCGCGACTATCTCCACGGATCTGAAGGCCTGGAACTATCCGCACATTTCCTGGCTGGGTCGCGTCCAGGCAATCAAAATGAATGTACTCCCTCGTATTTTATACCTCTTTCAGATGATTCCCATGGACCTCCCGCAAACCTTTTTTCGGGACCAACAGACGCAGATCTCGAATTATGTATGGAGGGGATCCCGAGCGAAGGCTAAAATTTTCCATCCTTACCCTACCTAAAGCACGGGGGGGCTTGCCATCCCAGACTTCGCGATGTACCATACGGCTTGCCACCTTCAGCGCATTCTGGAATGGGCAAAACCCTGCAAACTCAAAAGCGTGGGGGGTGGTTGAACAAGACGAAGCCGGGATACCCCTCACTGTCCTCCCTTGGCTGCCTAAACTGCAAGGGCTACGCTGGGTACGTGATCTACATTACACCTCAGCTACACTACGTATATGACACAACCAAAGTGGTAGGCGCCCCCGCCTGTACCGCCACCAAATCTCCAAAGCCAACCAGCACTCAGTGGTTTCCCCCAAACCAGTGAACAATGAACAACAAATACGTAACTGGCGGCGCGATAAATATCGCTGTAGGATCTTATGGTGGTTCTCTTGTCTTGTCTCGTTCACATATATAGTAAAAAACAAAGAGAATACAATAGTGCAGACGAAATGCAACGGCAATAGCTATGAATACTGTATTGTTCCCACTCACAAAAGGAGAGCCCCAGCACTGGCTCTGAGTGGGTCAGCGCATGTGGTCAATGGTTCTCCTCTGAAAGGGATGACCTATCGCCTTCAGTGATGACGGTTGGCTTCCGATATAGGTGTGAGAGGAAACATGTGGAAAGAAGAGAAAAACTCCTTTGCGTAGATCTATCAAACACACAATGCAATATTGATGAAGGAGTTGAACTCACGTGGGTTGGAGCTTAAAGCCAAGCTCTAGGACAAACCGCTTGTGGACTTATTAGAGGAAAAGTCCATAGAAACCTCTTTAGACAGCAAACACACCAGGGACTGATGCAAAGAAAAATTTAATAGAACTTAAAAACATTATATAAAATAATAAAAAGCAATATCTGGCTCAGCCAGTATACCCAGACGCGTTTCGCCACAGCATGTGGCTTCCTCAGTCGGTTCAACCGACTGAGGAAGCCACATGCTGTGGCGAAACGCGTCTGGGTATACTGGCTGAGCCAGATATTGCTTTTTATTATTTTATATAATGTTTTAAGTTCTATTAAATTTTTCTTTGCATCAGTCCCTGGTGTGTTTGCTGTCTAAAGAGGTTTCTATGGACTTTTCCTCTAATAAGTCCACAAGCGGTTTGTCCTAGAGCTTGGCTTTAACCACTTCAATGCTAAGGACGCGCTCAGCGCGTCCTCAGCATTGCCCCTGGTATGCGGAGGACGCGCTGAGCGCGTCCTCGCATTGGGGTCAGCGTTCGGCCGGGTTCCGGCCGATCGCTGGCCCCTCCGGTGCGGGCTGACATCCTGGATGTCAGCCCGGCATCCGGAGCAGTGGCCGCCATTGTTATGTGTCATCGCGCCCCCGCGATGACACATAATTCAGGCGCCCCCCCCGCATGTGCGGAGGAGGCGCCTGAAAGGGAGGGGGGGAGGTCCTTCGGACCTCTCTCCCTCCCGATCGGCGGCTCACAGGGGCTTAACCCAGGCATCATTTGGAAGGGCACAGCCTGCCCTTCCAAATGATGCCTGGCATTAACCCCTGGGGAGCTGGATCGCAAATCGGCGCTGAAAAGCGCCGATTTGCGATCCTTCCCGGGAGCTGGCCGACATCTTGGATGTCGGCCAAGCTTCCGGGAACTCCCCCAGAGGACTGGCGTCATCGTGCGCAGCACGATGACGCCAGTCCTAGCATTAACCCCTAACTGCCACGAAGTGTGGAGATAGGGAGTTCCAATGAACTCCCTATCTCCCGATCCGTGGCAGTTAGGGGTTAAATTTTGAATATCGTTGGATCGGCCAGAGCATGGCCGTTCCAACGATACCAAACATGAAAGTAAAAAAAAAATGTAAAAAATAAAAAATAAATAAAATAAAAAAATTAAAAAAAAAAAAAATTAAAAAAAAAAAAAATAAACACTTTTTTTTTTTGTTTTTTGTTTTGTTAATGCAGCAATATTGTTCCCATTTCAATTATAATGTGAACAATAATGCTGCATTAACGATTTTTGTATGCGGTGCGTTTGTTAAAAATGGTGTCATTTTCCCCAAAA
The DNA here is from genome assembly GCA_009667805.1 of Leptobrachium leishanense. Lineage (NCBI taxonomy): Eukaryota > Metazoa > Chordata > Amphibia > Anura > Megophryidae > Leptobrachium > Leptobrachium leishanense. The sequence continues at coordinate 66,218,477 of CM019069.1, read as the reverse complement.
AAAATGTAACGAGACCCCATCTCTAATTTTTTTAACAAGCTCACCCCATACAAAATATAACCGCAATTGCTCGCATGTTAAAATGTGGAAAAAAACACTTTACACGCTGTAAATTATTGAAAATACATATTTTATTGCATTTTTTGTTATAATATACAAACATGACATAACGTATACATATAATAATGACATATTATGAATCTACCGAGTCTGACGGAAAGAACGATATATAATATGTCGATGTCATATACTAAAATAAGCCTTCAAAACAGGTTTAAACATGATGCGCAAAACAGGTAAAAAATGACCTCAGCACAGGGGCGGGAAAAGCCTCAGCAGCGAAAGGGTTAAGCTCCAACCCACGTGAGTTCAACTCCTTCATCAATATTGCATTGTGTGTTTGATAGATCTACGCAAAGGAGTTTTTCTCTTCTTTCCACAGGTTTCCTCTCACACCTATATCGGAAGCCAACCGTCATCACTGAAGGCGATAGGTCATCCCTTTCAGAGGAGAACCATTGACCACATGCGCTGACCCACTCAGAGCCAGTGCTGGGGCTCTCCTTTTGTGAGTGGGAACAATACAGTATTCATAGCTATTGCCGTTGCATTTCGTCTGCACTATTGTATTCTCTTTGTTTTTTACTATATATGTGAACGAGACAAGACAAGAGAACCACCATAAGATCCTACAGCGATATTTATCGCGCCGCCAGTTACGTATTTGTTGTACACTACGTATATGGCATAGAGTAATGCGTCTTTTATACCTGTCCTCCGACCCCGTCGCCGCTCACGCCGTTGTTGTGCCAAGCCTCCACGCCCACATCCTACACCCCGTCGATATTCACAGACTTGCTGCAAACACAAACACTGCGCATTCATGACGTATTTCGAGACCAACAACTGGCCTCGCTTACTGACATACTGGGCGATAGGGCAGTGACTTTCCTACGATACTTCCGATATCAACAGATTGCTAGCTTTATCAGATCCATACCCCAACGAACAAAACTGACCCGCCCTCTAACAGAATTTGAAAAACAGTGCATGACAGCTGACCTACTGCCACATGGCGTGTCCTATTTATATGAACTCCTCCAGCGCTCAAAAAGAACCCCCCCCCCGCCAAGGTTTATGGGCAGTTGGGAAATTATGTTAGAAACTACTCTGTCAGACTCCCAATGGGGGAAAATCTGCGACCTTACACACCACTGCTCGGTCTCATCGAAAACACAGGAGACGGCATATAAATTACTATCCCTGTGGTATAAGACCCCTGTACAGCGTAGTCACGTGTTTCCGGATATGTCAGATGAGTGCTGGCGTTGTGGTGAAAGCCCGGGATCGGCACTTCACATATGGTTGTCTTGCCCAGTAATTCGCCTATATTGGGAAAAGATACATAAAATCACTCAGCTGTTCATAGAACCCCCCCCCCCACTTCCGACCAGCCACCATGTTATTACATCATGTACACTACGCTACTTCAGGTTACAATAAAAAAAATTAAAAAAAAATTGGGGTGTATCCGCATTCTGAAATGTTGCCAAAAGTCTAATACCCCTATTTTGGAAGCAAAGGGTGAGCCCTCCCATGCATCTTTGGCTCAATAAAATGGAAGAGCTCCATAGAGTCGAACAACTGTACTACTCAATGAACGGTATGACGGCCCAATACACTCAGATTTGGAGTCCTTGGATCCTCCAATCGGGAGAAGCAGAATTTCGTGCCTTGTTACTGTAATTGAGCCAATGTGACGTTGTAACTGACCACATTCATTCTTAAGACACTCTAGTCTCAACCCTTGATGTATAGTGAATGCACTGTTTTATGGTTTCTGTGCCCAGTAGGGATTTGCCCACATTCCCAGACCATTTCCCCCCTTTTTTGGTCTTAGCTTAAAGGAACACTCCAACAAAAAAATCACCCCCCGTTTTTTTTTCCTAACCTATCCCTATTCCCTTAATAAAACCTTTTTTTTTTCTTTTCTTGTAACTGCAATACTTACCTTAAAATCCTCTGGTTTCCAGCGGCGTTTTTTTTTTTTTATACTCACCTCCCTCCTCTTCCGCTCCCGTCCTTCTTGTTGCTGCGTCTTGGCTTCTGGTTTACGTGAGAAGCGCGCATGCGCGCCTCTCACGTAAGCCAGCCAATCGGCAGGCTTCCTCCCGGCTCCCTCTGAGGATTAGTGTTGCGCGCAAGAGGATGCGCGCAACACTAACCCGAAGAGGGAGCCGCCAGCTTCTGCGGGGAGTAGGAGACGTCATCGCGCTGAAAGCGCGATGACGTCTCCTACTCGGCAAAAGTCGGCAGAAGCGGGAAATATGATTCCCGCTCTGCTGACTGACAGCTGGGAGGGCGGAGTAAAGTTCTCCGCCTCTCTCAGCTGTTTTCAGCATTTTCAGCTGATCGGCTGAGCGGAGGGAGGGGGGACAAAGGGCGGCATACTCCGGGCATCATGACCACCTAAAATAGCTTAGGTGGTCATGTTGCTTAGAGTATCCCTTTAATTAACCCCTTCCACGTGATCCCAACAACGTTATTCTGATTTGATGATGATACTTAGTCTTCTAAGTCTGATAACTAACTGGACTGTAAAAGATACATGTTGCTTTATGATGATGCCACCGCCCAGCCTGCGAGCTGATGACTTTGATACATGTACAACTTTCGTATATATTTGTTTACTGTAAAAAATTAAAATAAAAAAAATGTGTCTCAGCTCCAAGAGATGTAAACTGTCCGGCGCCTAAAAATGTGCAGCCGCCTTACATAAATTTGCAACAATCTATATTATATAAACATATTTTACGTTACAGTAAATTAAAACAATATAGTCACTGGCCAGGTTCATTTCGCGATGCACCCAGCTGGTGCGGATCCTGGATTAGTCTTAAAGATCAACATGGTATTTCATGCCTTGATAAGATAACGCAATTTGTTCTCACCTCGTACCCATGGGTGATAATATCTTGTTTCTACCTCCGTGGACGAAGCTTGCAGAGAGCGGTCATACAGCAATACAAGTTTGGCCCTCATTGATGACATCGGTGCGTATGACGGAGCTAAAGGGCCATTCTGTAGAACAGTGTTTCCCAAACCTGTCCTCTACCAGGCCAGGTTTTACAGATCACCACGGGAAAATGTAGACTGAATCCTGCAATCACTGATCAGCAAACTATATCCCCTTCAGATATCCTGCAAACCTGGCCTGTCAGTGAGTCCTGAGGACAAGTTTGGGAAACACGGCTGTAGAACAACTCTCCAGTCTGAGTTCTCCCTATCCCCTGCGACAGGCCACAACCACGAGAGGGACAGCAAAACCTGACAGAATAACACCTTTTTCTCAATTATATAGGTCAGCAAAACGACACTAACATATTAACAGGGAGCAATCCCCTGTCAAATAAATCAAACTTATTTTGGGCACGACAGGTGAACTTTAAGGCTAGGGTCAGACAAACGCATTTTTCATGTCTACCGTCAAAAAGTGCGTTGATGCGTCCGAACGCATTTTTTCCACAGAAGACGCGAAAGCGGTCATATGATGCGAAATTTCGGCTGTGATTTTTGACGGAGCTATAAAAAACAAATCGACATGATGTTGGCCAGACATGTGCAGCATCTGACATCTCCTAATCACGCAAACACGCCGCTATGCCGACGCAGCACACTTTGTGCGTCAGTACCATCGGTTCCACGTTCTCGAAAAAATCCGTTTGTTTGCCGCTTGCGTTGTGCGGCCGTACTTCGTATATTGGCCGTCATTTGCTGCTGCTACTACGGCCGTAATAAAATTCGGCTCAACGCATATTCGCACTGCGTTTCAGTGTTTGCCTTTCCGTTAACAAGGAAGTAATTTATAGGGCTGCAACGATTAATCGATTCATCGAATAAAAGAAAAATACATATGTTCCTTTTTAAAGGAAACAAAAAAATGTAACAATTGTTTTGAAAAAAATATCAACCCGTCACCCTCCTTTTCTTCCGAAAGCAGTTTGCGTAGTGTAAATAATAGTCTTATGTACAACTGCAAATTGCATACTTTTCGCACACAAGCACCTGGTCACGGTGATGAATTGATGCTTTGTGTGCAGCTTAAGTCCATGTCTGCTGCTACAAGCACGCAGATAGGCATGATGATGTCCGCACGAAAGCAGGGTGAGAACGGGGGGGGGGGGCACTCCACTCAGCCTGACCACTTTAGCTTATTAGAGAGCCCCTTTGCAATAATTTCATGAACAAACTGAGCGGGAGGAGGGTCCGGAGGTGGAAGGGAGTGAGGAATTTGAGTGAGAGGGAGTTTAGGTAAAAGACTGCACCCGAGTGTAGGAGGGAGTATGTGGGAAGGGACTGGACCAAAAGGGAGAGAATGGCAGCTCCAGACCAAAGAGAGGGTGGCAGGCAGGTTGAGGTGGTGGCACAGGACTCCAGCTTCAAGCAAGGATAGAACACCAGCGTTACAGCGCCCATACCCACTGGCAGTATCCACGGTGTTAAACAGCTTCTGCAGGTGTAAACTGAATAAAAAACTGGTTATGTCTAACAGAATCCTAGAACTAAATAAATCAGAGTAAAGCAGCGGCACATATTCTCCAACTAGCACTGCAGCAGAATCTGAGGTTATAACGTTTAACCCAGTCTAAACAATGTGTGCTGGTCACAATTAATCGATGAGAATAGTTGACTATTTTCATTATCGAGTGGTTGTTTCAGCCATAGTAATTTAAATTGCATCACATGAATGTAATTGCATCATCAACTCAAGGACAACAATCTGCTGTAGACTGAGCTCAGGTTCTTGCTAAACACAGCAATAAAGGGAGATTTAACCACTTCACTGCTGAGCCATTTCATGTCTAAAAAAAAAAAAAACATTTGTCTTTTATTATTATTGTTCTTATTTTTTTTCTTTAGTTTAACCATGGTCATGTTTGGTATCATTGGAAAGGCCATGCTCTGACCTTTCTAATGATACCAAACATGACCCTGCTAGCTGAACACAGTCAGGAGTCATGCAGTCAGCAGTCAAACAAACCCCTATCTTTCCTAAGGAGTCAATGAGGACGTTCCCCACACATCCTCAGCAGTGAAAGGGTTCAACGTGACCCTCTACTCACACGGACCATTTTATCTTTTGAAAGAGGCCAGGAGGTGATGAGTGCCCTCCGCTGCCTTGATTGATTTGATTTGATTTGTCCTGCTGGATCTTGAAAGGTGTGCCACCACCGCAGTATGGGACAGTAGAGCTATATCTATGCAGCTGGACCAGGCTGTCTTGTTAGTGCAAACCAGGCTCACACACAGCTGCCATAGTCCTGACCCCTACAACAATCAATGGACCAAGTTTAGGCTTTACTGACTGTATTGTCATTGTACTAGGTGAAAGATGGAGTCATTGTGTGCAAAACCCACAGTTCCAAATCCTGGACACCCAATCTCAAAGAGAACTGCATTAGTGGAGCTCAATATGCTTCATTTGGGAATGTATACTGCCTGAAGGTTGGATCTTGATGAAGATTAAATGACAAAAATAAAAGGGTTTGTCTCTATCACAATGGCTAGAGGGTCTATTTAAATGTACATCACTTTGCAGATTTTCTTTTGCACAAAGGGATTCTTTAAGAATCTAAGACTTTAATCGAAGAATTTAAGACTAAAACTTCTCTGAAGTTCTTCCTATTTTCACTTAAAAGCTGGGGGGGGGGGGTAATTTACACTGACTACAAGTATTAGTAGAGAAGTTCAAAAGCCAGAGTAATATGAATATTACAGTATGCAGGGATACCTTATTTTAAACAGACAAAAGTTTAAAAAGTGCCTCACCTTTCAAGAAGGGAGAGACTAATATTTTTCAAGAGCCGATAAGACGATCTATGGTGTCAATATTTTGTACATTTAAAGTTGTGAATTAAACACAAATCTGGTATTAATAATTCAATGAAATGCATTCAGTTAATTGCATAACATTACACCATGGCCATTTCATTTATTCAATCTATTGAAATATTTTTATTTCAGCTTTTATTTTTACAAGGACACCTCCTATGACCCAGTAGGTAAGTGGTCAGCAACCTTGGCCCTTTAGATCTTTTGGAACTACCTCTCCCATGATGCTTAGCTACTCATTAAGTTGGTAGAGTATCATGGGAAATGTAGCTCCAAAACATCTGGAGGGCCGTGGTTGCTGATCCTGCTGTTGGACATATGGTACGAGAGATACAGGGTCCAAAAGACCCCTGCATCTCCAGTATAGGGAATAGCCTGCCAAAAGGGAGGGAAGCCCCATTTCTGTTGACATCACGCTCAACTGAGCAGGCAAAAGTCTTAGGAGTGCTGACATCCAAGATTTCAGCATGCTGTAGGAGATCAACATCGAGCTACTGGAATTTGCAGTGAGCCGCCTTGGAAAATTACTGACAAGATCGGCAAATAAAAGGCGGATACCAATTATCAATTATACCCGCACTTCCCTGCGGCTGTGCCGTTTTGGTGGGGAGGGCCAACCACCGGACGTGAAAAAGCCCTCCCCATCAAAAAGCTAGACGGACACTGACGGGGATACAAATCCTCCATAGGAGGATCGCTCTTTGTACGCTGAGCGCACAGAGTGGAAGGAATGTCCACTCCTTCCTCTGAGAAACGCTTGTGTGCCGCCAGTCTTAACCCTTAAAATCAGAAGCTTTGGCTCTCCAATCCTCCAGATGCATCATTCCGCAGCACAAACACCCATTAGTTCATTTATCCGGACCTTGACCCCTCTTTTGCAGCATGTCCATTTGTGTTCCTGGACTCGTGCCGTGCAGTGTGTGATCGTGGGCCTCTTCAACGTTACAAGCATTGCAGATTCATGCTGTCTGTGACGGCTGCCCTCACAATAGAATTACAAGGACGTTATGTCCCTGAGCGGGTCTGTCATATCGCAGGGTCTGCAGGCCGAGTATCACAGAGATTGTACAACTGTTTTGGTAGAGTCCTGCCGACTAATCAATGAGATTCATCATCAGCGAAACTCATAATTGATTACTATTGATTGAATAGATGAGCCCTTGCAGCTCTAGCTAGCATATGTACAGATTTTACATAGATAACTATGAATGAGCTGCCATGTTATTCCCATAAAAAGTAATTTCACACTCACTTGCAGAAGGGTGGAACGGTGAGATCAGGAGTCGCCCTGCGGTAATACTCCAGATCTGACTGCGAACAATTTGCTACAGCACACCAATTCAAGACGTCCTGTGTGAGTGTCCATTGTAACTCGGAGCAGCAATGGCAAAGTCTGAGCCTGAAGTTGAATCTTTGGATATCTCACCAAGTAGGCTCAGATGGAGCCGAAATGTCGGATGAATATGTAAACGCTTCAATAAAAGAGATTTTTATTTTTCTATACATGAGTCCTGGAGTGCATCCTGCATTGCAAAAACAATATTTAATATTGTTTTTGCAATGCAGGATGCACTCCAGGACTCATGTATAGAAAAATAAAACTCTTTATTGAAGCGCCCCCCCCCAAAAAAAAACCACGCAGTGTGTATGAGCGTATCACAGTGCGCCACAGCAATAAAATTCAAACACTCATACACACCGTACATTAGAATTTTCTTGCTGTGGTGCTCTGTGATACAGTAATGTGAGGTGTATATAACTGAGCCCCGCGTCACGTGCCCAGCATGACACATCCAGCAGTGCCCAGCATGACACATCCAGCAGTGCCCAGCATGACACATGCCCAGGATGACGTGCCCAGCGTCACATGCCCAGCATGACGTGCCCAGCGTCGCATGCCCAGCATGACGTGCCCAGCGTCGCATGCCCAGCATGACGTGCCCAGCGTCGCATGCCCAGCATGACGTGCCCAGCGTCGCATGCCCAGCATGACGTGCCCAGCGTCGCATGCCCAGCATGACGTGCCCAGCGTCGCATGCCCAGCATGACGTGCCCAGCGTCGCATGCCCAGCATGACGTGCCCAGCGTCGCATGCCCAGCATGACGTGCCCAGCGTCGCATGCCCAGCATGACGTGCCCAGCGTCGCATGCCCAGCATGACGTGCCCAGCGTCGCATGCCCAGCATGACGTGCCCAGCGTCGCATGCCCAGCATGACGTGCCCAGCGTCGCATGCCCAGCATGACGTGCCCAGCGTCGCATGCCGTGCCCAGCGTCGCATGCCGTGCCCAGCGTCGCATGCCGTGCCCAGCGTCGCATGCCGTGCCCAGCGTCGCATGACGTGCCCAGCGTCGCATGACGTGCCCAGCGTCGCATGACGTGCCCAGCGTCGCATGACGTGCCCAGCGTCGCATGCCCAGCAGTGCCCAGCGTCGCATGCCCAGCAGTGCCCAGCGTCACATGCCCAGCAGTGCCCAGCGTCACATGCCCAGCAGTGCCCAGCGTCACATGCCCAGCAGTGCCCAGCGTCACATGCCCAGCAGTGCCCAGCGTCACATGCCCAGCAGTGCCCAGCGTCACAAGCCCAGCAGTGCCCAGCGTCACAAGCCCAGCAGTGCCCAGCGTCACAAGCCCAGCAGTGCCCAGCGTCACAAGCCCAGCAGTGCCCAGCGTCACAAGCCCAGCAGTGCCCAGCGTCACAAGCCCAGCAGTGCCCAGCGTCACATACCCAGCATTGCCCACACATAGATATATTTGCCCCCAGGCCAGCTCACGGATATATTTGCCCCCCGGCCAGCTCACGGATATATTTGCACCCCGGCCAGCTCACGGATATATTTGCCCCCAGGCCAGCTCACGGATATATTTGCCCCCAGGCCAGCTCACGGATATATTTGCCCCCAGGCCAGCTCACGGATATATTTGCCCCCAGGCCAGCTCACGGATATATTTGCCCCCAGGCCAGCTCACGGATATATTTGCCCCCAGGCCAGCTCACGGATATATTGCCCCCAGGCCAGCTCACGGATATATTTGCCCCCAGGCCAGCTCACGGATATATTTGCCCCCAGGCCAGCTCACGGATATATTTGCCCCCAGGCCAGCTCACGGATATATTTGCCCCCAGGCCAGCTCACGGATATATTTGCCCCCCCGCCAGCTCACGGATATATTTGCCCCCCGGCCAGCTCACGGATATATTTGCCCCCCGGCCAGCTCACGGATATATTTGCCCCCCCGCCAGCTCACGGATATATTTGCCCCCCGGCCAGCTCACGGATATATTTGCCCCCCGGCCAGCTCACGGATATATTTGCCCCCCGGCCAGCTCACGGATATATTTGCCCCCCGGCCAGCTCACGGATATATTTGCCCCCAGGCCAGCTCACGGATATATTTGCCCCCAGGCCAGCTCACGGATATATTTGCCCCCAGGCCAGCTCACGGATATATTTGCCCCCAGGCCAGCTCACGGATATATTTGCCCCCAGGCAGCTCACGGATATATTTGCCCCCAGGCCAGCTCACGGATATATTTGCCCCCAGGCCAGCTCACGGATATATTTGCCCCCAGGCCAGCTCACGGATATATTTGCCCCCAGGCCAGCTCACGGATATATTTGCCCCCAGGCCAGCTCACGGATATAATTGCCCCCAGGCCAGCTCACGGATATATTTGCCCCCAGGCCAGCTCACGGATATATTTGCCCCCAGGCTTACCTCTGCCGGCACCTCCGACGGTCAGATCCTGCGGCCGCCGAGTTCCTTCGTTCAACGAGCGGCAGCCTCGTGAGTATCTGCCGCTCGCCTGGGATCCACCCTCCAGCCTGCCGCGATCTTGCGAGATCACGCGATCTTGCGAGATCACGTGATCTCAATAGGCTGGAGGATGGATCTTAGGCGAGCGGCAGATACTCATGCGGCTGCCGTTCGTTGAAGGAACGAGCGTGGCGGCGCACGATCTGCCACCGCCACATGAAAAAAATAGTGCAGAGTGCTGCAGCGGCACCGGGGGCTGAAATTTGCCGCCTCCAAATTTCTGGCGCCGCTGCTCCGCACCATTGTCGGACCGGCCCTGCATACACCCCGGCGCAGCACATACAAGTACCAATATAAAGAGGATATTGTGATGAAGATACACTGGAGACATATTTCAGGGTGGGGGCAGCATTTTGTGCTATGACCTCAGTACATGACTGACTAGAGGTATGATTTTGTGACCTGAACATAATTTGACAATTATCCCTCCCATCTGGAAGGCAGGAAATAGTTAAACATGTTTGATTATGACTTGCTTAAAGACGGCCTTAGATAAGCTACGCCAAAGATTTAAACCAAATTATAGACACACACACACGTGGAAGGAATGACAGACAGCAGACAAATGACTAATCAGGGAGCGCTCCGTTAGTAATTTATACAATAAGCCATATGGTAAAGTTCTCAGTCAAGCTCAAGAAAAAAAGAAATCTTGAATAAAGTTTCAGAGTTCACAGGATCTCTATTACAGACGTTGGGCTGATTTGGATGATTCACGTATGAGTCGAAAAGGACTCCGTCTGGTGAGCCAGGAAACACGTGGGAAAACACCTCATTATTTGAGGTACAGGCACATCATGTAGAGAATTTAAGCACAAATATGTTAAAGGAATATTGTGGAAAACCATTGACTTTTAACACCTGCTGAACCTCTCTTGCCTAGAAGTAGCAATACAAGGATCGTTCACTGTGATCACACAGGGTGCAGAGGCACCTTCACGTGTTATTGCTTGAATTCTTTGCATCCATAAATAAAAATATCCTTATATAAAAATATAAACAAAAATTATAGTTGCCTTGAGGTCCAAGTTAAGGCCACTTGGGAGGCACGCTGATACTTCTTAGAGGGAAATTGTAAAATAACAAAAAAGGTGGTTTGTTTGTGTGTCGGGGTGGTCCTCTTTGTCTTCTGTCACCGTGACTACCAAAATAAGATTAAAGGGGCGCTCTAGCCACCATGACAAATTAAACAGCCGATGGAAACATTTTAGAACAGAAAAACATCAACACTGGCAAGAAAAGGAGCTTAATGTATTTCTGCATATAACATTATAATTATCATTCGGTGTATATAGTTAATGCAAAATTAATTTCACAATTGAGTTGTAGGCAGTCCTTTGTATTGACAGGACTGCAACTAATCGTTATTTGCATAATTGATTATTTTTTGGATAATTAATTCATCAGATAAAAAAATAAAAGTACAATTTAATGCATACTTTTTGTGCACAAGGGACGTGAGTGCGTGGAAAGAGTGATCGAGTTTGGGACGGAGAGAGATCGAGTTTGGGACGGAGAGAGATCGAGTTTGGGACGGAGAGAGATCGAGTTTGGGACGGAGAGAGATCGAGTTTGGGACGGAGAGAGATCGAGTTTGGGACGGAGAGAGATCGAGTTTGGGACGGAGAGAGATCGAGTTTGGGACGGAGAGAGATCGAGTTTGGGACGGAGAGAGATCGAGTTTGGGACGGAGAGAGATCGAGTTTGGGACGGAGAGAGATCGAGTTTGGGACGGAGAGAGATCGAGTTTGGGACGGAGAGAGATCGAGTTTGGGACGGAGAGAGATCGAGTTTGGGACGGAGAGAGATCGAGTTTGGGACGGAGAGAGATCGAGTTTGGGACGGAGAGAGATCGAGTTTGGGACGGAGAGAGATCGAGTTTGGGACGGAGAGAGATCGAGTTTGGGACGGAGAGAGATCGAGTTTGGGACGGAGAGAGATCGAGTTTGGGACGGAGAGAGATCGAGTTTGGGACGGAGAGAGATCGAGTTTGGGACGGAGAGAGATCGAGTTTGGGACGGAGAGAGATCGAGTTTGGGACGGAGAGAGATCGAGTTTGGGACGGAGAGAGATCGAGTTTGGGACGGAGAGAGATCGAGTTTGGGACGGAGAGAGATCGAGTTTGGGACGGAGAGAGATCGAGTTTGGGACGGAGAGAGATCGAGTTTGGGACGGAGAGAGATCGAGTTTGGGACGGAGAGAGATCGAGTTTGGGACGGAGAGAGATCGAGTTTGGGACGGAGAGAGATCGAGTTTGGGACGGAGAGAGATCGAGTTTGGGACGGAGAGAGATCGAGTTTGGGACGGAGAGAGATCGAGTTTGGGACGGAGAGAGATCGAGTTTGGGACGGAGAGAGATCGAGTTTGGGACGGAGAGAGATCGAGTTTGGGACGGAGAGAGATCGAGTTTGGGACGGAGAGAGATCGAGTTTGGGACGGAGAGAGATCGAGTTTGGGACGGAGAGAGATCGAGTTTGGGACGGAGAGAGATCGAGTTTGGGACGAAGAGAGATCGAGTTTGGGACGGAGAGAGAGAGTTGAGAGAGTTTGGGACGGAGAGAGAGAGAGTTGAGAGAGTTTGGGACGGAGAGAGAGAGAGTTGAGAGAGTTTGGGACGGAGAGAGAGAGTTGAGAGAGTTTGGGACGGAGAGAGAGAGAGTTGAGAGAGTTTGGGACGGAGAGAGAGAGAGTTGAGAGAGTTTGGGACGGATAGAGAGAGTTTGGGACGGAGAGAGAGAGTTTGGGACGGAGAGAGAGAGTTTGGGACGGAGAGAGAGAGTTTGGGACGGAGAGAGAGAGAGTTTGGGACGGAGAGAGAGAGAGTTTGGGACGGAGAGAGATCGAGTTTGGGACGGAGAGAGATCGAGAGTTTGGGACGGAGAGAGATCGAGAGTTTGGGACGGAGAGAGAGAGAGTTGAGAGAGTTTGGGACGGAGAGAGAGAGAGTTGAGAGAGTTTGGGACGGAGAGAGAGAGTTGAGAGAGTTTGGGACGGAGAGAGAGAGTTTGGGACGGAGAAAGAGAGTTTGGGACGGAGAGAGAGAGAGTTTGGGACGAGAGAGAGAGAGTTTGGGACGGAGAGAGAGAGAGTTTGGGACGGAGAGAGAGAGAGTTTGGGATGGAGAGAGAGAGAGTTTGGGACGGAGAGAGAGAGAGTTTGGGACGGAGAGAGAGAGGTTTGGGACGGAGAGAGAGTGAGTTTGGGACGGAGAGAGAGAGAGTTTGGGACGGAGAGAGAGAGAGTTTGGGACGGAGAGAGAGAGAGAGTTTGGGACGGAGAGAGAGAGAGAGAGTTTGGGACGGAGAGAGAGAGAGTGTGGGACGGAGAGAGAGAGAGAGTTTGGGACGGAGAGAGAAGAGAGTTTGGGACGGAGAGAGAGTGAGTTTGGGACGGAGAGAGAGAGAGTTGAGAGAGTTTGGGACGGAGAGAGAGAGAGTTGAGAGAGTTTGGGACGGAGAGAGTTTGGGACGGAGAGAGAGTTTGGGACGGAGAGAGAGAGAGAGTTTGGGACGGAGAGAGAGAGAGAGTTTGGGACGGAGAGAGAGTGAGTTTGGGACGGAGAGAGAGAGAGTTGAGAGAGTTTGGGACGGAGAGAGAGAGAGTTGAGAGAGTTTGGGACGGAGAGAGTTTGGGACGGAGAGAGAGTTTGGGACGGAGAGAGAGAGAGAGTTTGGGACGGAGAGAGAGAGAGAGTTTGGGACGGAGAGAGAGAGAGTTGGGACGGAGAGAGAGAGAGTTGAGAGAGTTTGGGACGGAGAGAGAGAGAGTTGAGAGAGTTTGGGACGGAGAGAGTTTGGGACGGAGAGAGAGTTTGGGACGGAGAGAGAGAGTTTGGGACGGAGAGAGAGAGAGTTTGGGACGGAGAGAGAGAGAGTTTGGGACGGAGAGAGAGAGAGTTTGGGACGGAGAGAGATCGAGAGTTTGGGACGGAGAGAGAGATCGAGAGTTTGGGACGGAGAGAGATCGAGAGTTTGGGACGGAGAGAGATCGAGAGTTTGGGACGGAGAGAGATCGAGAGTTTGGGACGGAGAGAGATCGAGAGTTTGGGACGGAGAGAGATCGAGAGTTTGGGACGGAGAGATAGAGAGTTGAGAGAGTTTGGGACGGAGAGAGAGAGAGTTGAGAGAGTTTGGGACGGAGAGAGAGAGTTTGGGACGGAGAGAGAGAGAGTTTGGGACGGAGAGAGAGAGAGTTTGGGACGGAGAGAGAGAGAGTTTGGGACGGAGAGAGAGAGAGTTTGGGACGGAGAGAGAGAGAGTTTGGGACGGAGAGAGAGAGAGTTTGGGACGGAGAGAGAGAGGTTTGGGACGGAGAGAGAGAGAGTTTGGGACGGAGAGAGAGAGAGTTTGGGACGGAGAGAGAGAGAGTTTGGGACGGAGAGAGAGAGAGTTTGGGACGGAGAGAGAGAGAGTTTGGGACGGAGAGAGATCGAGAGTTTGGGACGGAGAGAGATCGAGAGTTTGGGACGGAGAGAGATCGAGAGTTTGGGACGGAGAGAGATCGAGAGTTTGGGACGGAGAGAGATCGAGAGTTTGGGACGGAGAGAGATCGAGAGTTTGGGACGGAGAGATAGAGAGTTGAGAGAGTTTGGGACGGAGAGAGAGAGAGTTGAGAGAGTTTGGGACGGAGAGAGAGAGTTTGGGACGGAGAGAGAGAGAGTTTGGGACGGAGAGAGAGAGAGTTGGGACGGAGAGAGAGAGAGTTTGGGACGGAGAGAGAGAGAGTTTGGGACGGAGAGAGAGAGAGTTTGGGACGGAGAGAGAAGAGAGTTTGGGACGGAGAGAGAGAGAGTTTGGGACGGAGAGAGAGAGAGTTTGGGACGGAGAGAGAGAGAGTTTGGGACGGAGAAGAGAGAGAGTTTGGGACGGAGAGAGAGAGAGTTTGGGACGGAGAGAGAGAGAGTTTGGGACGGAGAGAGAGAGAGTTTGGGACGGAGAGAGAGAGAGTTTGGGACGGAGAGAGAGAGAGTTTGGGACGGAGAGAGAGAGAGTTTGGGACGGAGAGAGAGAGAGTTTGGGACGGAGAGAGAGAGAGTTTGGGACGGAGAGAGAGAGAGTTTGGGACGGAGAGAGAGAGAGTTTGGGACGGAGAGAGAGAGAGTTTGGACGGAGAGAGAGAGAGTTTGGGACGGAGAGAAGAGAGTTTGGGACGGAGAGAGAGAGAGTTTGGGACGGAGAGAGAGAGAGTTTGGGACGGAGAGAGAGAGAGTTTGGGACGGAGAGAGAGAGAGTTTGGGACGGAGAGAGAGAGAGTTTGGGACGGAGAGAGAGAGAGTTTGGGACGGAGAGAGAGAGAGTTTGGGACGGAGAGAGAGAGAGTTTGGGACGGAGAGAGAGAGAGTTTGGGACGGAGAGAGAGAGTGTTTGGGACGGAGAGAGAGAGTGTTTGGGACGGAGAGAGAGAGTGTTTGGGACGGAGAGAGAGAGTGTTTGGGACGGAGAGAGAGAGAGTTTGGGACGGAGAGAGAGAGAGTTTGGGACGGAGAGAGAGAGTTTGGGACGGAGAGAGAGAGAGTTTGGGACGGAGAGAGAGAGAGTTTGGGACGGAGAGAGAGAGAGTTTGGGACGGAGAGAGAGAGTTTGGGACGGAGAGAGAGAGTTTGGGACGGAGAGAGAGAGAGTTTGGGACGGAGAGAGAGAGAGTTTGGGACGGAGAGAGAGAGAGAGTTTGGGACGGGGAGAGAGAGAGTTGGGACGGAGAGAGAGAGAGAGTTTGGGACGGAGAGAGAGAGAGTTTGGGACGGAGAGAGAGAGAGTTTGGGACGGAGAGAGAGAGAGTTTGGGACGGAGAGAGAGAGAGAGTTTGGGAAGGAGAGAGAGAGTTTGGGACGGAGAGAGAGAGAGTTTGGGACGAAGAGAGAGAGAGTTTGGGACGAAGAGAGAGAGAGTTTGGGACGGAGAGAGAGAGAGTTTGGGACGGAGAGAGAGAGAGTTTGGGACGGAGAGAGAGAGAGAGAGAGAGAGTTTGGGACGGAGAGAGAGAGCGAGTTTGGGACGGAGAGAGAGAGAGTTTGGGACGGAAGAGAGAGAGAGAGAGAGAGTTTGGGACGGAGAGAGAGAGAGTGTTTGGGACGGAGAGAGAGAGAGTTTGGGACGAGAGAGAGAGAGAGTTTGGGACGGAGAGAGAGAGAGGAGTTTGGGACGGAGAGAGAGAGAGAGTGAGTTTGGGACGGAAGAGAGAGAGAGAGTTTGGGACGGAGAGAGAGAGAGTTTGGGACGGAGAGAGAGAGAGAGAGAGAGAGAGTTTGGGACGGAGAGAGAGAGAGAGAGTTTGGGACGGAGAGAGAGAGAGAGAGAGTTTGGGACGGAGAGAGAGAGAGTGTTTGGGACGGAGAGAGAGAGTGTTTGGGACGGAGAGAGAGAGAGTTTGGGACGGAGAGAGAGAGAGTTTGGGACGGAGAGAGAGAGAGTTTGGGACGGAGAGAGAGAGAGTTGGGACGGAGAGAGAGAGAGTTTGGGACGGAGAGAGAGAGAGTTTGGGACGGAGAGAGAGAGAGTTGTTTGGGACGGAGAGAGAGAGAGTTTGGGACGGAGAGAGAGAGTTTGGGACGGAGAGAGAGAGTTTGGGACGGAGAGAGAGAGAGTTTGGGACGAGAGAGAGAGAGTTTGGACGGAGAGAGAGAGAGAGTTTGGGACGGGGAGAGAGAGAGAGTTTGGGACGGAGAGAGAGAGAGAGTTTGGGACGGAGAGAGAGAGAGTTTGGGACGGAGAGAGAGAGAGTTTGGGACGGAGAGAGAGAGAGTTTGGGACGGAGAGAGAGAGAGAGTTTGGGACGGAGAGAGAGAGTTTGGGACGGAGAGAGAGAGAGTTTGGGACGAAGAGAGAGAGAGTTTGGGACGAAGAGAGAGAGAGTTTGGGACGGAGAGAGAGAGAGTTTGGGACGGAGAGAGAGAGAGTTTGGGACGGAGAGAGAGAGAGAGAGAGAGTTTGGGACGGAGAGAGAGAGCGAGTTTGGGACGGAGAGAGAGAGAGTTTGGGACGGAGAGAGAGAGAGAGTTTGGGACGGAGAGAGAGAGAGTGTTTGGGACGGAGAGAGAGAGAGTTTGGGACGGAGAGAGAGAGAGAGAGAGTTTGGGACGGAGAGAGAGAGAGAGTGAGTTTGGGACGGAGAGAGAGAGAGAGAGTTTGGGACGGAGAGAGAGAGAGAGTTTGGGACGGAGAGAGAGAGAGAGAGAGTTTGGGACGGAGAGAGAGAGAGAGAGTTTGGGACGAGAGAGAGAGAGAGAGAGAGTTTGGGACGGAGAGAGAGAGAGAGTGTTTGGGACGGAGAGAGAGAGTGTTTGGGACGGAGAGAGAGAGTGTTTGGGACGGAGAGAGAGAGTGTTTGGGACGGAGAGAGAGAGTTTGGGACGGAGGCACAAAACACCAGTCCAAGTAAGAATAGAAACACTGGTGACACACCATACTCCACCCAAGGTCTGTGCTATAGTTCGGCTACTGTTGTAAACAAAATAAAAAGAAACTGGTTATGTCTGACATAACCCAGCAACTAAATCATACAGAATAAAGCAGTGGCAAGTCTTCTCCAATCAGCTCCAACGTAGCGTCTGAGGTTATAGGTTTAACTCCGTCTGACACAGTGTGTGCTGTACACAGACTGACCGACCAATGAGGAGAATAGTTGACAACTATTTTGATTATCGAGTAGTTGTCGATCGAATGATTAGTTGTTTCAGCCCTAAATGACAGTTTATATACAATAAAACTGATGGCTACAGCATGCCATTTGTCGGATGCTCCTCTTGCAATTGATAGGAGCGTGGAAGTGAAATGTTTCTTTCAGAAAATCAGCCAATGAAAGAAGAAACAGTGGAAATTCCTAGTGGTGCAATAATTGGATATTGGTTTGTGGTATAGCTCAGATGATATCAGGGCTAGTTGCATGTACCATAGATACAAGGTGCAATTCAAATCACAGAGGATATAAAGTGCTAATACAAGATCCTAAGTGTGCAAACAAGGTTAAATTACAAATGCAATATAATTAAAAGTGCAACAGTACAGATGGGAGGCAATGTAGCAAGGCTATTGGAGACAGGATGATGATAGCTGGTGTAGTCCAGATTAGTTAGGGCTGTCTGCCAATGGAGGTCATAAAAGTCTTAATTGATAGTTGGTCCGGTGCCTAAGTGGATGGGTGATGCATCAAAGGTGCTCAAGAGTATTGTCAATTTGTTACCCTTTCCACAGATATAACAAGTCCTTTGGAAGTGTCCGTTCTCCTAGTGGTCTAGGCGAGAGATCAGCAATAAAAGCAGGATCCAGGCTGCAGTATCTATCTTAAGTACCACAGATACTCCACCAACGACCTGGACGCAGAGCAAGCAGTGTAAGCAGCTAAAGTGGTTCAGGAGTTCACCGCTAAGGAGCACCACATGCGTAAACAGTTGAGCCTGGACCATTAAGGCTCCTGAATTGGTGAGTGTGACTCTTATCTCTCTCAAACACACGAATTTACGGCTGATGTCATGCTATGAGAGCATTGTCTCTCCTTCTGTTTTCATGTTCCCCCATCTGAGGTAGAATAAGAAGACCGTGTAAAGAAGGGCAGTGACCACCCTAATTTTAGGCACAAGGTGCTTCACTCCAGAGCCTGGATTAAAAAAGCTCTGAATTTTGTAAGTGTGCATTTTTCTAAACTTATTGCACTTTAAATTATAGAAGGTATCACACTATTACCTCTCTTCTCTCATTATATCCCCCATTGCGGAGCCCACCAAGACCACTAGGAGAACGCTTTGCAGCTCCGTTGACGCGCTTTCTAGCGCAGACGGATTTGTTCCCTAGATAGACGCTTGCTGCGTGAGCAGTTCGTGCGCGCACAAGCGTGTGACCGGCGCCCGTCGCTGCATCACGCAGCTGCGATGGCCGCCGGTAAGTGCAGGCGCACGGCCGCACTAGGTTCGCTCGTCTGACACGAGCCTTAGGCCTGGGTCAGACGAGCGCAGTGTTCACGTCTGTGTTGCCGCACATTTTAACGTCCGTCGTAGACCACACACGAAGTACGTCCGCACAGAAGCGCGGACGCACAACGGACGCGGCAAACAGACGCAAGTTAGGCAAGAACGTTAATCCGCTAGAACGGACGCACAGAGTGCGCTGCATCCGCAACGTCTGCATAGCTTTGTGTGTGAGTGATGGAACGTAGTCAGACTGACTGCATTTTTGACGTCCAAAATGTTTTTCATTTATTCATTTCATATGTTTGTCATTTATTTTCCCTTCTACATCAGTCAAAAAAACAGACTGTGTGGCCACTACCTTCCCGTCAGTCAGAAAGTACGTCCGTTGTGCACGAACGCACAGAATGCGCTTGTCTGACCCTAGCCTTAGTCACTGGCGAGGGCCAGTCGTGCATCGACAGGCTCATTTAAGCTCCACTAGGGGAAGAAAGAAGGTGGAACCAAGCACCGGATTGGGGTGTGTACAGAGATGTCACACTGATTTTTAAGAGCAATGTGATATCCATTCCCTTTTGGGCATGCAATGTTGACCTGGCTGCTACTGGTTCATTATAAATACACCAAATCATAACAAATCT
Organism: Leptobrachium leishanense; assembly: GCA_009667805.1. Taxonomy (NCBI): domain Eukaryota; kingdom Metazoa; phylum Chordata; class Amphibia; order Anura; family Megophryidae; genus Leptobrachium; species Leptobrachium leishanense. Next base: position 66,199,227 of record CM019069.1, on the reverse strand, counting down.
CCACGTCGCTGTTTATTTCAAAATTATATGTTGGAAGAAAAATGCCAACACACAGGGAGTGATTCCCTTTCAAACAAGCCCAGCATGTTAAGCATGACAGGTACACATTAAAAGGGACACTCTAGGTCAGGGGTCATCAAACTTGGCCCTCCAGATGTTTTGGAACTACATCTCCCATGATGCTCAAACACTTATTAGGTTAGCTGAGCCCCATGGGAGATGTAGTTCCAAAACATCTGGAAGGTCCCGGTTTGATGACCCCTGCTCTAGATACTGTGGCAAATGCTGATCTTGGCTTCATGGATTAGACTCATGAAGCTGCACTCTTCTCCAGCAACTGGCTCTCCTTGCACTGAGAGCCATTGGACTGGCAGGATGTCTGTACGAAGGTCCAGCCTCCTGCCAGTCACGTGGCATCTGTGGGTTGAGTGTAAGCCGCAGTATGTCACATACAGTACACTGCCGAGAGGGCAAAGCACTGCAACAAAGTTGAGTTTTAAGATACTGACATTATAACGGAAGAGGGTGATGCAGAACGGATTAGATGGGGTTAATATTTAACCCCTCTGTTCCTCTGTCCCTTTTAACCCTAGAGTAACCATTTAATGATATTTGACAAGCAGAAAGGGGAGTACAAATCAATCTTTTGAACTCTGTCCTGTCAAGAGACAAAATTCTTGCTAGCAGGTACCATTTAGCAAGAACCAGATATCAACTAATAGCTGAAAGAAACTGGTAATCAACACCGGCAACACCTTAAAATACAGTGATCACTTTACCGTTTGAAGTGTTTTTTTAAAGCAAATTTATGCAGGTTCCAACCATGTTAAGAAATTGCGCTCTATTTAACACTTACAGGGTTATCCAAAGAGATTCGAAAAGTCACCGCACGTTCGGTGACTTTTCGTTCTCTTCAATTCGGTTCCTTTTGCCGATTGCATTTCGGTGACCCTGCGGTGTATTCAGCAAACACCACAGGGTCCCCGAATTGCAGGGAAAAGCTGCCGTAAACCCACCGAAAACTAACCGAATGCACGCTGAAAACAAGCAAAAACATCTGGATTAACCTTTGAAAAAGAGGAACATGAGCCGAACATGAGCCGAACATGAGCCGAACATGAGCCGAACATGAGCCGAACATGAGCCGAACATGAGCCGAATCACACAGAGCCGAATCACACAGAGCCGAATCACACAGAGCCGAAGCAGCTGTGACGTAGAGGAGGCAGTGAATAAATTAGAAAAACCATTTGTATGAATCTGGGAAAAAGAAACGCTGTTTGCAAAGAAACTACTGAGCGAAAATGTCTGAAATTTTCACAGGAGGTCCAGGGAATGATAATAAAGAGGGCTGTTACAAAAAAAATAAGTAAACTGAAAGAAAAAAAAAAAAAAAAAAAAAATCGGACTTTTAATAAAAAAAAAAAAAAAAAAATCAAAAAAAAAAATCAGAAAAATGCTTAAAGTATCCTAAAAAATCTATAAATAAAGAGACTTTTTGCTGCAGAATTTTAGAATGAACGGTTTATTAGATATTGAATTAAAACGGGAATATTTTTAACATTGAAGTCTATGGGCTTCTCCTGAATAAATTTGCCGAATTAAACCACCGAATGGCAGGGCATTTCGGGAACCTTTCACTGCTGGTTTGTGTTCTCTGAATAGTCGAAGCAGTGCTTTTTCATGGGGATTTCACTGCCCTCGAACAGGCACCGAACAGGCACCGTATGTGCAGGCAATTCGCCAGTATTTGGCGAATTGCCTGCTCTCTGGATAGCCGAATGGCCAGGAAAGGTAACCGAACGCTGATTTTCAGCGTTCGGTTACCTTTCTCAAGCAATTCGGATCTCTTTGGATAACCCTGTAAGACTGGTAGTAGTCCACTAATCTGTTCTCAAATTAATGGCCTAACCGCTAAACTGCTTATATAGCAAGGAGAAAATAAAAAAACATGGTGGACATGGCTAGCGCCTGGCGAAAAGGGAGGAAAAAACCCACAGCAAAACAAAGAGCAATACTACCTCATGTTCTAATACATAAAATATAGATGAGCTTTGTAATAAAAGCACGCATCCTACACAATGTACACGGATAATAAAGTAGCAGACGGTTACGCCTCAAGGATATGTATGTCACAAATCACATTAATAAAGAAAACAGGAAATCAGTCAATTTTTTCAATGGCATGGCCCTGGCAAGGAGGGTTCGGTGTTAAAACAGACCCAGGATTAGGGCTGCGCATCTTCAATGGTCTCACGATTCGATTACGATTATCAGGTCAACGATTCAATTCGATGTGATTCCGCAATGCACACGATGCATCTCGATTACTGCCCAAGGTTTTAGATAGGGATGCACCGATACCACTTTTTTAAGACCGAGTACGAGTACCGATACTTTTTAAAAGTACTCACCGATACCGAATACCGATACTTTTTAGAAGTACTCGCCAATACCGAGTACCGATACTTTTCTTTAATGTCATGTGACGCTTTCCAATAAGAACAGAACATATAAAAATGCCCCCAGCTCACATGTATATCCCCCCGATATATATATATTCATACTGCCCCAGCTCATGGATATGCCCCCCAGCTCATGGATATGCCCCCCCAGCTCTCACATGGATATTGCCCCCCCAGCTCACACATGGTTATGCCCCCCAGCTCACACATGGTTATGCCCCCCAGCTCACACATGGTTATGCCCCCCCAGCTCTCTCATGGATATGCCCCCCCAGCTCTCTCATGGATATGCCCCCCCAGCTCTCTCATGGATATGCCCCCCAGCTCTCTCATGGATATGCCCCCCCAGCTCTCTCATGGATATGCCCCCCAGCTCTCTCATGGATATGCCCCCCCAGCTCTCTCATGGATATGCCCCCCCAGCTCTCTCATGGATATGCCCCCCCAGCTCTCACATGGATATGCCCCCCCAGCTCTCACATGGATATGCCCCCCCAGCTCTCACATGGATATGCCCCCCCAGCTCTCACATGGATATGCCCCCCCAGCTCTCACATGGATATGCCCCCCCAGCTCTCACATGGATATGCCCCCCAGCTCATGGACCCCCCCAACGATACTTACCTTCCTGGGCGCCGCTGGGAATGTCTCCGCGCGTGCGCTCGTTGGAAGGACCCCAGCCGCGACCACGTGGGACCATGTGATCATGGCTGGGGTCCTTCCAACGAGCACGTGCGGGGAAACTTTCCCGGCGTCGCCCAGGAAGGTAAGTATCATCGCGGAGAGCAGCTGCAGGGCCTGTCTGAATGCTCTATCTGCATTCAGACAGGCCCTGCAGCTGCTTAGTGTGTTTATACTTACCTTCCTGGGCGACGCCGGGAATGTCTCCGCGCGCGTGCGCTCGTTGGAAGGACCCCAGCCGTGATCACATGGTCCCACGTGGTCGCGCTGGGGTCCTTCCAACGAGCGCACGCGCGGAGACATTCCCGGCGGCGCCCAGGAAGGTAAGTATCGTCACGGAGAGCTCCAGGGGCGGCTGTCCGAATGCCGATAGAGCATTCGGACAGCCGCCGCAGCCCCTCGGATGCCGGCAAGCCAGCTCAATGCCGGCTTCCGGTATCGGAAAAAATATTGGGGGGTACTGCACGAGTACCAAGTACTCCTGCAGTACCCAGTATCGGCCCCGATACAGATACTAGTATCGGTATAACCCTAGTTTTAGACTCACATATTCACACACTCCCAGTAATGTGCAGTGTGTATGAGTGTATCACAGAGCTCCACAGCAATAACACTCACAGTAATGGTCTTTAGTCAGACAGGTAATAGTGAGCACATGGGTCAAAGAATGGTGGTTAGAGATTGAGGGTGCACATTGAGAGGTAACACATTTTTGGTAGGGATGCACCGATACCACTTAAGACCGAGTACGAGTACCGATACTTTTGTTCAAGTACTCACCGATACCAAGTACCGATACTTTTATTTTATGTCACGTGACGCTTTCCAATAAGAACAGACCTCATATAAAGCCCCCAGGTCTCATAGATACTGCCCCCCAGCTCATGGATACTGCCCCCCAGCTCATGGATTTTGCCCCCCAGCTCATGGATTTTGCCCCCCAGCTCATGGATTTTGCCCCCCAGCTCATGGATATTGCCCCCCAGCTCATGGATATTGCCCCCCAGCTCATGGATAATGCCCCCCAGCTCATGGATAATGCCCCCCAGCTCCTGGATAATGCCCCCCAGCTCCTGGATCTGCCCCAGCTCGTGGATATGGCCTCAGCGTGGATAATGCCCCCCAGCACATGGATTTGGCCCCCCCTCTGCTCATACTTACGTTCCTTTAGCGACGCCGGGAAAGTCTTCGCACGCGCTCCTTGGAAGGTCCCCAGCCGCGACCACGTGGGACCATGTGATCGCGGCTGGGGTCCTTCCAACGAGCGCATGCGCGGAAACTTTCCGGCGTCGCTCAGGAAGGTAAGTATGAGCGGAGAGCAGCTGCAGGGCCTGTCCGAATGCTCTATCGGCATTCGGACAGGCCCTGCAGCTGCTCTCCTCACTTTGTTTATACTTACCTTCCTTAGCGACGCCGGGAAAGTTCCCGCGCGTGCGCTCGTTGGAAGGACCCCAGCCGCGATCACATGGTCCCACGTGGTCGCGGCTGGGGACCTTCCAAGGAGCGCGCGCGAAGACTTTCCCGGCGGCGCCCAGGAAGGTAAGTATTAAACAATGCGGTGAGCAGCTGTAGGGCCTGTCCGAATGCCGATAGAGCATTCGGACAGCCGCCGCAGCCCCTCGGATGCCGGCAAGCTGGCACAATGCCGGCTTCCGGTATCGGAAAAAAATATCGGGGGTACTGCACGAGTACCAAGTACTCCTGCAGTACCCGGTATCAGCACCGATATCGATACTAGTATCGGTATCGGTGCAACCCTAATTTTTGGGGCTATTTTAGAATGGTGATAGATGTAATTGAGTCTCCCTAGGGGTTCTGAGACTTGTTTACACAGCAGAATGTGGTCTGATTGACACGTAGGAGAGAGTTAAGTGTGGGCACATGGGTAAAAAAAATGGTGGTTAGAGAGGGGGGTGATAGGTGTAACTGAGTGTTTCCAGTGTGTGGCACCTGCTGTGACCATATTGTGTAAATTTTATGGAATAAACTAGATTATGGTAAGCGTATGCACATGAAATTTAGTAATATTCGTAAGTACAAGTATGTTTTTAGAAAGACACATTTATTTTAATTATAGAAATTGCATTTAATAATAAAATATTTTATATATAGGAAAATGTTAGAAATGTATATATACACGCAATAAAAAAGATTTATGCAACTGACGAAATAGTTTTACCTTGAAGAATTAACATTGTCTATATGTAGCAGAGTGTGTGTGTATGTATATACACATATATATATACACACACACATATTATATATATTTTTTTTGTATTTTATTTTTGAGACACACCCGCACTGAATGCTTAGTTTAGGCTGAGCGCAACCCCCCCCCCCAAATGTGTTTTTTCATATGAATTTCCTGGGTGTGCACCCCTCCCTGCCACAGGTACTCCTCCTCCGGGTTCTATTTAACCTTGATCTGCGGGAGCTCCATGAAGGGGACTTGTTCCTCAGTAAGTGAGTTTATCCCATGATGGGCAGTCATTAGGTTTGCAGAGTAGGACCTGCCAGAGGGTGGATTACATTGACGCTGTTGGCAGGCTTAAGCAATTCACGGCCGTTCATTGCGAATCAAATTTCCACCATTTTATTCAGCAAAGCTCAGGGTTAAGAAATTTTCACTATGTGGTAAAAGCTGGTATTATGTACCCATGCATGGAGCTGTTGTTGCAGGTTTTTGAATGTGTTTGTCTGGAGTGCTCTCTCCGTGGATATATATAGATATATATATATATATATATATAGCTAATGGGACTGGTTTTACTGAAAAAAGGTTGACATAGGTTTAATGAAGGGTTAATAGTTGCAGGGTTTTAGAGGTGTTTTGTGCAGGGTTACTTGAGGGTTGCAGTCAGTAAGGGTTAATGTCAAGTCAGGGCTGCAGGGTGCATGGTTAAATTAGGGTTGCATTGTGAAGGGTTAATAGGGGGCTGCAGGGTCTTCGAGGTGTTTTGTGCAGGGTTACTTGAGGGCTGCAGTCAGTAAGGGGTTAATGGTTAAGTCAGGACTGCAGGATGCATGGTGAAGGGTGAATAGGGGCTGCGGGTGTTCTGCTTTGGTGACACTCATGCTCCCGCTGCACTTCACACATAGAGCAGCTGTCACTTTAAACAATGGGAGGAGCCATGGGCTTTCAGCACAAGGGGGTGGGGGTCGGCTACAGAGAGGAGGTGGGGAAGCAGACACAGCTTGATGCTGCGAGTCTCCCAGCAAAGACAGACACCAGAGAGGGGAATTCAACTAGGGAGGAATAATGGAGGAGCTGGAGGGGGCGTAGCCAGTGAATCGATTAGCAGCCTGAGAAGATCGATGCAGCATCGTGGAAGGAAGCATCGCGATGCATCAGGCAAACGATTATATTTGACAGCCCTACCCGGGATGCAAAAAAGTTTGAAATTACAGACTTCATTTGCAGGTCTTTCCCAGAGTTCATTGCTGCACATGGGGAATGTAGCACATGAGCTCTGCTAAGCAGTTCTCTAAATTGCTGGGATGTGTCAATGTCTTCCACAATTATAAAGTATATATATATATACACACACACATCCAAACAAATACAACGGATATAAAATGTCTACCTACTGACCAATATGAAATTGCAGGTTTTTAAAATGTAAAAAAAAATAACGAAGCAAACGTCAGACATTTTCTGTGATGTGATCAACAAAATTCCATAGGAAAAATATATATAATTCGCAGAGAAATTTTAAATAAAAAAAAGAATTGCAACACTGATTGCATAAGCCTGCACCCTCTGTTTTATAAAGCCAGAACAAAGTCAGCTGTGGCTATAGGAATTGCTTGAATTTTTGGAGGCCGCAGGGAGACACCAAAGAAAGAGTAGCAGCAATCAGGAGAATATAGAAGCACAAAACATGTGGCACAATGGATGTATGGGGGAGCTAACAAAAGAAACTGGTACAATGCAAAAATCAGGGCAATCCATCAAAGTTAAGACAACTTCTCAGGGAGACCACCTAGTACCAAATAGAGATCCTGAAGAAGCTACAGGAATTTCTGGCAGGTATTGCGGTTGCTCCTTGTATCAGTCTCTCGCATTCTACATGTCTGGGCTATGGGATATGGTGGCAAGACGGAAACCTGCATCCCCCGCTCTTACAAAAAGGAACTTCCAAGCCCGTCTATATTGTGCCAAAACTTGTACCACATGAAATATATTAGTGATAATCGATTTACAGTATGGCTGTAATACGAGACTGTATAAAAACACTGAATGCCGTTACAGGAATACAGAAAACAAGAGGTGTACTTGCCTGGCACAATAGGTGGTAGTAATATGAATAATTGTGTCCTTGTGGGTGCAGACTCTCTGCAATTGATTTTCAACCACTTTGCCGTGGCACACCATGGTTCTGAAATGTGCAACTGGAGTTTGCCGTGCATGAGCAGAATGAGAGGCATGTGGGCCACTGGATAGAATTTTTAACAGAGTTTAATCAGTGTGCTTAGGGTAAAAAAAAACAAAAAATCTAGGTGCACAATGTTAAATTTCCACATATTACCAGATAAAATGGAGAAACATAGCAAATGAAGCATCCAAGGATAACATGTCAACCATTTGAGTACATTAATAATGGAAGTTATTTTTTTCTGATGGGATTTTGATTTCCTTATTTTTGACGTGTGTTTAGTGGATTGTATGCACAGTATATCGGCTCAACACACAAGTATTCCTTATGTTGTATCCCAACAACCATCTATTCCCCCAGAATGCATTCCATAATATTAATAATTTAGAAAATCCAAACCAATCATTCTGTATAATCGCCGCACACAAAGGGTGTGTGTGTGTGTGTTGAATTGGTACAATTTTCTATTTTGCCTTATAAAACCTCAGAAAATGTTGGCTATTTGTATGTTTCTCAACTCCAGTCCTCAAGACCCAGGAACAGGCCAGATTTCCAGATATGTGAAGCACAGCACAGGTGATATGATTTGCTGCTCAGTGATTGCAGGATTCAGTCTGTATTTCCCCAAAGTGATCCTTAAAATCTGGCCAGTTAGTGGGTCCTGAAGATCGTAGCTGAGAAACACTGACAATTATATAGCATTTGAAATATAAAAGGTCTGTTAGTATGCCCAACCCATATCCCTCTAACATTAGATGAATTTGCAAAGGAGTCGATGTTTCCATTCCTTTAATCCACAGATGTGTAACTCCAGCCAGCAGAAGTTCATTACCTAAAATTCCCAGAAACCTTTGAATGACAGAATCATCAGGGCTGTAATTCTGCAAAACGGAGGGGGGGGGGGGGGGTAATAAAACTACACTAAACAGTTTAAACCGGCTGGGTGGATTAGAGGTAACACCACTGCTCCATAACTGTGGCGAGAGACTGTGGGGACACAGGTTCGATCCCGGCAAGAGCACCTCTCCAGTAAGTGTCCTTGGGCAAGACACCTAACGGTACACACTCACCACCCAGGACATACTTGAAAATGTGAGAAATCTCAATGTATCCTTCCTGGTATAATACTTTCTCCAAAAAAAAAATTTAAAAAAAATAGTACAAGACCTTGAAAATCATGTGTACTACAACAGTGTTGCACAAATTTATTGCACCAGGTCACCATGGCAACAGCCGCATGGAAGCTGGACCAGAGACTTTAATCTCTGTGCTGGTAACATGTTCACCCTATCCTTTCTTTGTTCAAGCTTATACAGGTTTCAGAGAAATGTGTTCTAAACAAGATTAATGTTTATCTCCTTGCTAAATTAACTTTAAGTTGTCATTTACCAAGAACCATCAGCTTCCTAGAAACATTGAGATTTACGATGAGACCAGCATCAGCACTCCATACTGTGAATACTCCATGATAAATGTAGCCAAATTACAATAAAATTAATTTAGGTGGTCTTTGTGGCAAGAGTTGGTCTGCACTTCTCTCACTCAACCGTGTCTGGCCGCTGGTATAGCATTTTAAAAGGGGCCCTCCATCCAGAAATCTATTGATCAGCAAACATAACCTTGAAGAGTTAGGAAGGCTACTATGTATATTATAATATATCTTGAATGTCAGCATTCTCAAACACTGTATTAGAGGCTAGGGGGCAGCTGTGCCCCAGAGTAATTAGTTACTCTGAATTCAGTGTCGGTATGCAACTAATCAAATTGACTGAAATAGACCATAGGGCTGCTCTGAGCAAGCGGTGTTATGGGAAAGGGGAAAAAAAAACCTCTGGGGTTAGATTGTACAGTTGCATTGCTAGTCTTTAACACACATAGCATCACAGCAGTAAGTAGGGTTGAAACAACTAATCAATAAAATAGTTGTCAACTATTCTCATTAATTAATCGGTCTGTGTATGGCACACACTATTAACTTTGTTCAGATTTGGGCTGAATTAAATCTAAGAAACTACTTCAGAACTGATTGGAGAACACATGCCTGCTGTTTTATTTCGCTAGGATTTAGTTCTGGGGTTATGTTACACATAACTAGTTTGTTTTCACTTTGTGTAGAAAAACAGCTGAACTACAGCACAGACCCTGGGGTGCTGCCATTAGGTGGAGGAGCTGTAACACCGGTGTTTTATCCTTAGAGCTGGACTTCTGTGCCACCACCCCACACTCCCAGCCTCCCTTTCACCGGTCCCTAGCTGCCACCCCTCCATTTGGTGCAGTCCCTTTCCCCAATTGCCTCCAACACGCTTGGGTCCGGACTCTTGGGTCTGTCGCCTTGCCCAAAATCACTCGCTCACACCTCAAGCCCCTTCCCTCAGTTTGCTCATGAAATTACTTTAAAAAGGGACACTTCGCACCCGAACACTTTAACTTGTTAAATTTGTTAGGCTGAGTAGAGTGCCCCTCCTTCTTACCACGCACTCTTGCTGACACCATCGTGTATATCAGTGTGCTCATAGCAGCATTCGTTTGGTGAGAAAGCAGACTTGGCTTGAGCTCCACATGCTGCATCAATCCATCACTCTGACCAAGTGCTCGCGTACCTTGTGTGTAAAAAGTATGCAAGTAACGAGAAATACAATTTTTGTATAAAAACTAAACTACACGCTCTACACAAATTGCGTAAGAAAAAAAAAAGGGGGGGGGGAATTCCTTTTAACCCCTTCACTACTGAACCATTTCACCTCTGCGCTGAGCTCATTTCTACTGGTTTTGCTCACCATGTTTAACTGTGATTGGAAGTCATGTATTATTATACGACCCAGACAAATTATTTTTTTTACGGCAGATTCATAATATATCATTATTACATGTATACTTCGTGTCCTGCCAGAATGCTATAACAAAAGATAATAAAATGTGAATTTTTAATAACTTTTCAATATTTTATTACGCAAGCCTTTGCGGTTATATATTCTGTAAGGTACGCTTGTTAAAATATTAGAAGTGGGAAACCGGTAATGTATTTTGAGAAAATACGTGATCTTAGCCAAAACTGAAAAAAAAAAATTAACAGGGTTATTCAGAGAGAGGTGAAAACCTGGAGAACTGTCAGGAGAAAAGAACAATCTAGACCAAATAGCCGATTTAGAAAGTGAAATAAATGGAAGAATTTTTCTGGTTTGGCCATTTTGACCTAGAATTTTCACTTTTCCAGTCATTCTCCTGGTTTTCACCTCTCTCTGAATAACCCTGTAAATTTTCATTCGTGCAGCATCATTGTGTCACATTATAATTTAAAAAAGTGAACAATAGTGCTGCATTAATAAATTTAAAATAAAATTGTATAAATCGAACCTGGTCATGTTTGGTATCATTGGAAAGGCCATGCTACAATTTCCAGAATTATTAGAATTGTACCGGCTGGGTGGAGTAGAGGTAACATCAATGCTCTGCATGGAGCGAGCCTGTTGAGTCATGGGTTCGATCCCAGCACGAGCACCTCTCCAGTAAGTGTCCTTGGGCAAGACACCTAACGGTACATATTCACCATCCAGGAAATACTTGAAAACGAGAGAAATCTCAATTAGGGTTGTACCGATACCGATACTAGTATCAGTATCGGGGCCGATACTGGGTACTGCAGGAGTACTTGGTACTCGTGCAGTACCCACCGATATTTTTTCCGATACCGGAAGCCGGCATTGAGCCGGCATCCGAGGCGGCTGTCCGAATGCTCTATCGGCATTCGGACAGCTGCCCCTGGAGCTGCTCACGACGATACTTACCTTCCTGGGCGCCGCCGGGAATGTCTCCGCGCGTGCGCTCGTTGGAAGGACCCCAGCCGCGACCACGTGGGAGCATGTGATCACGGCTGGGGTCCTTCCAACGAGCGCGCGCTCGGAAACTTTCCCGGCGGCGCCGGGAAAAGTTTCCCCGCGCGCGCTCGTTGGAAGGACCCCAGCCGTGATCACATGGTCCCACGTGATCTCGGCTGGGGTCCTTCCAACAAGCGCACGCGCGGAGACATTCCCGGCGGCGCCCAGGAAGGTAAGTATCGTCACGGAGGGGGCATACCCATGAGCTGGGAGGGGGCATACCCATGAGCTGGGAGGGGGCATACCCATGAGCTGGGAGGGGGCATACCCATGAGCTGGGAGGGGGCATACCCATGAGCTGGGAGGGGGCATACCCATGAGCTGGGAGGGGGCATACCCATGAGCTGGTATATATAATATATATATATATATATATATTTCGGGGGGGATATACATGTGAGCTGGGGGCATTTTTATATGGTCTGTTCTTATTGGAAAGCGTCACATGACATTAAAGAAAAGTATCGGTACTCGTACTCGGTCTTAAAAAAGTGGTATCGGTGCATCCCTAATCTCAATGTATCCTTCCTGGTAAAATCCTTTCTCAAACAAAATGCAATAAATGGGCAGAGAATCATGGGAATTGTACTACAAAAACATAGGGGGGGGGGTGCGGACTGGAGTTTGATTGTCTTGTTATAGAAGGTTCACTATGGCCCCATTGCCCACATGACAGTAAATCCAAGGAGATGAAAAACTATCATAAAAAGTTATTTTCCTTTCAACATTTACTAACATGCAGCAAAATGCTATGCTTAAAAAATACATATTCGTTTACAGCTAGCCCACCCCTCTCCGTTTACAAACGATTTCTACTCTACATGAGGTTTCCAATAACATTAAGGACTTTACATTTCCAAAACACACATTGTAATATTTACTTTAAATGTAAAGGAAGGTAAAAAGGAACACAAAGCATATAACACCACAGAAAAAAAACTAATTACCCAAAGTTAGCTGTCACTTTCGGTGGCACGCTGCAACGGTGAGAGACAGCTCTGCTCACCTGGTGCATCCAACCGACCGACGTTATTTATGAGACCTAAATCGCACAGGACTGTGTGAACGCCATTGGCAGCCTCTGCCCATGGAGAAGCAAAGATGGCAACACTTGGCACTGGGGTAATAAGTAGATCTTTAAGAACAATATTAAATCCATTCCCTGATACGATAACGGCAGCCAAAGTCAACCTGGCTGGTATAGCTGCATGTTAAATAACTGGGTAGTTTGAATAAGCACGTCAGCAAAACAAAACTGCAAAAACGTAAGCCTAAATGCGCAGATCGCAAACGAGAACAGATCTCACAGCAAAATAGATTTATCATTTAACATAAATAAGTGCACCTCCTTCAAAATCAGAAACTCGTATTGCTGTATGGCTTATTCATGAACCAACGTTCTTTCATTGAAGGGATGGTGGTCTTACTTCTGGGAATTACAGTGGCGCACCTACGGTGAATTTACTATTTTGGTAATCGACACCACAGCTCCCTATACGTTGCACCCCAGTTTTAACTATAAGCATAGATCCGGTCAAAGTGTTCACCGTTGTTGCAAACACTGCTAAACGGAGAATATCCATAGTGTACTCCTCTTATGGAACATTAACAGTGATAGCGTTGTTCACAGATACAATGTGATGCTGCTGAGGAATATCCTTTCTCTGGATAGCCGACGCTCAACTTAGTTGCAATAACCGACCATAGGCTGTTCGTAAATAAACCCCCTTACCTGGGAAAAAAAATAAAAAGGGACCCGTTTTTGAGAAGCTGTATAATTTATTCAGGCGTAAATGCCACTGAATGACCTGCAACAAACAAGAGACAGAATGGAAGATCCCCCATACTCCACTCAAGTACACTATAGGACTTCTGAAGAAAAGGCGTCAAACCAGTACAATAGTGTCGCTAGTAAATCGTGGACAGATTAGTAAACACTGAAATACTGCATAGATTGCAGATTGTGACACACACACACAATATACCTTGTATATTCCCCATCATATGTCAATTCTAGCAAGAATAGAACACGACAACCTGCCGGAGCACAACAACGAGCGAATATCCCGTTAACAGTGCATTGTGTACATTAAAATGAATAAGAGATCAGTGATAAGACACAATGGCATATTAATCCAAAAACGCATTTCAGTGTTCATAAAAGATCCTGCAGGGAACCGATGCATAGAACGCCCACTCAATTACTTTTATAATAATATATAAACTAACATTACACAGCGGCTGAGTGACGTGTGAGCTGCTGATCTGCATGTTAGCAGGGTGCTGTGATCAGCTTTTTAATGCCGGGATCTGTCGGTGGGGGATGGCACAAGGATGCTGCAGCAGGCTCCATGCATGTGGTGCAATCTAGTTGTCAATGCAGGCTGGTTCCTTCGTAATCCAGAATCAGCAAACCCCCCTCCCCCCCCCCCCACAACCACACTCGGCCTCTCAAAACAGTCAGGCAACAGCAATTGAAAGCATAATCACATATTCATGATAGCCAGTACACAAAGCCACTTTCTAGCAATGCGATCTCTTCAAAGGACATTGTGTACACATTCCTCAGGATTGCTGTGGTCCTGCACAATACACCTGGCGTGCGTCGTATCATCCATCTACCTTTCTGTACGCCTCATAAAAAAAGGTATTTCAGTTCTGATTTGTGTAAACTATTATACACTTCAAAGGATCTAGAACTTCACATAATAACAGACGCCGATATGTCGCATTGATGAATAGACTAGTGTTTGGGTTTTACCAGCGAGTTATTCACAAACATGAAAAGGAAGGCTGACGATACAATATATCCTGCGCACAAGGAGAGAATGTCCTGCAGGATACAGGAGCCAGTGAATAAATCACAATGGAAGGGTCAGAGGTGACATCCGATATGACTGATCGGATCAGGACCTCATAGCTAGGAATATTTGACAGGTGAAGGTTTTTTTTTTCTCTCCTCTCCCTAACCACAAACAGAGAAAATAATAATTGAAGGTGCCCCTTAACCAGGCATGTGCGAGGTCGCTGGTATCAGAATAAGTTTGTCGTGACTATAATCTAGACGGTAACTGCAATTACATGAACCATTCAACATTATGATCATCTACATGGATAAGGGAATATTATGTTCTTTTAACTTTACTCACATCCTTTCATTATCGTCAAACGAGCATTTTCCGGATTTATATCTGTTTGTTTTCTACCATTAGTTTAAGCTTTACGTGTACATGAAAGAGGAGCCCACAGGTTTCGCTTTCCCGACCTCAACACATGAGCTTTACTTACCAGCTAGAAGACGGTTAATTCGGAAAAACACACCAAGGGTAGGACATGAATAATGCATGTAAATTAGCATTGTTTTCACACGCTGAATTGATTTGGGTACCAGTCAAAAATCAACTATAATTTCACTTTAATAAAGGCAAGCTGGGGAGGATGCGCTTCATGTACATTATGTCTAGATTTATTACCCTGCGCTATAAGATTAATGTAGAAATAGAAGCCAGGATGATCCTCCACAAAAACACTATTGGCTGTAAGACGGCTGCCATAATGATTCGCCATCACTCCAGTTGTTGCCAACTTTTTGGAATACATTCATAAAAAAGATAGTACTGGAGGTGGCATTCCTCCTGCTTGCATGTTTTGGCCTAAGGCTGGGGTCAGACGAGCGTTTTTATGAGCGGAAAGAATGTCCGTGAGAGTGGACGTTCCTTCCACTCTCGCGCCCGTCTGGCCACCTCGCTGAGTGCAGTTAGTGCTCCTATGGAGGAGCACGCTTTGCAGCCCTGTCAACGCGTGTCGTAGCGCTTCGACGGGGAGGCTTTCTGAACAGATGTAGCATGCCTGCTGTAGCGCACGCAAGTCATGCGCACTACAGCGTGTGGCCGGCCCGGTCACAGCAGCACGCCGGATGCCAGCAGGCACGTCAGTAGTAACCACTCATGGGCACAACCTGGCCGGGTTGACAGCAGGTCAGAGCACAACTTCACAGAGCAGCGAAGGACTCATATATATATAAATACACACATGTGGGAGGGGTAAAGGTGCTGAGTAGGGGGGGGGGAATTTTATCCCTAAGTAAGATAACTGCCCTGAATTGATTTAGAGGAAATCCACCCTTCATGTTACCGGGGTAATAACGCTGCATAAAGAACTGCAGCAAAACAGCACAATTCTTACATTGTGCGACTAAATACACACAATGACAGAGACACACAGAGAGGGAGATGGAGGCACACAGAGAGGGAGATGGAGAGAGGGAGATGGAGAGAGGGAGATGGAGAGAGGGAGAGATGGAGGCACACAGAGAGGGAGAGATGGAGGCACACAGAGAGGGAGAGATGGAGGCACACAGAGAGGGAGAGATGGAGGCACACAGAGAGGGAGAGATGGAGGCACACAGAGAGGGAGAGATGGAGGCACACAGAGAGGGAGAGATGGAGGCACACAGAGAGGGAGAGATGGAGGCACACAGAGAGGGAGAGATGGAGGCACACAGAGAGGGAGAGATGGAGGCACAGAGAGGAGAGATGGAGGCACACAGAGAGGGAGAGATGGAGGCACACAGAGAGGGAGAGATGGAGGCACACAGAGAGGGAGAGATGGAGGCACACAGAGAGGGAGAGATGGAGGCACACAGAGAGGGAGAGATGGAGGCACACAGAGAGGGAGAGATGGAGGCACACAGAGAGGGAGAGATGGAGGCACACAGAGAGGGAGAGATGGAGGCACACAGAGAGGGAGAGATGGAGGCACACAGAGAGGGAGAGATGGAGGCACACAGAGGGAGAGATGGAGGCACACAGAGAGGGAGAGATGGAGGCACAGAGAGGGAGAGATGGAGGCACAGAGAGGGAGAGATGGAGGCACAGAGAGGGAGAGATGGAGGCACAGAGAGGGAGAGATGGAGGCACAGAGAGGGAGAGATGGAGGCACAGAGAGGGAGAGATGGAGGCACAGAGAGGGAGAGATGGAGCACAGAGAGGGAGAGATGGAGGCACAGAGAGGGAGAGATGGAGGCACAGAGAGGGAGAGATGGAGGCACAGAGAGGGAGAGATGGAGGCACAGAGAGGGAGAGATGGAGGCACAGAGAAGGAGAGATGGAGGCACAGAGAAGGAGAGATGGAGGCACAGGGCAGTGCGGATTCCTGAGCACAGTGGATGTAAAGGTGTTGAGCCTTCATGGCTCCTCACACAATACACAGTGGATCATGCTCTGGCCCCTCTGCCTCCGCTCTGGTGTTTTCACGTACCCTCAGCCAGCCAATGGGAGGCTCCCTTTCCCTTGCAGCGTGAAGGCTGGCTGAGCATCATGGGAAGGATACTCTACGGCAGCCGGAGAGCCCTGGGCACCCTCTGCAGATGAGAAGCCGGTTTGGAGACAGGCTGCTGAGGCGGAGGGATGTGAGGGACGCGTTGCCAGTCAGCTGGCCGGGTGACGGACAGCTTAACCCTCTGCTCACCTGCTGCCGGCGGACGCTCGGGGTGCGCACAGTCGGTGGGCCTGGCTGTCGGGATAGAGGGGGGCTGATAAAGAGCTGCGCCGTCAGGATTCCCTGTGACGGTCGGTTGTCCTGTCGGCCGGTGCTGCTGCTGGCGCCTCGCGGTGCAGGTGGGTTCTGTCAGCCGGTTCGGAGCTCCGCGCGCACGCTCTATCTCCTTCCCTCAGCGCTCTCTGCTTGCCAGCCCCGAACAACACGCAGCTCCGCTCTCTCCTCCCGCCAACGGCGCGCGCCTGCCCGCCCTCCAATCCGCAGACAGCGTGCAGCGGACGCCCCGCCCACTGCGCGGGCACGCGTCCGTCGCTGGCCGGGGGCTCGAGGGGGCGGCGCCGCGTCTGTCTCAACGTGTCGTCACTGCGCCAGAGCTGAGGGAAGAAGCTGGAGCGATGGTGACATATTGAGGAGGGGGGGAAGGTGCCTTTTGGTCTCTTACAATGATGGGAAGGTTATCCTCAGCCCCCTCTACCCTCACAGACAGGACTCAGCGGTGACAGAGGGGTGCAGAGAAAACTGCACGCTACACACGAGGCCTTCACCCGGCCTTCATGGGGGGGGGGATTTAGCTGGGGGATGCGAATTTCATTCATGAGCAAAAAAAAACCAGGACCGGCCTCTCAGTCTTCCAACAATCTCAGATTTAGTGGAGAAATATGGTGACATTTCCTCCCTACATGAGCCTTTCTCAAAGGCAATTACAGTAAAGGATTGCAACATTATCAGGGTTATTCAGAGAGAGGTGAAAACCAGGAGAATGACTGGAGAAGTGAAAATTCTAAGTTAAAATACCTGATTTGGAATGTGAGATAAATGGGAGAATTTTTCTGGTTTGGCTATTTTGACCTAGAATTTTCCATTCTCCAGTCATTGTCCTGCTTTTCACCTCTCTCTGAATAACCCTGTATGTGTTGATGTAGAGCGAAGACATGCGCTTCAGCGTAGGGTGGCGCGATCTTTTACTCTCACCCCCTTTTGGAGTTTATTAGG
Source organism: Leptobrachium leishanense (assembly GCA_009667805.1). NCBI lineage: Eukaryota > Metazoa > Chordata > Amphibia > Anura > Megophryidae > Leptobrachium > Leptobrachium leishanense. The sequence continues at coordinate 66,181,338 of CM019069.1, read as the reverse complement.
CCAGACTTTACAATCTGAAGTTTTCACTGAAAGTTTATAATAATGCACCAAGCCATCCCCTGCACAGTTGCATTGTTCGCTTTAGAATTGGAAAGTGTATAATGGTGCTGCTTCAGGATGAGCAGCCAAGGGGATTACCCCTGGGCTGTACGTGTGTGGAAGGAACGAAAGGGGTCAAAAGTTCACTCAGCTTTTAGCTGAGGGAACTTACCCCTTGACCGTGAGTGAAGGGGTCAAAAGTTCACTCAACCGTTGCCCTTTCCAGCACTTTCTGCAAGATTTTCACAGGCAGTGTGGCAGGGCAGCGCGAACCAAGTGGCCAGCTCGCGACCAGTAAGCTTGGCGTATGATTGGACGCCAAGCTTGAAGCAGTGCCTCGCGCTGGGCAGTTCGCGGGCTTTTAATTGTATAAATACATACAGAAAAAATGGCGTCGCGCCTGTACTCACCATAGCGGCTGCAACAGCCAGGAGTAGCAGCCCAGTTCATGTATAAAACATAACGACAAAAAAGATGTCATCGGCTCTCGTTTCTATATATTTCCATGTACAACAAAACAATATCAGGAGGTTTTAGTTGTTTAAATGGCCTTTGAAACGTAACCTCGCTCGCCCCGACACCTCTTTGTAGAGGGAGTCCTAGCAAAAGCTGCTCTTCTGAGCAACTGCATGCCCCTCCTGCTTTTCAGCTAAGGAGAGGCAGACAAAATGGTGGGTTAATTTTAAATACATAGAAACGAGCGCAGATGACCTCTTTTTTCTCTTGTTATGTTTTATACATGAACTTGACTGTTACTCCTGGCTGCTGCAGCCGCTCTGGTGATGAGTATAGGCGCGACGCCATTTTTTCTTTATGTATGTATATTATGCTGCAACACCAGTTAGTCATTTTTGCTGCTGTTCCTTTTTCCATGTTTTTGTTTTCAACCCCAAATGGGAAGTGCTTAGTTCGTGTATAAATAAACCCACCATTTTGTCTGCCTCTCCTTTAGCTGAAAAGCAGCAGATGGGGCATGTAGTTGCTCAGAAGAGCAGCTTTTGGTACATTGGCCAGGACTCACTCTACCGAGAGGTGCCTCGAAGGGGCGAGTGAGCTTACATTTCAATGGCCATTAAAACAAACTAAAACCTCCTGATAGTGTTTTGTTGTACATGGAAATATATAGAAACGAGCGCAGATGACATCCTTTTTCTCTTGTTATGTTTTAATAGTATAAAGCCGGCGGCCCGTGAGGTAAATTCACGGACCGCCGGAAGAAAATAAGAGAGCCTCGCAGCGTCCCTCCCTCATTGTTATATGTTTATGATTGTCGTGGTCTAAATGGCATATTTCTGGTGAATAAATAAAGTTGAATAAAAGCGTGTTATATATCATTTAACTACAAAAAGATGGATGGCCGTTCCCGGGTCAACGGTGTTATAGGCGCTAATTGTGGATTATTCCAGCCTTGGTGTTAGAATAATCTTAATTTTAATAAAGACAGGAGGCGAATATTTTGCAATCTCTTCTCTTTACTAAATCACAGCAGCAAAGAGAGTTTTACATAGCAACAGTAAAAACCAATAAACAAATAGCATTCCCACAAGAGAGCAGTAAGTCCCTCCCACAGCCTCTTTTCTTGCGTGCGGGACGAGCAGGAATGTCCATGAAACAGAAAGTCTGGAGCAACTGAAGATGAAGAAACCTAAGTGTACTTGACGTCAACTGGCCGAAAAGGAGGAACCGGAGTTCAACAGGCAAGTCGCAGAACTGCAGACCAGCGGAACAACGGAGTCCAATCAGGCTAAGGAGAAAACAGAGGATACGTGAAAGTACCATGTGATGGAAACGTGTCAATCAGCAGGTAACTAACTCACTAGCGAAGAGCTATCAAGAACACTATGAACAAGGTCGAGAAGACTAGCCCTAGACTAGACATGCAAACATCGAATCCTACTAATGGAGGGAAAAACAATTAGATAAATGATGGACACAGAGTCGTTGAAGTCGTGTTTTTTTTTATTCAGTAGAAAATGCGGTAAATGTAAACAACCAGGGCATGGGCGGGAGGGAAAAATATTCGCCTTCTGTCTTTATTAAAATTAAGATTATTCTAACACCAAGGCTGGAATAATCCACAATTTTATATCAAGTCAGGAGGCTTCATATTTTGCAGTTTTAAAGCTGCACTAGAGCCCCAGATGCATGGGAACGAGGGCGAAAAATAGAAGGTATGGAACGTAACCGCCCCGGACCAATCAGCAGCCGCCAGTATATCGGACAGAGAACCCCCGGCGTCCGCAACAGAGGAAGCCGCAGCGCCCCGCACGGAGTGCCCGCCAAAGTGAGGAGCAACGCCCGCAAGGGAGAGTAGCCAGCGAACCCATCTAGAGAGGGTAGGTGAAGAGACAGATTTGTAAGGGGTGACATAGGAGACCAAAAGTTGGCCAGTAGGAGAGGAGCGCAAGGGACGCAAACGAGAGAGGTAAGTGGAAACACAACGAGCAACACACAATAGGGGATCGGAAGGAAAGTAAGGATAGGAAACCTCTGGAGAAAGTGTTTTAGTACGCCCGGTAAGTGTGAAAACTACTCCCTCAGGGGAGAAAGCCACAGCGTGCGCATCGAAGGCCCTAACATCTGAGACACGTCGAAAGGACACCAAACCTAAAAGGACTGTTAGTTTAGCCGAGAGCTGACGGAGGGACAGCGAATCATTATCTGGCCAGCTACGCAGGAACTCGAGCATCAGCCCAACATCCCAGAAATGAGCATACTTAGGGGCCGGCGGGCGAGCGGGCCGAATGCCTCGGAGGAGACGACACACGGAAGGGTCCCGACCCACAGGAACGCCACCCCCGGTAGTGAAAAGGTCAGCTAAAAAATTAAGTATTAGAGGTAGAGGGGCTGTAGCGGGATCAGCCTGTTGTTACACACACCAACTACACCAAGTTCTCCAGGTGTAACGGTAGCTCTTTCTTGTGCCAGGAGCCCAGAATCCACATAATAAGGAGCGAGCTGCATCTGATAGGCCTGGCAGCATGCAGGGTCCCTGGAAATCGTCCACGCCACCAGGGGAAGGTTGTCCTCCAAAACCAACGGGTGTGGCCTGCCTTGAGGGTCCAGCAGAATTGAGTGGAAGGACGGTAGCAGAAGCGAGTGGAGACAAGAAAGTTCCAACGTCAGAGGAAACCAGGGCTGATCGTGCCACAGGGGTGTGATTAGGAGAATCTGAATCCTCCGTCTGCGGACTTCCTGGATCGTGCGTGTGATCATCGGGAATGGTGGAAAAGCGTAGGCTCCCGACGGTGGCCATGGTTGGAGGAAAGCATCCACTGCTGTCGCCTGCGGGTCTGGAAGCCAGCTGAAGTAGGCTTGCGTCTGATGGTTCAAGCGGGAAGCCAACAGATCGAGATGAAAAAGGCCCTCTCAGCATCGACAAGTGTTGGAACGTCGCATCGTCCAATTTCCAGTCGCTGGAGTCTCTCCAGTATCTTGAAACCCAATCCACCACATAGTTTGATGAACCGGGCAGATATTCCGCTGTGAGGGAGATGTTCCGTTTCAGGCAGTAGTTGAAAAAGGAGAGCGTAAGGTCCAACAGGAGCTTGGAACGGGAGCCCCCTAGCCGGTGGACATATTGGACCGTGGAGATGATGTCCATTTGGAGGAGTAGAGAGCAGTCCCTGAGGTCTTGGGTAAAACTGCGGACAGCAAAGGAGCCGGCGATGAGCTCCAAGCAGTTGATGTGAAGGTGCTGTTCCTCTGGCGTCCATGCACCTCCTGTGGACACGGACCCGCAGGTCGCTCCCCAGCCCGATTGGCTGACGTCCGATTCCAGTACGAAGTACGCCCATTCCATGCTTCCATGTGTTGCAGCCACCATAGGAGCTCCACTCGAACCTCTGGGGTGATAGGGACCAACTGGTCGTAGGACGGATTGAGGCAGAGGTATGTAGTCTTCAGACGTTGCATCTCCCGATAGTGCAATGGGTCCGGGAAAATGGCTTGGATGGAGGAAGAGAGTAGGCCTACAACTCTCGCCAGATCTCAGAGGCAGAGGGTGTCCGTCAGGACGCCCCGTAGGGTCTTCTTGATGGTTCAAAGCTTTCGCGAAGGGAGACGTAGTTGGCAAGACGTGGAGTCTATTTCGAATCCCAGGAAGGTGACCTTTTGGGCTGGACGAAGTGCCGACTTGTCCACGTTGATGATGAACCCGAGGTCTTGCAGGAGTGTAACCACTAAGGCCGTGTGACGGGAAGACTCTACGGGATCCTGAGCCAGTATTAGTATCTCGTCCAGATAGATGATGGTCCTGATGCCTTGAGCGCGTATGAAGGCCATAACCGGTTTGAGGAGCTTTGCGAAGCACCATGGCGCGGAGCTGAGGCAGAACAGTAGGCAGGTGAACTGCCAGAGGTCGTGGTGCCAGTAAAATTGCAGGATTGACCGAGACCATAAGGTACGCGTCTGTGAGGTCCAGTCTTGTGAACCAGTCGCCGTCTCAGAGGAGGTCCCTGAGCAGGTGTATTCCCTCCATCTTGAAGTGGCGATAGGACACAAAGGCATTGAGGGCTTTCAAATTTATGACCGGACGGAGATTCCCAGACTTTTTGTGTACTAGGAACACATGGCTTATGAAGCGTGGGTGGTCTAGTGCGGGGAGGATGGCCCCTTTTAACTGCAGGGAACGAAGCTCCCTGTCTATCAGTGACTTGGGCCGAGGGCTGTTGAAGCCGCGACCGACGGGAACTCCCCGAGGATTGGGCTTGGTCTATATTGCAGGTCCGTGCTCTGATTGGTGGTGAGGCGAGGTCTATAGGAGTTGTTGTATCGGCTGGCGACCCGACCTCTTTGTGCGCCAGCCCTGGAGGAAAAACGAGTCTGTGGGTGGAAGACTCTTTTTATATTATACTGGACCTTCTGCAGGTTCGTATAGACCTTAACCTTACAGTTAGCTCTTTTAAGAAGAGATCCCCAAACAGCAACCCCTTAGCTGCAGGACCCAACTCCTTGGTGCACATGCTGGTAAGTTTTGTATCAAAATGAAAAAACACCGCCTTGCGGCGTTCGGAAGAGATGCCAACATTGGCGTTACCTAAAAGGTAGAGAGCACGCTGTGCCCATTCTCTTACCATCGCGGGGGTCTAGCGGAGTATTGTTAGTTAATGCTTTGTCCGCCATGACGAAAATAACGGAATGGGGGCCAAAAACGTCTAGCAGTTTGTCCTGAGCGACGCGGAGGCCCTGTTCCAGACCACCACGAGGATCCCTGCCAGCCTTACCCATGAAGGTGACAAAATCCTCGAATTCCGGGGTAAGAGAGACCTTGTCTGGCAAGGTCGGGCGGGGGCATTTTGCGCAAACGTGCCTTGTCTGCTTTTTCTAAGGGACAGCGTAGCCAAAAGCACAGGAGCTCGGCTACGTGGTCAGGTGGGAGCTAGGCCGAAGACCTGGGGTGGGTAGTAGTGCGCGGGTCGAAAGAGGGTACTCCTCGAGCGTCGAGGATCTACAATGGGGTATCCGAGGACACCAGGGAGCGTGGCGGTACTGGCGCGGCAGAGAGAGGCACAATGGCCATGGCATCAGAACGGGGCACACCCGTTGAGCTAGGAGTAGCCGGCGGGTCACCGGCGGTCTCTGCTCCTTCCTCCTCCGGGTAATCAGCCCGGTAATCCTCCAGGTCGCAAATATCATCCCCTTCATGGTGGGCAGACATGCGAGAGGATTTTTTTAGCGGGCCCTTGCCCTTGCCTGCAGAGTCAGACTGGCCCTTCCAGGGTCTTTTGTGTGACAGTGCGGCAGCTTCGGACTGAGTCCACAGATTGAGCCGGGGACTGGGCCCGAGAAAGCACAGGAGGATCCGGCTGTGGAAGTGGAGGTAAAGCTGCCAGGGCTATGGGTAGGGTCTCGGAAATAGCATTAAGGAGCCAGGCCTTAAACTCCTCCTGATTGATGGGATTTAATCGTGGAGGGTCCATCAAAAAAATCAGAAGTTACGGGGCTCACCCGTTGCGGATCTTTAATATATATATATCTGCGAAAGTAGTGCAATATATTGTTGTGTGATCGGGGCTCACCCGATGTGTTGCGGGCTGGTAATAACAAAATGCCGCTTGGTGTATACGAATATATCGGGGCTCACCCGAGTTAACCGCGGGGTCCTGCAGGGAAGCGGAGGCTGTTTATTTCTCAGGGCGCGTGAAGTGTGCTGCCGCCTGTCAGCGTTGTGAGCTCCGAATGGCGGCAAACGCATATGGGGAAACCCACAAAATGGCCGCCAGGGTGCGCAAGCGCAGTAAAAACACCACGCTCTGAGGAGAAAAGACCGCACGCGCGGTTAAAACTGGGAAAGCCGCACAACGGGTAATTAAGTGCGGAAAAATACACTAAAAACGTGGAAAAAACGTGGCAAAACATCGCCGATAGTCACCCGACGGTCAGAGGTGTAAACGCTCGTCCCATCGGGAGACCACAAGCAGATGGCAAAGCGCAACCTGCAGGCGGGAGAGTGCCTGCACAGCAGGGACGAACTTATGGAGGAAAACAGATTAAACCCACAGTAATACAGTAGAAAAAAACATAATAAAATTACAGAAAGATCAATCGAAAATACAGTAAAATACAATTAAACTAGGCCTGACAACCAGGAGCTGTTTCAAAAACGTCTCACCTGGTCGTCAGCAGCAAAGAGAAGAGGCTGTGGGAGGGACTTACTGCTCTCTTGTGGGAATGCTATTTGTTTATTGGTTTTTACTGTTGCTATGTAAAACTCTCTTTGCTGCTGTGATTTAGTAAAGAGGAGAGATTGCAAAATATGAAGCCTCCTGACTTGATATAAAATTATGTGTATATCACTACACGATAGAGAAGATGAGAATAGAATTAATTTGTATCAGAATGCAGCTCACCGTTGGGTGTATCCCTCACCCATATATCGAAACTACACAAAAACAAAGTACCACAGTACGTTCGGGAGCGCAAAAAGTAATGATGTTTCTTAGATTACCAGTCTTTTATGTCTTAAGAGTCTCCAGGCCAATCTTTTGGAAGATAGTCCAGTACAGTCTCCGATCACATGACCAACATGTCAAAGAAAAATGAAAAAGAGAGACACCAATTGGGCAATATCGTGTATCACATATATGCAAAAACTGTGTAATCTTATGAGAAAAAACTCACAATGTATGTTACTACGCATACAATTGAGCTATCCAGCTCCACACTTGTGAGTTTTTCTCATACGATTACACAGTTTTTGCATATATGTGATACACGATATTGCCCAATTGGTGTCTCTCTTTTTCATTTTTCTTTGACATGTTGGTCATGTGATCGGAGACTGTACTGGACTATCTTCCAAAAGATTGGCCTGGAGACTCTTAAGACATAAAAGACTGGTAATCTAAGAAACATCATTACTTTTTGAGCTCCCGAACGTACACTGATATATCATTTAACCACTTGGCTGCGGAGGACATGCTCAGCTGAGCGCGTCGTAGCACAGGAGGCAGCAATCGGCCGGGATTCCGGCCGATTGCTGAGCCCCCCGGTGTGGGCATCCGGGACCCCGGCGGGACCAATAGATGTCATCGCGCTAGCGCGATGCGGAGGAGGTGCCTGAAAGGGAGGGGGGCCTTCAGACCTTTCTCCCTCCCGATCGCCGGGGGCCAGCGATTGAAGGCAGGCATCGTTTGGAAGGGCACAGCCAGCGATTGAAGGCAGGCATCGTTTGGAAGGGCACAGCCTACCCTTCCAAACGGTGCCTGGCTTTAACCCCTTGGGGGCCGGATCACGATTCGGCGCCGAAAAGCGCCGGATTGTGATCCTCTCCCAGAGCTGGCCGACATCTTGGATGTCGGCCAAGCTTCCAGGTTCTCCCCCTGACGACTGGCATCATCGTGCATAGCGCAATGACGTCAGTTTTAGAGTTAACCCCTAGCTGCCACCAATGGTGGAGATAGGGGGTTCCAGAGCATGGCTTTTGCAACAATACCAAACATGACCATCTTAAAAGTTATCAATAAAAATGTAAATAAAAAAATATTTAAAAAAAAAATAAACAGCTTTTTTTGTTTTGTTAATGCAGCAATATTGTTCCCATTTCAATTATAATGTGAACAATGATGCTGCACTAACGATTTTTGTATGGGGTGCGTTTGTTAAAAATAACGTGATTTTCCCCAAAAAAAATGTATCGAGTCCCCATTTCTAATTTCTTTAACAAGCGCAACCCATAGAAAATATAACCGCAAACGCTCGCATGTTAAAATGTGAAAAAATCACTTTACACGTTGTAAATTATTGAAAATTCAAATTTTATTGCATTTTTTGTTATAATATACAGACAGGACATGACGTATACATATAATAATGATATATTATGAATCTGCCGGAAAGAACTATATATAATATGTCTGGGTCATATAATAAAATAAGGCTTCAAAACGCGTTTAAACATGATGAGCGAAACCGGTAAAAATTAGCTCAGCACACAGGCGTGAAATGCCTCAGCAGCGAAAGGGTTAAAGGAATAATTTTGCCTGCTTTAATTAATGGGGGGCAAAAAACAGGTTTTGCTGAGAAGTGTATGTGCAGGCTATTAACCTCCCTGGCGGTCTAATTTTTGCAAAGTTTTGTGTCTAAAAGCGTTTAAATTTTTTTGGAAAGGAAATGCGTTGTTTTATATAGTAAGCCTGTATTCTGTAGAAATAACTCACTGAAATCCGTGCAAGCAAGAGTCTAGTAAACACACGGAGTCAGAGAAGGTTTGAAACACGAAATAATAATTTATTATCCCAAAAATAATTATCCAAAATAATGGAAATAAATTATATTCAATAATATAATCAAACCAAAAACCCGCCTCTTTCCTCTGGGTGCTAGGATTCCTGTGCAGATGTACACTCCTTTGCCAATGAAATATACAGGACATGGGGGTACCAAAAAAAGAGTATTCTCAAAGCAGCTTTGCAGAAATAAAAGGCAAATAAAAATCATTTCTGAAATGTAATAAGGCTTTGCAATACAAGTTTCGCTGGTGCTTGCCCAGATGGATCTGGGCAAGCACCAGCGAAACTTGTATTGCAAAGCCTTATTACATTTTAGAAATAATTTTAATTTGCCTTTTATTTCTGTAAAGCTCACGGAAAAAGTTTTATTAGGATGTCAGCAGAATAAAATTCGCAACGTTTCAGCCACCACAGGCCTTAATCATGCATGATTAAGGCCTGTGGTGGCCGAAACGTCGCGATTTTATTCTGCTGACATCCTAATAAAACTTTTTCCGTGGGAAATACATCCGTGTGGCACACTGTTTTCCTTGTTCCTATGCATTTGGAGGACGGGCGGACCTCTGCAGCGAAGCACTGGAGTCTCCCACTGGTCTACAGAGAGCTCTCCCATCAGGGTACATCTTGTGCACTCTCTGGACTTTTATTTCTGTAAAGCTGCTTTGAGAATAAATACTCTTTTTTTGGTACCCCCCGTGTCCTGTATTACATTGGTAAAGGATTGTACATCTGCACAGGAATCCCAGCACCCACTGCACAGCACAACGTTTATTCTACAGTATTTCTTACTGTAATTTTTTTTTCATTTTTGAATTTGCTGCCTGGTCCCGCCCCCCTGTGTCGCGTGGCTCGCAGGGAGCAGAACCATGAAGCAAAGTCGCCGGCTGCTGCGATCACACTGCGGTGACTGTGGAGACGGCGAAGGATGCAGTGAGTATGCATCCAGCCCGAGTGTGGCTCGGGGTTACCAATCGAGGTAGCGAAATTTAACCCTGAGTCACACTCGGGAATACTGCCAGGCAGGTTAAAGGCAGCTGGATGAGCCTGGGTGTTCAATGCCGGGTGAGGGTTTTAGTGTTGGTGGCGTTACATTTTCCTTACAGTTATAGTTATTGATGTTTTTGAATAAAATATATTATAACACAACATTCACTGTTTTTTATATATGCCTTACTAAAGACCACGGCCTTACTCCAATCAGATTGCGTGTTTATTTATAATCCTGGAGTTTACTTTCCATAACACATGAAAAAAAGATACTCGTTTTTTTTTTAATGTTTACAAGGAAATCGCTTAACTCTGACACCTTACAGTTGTGTTCAAAATTATTCAACCCCCAATGCTGTAAAGGGTTTTAGGGAATTTAGTGTACATTTGTAATTGTATTCAGAATGAAATCCTACAAGGACTTTATAAAGAACCATATGCAACTAAAATGACATCAATTGGTTTTGTAATACAGTAGTAAATGTTTCTTTTGTGAATTCTTCATTGACACAATTATTCAACCCCTTAAAGACTACCACTCTGAAGAACAGAGGTTCATTCAAGTGTTTTCAATCAGGTATTGAAAACACCTGTGGATGTCACGGAGCAGCAATAAAGCATAATAAGCACCAATTAGGCAGCTTTAAAATGACTGTGATACTCAGCTCCTTCTAGACATTTACTGGTGTGGTTACAAACATGGCGAAGTCAAGAGAATGATCCAGGAAGACAAGAGAAGAGGTGATTACTCTTCACAGGAAGGGCAATGGCTATAAGAAGATTGCAAAGATGTTAAACATACCAAGAGAGACCATAGGAAGCATCATTCGCAAATTCAAGGCAAAGGGCACTGTTGAAACGCTACCTGGTCGTGGCAGAAAGAAGATGCTGACTTCGACTGCTGTGCGCTACCTGAAGCGTAGAGTGGAGAAAAGTCCCCGTATGACTGCAGAGGAACTGAGAAAAGATTTGTCAGATGTGGGTACTGAAGTTTCAGCTCAGACAATACGGCGCACACTGCATAATGAAGGCCTCCATGCCAGAACTCCCAGGCGCACCCCCTTGCTGTCTCCAAAGAATAAGAAGAGTCGACTGCAGTATGCCAAAAGTCATGTGGACAAACCACAGAAGTTTTGGGATAGTATTCTGTGGACTGATGAAACAAAATTAGAGCTGTTTGGGCCCATGGATCAACGCTATGTTTGGAGGAGGAAGAACAAGGCCTATGAAGAAAAGAACACCTTGCCTACTGTGAAGCATGGCGGGGGGTCAATCATGCTTTGGGGCTGTTTTGCTTCTGCAGGTACAGGGAAGCTTCAGCGTGTGCAAGGTACCATGAATTCTCTTCAGTACCAGGAGATATTTGATGACAATGTGATGCAGTCCGTCACAAACCTGAGGCTTGGGAGACGTTGGACCTTTCAACAGGACAATGATCCCAAGCATACCTCCAAGTCCACTAGAGCATGGTTGCAGATTAAAGGCTGGAACATTTTGGAGTGGCCATCGCAGTCACCTGACTTAAATCCGATTGAGAACCTCTGGTGGGACTTAAAGAAAGCAGTTGCAGTGCGCAAGCCTAAGAATGTGACTGAACTGGAGGCTTTTGCCCATGACGAATGGGCGAAGATACCCGTAGATCGCTGCAAGACACTTGTGTCAAGCTATGCTTCACGTTTAAAAGCTGTTATAACTGTAAAAGGATGTTGTACTAAGTACTAAGATTGAATGTCACTTGGGGGTTGAATAAAACTGATAATGATGTGAGCACAGAAAAGACATTTGTGGTTATTTCATTATAAATGTTATGTTATATTTGTCTGACCTACACGTGCCTCTTTGATTTAATTGTAAGCAAAATGACTGAATGATCAAAATCAATGTCAAACTGGCCAAAACACTCAATTTCAGTGGGGGTTGAATAATTTTGAACACAACTGTTTATGACACTGTAGGATAGTGTTTCCCAAACCAGCCCTCAGGACCCGCTGACAGGCCAGGTTTGCCAGATATCTGAAGCATAGCACAGGTGATAGATTTGCTGCTCAGTGATTGCAGGATTTAGTCTGCATTTCCCCAAGGTGATCTGTAAAATCTGCCCTGTTAGACTGGGGTCAGACGAGCACACTAGGTGCGCCCGTACTGACGTGCCTTCGGGCGTCCGTTGCAGCGTTGTGACGCTTTGACAGGGTCGGTCACACGCTGTAAAGCACGCACAGATTATACACGCTCAGGGCCGCCATCAGGGCATTACGCCCCATGTTGCCGTAAGGGGCCCGAAGAAAAGAGGCCAGGAAGGCGGGGGTGTGCTGGCTGTGCAGGCGACATGTCCCAGTCCACATGTCCCAGTCCACATGTCCCAGTCCTGGTACACAGACTGGCTGTTTGGCGGGGCGGACCCCAGTCTGGCAGGGCTGCCTGCGCTTCCTTCCTGCCGTCCAGACAGAGGCTGCTGGAGAGCGCCATGCTGCTGGCTGTGTCCGCGCTGGAGATTGCGCTGTCCCTGTGGAGGATCGACCGCACCTCCACTGCCTGGGCCGGAGCCTGCTGCTGGGGGTCTCTGCCTCACCTTCGGGGTGGAGGTCGGCTTTAAGTTCACCACCAGGACTGTGCTCTCTTCTACCTGCTGGACCCCCTGCCATGTGGTCACCATGCTGCAGATCTTTCTCTTGCCTTGCCCACCCAGCAGACTTTCCACAGTGGTATTCTGGTTACACTTGCACATGCCATTGCTGAATGGGGCCCTACTTGCACTGCTCTTCCATGTGCTGAATACACGACTGGTAAGTGATGGGGTGTTTATCTGACAGATCAGATACATTTCCAAGCTGAGAGGTAAAGAGTCTTGGATTGTACCATTTCATGCACTGCAAGAGGTTGAAATACTATTTTAGTGTATTATTTGACTTTTTCTGATGAATTTTGTCCAGTTTTGACATTCCTGGGTTCAGGTAGCCACAGGTATTTAGGATTTTACTTCTAGCTCCTCAATATATAGATTATTCTACAGATACTGCTATATACAAATCCATTGCCTGCCTCCGGAGTTGAGTTTAATATAAAATTTTCAAGCCCTGCTGTAGGTGCCAACCGTGCCAAGATGTATTTACAGGTATGTTTTTAGGACCACTAAGTCTCACACTGCACTGGCCTGTTGAAGATGGCATCTTGTTACCCCGAGCCACCACAGCACAAACAAGCTACAGTCAGGTCCATAAATATTGGGACATCGACACAATTCTAACATCTTTGGCTCTATACACCACCACAATGGAGTTGGGATAAAACAAACACAATGTGCTTTAACTGCAGACTGTCAGCTTTAATTTGAGGGTATGTACATCCAACTCAGGTGAACGGTGTAGGACTTACAGCAGTTTACAGATGCGCCTCCCACTTGTTAAGGGACCAAAAGTAATGGGACAGAATAATAATCATAATTCAAACTTTCCCTTCTTAACCCCTTCCCGACCGCTGACGTACCCTGTACGTCCTGTGTTCGGGTCTCCCTTAGACCCGATGACGTACAGGGTACGTCAGCGGCGCCAAATCCCCCTCCCGCCCGATACTCACCTCCCTCGTCGGATCCCACGGCGATCTGACAGGGAGGAAGCCTGCCCATGTGATTTACATGGGCAGGCGAGGCTGATGACGTCGCCACGCTGCATGGTGACGTCATCAGAAGGTGCCCCCATGTGTTTCAATGGAGGGGAGGGGGGGGGCTCCTTCAGAGCCCTCTATCTCCCCAACCATTGAAGCTAGGGAGATGCCGTTTGCACCGCTGGAGAGGGGAGAGCCTCCCCTTTCCAGCGGTGTATGGCATTAACCATTTCGCCGCCGGATCACGTTGCGGCGCCAATTGGCGCCAAAACGTGATTCAAACCTGGAGGGGGGCTGACATCTTGGATGTCAGCCTAGCCTCCAGGTCCCCCCCACCCACTGACAACCTCACCATATGTGTGAGGATGTCAGTGGGCCAGTTAACCCTCTAGCTGCCATGTAGAGATAAGGGGATCCTAAGGATCCCTTTATCTCCCGATCCATGGCAGCTAGATGGTCATATTTGCCATCATTTGAAAGGCCTGATTATGGCCTTTCAAATGATACCAAACATGACCAGGTTTGGTTTTAAAAAAAAATGTAAAAAAAAAATTAAATTAAATAAAATAAAAAAATGTTTTTTTTTTTAAAGTTTTTTTTGTCTGGGGGGAGTTTAATTAAATAGGACCTAGGCTGTCATCTAAAAATAATTAGCACAAAATGGTCAGAATGAGCGCAGCGCACATAGGTGAACTGGCTCAGCAGTGAAAGGGTTAAAAGGTAAAAACATGTAAAAATTGGGTATTTCTATTCTCGGGATAAAATTTGGAAACTATTTAGCCGGGGTCTTTATTTGTGGTTATAGCTTTAGGGGATTAAATTACGAAAAAGTGTGTTTTTACCATTTTTTTCATCATATTTCATATTTTTTTTATATTAAATTATTGGATATGATGGAAATAATGGTATTTCTAGAAAGTCCATTTAATGGCGGGAAAAAGGGTGTATAATATGTGTGGGTTGAATAAACGAGTAAGAGGAAAATTTGATCTAAACACGAGCAGCGCAGAAACGTAAAAACAGCAGCGGTCACTAAAGGACGGATTTGTGTAAAACCGCCCGGTCACTAAGGGGTTAATACTTGGTTGCAAATCCTTTGCAGTCAATCACAGCCTGAAGTCTGGAATGCATAGACATCACCAGACGCTGGGTTTCATCCCTGGTGATGCTCTGCCAGGCCTCTACTGCAACGGTCTTCAGTTCCTGCTTGTTCTTGGGGCATTTTGCCTTCAGTTTTGTCTTCAGCAAGTGAAATGCATGCTCAATGGGATTCAGGTCAGGTGATTGACCTGGCCATTGCATAACATTCCACTTCTGTCCCTTCAAAAACTCATTGGTTGCTTTTACAGTATGCTTTGGGTCATTGTCCATCTGCACTGTGAAGCGCCGTCCAATGAGTTCTGCAGCATTTGGCTGAATGTGAGCAGATAATATTGCCCGAAACACTTCAGAATTCATCCTGCTGCTTTTGTCAGCAGTCACATCATCAATAAATACAAGAAAACCAGTTCCATTGGAAGCCATACATGCCCACGCCATGACACTACCACCACCATGCTTCACTGATGAGGTGGTATGATTCGGATCATGAGCAGTTCCTTTCCTTCTCCATACTCTTCTCTTCCCATCACTCTGGTACAAGTTGATCTTGGTCTCATCTGTCCATAGGATCTTGTTCCAAAACTGTGAAGTCTTTGTTAGGTGTTGTTTGGCAAACTCTAATCTGGCCTTCCTGTTTTTGAGGCTCACCAATGGTTTACATCTTGTGGTGAACCCTCTGTATTTACTCTGGTGAAGTATTCTCTTGATTGTTGACTTTGACACACATACACCTAACTCCTAGAGAGTGTTCTTGATCTGGCCAACTGTTGTGAAGGGTGTTTTCTTCACCAGGGAAAGAATTCTTCATTCATCCACCACAGTTGTTTTTCGTGGTCTCCTGGGTCTTTTGGTGTTGCTGAGCTCACCGGTGCGTTCCTTCTTTTTGAGAATGTTCCAAACAGTTGTTTTGGCCACACCTAATGTTCTTGCTATATCTCTGATGGGTTTGTTTTGTTTCTTCAGCCTAATGATGGCTTGCTTCACTGATAGTGAAGGCTCTTTGGATCTCATCTTGAGAGTTGACAGCAACAGATTCCAAATGCAAATAGCACACTTGAAATTAACTCTGGGCCTTTTATCTGCACATTGTAATTGGGGTAATAAGGGAATATCACACACCTGGCCATGGAACAGCTGAGAAGCCAATTGTCCCATTACTTTTGGTCCCTTAACAAGTGGGAGGCACATCTGCAAACTGCTGTAAATCCTACACTGTTCACCTGAGTTGGCTGTACATACCCTCAAATTAAAGATGACAATCTGCAGTTAAAGCACATTGTGTTTGTTTCATTCCAACTCCATTGTGGTGGTGTACAGAGCCCAAGATGTTAGAATTGTGTCGATGTCCCAATATTTCTGGACCTGACTGTATATCTCAGCTACAGAAATTGGGACAGTCCTTCGTTTTTAATGCAGAATCTAAAATGAACCAGGAAAAATATATGAATTTATTTATAGCTTAAGGTCATTTATGTGATTTGAAAGATGGCGTTTTGTGTTCTGTTTTCCGATTTCCTCTTTGCTGACCATGGTGACCTGTTAAAAGATCGCGGCAGGTAACCCACCTTATCTTTCTGAAACCAGGTGACAGGGGTGGTCTACTGGAATAGGAAGGTCCTGCAAAGGAAATAAAGTTAAGGTGATAATAGCAGTGTGTGGTGGTGCCAGCAGACCTGACATTTAAAGGCCGCTTATAGGTTTACGTTTGAAGTTTGTTCATGGTGTTGTTAGGATTCCATATCAGGTGAGAATGAGAGTTGAGGATGAATACATTTTTGACTTTGACCCACTGCTAGCACTTCCACATTCCTGCACGATCAGGCACACATTACTTTGAGTTCTATTGCTGTGGAGCTCTGATATGCTAAACCAGTGGAATAATATAAATTATACTTTTATGCTACATTGTTTGTACTAATACACATTTTATGTGATTTTAAGGTATTGGGAGCAACACTCTGTAATACGATCTTGATTCATATTATTTTTAATTACAATTTGAATTTCATACTGTCTTAAATTATTTGAGCCAGATAGATACTCTTTTTGTTAAATGTGCTGTTGTGCAAGCAATATGGGTGATTTTTAAGATATTGGGACTAACACTCTGTAATGTGACCACGATTCACAGTAAATATTGATTTCCTATGGGAAAAGGGGATCGTGGGGGCCCATTCTGAGGGTCAGTAAGGGGCCCCAAAATTTCTGATGGCTGGCCTGTACACGCTACAAGCGGACATGCAGGAGGCCTCCCCGTCAAAACGCAAGACGTGCATTGATCGGAGCTGCAATGCGTGAACCTCCCATAGGGGAAATCGAGCCTTGCAGCACTGAGTGCACTACCTGTGCTCAGCGAGATGGCCAGAAGAACATCAGAGTGGAAATACGTTCACTCTCACAAACGTTCCTTCCACTCTCAAAGACGCTCATCTGACCCCGGCCTCAGAGGGTCCTGAGGACAGGTTTGGCATCCACTGCTTTGACGTCTTCCTTTAAACTAGAAAATAAATTGTGTCACTATCTAAGATGTAAGTTACCACAGGAATAGGGTCCTCCATCCTCCCTGAATTGGCTTGCCTAATATCCTGTCTTTCAGATACTGTATATTGTACCTGTTTAACTGTACTAAGTATACTTACGTACAATGCTACGGAATGTGTTGGCACTTTATAAATAAAGTATAATAATAGCTAAAATACACATTTTACCGGACTTCGTTTATAGTGGCTTACTTTAAGACCCACTACAATGCCGCTTTAAATGAGGACTTCAGGTATAAAACAATCCCTTGTCAATCCATTACATTAGTGTTGGAAATAAATTGTTGTATGTTGCTAAATAAGCTCGATCTCAGAACATTTACTCGGATGATTACTGTCTGAATAAAATACAAATGCAGAAACTCATTGTAAAATATAATAAGTAGGATATTTTTGTGAATGTGTTATGGAAAGTAAACTCCAGGATCCTAAATAAACATGCAGACAAGGAAAAGGGAAGTGCTCATGCCACTGTACAGAGCAATGGTGAGACCTCACTTGGAGTACCGTGTGCAGTACTGGAGACCGTATCTCCAGAAGGATATAGACATCTTAGAGAGAGTTCAGAAAAGGGCTACTAAAATGGTGTACGGCTTGAAGGAGAAAAGTTACCAGGAAAGGCTTAATGATCTTAACATGTACAGCTTGGAAAAAAGACGAGACAGAGGAGATATGATAGAAACATTTAAATACGTAAAGGGAATCCACAAGGTAGAGGAAGGGAGTATATTTAAAAGGAAACAAAGTAGCAAAACAAGAGGACATAGTCTTAGATTAGAGGGGCAAAGGTTTAAAAGTAACATCAGGAAGCATTATTTTACGGAGAGGGTGGTGGATACATGGAACAGCCTTCCAGTAGAAGTGGTGGAGGCTAAAACAGTGATTGAATTTAAGCAGGGGGGGCGTGGTCTGGACGCCGAGTCGAATGGCCGCTTAAAGAAGGAGCTCCCGCACACCTCCGCTTACAAACCTGCACCGCTTCCAAATTCTCGGCCATGGGACGCGGAAAGAAGCCTCCCCAGGTGCCGGAAACGCCAGGGACCGGCGGCGACCCCACCACGCCCGGGATTAGGCAGTTTTTTGCCCCGACGCCGGGACAGAATGAAGCCCCAGCCTCTCCCAATATGGCGCCGTCCTCACCATGCAGCTCCGTTTCACCCACGACCTCCGCAGCAGGCCCATGGGACGCCCCATCAGATGTGGTACACCTCCTGCGCTAACTCCCCACTAAGGCCGACCTGATAAGCGCCACCACGGACCTGAGGCATTCTCTGGCAGCAGAAATCCAGATGCTGCGTGGGGATATAGGGGGCCTGCAAGAGCGCCTGGAGCAGGTAGAACATCGGCAAGAGGCCCAGATTGCGACTGTCTCGGAGACGGCAGCGCGTGTCGAGAGGCACCACAATCTTTTGATCACACTGACACGCCACGTTGAGGACCTTGAGAATCGTGGCCGCAGACAAAATATACGTATTCGAGGACTGCCTGAAGGAGAAGGGTCACCGGCAGAATTGGGTAGGATTTTGCTCCGTCTATTTAACTTTATTTTGGGCCGTGAACACGCTTCACATATTGATATTGAACGCTACCACAGAGCACTTCGTCCAAAAGGGCCAGCGGATGCCCCGCCGAGGGATGTCATCTGCTTCCTCCTCCGCTTCGGCGTCAAAGAAGAGATTATGCGCCGAACGCGTGAAAGGCCCCACATCAAATTTGAAGGAGCCACTGTTTTCCTATATCACGACGTCTCCCCTATTACGTTACACACCCGCAAAGCTTTGAAACCACTCACTATGGCTCTACAGAAGGAGAACCTGCAGTACAGATGGCTACACCCTTTTGGGATCCAGGTACGCACCCCTCAGGGCCCGGTTACAGCCCGTAATGAATCTGACCTGGGAGGCTTCCTTCAGGCCTTAAACCTTCCATCTACCACCATGACAGCATGGCCCGACCCGACTGCTGCCTACGCCTCTGAGCCCCCCCTCCCGCAACATAATCCACGTCCGCGGAGACCGAGAGGGGCGCCCCTGCATTCACCCGTCTTCACGCCCTTCAGCTCCCAAGACGGCTGAGACTGTCCACCTCTCATCCACACTGATCCTGTTGCACGCACTCTTGAGAAGTCTGGCTGCTTCGGCCATGCCTAATCTTAGAGATGAGACCACCATACCTGGAAGTTACAACTGTTTCCCACCTATGGAGGTGACGGAGATCCTATACCACACTACCCCCCGGACAAAACGCGCCGGAGTTGGTGAGGCGTTCACCCCCCGTACCCCACCGAGCTGCAACCCACCACTATTTAGGTGGTTCGACTGGTCTCTCCCGACACCTCGTTTGGTGCCACGGGTTTGTATACCACACGTGTTGCGATAGCTCTGTTGATTTGTTTCTATTTTGTTACCTACTCGATTGTTATTGATTTTGTTATTGACTCTGCTCCACTGGTTGGTAAATTTTATTCCACCCACCACCCTCACGCGATCCTAGGCTTATGGCGTTTACTCCAGACACCCTCCGGGTACTAACATTAAATGCAGGGGGCTTAAACATCCCCACGAAAAGACATATTGCCCTTCGGGAACTTCTTAAATTACGCACCTCAGTGGCCCTAATACAAGAAACGCATTTTGCACACGATAAAGCTCCAAGCTTTCGCAATCAACATTTCCCCACGGGTTACTTTGGGAATTGCAGGGAGGGTAAGATTCGAGGCACAGCCGTACTGATTTCTAGACATGTCCCCTTCACACTCCTGGAAGCCCAATATGACGAAGGAGGCAGGTACACCTTAGTTAAGGGGTCAATAGGCCCCCAAACCTATACCTTCGCATCGGTTTATCTCCCTAACAAGAGTCAACATCGAGCACCCGTCATATACTACAAGCCATCATGTCGTTCACAGAAGGAATACTAGTCAGAGGTGGAGACATAAACCTAGCTCTAGATCCCCGCATGGACACCTCCCGAGGCGCATCCAGTGTGGCATCCTCAGTGTACCGACAGGCCCGACTGCAACTCCATGATCATAAACTGATAGACTGCTGGCAAGCACTGCACCCGACTGTTAGGGACTACACCTATTATAGCAACATTCATGACCGTTACTCTCGTATTGACTACCTGTTCTTGCCCTCTAACTTTGCACATCTTGTACAGTCAATTACCATCGGTGCCACAGCCTGGGCCGATCACTGCCCAGTCATTATTACCTTAGCCACCTCCCTCCACCGCCCCAAATCCGTACATTGGCGCCTAAACGAGACCCTATTAAATGACCCTCAGATACTGGAGGGCCTGAGAGACACGCTCCGACATTATTTCATAGAGAACACCACTCCTGACGTCGCCATCCCAGTGATCTGGGAGGCACATAAAACAGTTGCGAGTGGCTACCTGATCACTAAGGGCGCGCCTTAAACAGGAACGGACCAACCGCCTGACTGAACTGAACTCCCTCATACACGATCTTGAAACTACACATAAGACGACACTCTCTGACCAGACCTACACAGAACTTATGAGATATAAAGCGGAATTACACTCCCTACTCAACATCAGCACCCTAACTGCCATGAAACGCACCAAACAGCTCTTTTACGACCAGGGGAACAAATGCGGTAGGTTTCTGGCCCACGCACTGCGCAAACGTAATCGCGCCATGTACATCTCTAAACTACGCACACCAACTGACGCACTGCTTACACACCCGCGAGATCTGATGGACTTATTGCTTCGACACTTTACGGACGCGTACAATATACCCACTCCACCTGCCCCACAGATACAACCCAAAATAGAGGCCTACTTGAAAACCCACCTCGATAGAACCCTTCCCCAGGAGACCGGACGGCTGCTTGACCGGCCGATCACAGTGGAAGAACTATCTGAGGCCATTCAACAGACCCCGACGGGTAAAGCCCCTGGCCTCCCACTAATATATTACAAATCATTTAGGGAAGTGCTGGATCCCCAATGGCTTGTGGCCTTTAATTCAGCTGCGAACGGAAACCCCCTGACTGCTCAGACCCTGATGGCGACTGTAACCCTTAACCCTAAACCAGGCAAAGATCCAGAACTCTGTTGCAGTTACAGGCCCATCTCACTATTGAATCAGGACGTGAAACTATTTGCCAAAATCATAGCCAACCGGCTTAACCCTCTCATGCCGCAACTTACCCGCGATGACCAATCCGGATTTATCCCAGGGAGGGAGGGCAGGGCAAACACTGTGCGCGCCATTAATCTAATTCATCTTGCCTCCGGACGCAAAGCGGACCCCGAAGAACGATATATAATATGTCTGGGTAATATACTAAAATAAGCCTTCAAAACACGTTTAAACATGATGAGCAAAACCGGTAAAAATGACCTCAGCACAGGGGCGGGAAAAGCCTCAGCAGCGAAAGGGTTAAAGGCAGCTGGATGAGGCTGGGTGTTCAATGCCGGGCGAGGGATTTAGCGCTGGTGTTACATTTTCCTTACAGTTCTAGTTACTGATATTTTTGAAATAAAGCTATTATAACGCTACAATCACTGTTTTAATATATGTCATAATAAAGACCAAGGCCTTACTCCAATCATAGAAACATAGAAAATTTCAGCAGATAAGAACCTTTCGGCCCATCTAGTCTGCCCAATTACATGGATGCTTTACCTGGATTTATCTTTTGTTTAGGATAGCCTTATGCCTATCCCATGCTTGCTTAAATTCTTTTTTTTTTTAACATATTGTGCTTTATTGCAAAATAAGTTGAACATACACGAAAAACAGTTTCAATGTGCACAGGTTTTACAAAATAAAATCATTAAAAGAGGCGAACATAACAAGGCGAGTGCTTAAGGGAAATTGCATTAGGGTAAACACTGTGAGCAACTTTTGGTATAAGAGTGCTCAGGGCAAAGTAGAGCAGAGGAATGGTTCGACCTGGCGGGTCGAGGGCGGGAGGTTTAATAAAATTGGGCTCTGACCTGCGAAGGTCAGGGAGCGACTCTCCGTATCCGGGGCAGGCAAGTGGTCATCCAGTAGTACCAGGATTGGAGATGTTCTGCAGTTTTACCCTGGAGTAGGGCGACCCTTTCTTCTGCCGATCTAATGTTTTCTACTTCTTGCAGCCATACAGTTAATGGGGGAGCAGTGGGTTTACGCCAAAATCGTGGTATAACCAGGCGCGCAGCGTGTAAAAGTCTAACGGCGATCGACTTTCGGGAAAACTTCGGGCGGGGCGTCCGAGTGATTAAGCAGACAGTATTCTGGGGTGAACGGTGGAGGGGGTTCTGCAACGTCGCAGAGACAGTCGTGTACAGAGCGCCAAAAGTTGGATATATGGGGCAATCCCACCATATATGAAGTGGAGAGGCACCGGGGGCATCACATCTCCAGCATCTATCAGCTCCCTGACCTGCGAAGTGGGCCAGGACTTGGGGCGTCTTATGCCATCTCGTCAACACCCTATAATTGGCTTCCTGAACCCTGACCGCGGTGGAGCTGGAGTGTGCTAGTTGGCAGATTGCGCTCCACTGATGATCTTCAAATGTGTGGTTCAGTTCACGTTCCCAGTTACTGCGTGAGGTGCCAGTCAGAGGGGTTAGTGCTTGTAACATATCATACATCAAGGAGAGGCAATGTGATGGGTATCTGCCCCTCTCAACTAACGCTTCAAATTGTGTGGGTGGTCTAATATAATCCTGAAGTGGGGCGTGCGATCGCAGTGTTTGTATGAGTCTATGGTGATGGGATCAAGTCAGGAAGGATCCCGCGTGTGGTACGGGCAACTGGTTACAGGGAGTGGGTCCCCTCTCGGTCAGGAAATGCTTGGGTCTGGGAGGAATAGGTTGGCCTTCGGGGTTCGACGACATCAGGGTTCTGGAAAAGGTCGGGGGGCTGTGCCCTTCCAAATGGTGCCTGGGTTAACCCCCGCAACGCCGCCGATCGGGAGGGAGAGAGGTCCGAAGGACCTCCCCCCTCCCTTTCAGGCGCCTCCTCCGCACATGCGGGGGGGGGCGCCTGAATTAGGTGTCATCGCGCTGCCGCGATGACACCTAATTCCAGCGGCTGCGGTTCCGGATGCGCGGCTGACATCGAGGATGTCAGCCCGCACCGGAGGGGCCAGCGATCGGCCGGAACCCGGCCGAACGCTGACCCCAATGGGAGGACGCGCTCAGCGCGTCCTCCGCATACCAGCGGTAATGCGGAGGATGCGCTCAGCGCATCCTCCGCATTGAAGTGGTTAATAGCCTGTACATACACTTCCCAGCGATATCTTTTTTGCCCACCATTAATTAAAGCAGGCAAATTATTTCTTTAGTTGATATATAACACTCTTTTATTCAACTTTATTTATTCACCAGAAATATACCAATTAGACCACGACAATAATAAACATATAACCGATATATAACAATTTAGGGAGGGAGGCTGCAAGGTTCTCCCGTTAGATTCTTCCAGCGGTCTGTGAATTTACCTCACGGACCGCCGGCTTTATACTATTAAAAGCCCGCGAATTGCCTAGCGCGCGGCACTGCTTTAAGGTTGGTGTCCAATCAGATGCCAAGCTTACTAGTCGCAAGCTGGGTGCTCATCTCGCGCTGCCCAGCCGCGCTGCCCACGAAAACATTGCTGGAAGGGCAATGGCCGAGTGAACTTTTGACCACTTCCCTTCTTTTCCTTCACACACAGTCAAGGGGTAAGTTCCCTCAGCTAAAAGCTGAGTGAACTTTTGACCCCCTCCGTTCCTTCCACACACATTTAGCTGCTCATTATTTTCACTAAAATTGTCAAAACTATCAGGGTTATTCAAAGAGAATCGTAAAGTCACCGCAGGTTCGGTGACTTTTCGTTCTCTTCAATTCGGTGAGATTTGGCGATCCCATCTCGGCAACCCTGTGGTGTATTCAGCAAGCACCACAGGGCCATCGTAGTGCAGGGAAAAGCCGCCGCAAACCCGCCGAACACTCACCGCAAAACTGGTGAACGCACAACGAAACCCGCAAAAACATCTAGATTAACCCCGCCGAACACGGCGGAGAAACCCGAGCAGGAGCCGATCACAGCGCAGAGCAGCCGCTGGAAAAAGCCGACACCGCAGACGAATGGAGTGAACAAAAAAACAGTTTGCTTGAATGTTTGAAAAGTGAAACGCGGTTTGCAAAGAAACTACAAAACGAAAATGTCTGAAATTTACATATAAGATCCAATGAATGATAATAAAAAGGGCTGTTACAGAAAAAAGAAAAAATGCTTAAAAAGATAAACTGAAAAAAGTTTTGCAACAAAATCCCGAAAAATGCCTAAAAGATCCTAAACAAAATCTATAAATTAAGAGACTTTTTACTGCAGAATATTATAATCAACGGTTTATTAGATATTGGAATAAAACGGGAATATTTTTAACATTGAAGCCTATGGGATTCGCCTGAATAAATCTGCCGCATGAAACCACCGAACAGCAGGGAAATTCTACAACTTTTCACTGCTAGTTTTTGTTCTCTCGTCTCAATAGACGAAGCATTGCTTCTCTATGGGGATTTCACTGCCCTCGAACAGGCACCGTATGTGCAGGCAATTCGCCAACATTTGGCAAACTGCCTGCTCTCTGGATAGCCGAATGGCCAGGAAAGGTAACTGTACGCTGAATTTCACTGTTCGGTTACCTTTCGGCCACAATTTGGATCTCTTTGAATAACCCTCTTAAAAAAAAAATGCAGGTAATGCTAAAATTAAGTGCAAAATGCAAATCACTGTAACTGTGTTTGGTAGATAATGTTTTATAAGTTTTGGTGCTGAAATAAAGGTCCTACCTACTTCACGGAAAATACCTTAGTTGTCATTTTTTTATGGCATGTACTAATTTGAAAGCCGAGCAATTAAACCACAATAAAAAGAAGACTTTTATTTTCATGGGTGTAAAATTGTAATGGCCAGGTCCAGGGCTTTTTTTCAGGTGGTACTCGGAGGTACGCAGTACCGGCACCTCACCACTCAGTATCGGCACCTCACCACCAGCCAGAACTAACAGGAGAGAGCATGATGCTCCTCCCTCCTCCTGCAGTGGCAGGCAGAGAATCGGAAGCACTCAGCAGCTCATGTTGCTCCTGAACGCTTCCGTTTGTCAGGAGTGTATGTAGCGACTGAAAACCCCCTTCCCCAGTAAGTGGCAAGGGAGAGCTGCTCCCCTCTCTCTCTGCAGCCACTGAAACTTTGAACAGCATGAGGAGGGGGGTGCAGCATGTTTACACACATCTGCCAGAGCTGCGGATTGTCAGGCAAGCGGTGTGATCAGAGGAGCTGGCACTGTGAGTTTTATTGCTGTGGAGCTCATACACACTGCGCATTACTGTGAGTTTCATTGCTGTGGAGATCATACACACTGCGCATAAAGTGCATTACTGTGAGTTTCATTGCTGTGGAGCTCATACACACTGCGCATTACTGTGAGTTTTATTGCTGTTGAGTTCATACATACTCAGCAAAATTGTGAGTTTCATTGCTGTGGAGCTCACAAATGCTAGGGGATTATCCACTCAGTGCCATCGTTGCAAAAAAAACCAAAAAACAGCTAACTGCCCTGCAATACAGATTTTTCTTGCAACAGAGGCACTTAGTGGATAACCCCCATAGGGTTACAACAATAGTTGTAGTTCATTTAAAGGAACAGAGTATTAAAAAATATGGTTCCCTTTTATATTGTCTTCCTTTAAGTGAACTACAACTATTGTTTATGAGGACATGAAAATAGTCATAATAATCCGTTTTTCCCCAGACGTGAGAGTACCCCCACCTATTTTTCCAGAAAAAAAGCACTGGCCAGGTCCATAATTTGGACACTGTGACATCATAAATAAGCTGCAGACCTATGCAAAAGGGACATTGATTACTTGAGAAAAATTGCTGAATGCTCTTTTTTTGTGTTTTCTGTTTGCAGGGTTCACGGAAGTGATGCAAGTGTTATATTTGTGGGTCTGAAACACGGTCAGAGGGGGAAAAAAAACAATTCTCAAATATTTACAAATATAAGAGGAAACTTAAAGGAATACTGTAATAAAATATGACCCTCCCTCCTTTTTGCCCTTAAATAATTGGACAGCCTCTGGGAAATTATTTTTGTTTCTATTTATTTTAGTCCAGGTGTAAATACTCACCTTTTCTCCTTCACGTGAAAGTCCCTGCAGGTTGTCAACATAATTTGCGTACCCACACAAATTGTGTTGCGTAGGAAATGCAAATTGTGCGTCACTCAGAGCTCACGTATTTTTGTACTCAAATTCCGTAACTATCACGGCTCACCTACCAGCTGGGTTTCCCTTCCTCTGGCCATGATGGTCCGTGACGAGGCAGTCGTCCAATGGGCGTCCAGCGGGTTTTCACAATGTATGGAGTTTCCCCTGCGTGCAGGTGGCCCGTGCAAGCTTGTCCCTGTGGTGCTTGGCTCCTCTTCTCCAGCACGTGCGGGTGGTCCTCAATCCACTTGGCCAACGCATGGGGCAGTGGCCTCTCATCTGGCTCGTGGTGGGAGGCATGTCCTCCGGCTGGGAGCTTGAGGGAGCCTGTGGCCCTGCATCTCCTTTAGGGTGTGTGGCCTCCGCACTGTGCTGGGGGAGACGGTGCTGGGAAAGCCTCTCGTCGTGGGCCTGGGAGTCTGGGTGCCTCCCCTTGGGGTGGGGTGGGACAGAGCTCCCTATATAAACCTGGTCAGCCAGGTGTGAGGTGCTCAGTTGTTGCCTCACTGTGACACTGCACTCTCCCATCCTTTCTGCTCTACTGGACATGACCTGTTGGCTACGTCCTCTGATTTTCCTCTTTTGCCGCCTGCCCTGACCCATTGGCTAGACTAGTGTTTCCCAAACCTGTCCTCAGGGCCCACCGCCTCTCCAGGTTTGCCAGATATGTGAAGCACAGCACAGGTGATATGATTTGCTGCTCAGTGATTGCAGGATTCAGTCTGCATTTCCCCAAGGTGATCTGCAAAATCTGGCCTGTTAGAGGGTCCTGAGGACAGGTTTGGGAAACAATGGGTTAGACCCTTGACTACGATTACCGGATTGCCTCTCTTGGATACCTCACCTCGGGACTACCCAGCTCCAGACCCGCTATACTGGGCACCTGCCCATCTCTAAAACGCTCCAGGACGCTCACTATTGCAGGCATTCTGAAAGAGGATGATGTCAGCATAGAGAGCATGGTGACATTACCATCGACCAATCTGATGGCCTAATGGGAAATTCAAAATCCTGGCTGCCTACCACTGTCATGATCCTCGCCGGTGCTGCAAAGACAAAATAAAAGTGCTGCCGAACGCTGAAACTCCCTGGGCAGCACAGGAAAGGTGCTGCCCCAGGATAAACTGACTTCTCAGCCAGCTCTGTACTGACTCTCAGGTGCACCTAATCAGTCAGCCTGACTGCTTCTACTTAATGTAGCCGCACCCCTCCCTAGATGCTTCAGCATCAGTTTTCACTCCAGAGTGGCGCTTGTGCAGCCAGGAGCCTGTCCTGTTTGAACCAGCATTCAGCTTAACCATGTGCCAGACCCCCTGGTCGCTCAACGGATTGCCACCTTCTGTATACCTGGACCCCATTTGACTACTCTTCTGGATCATCCCTTTTGATACCTCGCAAGATTCCCTCTCCTCTTCATCTGGAACCCCCGCTTCACCTGCGATCCCCACTTCATCCAAGAACTCCTTCATGTATTACAGACTCTCACCTTCTGCTTATGCCTGACTCCTAGCATACCGACTTCTACCGAATATCAGTGAACCCTGCTCTCAGCCCTGTTCCTGTGTTATCTCTCTGTCTGTAAGTTAACCCTTCCCTCCCGTGTCCTCTCTCAGATCCCCCTTTTGTATTCATTGTCAGCCCTGCTCCAGTCCTGTTCATTCTGTATTTAGTTACTCCCTCTCTGCCCCTGAACCTGTATCTTCTATGGTTAACCCCTTCCTGTCTATTCTCAGCTCTCCCTTTGTTAGGCAACCCTCTTCCTATCTTACCCCTCACCCTGTATCGTTATCTAAATAAATCCCATTTTTGTTTGAAACATATTGCCTGCATTGTGTCACTGCAACCTGGGCTTGCACCCTCACTAACCAGCCTGACTGGACCTGACAACCACATACAAGCTTGTTATGCGTAAACTATTAACATAAACAATTACCCCAATGGGGTAATAATTGTTTTAATGGTTTACCTTTTAGTGAGCTTTTATAACGTGTGTAGTATTTCATACAATCAAAAGCTATGTTTTTATACTACCAACTGTAAACGCCAGTGTGACAGTTTGTTCCATTATGTTTCCACTTATATTAGATACTCTGATTCAAGAGGTCATGCCCAGGTTTGAGTTGGTAGTGCATCCCTGTAGAGGCATACACCACAGCTTGCAGAAAGGGAACCCAGAAAGTTGTACTTTCATGTACTACCAGCTAACCGATGGTGAAATGGCTAGATGAAATGCATCAAAATTTTTCTCTTGATTCAATCCTTTCGTCGGATTCCTTAAAAAAAAAAGTGTGTGTAAACTATATATATATATATATATATATTATTCCCTAACCTTTTTAGGGAGGGATATGTTTAGCTCCAAGGGGAGTATTTGTGGACAACATAAGGAAGCCTAAGGTTCTTTTAGTCTCCACACTGGTTAGCTGGAAGTCATTAGCAACAGTAAAAAGCTATCACTGCCTGCTCTCCAGTCTGAGGGAGGTGCCTGTGTGGAGAGGAGCAGAATGTTTTGGTTCCAAGCTGAAACATAACATTTCTAAGGTTGGTGAAGCCTATGTTTAGTTTATGGAAAAAAAAAACCCTGCTAGTAAGGATCTCTAAGTGAGTCAGTGCTCAAAGGAGCTAGGGTTTGGTTTATAGCGATGTTTATTTTATTTGCAAAGTTTTTTACCAGGAAGGATACATTGAGATTTCTCTCGTTTTCAAGAATGTCCTGGGTTTCAAGAACATTGAAATTTTAGTCTGTTTTACTTTGAATGCTGAAACTGCTGCCTGCTGAAGCAGTCAATTCTATAAAATAAAGAACTTGTTTATGCAACCCTAGAGCACCAAGCTTTATTAAGGACGTAACACCCAAGGCGGGTACAAGGATTACAAATATATATATATATTTTATTGCAGAAGCCATTTGCACATCACAGCAATTCAAAGAAGTTCATCATATACACTGAGTGGGCAGATTATTATGAGCACCTGACTTTTTTAGGCAAATTAGCTATAATTTTGCACTGACGTTGCTAGAGGACCAGACCATTATTAATAGGGAAGCAGGTTGTTTACCACAACAAGGTGTTTTTTGTTTTTTTCTGAAGATATGGGTAAACAATGCGATTTAACAGCCTTTGAACGTGGGATGATTGTTGGCGCTCAGAGCCATGGAGCGAGTATCAGCAAAACGACAGAATTTGTTAAATGTTCAAGAGCAGCTGTTGTTAAAGTGTTTAACCACTTCCATGCGGAGGACGCGCTCAGCGCGTCCTCCACATGGCTCCTGCTGTGCGGAGGACGCGCTGAGCGCGTCCTCCCTTTGGGGTCAGCGTTCGGCCGGGTTCCGGCCGATTGCTGGCCCTCCCGGTGCGGGCTGACATCCTCGATGTCAGCCCAGCATCCGGAACCGCCGCCGATGAAATTAGGTGTCATCGCGGCAGCGCGATGACACCTAATTCAGGTGCCCCCCCCCATGTGCGGAGGAGGCGCCTGAAAGGGAGGGGGGGAGGTCCTTCGGACCTCTCTCCCTCCCGATCGGCAGCGTTGCGGGGGTTAACCCAGGCACCATTTGGAAGGGCACAGCCTGCCCTTCCAAATGGTACCTGGCATTAACCCCTGGGGAGCCGGATCACGAATCGGCACTGAAAAGCGCCGGTTCGTGATCCTTTCCCGGAGCTGGCCGACATCTTGGATGTCGGCCAAGCCTCCAGGAACTCCCCCTGAGGACTGGCGTCATCGTGCATAGCACGATGACGCCAGTCCTAGAGTTAACCCCTTACTGCCACCAACGGTGGAGATAGGGAGTTCCAATGAACTCCCTATCTCCCGATCCATGGCAGCTAGGGGTTAAAGTTTGGTATGGTTGGATCGGCCAGAGCATGTCCGTTCCAACGATACCAAACACTACTGTGCAAAAAGTTTTTTAAAAAAAATAAAAATTAAAAATAAAAATATATTTAAAAAAAATTATAAAAAAAAATAAACATTTTTTTTTCTTTTTTTTGGTTCGTTAATGCAGCAATATTGTTCCCATTTCAATTATAATGTGAACAATGATGCTGCACTAACGATTTTTGTATGCGGTGCGTTTGTTAAAAATCGTGTAATTTTCCCCAAAAAAAAATGTAACGAGACCCCATCTCTAATTTTTTTAACAAGTGCACCCCATACAAAATATAACCGCAATTGCTCGCATCTTAAAATGTGAAAAGAAAACACTTTACACATTGTAAATTATTGAAAATACATATTTTATTGCATTTTTGTTATAATATACAGACAGGTCATGACGTATACATATAATAATGACATATTATGAATCTACCGAGTCTGACGGAAAGAACGATATATAATATGTCTGGGTCATATACTAAAATAAGCCTTCAAAACACGTTTAAACATGATGAGCAAAACCGGTAAAAATGACCTCAGCACAGAGGTGTGAAAAGCCTCAGCAGCGAAAGGGTTAAAGACTGGACTGTCAGCCAGAAATCTGGGTCTGAACGTGCGAATTGTGGCCGTCAGCGACTAGTCAATGTTAGGGCAGAACAGAGAGTGGCAAGACTGGTACAAGACAACAGAAGGGCAACAGTGCATCAAATTACTGCAGATCTTAATCAGGGATCCTCTCAAATGATCTCTGAACGCAAAGTTTGCCATACACTGCATAGTATGGGATATGGAAGCCGAAGGCCTGTTCGAACACCTTTGCTGTCTGCAGTTAACAAGATAAAACGTCTCCAATTCGCACAGGAACACAAGGATTGGACAGTCAAGCATTGAAAAAAGTCATGTGGTCCGATGAATCGGGTTTCTTTCCAGTTGCATCGTGCAGAAGGCAGAGTGAGAATTTGGCGGAAACAGCATGAAAGCATGCACCCCACATGCATGAGTACAACCCTTCAAGCTGGTGAGGGCAGTGTTATGGTTTGGGGCCCTTAAATTTGTGTGGAACAACGTTTGAATAGCACAACATACCAAGGCATCGTTGCTGATCAAGTTCATCCTATCATGTTGATGGCGTATCCCAATGGAGATGGCCTCTTCCAACAAGACAATGCGCCATGACACGGTGCTCGCATTGTGCAGGAGTGCTTTCAAGAACATGAGGGAGAATTTACCTTGCTTAGGTGGCCCCCACAATCACCAGATCTCAATCCAATTGAGCATTTGTAGGACGAAGTTGAAAGAGCCATCAGGTAGCTGGTTCCACAACCATCAAATCTCACAGAACTGGGTAATGCTATTCATCAGGCATGGTGTCAGATTCCTCACATCATCTTTCAACATCTCGTGGGGTCAATGCCAAGAAGAATCGCCGCAGTATTGAAGGCAAAAGGTGGCCCAACGAAGTAGTGATGGGGTGGTCATAATAATTTGGCCACTCAGTGTGTGTATATGTGTATATATATTCTTCTTTTTTTTTTAACCTGTTAGCATTCGGAATGTAATATGGGCATCCAACGCTAGGGCCACTTAACGTTAAAGCTCACATAGCTGAGCGCTAACGTTTTAGCATTAATATTGTTATATTGCCTTTTCTGTTTTGTATTTCTTTCCAGACCGCAGTTATGTTCAGATCATAGTTCTAATGGTGAATAGGTGTCTTATGAAATAATAGCCCCGTGCTGAATATTTTATTTTGCAAATATAAAACATACAGTTTAAGGATATCAATTATGCCTGTGCTTTCCAATCAGTGTAACATATGTGTGTTGACCTAGGCTAGATACAGAAACCTGATTAAAAAACGTGCAAAACAGCCCAAATTACGCTGGTCTCCGCATCCCAGTACAAGAAAAGCCACAGTCATTCAGTGGTTAATGACTCAATTATATCCACGCATTATTTGGAATTCCATACAATCCTTGAAAGTGGTCAATTTCAGAGCACTGAACATTCACATAATTGTTTATATATGCAAAATACTCATTATATCGTTACCAAGGAACAACAGGAAGCTTTGTTTAACCCATTAAAATGCTAATTTGTATCCACTCAGAAAACTCTCCATTCCCTATTCCATGGCAAGATAGTTTTACAGTGGAATCTATTCTACCGAGAAGGACAAAGAACCTTTTATTAATGTTAAAATAAGTAAAGACAATTACTAAAAATCTTTAAAAGGAGTGTATATGGATGGCCTAACATCTAAATATATATATAGTAAAGTTAGATGAAAATCATATAGATGTTTAATTGCAATAAAAAAAAACCTCCCTGTTGCAAATGCAGCAAAAGTATCAATGTGACTACGAAGCATGGGCCCCTTTACCAGCCTTGTTGGTAACCAGCAGTTGCGAAGAGGAAATATTGGCCTGAGCCATTAGCCCTTAGCGGTTCCCAATACCAACTCTATTCTAACCCAGCTTCTGTATTAACAGCTCAAGGCGATTTTAAAAGGGAGCTGCTAATGGATCCTCGTTTGGTATCGGCTCCTGGAGTCCACAGGACTACCACAACATTAGAAGTGGTTGCACACACAAGGCAATCTGATTCTCCATACCAGCACTCCATTACTGGTCACGTGGAAGGTGCTAACTAATGGAGTAGAGGTAACATCATTGCTCTATAACTGTGGAGACACAGGTTTGAATCCCGGCAAGAGCACCTCTCCAGTAAGTGTCCTTGGGCAAGACACCTAACGGTACATACTCGTCACCCAGGACATACTTGAAAACGAGAGAAATCTCAATGTATCCTTCCTGGTAAAATACTTTATAAAAAAAAATATATATATCCTACCCGTTGAAGTGCAATCAGACACCTACTTTTGGTCAATGCAAAGAAAAGCACTCAAACAGCCTTCTGTGTGCCATTGGGGTCCTGTACTTATCATTTGACTTGTGTCATAAATATTTACACCAACTCCATTGTCTTTTAATTGGGTACTGAAATACTCGGTGAGATTCTGGCAGTAGTGGTGCTTGACTTCAGGTTAACCTGCTCTGCAAGCCTTGGAATACCTGAAGTATCTGCAAGCAGTAATGGTTAAACTTTACAATTAGTTTCTCAAGCTACAGCTAGTGGATTACTTCACCACCTGTAATAAGGTCCCATAAATAGTATCTAAAAAGAATAAGAAGAAAAAATGAAATTGTAAAACATTTAGGGCAATATTCTAAAGTTGGTGCTAATTTAACCAGAGCTGTTGTAAACTTAACAACTCCATAGACTATAATGGCTCTTGTAAATTTACAACAGCTCTGGTTAACACCAATTTTGGAATAGAGCTCTTAGATGGCAGAATACACTTTCTCTAGTCTACATATGGTCATTTACAAATAAAGCACCCTAGGAAAAGTATTATACAGTGTGTATGTATGTATGTAATATACGCATATATAATTACAAACCACATGGGGGTTGCACTCAACCTAAACTCACAACATAAGCGGGTGCATCTAAGGCTGGGGTCAGACCAGCGCACTTTTAACGTGCGTTCTGGCGCACTTAATCACGGCCGCACTAGCAGCAAATGACGGGCAATGACGGCCAATATACGAAGTACGGTCGCACGAAAGTCCGGCCGCGCAACGCAAGTGGAAAACGAACGCATTTTTTCGAGAACGCCGAACCGCTAGTACGGACGTACAGAGTGCGCAGCTGCGGCATAGCGGCGTGTTTGCGTGATTAGGAGATGTCAGACACTGCTAATGTCCAGCCAACATAACGTCCAGACGCAAAAAGTGTTTTATTGACGATCCGAAAGAAATCACGCACGAAAAATGCGCATCGTATGACCGTTTTCGCGCATTCCGTGAAAAAATACGTCAATTCGTTCGGACGCACTTTTTTACGTTCGCGTGTAAAAATGCTTTCGTTTGACCCTAGCCTAAGACATTAAATTCAAAACACCAGTTAACAGCACTCCATATGAATGACCACCTTAGGCT
Organism: Leptobrachium leishanense; assembly: GCA_009667805.1. Classification (NCBI taxonomy): domain Eukaryota; kingdom Metazoa; phylum Chordata; class Amphibia; order Anura; family Megophryidae; genus Leptobrachium; species Leptobrachium leishanense. The sequence goes on along the minus strand of CM019069.1, from coordinate 66,147,234 downwards.
AGGGTCAGACGAACGCATTTTTCACGTTGTCCGTGAAAAAGTGCGTTCAAACGAATGGACGTATTTCTTTACGGAGTACGCGACAGCGGTCATACGATGCGCATTTTCGTCCGTGATTTTGTACGGATCATCAATAAAACCCTTTTTGCGTCTGGACGTTATGTTGGCCGGACGTGTGCAGCGTCTGACGTCTCCTAATCACGCACACACGCTGCTATGCAGCCGCAGCGCACTCTGTACGTCAGTAGTAGCGGTTTGACGTTCTCGAAAAAATGCGTTTGTTTGCCACTTGCGGTGCCCGGACGAACTTTCGTGCGGACGTTCGTCGTATGTTCCCCGGCATTGGACGTCATTTGCTGCTAGCACGGCCGTGATTTCGTGCGGCTAAACGCACGTTAAAACTGCGCTCGTCTGACCTTAGCCTTAATCCACCATTTTCCGCAACAACAAAAAACACTTCAAAAGTTCAAAACACCTGACGGAGGTAAAATGATGGGGATTCAGTTTACAAAGTATGGTCATGATTATGTTGCGAGTTTAGGTTGAGTGCACCCCCCCCCCCTATGCATATGGAGAGCTGACTACTCTCCTGGGTATGCAGCCCTCCCTGCTCATGGGTGTGTCCTACCCTGGCAGCCTATAAAGGCCAGTGCCTGCTGGGGATCTCCAGGGTGAGTAAATCCTGTAAGTGCAGATGCGGTCAAGTTAGATGGGACCTGTCAACGATGGGATACATTGGCGACTGTGACAGGCTTCCGCAATCTATGATCATACTTTGTTAACTGAATCCCCATCATTTTACCTCAGTCAGGTTTTTTTGAACTTTTGAAATGTGTTGTTTTTTTATTTTTTTTGCAGAAAATGGTGGATGAAGGTGGTCATTCATATGGAGTGCTCTTTCCTGGTGTTTTTATATATATATCTCTCTATCTCAGAATCTGAATTACAACATGGAACAGGAATGACTTCTATCATTCATGCCACAAAATTTAAAAAGGTGTCATTTACGATCCAGATAATATCAGCTGCATTACAGTGTTAATTTCGTCGACTAATAATTTTTGTTAAAGACCTACAGGGTTATTTAGAGAAAGGTGAAACTCTGGAGAACTTTTGGAGAAGTGAAAATTCTAGGTCAAAATAGCCAAAAAAAAAATTCTCCCATTTATCTCACTTTCCAAATCGCCTATTTTGACCTAGAATTCACTTCTCCCAAGGTTCTCCAGTTTCACCTTTCTCTGAATAGCCCTGCTAGTCGACTAAATTATTTTTGTGACTAAAACTAACTAAAAACTAATTTATGACGACTAAAACTATGACAAAAACCCATTGATATTTTAGTCAACAAATAAAAACCAGACTAAAATGTTAGGGAGGGGCTATTTGGGAAGATCCAATCAGAACTAATCTCCAGTAACCGACAAATGATGAATTACATATTTTCAGATAAGATGTTAATCCAGGAGCATATAATGAAATTCTAGAGAAATTCTTAAATCATGCATAATACACTATAAACACATTAGATTTTAGTTACTAAATCTCCTCTAGATTTAGTCGACTAAAATCTTGTGCCATTTAGTCAATTTAAAACTAAAACAATTCAGACGACTAAAATATGACTAAAACTAAATGGCATTTTAGTCAGAAGACTATGACTAAAACTAAAATAAAATTTCCTGTCAAAATTAACATTGCTGCATTATGGGCATTTCCTAAAACTTGGATAGCAGGATATTTTGCAGCTTACCTGCTGAAGCTATGTGCTCCATGATATCCTTAATGCTGCACCCGACATCATCGCTTACTGCACATGCCATGTAGTACACTCATCAATTTTAAAACTAGAATTTATAGTAAATGCAATTTATAAGCCATTCTGTTAGCTGTATAAATTATTTACAACATTTAGCCCAGTTTTCCCCAGGGTTCAGATGTAAATAAGACTTAAACACAGCCAATATTATATTACAAATGTTTTGGAGGACATCCAGAATAGCCCTACACAGTGAAAATGTTGCGTATGATAAGAATCTGAAAGCATTTGTTCAGTTTGAAGTGTACATGATGAAGGTGATATCGTGATGCTTGCCTGAGTCTGTCACAAAGTTCCTTTTTTTTTTTGTATTCAAAATTTTTATTTTGAAATATGTCAGCATACAAATAAACGTAGAGTGAGGGCCTCGCAGGGCCGCTCATGGTCATCTGCAATAGCACAGCATAAAGAAAATAACGAAAAACAGTATCTTGAAGAGAGTCAGCAGTGAATCATAAAAGTAAACAATAAATGTTCTCGCAGGGTCAAACAGTAAACATCACTGAAGAGTAAGTTAGGGGGTGGATGTGGCAAAAGCCAAATGTGTGACTGTCCTGGCACGCTCCCGAAGTTCCGAGGTACCGTAGGAGGCCATGGACATGTGCAGGTCACAAAGGCCGGGGTACGTGAGGGCCAAATGCGGCAGACAGAGCCATGGTGGCCGTCACAGTGGCACGCCCCAAGTTGCCCCAATGCCAAAAAAAAAAGAAAAAGGGGGGGAGGAAGAGGGTCTGCAGCACGAGGTGGTGTGGTGAAAAATATAATAAAAATTAAATAAATAAATAAATAAACATGGGAAAGGGGAGAGAAAAGGGTGTGAAATGGGGTCATAGAAGGGGGGGGACAGCTAGGGACCATCATAGTCCAAAGAAAGTCAGCAGAGGTACAGGAGTCCTCAATAAAACGGAACAGCCATGGGGGGGTGGACATCGGGAGGGGGGAAACGACAGCATCAAAGTCATCGAGCAAATAAGGAAAAAAAAGGAAAGAAAAACTCAGCCGAAATATCCCCAGCCGAAAGAGTCCCATCAGCCCGTATCCCGGAAGGGGGGTGAACGCAAGGCAGGCAGCGTGCTGCAAGATGGGTCATAACATACAGCCCAAGCCGGTCCGACTGCAGGGAGCAAGGCTGGCATCACCAGTAAGCCCCAGGCCTCCAAAACAGCCTCATTGCCGGTAACCTTCGCAGGCCTCCAGCGGATAGTCTTCGCGGTCTGACTTGCCAGAGCCACCATCTCCCGGAGGATGCAGGTCGCCATCTCACCTCCCGTGTTTGGGCGGACACTCGTCCTCGTGAGCTGAGACTCCAAAGCTGGTGTCCTGGCAGGGACGCAGTTTACAACACAGCTCCGCTCGGCAGCAGGCGAACAGGCCCCAGCGCAGCTTCTGGCTGGGGTATCCTCTACTACCTCCACCCGAGTGGTCCTCCCCTCTCGGCAGTCCCGCAGCGCGGACATCATTCGGCACCAGACGCCTCTGGTAAGCGGGCCATCCGCATCCTCCTCCTCCAACAACCGCAAACAGGCATCTAGGCCTGAAAGAACAACATCCATACCTCCAGGGAGGGGGAGGGATCCACCCCGTAAATCATCAGTATATTCGCTTGTTGCCCCCGCCAGAGAGCCATCCAAGGCAGTGCGGAGGCACGGGCCCTCCGTCCCCGCAGCCCTCAGAAGCTCACTCCGGGTACAGGCGGCAGAGTAGTCAGGTGGGGGTAACATAGGAGCCATGGGGAAGGCCGCAAGATGGCCGTCGGTGCCGCTGCTCTGCCACAGATTGTCGGCCGCAAGGCATGTCTCTGGTCCGGAGGGGGGACAAAGCGGACCCCGGACGGCACAGTTCCGGTGGCCAGCTACTTCAGCACCCCTTGTGAGAGAAATTGCCAAATTAAGAGTCATCTGGGGGTCCTTAAGAGCGGCAGACGTGTGGAGCTCCACGAAACACGACTGCTCCCATCAGTAGCCGGCCACGCCCCTCACAAAGTTCCATTTTTTTAAACTAGAAAATCCCCCCCAAACCCCTTAAATATAAACACACCCTTATTCTACACTTTATAAAACTGCCTCCTTAACCTACCCCCAACCTTACGCCTACATTTAAAATCACCGGTCTAAAACCCCACCATGTTTCTACAACAGAGACATTAATCCAATCCTCAAAGAAATCTGGGGCGATAAAGACCAACAAATAATGACTCCCAAATTTCCCACAAACCATTTGTGCTGTGACCATAATTGAAAACACAAGAAATTGTGGGGGGGGGGGAGATTTCAGCCTGCAATCACAGAGTATGTCATGGACTTAGTAGCTTCGATAAACTTAGTTACTGTGGTGTAAGTTCATGTGGTGGTGTCATCATGTGGTGGTGCCATCACATGCATTCCGATGTTTTGCTTTTTCATCTGTTTAGTCTGCCTTTATGTCCTTTCTAGCGTGGCCACGGCACTGTCTTGATGGCAGACTGGCGAGATAAATGACCTTGCTGACAACTGTGACCCATTCCCTTAAATACCAGCCTCTTCTGCTATGCCAAAACATTGTGGTGACTTATTAGTCACCGCCATCACCCGGATGTTTCTAGGATTCTGTGTTTTCTGTTTCAGAGATATTTTGATACTTAAAATTCCTGAAACCTAGCAGCCATGAATCATATTAAATTGTGCCAAATCTTAGCTCCCTGACTATTTAACCGATTCACACTCCTCTTAACTAAAGAAATGGCCATACTGAGACAACAAATCCCAAGGAACTGCTCAATCCCGACTGCCAAGATGTTGTGCAGGTGGTATTTAAGCTTGGGTGCCCTGTGAGTGTACCAGCATGCTATGTAAATTCATACTGCAGTGGGTACCGTTTCAACATTCTCTACTTTCCTCCCTCTATTTTTCTCTTGTACTTACCTGAGGCTCCACTTCTACATCTCTCGACTTTTCAAATGGCCTAAAAGGGGCACTTGTATTTTGGGGAAATGTCAGTCAACTAATATACCAATATTCATTGCACATGTAGCGCTCACTCCCAGAGGAGCCGCTGAATAAACCTCGGGTTAGTCTCTCCGCACTAGGGAATAATTATACACCAGCACTGTTGTGGATTTTATAAATTATATACTTTACTGATCCCAATAAAGTGACACATATAATACAATTTCGGTACAGGAACGACAGGATTTTCGTAATGCGGGAAAACACGCGGCGGGAAAAAGGATAGAATTAACCCCCTCAGTTCTGGAGTGTAAGTCCTGTGAGTGTAAGGTCTCAAAAAGGTGTACATGTATTGATTCGGGTACCCGGGTACTGTATTCAAATGGCCAGTGAATGTGATAAGTAAATCTTCGACTAGTCAAGTTGGGGCCCTGTAGAATTGAAACAATAATGCAGTGTGCTGGATTTTACTTGGACTTTCGGCCTGGAAGACCTCTCACCCATCCGTTATACAGTCTGTCCCTCTGTCTGGTCGAGGATGTCTCACCGCTGGTCCTCCGGAACTCTGTGCCCCCGGATCCGCTCTCTGGCCCGTCCGATCTCCGAGTCAAGAACCACGGCCTACCGCCTGCACTCCCTATGGGTCGTTGTGGTCTCCTTACAGGGGGTCCAACTGGAACGGAAGTTCTTGTGTACACCTCCCGGTGATGACGGGTATGCCTCCGTAAGTTACTGTCCCGATCTCCAGCGCCCAACAGGTAGCGTCTGCGCTCCGGCCTGGTCTCGATCCCAAGCAGTCTCACTTGCGTCCTCTCTTTCGTCGCTCCGCTCACTCTGGCGCTCCTCCGCACGAGGCTGCTTACCTCCTTCCTCCCTATCCCACCCACTTCCTGTCTCCGCCGCAAAGCCTGATGGATATTGTAGTTCATTTAAGTCCCGCATTGTCCATATGGCTTTTGTCTCCCTCTGTTGGCTAGAACCCAGTAATACAGCAATACAGTTCTAAACAGCGCTACACACATTATACAGATACACATTAGACGTGGTCTGGTCTGAAAAAAAGAACATTTGGTTTCAATGAGTCACACAGCGCTCTTGTTTAGTATGATTTTTGGAGAAAAATAATCATATGTTCAAATATGATTGGGTGAATCAAAGACTGCTTCCATCATACTATCCTGGGTGTTTCTTGTCGGTGCTGGGTCCTCTGTACTTTTTCCTGTATATTCTATATCAGTGTTCACCAAGCCTGTCCTCAAGTAGTCCTAACAGGCCAGATTTTAAGGATTACCTTGGAAATGCAGACTGAATACTGCAATCACTGAGCAGCTATCACCTGTGCTGTGCTGCAAATATCTGGCAAAACTGGCCTGTCGGTGGTCCCTGAGGGCCAGGACCACCAATTACACGCAATTTCAGTGCTTTGTGAATAGACCCTTGTGTTTTTGACCGGCTTTCCTTGATCTTGCCATTTTCTCCAGTCCCAAACTAGGCCTGTTTCTCGTTTATCCTGTGTGACCGTGTGATTATCAGCAGGCGAATGGAGAACTCCTTTTTCCCCTATAGGGTTAACTCACAGCCGATGCCTGATTAGGACTGCCCTTACAGGAGATGTGGTTCCCTCTGAGAGCACTCTAGGTGCTGAGTGCAGCAGAGGAGGAAGCTAAATCCTGAACCCAAACGGAAAGTACATTTTCAGGGTTATTCAAAGAGATCCGAATTGCTGGAGAAAGGTAACAAACGCTGAAATTCAGCATTCGGTTACCTTTCCTGGCCATTGGGCAATTCAGAGAGCAGGCAGTTTGCCAAATCTTGGTGAATTGCCTGCACATACGGTGCCTGTTCGAGGGCAGTGAAATCCCCATAGAGAAGCAATGCTTCGTCTATTCAGAGAACAAAAACCAGCAGTGAAACGTTGCCGAATTGCCCTGCCATTCAGTGGTTTAATTCGGCAGATTTATTCAGGCGAATCCCATAGGCTTCAATGTTAAAAATATTCCCGTTTTAATTCAATATCTAGTAAACCGTTCATTATAATATTCTGCAGTAAAAAGTCTCTTAATTTTTAGATTTTTCGGGATTTTTTTGCCTTTTTTATTTTTTAACTTTTTTTAAACATTTGTTCTATTTTCTGTAACAGCCCTTTTTATTATCATTCATTGGACCTCATATGTAAATTTCAGACATTTTCGCTCAGTAGTTTGTTTGCAAACAGCATTTCACTTTTCAAACATTCAAGCAGACTGTTTTTTTTTTTTCTTCACCTCCTTTGTCTGCGGTGTCGGCTTTTTCCGGCAGCTGCGCTGCATGTGATCGGCTCCTGCTCGGGTTTCTCCGGCGTCTTTTTGCGGCTTTCGGTGTGCGTCCGCCCTCGTTTTGTGGTGAGTTTGTGGCGACCATTCCCTGCATTACGGCGGCCCTGTGGTGCTTGCTGAATACACTGCAGGGTCGCCGAAATGGGATCGCCAAATCGTCCCGAATTGAAGAGCACGAAAAGTCAGCGAACGTGCGGTGACTTTTTGATTCTCTTTGAATAACCCTGTATATTTTGATTTTGTTCATTGGTATGTGGCTTAGCCGCCCAATATTTCAGACAGGAATACTGAATGTTTATTTAGCCTCAGCATAAAGGACTAGGTGTTTGATTTACATTTGTTTTATTTTACCATTTATGATGTACCCTGCAAGTACCATGGCTGCATAATAAAGAAAAGCGGAAACACTGATCCCGGTGTCCAGTGGCTACATCACATCTCTTTGGTGTCCTGACCTTGACCTGTTTTACTGCTTCATAACCCAAACTACAATAATATCGTTTCCTGAACTCACCCATTGGAAGAGCCGGTACAGCATAGTGTTTCACCTAGTAGCTTCTTCATGTTGGGGTATACTAACATTACGCTGGTGTTCAATTTGTAAGAAAGTAAATTTTGGCTGAAATCATTTATATGACCTTGTCAGACCAGGATCCCGCGCACAACTCTACGCTTACATTAGCTATTCTCCCAATAAAGGATTTTTTTTTCTTTTATCTAACAAGAAGGAATAAATAGGCTGTATTTTGCCTTGTTCACAGAGACCATACATATCTGCTTTCCAATCCTGTATCTGAAGCCCATTTTTAAATCAAAGCAGCGGTTTCTTCCACTGATTGCACAAGGGCGATGTTCTCTCACTGCCTTCAGTGATAATTAGTGGAATTGGTTTTGCTGTGATCATTAGCAGAACAGCCTGCAGTCTCTGAATTTTCCCTTCAGGGCTAGCATTGCTGCCGTCATTGGGATTTAACACAAATATTTTGAGGAACTCACTGATTTACTGAAATATAATGATATCTCTTAACCATTTGGGTGTCAGCGAGGTGAGACGTACAATGGACTCATCAGTTTAAATCAAGGATTAAACGATTTTGTCCTCTTTTATAGTTTTATTGATGTTAGCCGGGAAAAGTTAAGAGTGACACAGGCATGTAGAGTGACTCATCCCAAGTGTCTGAATAAATGAATAGCTTAGAGCAATCGCTGTGTTGTATAATCTTTGTGTTTAGGATAATGAGTAATGCAGAATGCAAGAGGTGGCATTTAAATGAGGCTGGTGCAGTGTATCACAATCTGCCGAATGCTGGCCCCTTCAGTTCACTTCTTTTACAGATTCCGGTCATCTGCTGACTGTCCTCATGTAATCCACACCTTTTTTCAAGGTTGTAGTCAGAGCAGACTCTTTTTTTTTCCACAGGGTGGTGAGATTGTTGGAGAAGCCCTGCTTATATTACAAGACAGATCAAAAAGACAACATTTAGAGCCTTGTCTGCAGCTACCTAGTCCTTTTGTGTCACCCGGTCAAAAGAAGAAAATAATGTATCTCTTTGTCCAAAAGGGCGCTTTAAAAACATCCACTGTCTCGGTTTTGTTTTTATTTTTACCTGTGATATATTATCTGTTGATACATCAAGCTACCCCCATCAGGAGATCTTTCATGCTTGAAACAAAATATTCCGCTGTATAATCATTTCATTGGAATTTCCACTTTCCTTTTTTTTTTTTTTATCTTTCAGTGTTATGGAATTTAAATATTTTGCAACGAGTCACACTATGTTTTCCAAAGGATAAACATGAGATACATGAATGTATGTTTTAAAAGGAAAAATGAGTATGCAAAGCACTTGATATAAACATAGATTTCTACCCCTGTACAATTTATTCATGTTATTTACTTGTTGCTAAGTTGATGTCTATAAACATTCCATGGCCTCCTTTCCGGTATATTAGCCAAAATCCATAACCTTCTGTTGTCTGGTAATTTTGAACTTTATTGCCATTGGGAATGTTAGAATTAAATGTTCTTGTTGTTACACAGTGATCCAACAAAATCCCAAGGGATGGATTCCAGGTCTGGTGTGAATTTAGCAGAGCCATTAAAGTCCTTGGCGTTTCCAGGTTTACCTGAGCTCTGGTTAAATTTACACCACGTTTTAACCCTTTAGTTATTGATAAAACATACCTTGAATCCATTACAGGCGCCGTCTCTCTAATCCTCCTGATGTGACATGCTGCTGGCTTCCTGCGAGCTGCAGCATGTCATGTGATCATGGGTGGGCTAAACGCTCTACTCAATGCAATGGTTTTAAATGCGAGCGAATGGAGAGCCTTGTATCCCTTAGGCTAGGGTCAGATGAGCGCATTCTGTGCGTCCGTGCACAATGGACGTATTTTCTGACTGACGATAAGGTAGTGGCCACACAGTCCATTTTTGTGACTGACTTTTTTTGACTGACACCGACACTCACACACAAAGCTATGTGAACGTTGCGGACGCAGCGCACTCTGTGCGTCCGTTCTAGCAGATTTACGTTTTTGCCTAACCTGCGTCCGTTTGCCACGTCTGTTATGCATCCGCAATTCGGTGCGGACGTACTTCGTGTGTGGGTCTCCATTGGTCATAATTATATGCCATAACGGACGTACAAATGTGCGGCAACTCGGACGTGTTCAGTGCGCTCGTCTGACACGAGCCTAAACTGTTCCTGCTTACGGATCACAATCCCTGAACCTCAGGTCAGTCCTTGCTGATCTGAGTTTCTGTTTGTTGCTAAACGCCTGCACTTGGATGGCTGAATCAGCCCTCTTAAAGCCTCCCAAGTTAGGTGGAAAGGGCTGCTGGTTCTCAGGTCACTCTGACCACTCAATTTATATGATGTATGATTAAGGCCTGTGAGACCAAAGCGTCACACCAATAGTGGGGCTAGCAATGTCTCCCCCTTATTGAAGAGCATCTTTCAGCCACCTCGAGTCCTGCTTTTTGTTTGTTGCTGCAGTATTTGGAAGAGTTTGGTGCCCTTGTTGGTGGAGACTTGGTAGCTTGGTGTGAGGCTCCCAACTTTTTTCGATCTCGGCGCTTTCTAATTACGTCACTCAATTTATATTAAGTGGTCACAATACCTAGTTGCAGGACCTAGTTATAAACTGATTATTAAAGGTATTTGGATTCAATGTGTATCTGCACTGCTGGCAATCAGAGGTAGCTTGAGATTCACTAAACATGATGTGCGGAGCGAGGTCCTCTGATAGTGCAGTGATGGAGTCAGCAAGATTCACTAAACCTTACCCTGCTGAGTGTTTTGATGACATTGCAATGAGACCGTCACTAAAACTCACTCTGACCATCCTACAGCGAGTATATGCCAAGCTGCCAGTGCATGGCAACTAAAGGAGTTATTCAAAGAGCCGAATTGCCCACCGAATTGAACAGTGAATTTCCCCGTACAGTCCAATTTTGTGCCAATTCAGTTTTTCAAAAAGCTGGCAATTCACCAAATATTGGTGAATTGCCAGCAAAATACGTCACAATTCCGCGGAATTCCCCATAGAGAAGTAATAGTTAATCTATTCAGAGAACGCCGAACAGCCCCAAAAAGTTGCCGAAATGCCCAGATTGTCGGTGGTTTTATTTGACAGGTTTAACAGGAATCCCATACGTTTCAATGTAAAATAAATTCCCCATCTTTATAAAAAAATGTATTCAACGGTTTATTTTTTTCATTTGCAGCAAAAAGTCTTAACCTTTTTTTTAGGTATTTTTCAGGATTTTTTTTTTCAGTGATTTTTTTAATAAATGCCTTTTTTGAATTTTGTAACAGACCTTTTTATTGTTATTCATAGGACCTTTATATACTATTTCCGTGCATTGTTTTTTTCAAAACGCCTTTTTAAAATATATATTTTTTATTTATTTTTTTTACCCCTGTTCGACAGCTGGTCAGCTTTTTCCGGTGGTGTTCGGGGGGTCGTTGGCTGCGTTTGGCGGGTGTGCAGCTGCATTCAGCCATTTATCAGATCGATTTGGTGATTTTTCAGCAGCGTTCGGCGGTAGATCGATTCGGTGAGTTTAATCAACAGCGTTCGACGGATCGATTCGGCGCACTTCGGGGACTCTGCTTTGAATGCTGAATTCACCGCAGGATCGGCGAATTGAGCTCGCCAAAGTGCAATGAAAAGAGCATTGAAATTTCGGTCCTCTTTCAAAAACCCCTTACTGTATATGTTTTTAACAATTGTTTTATTTGGAATTGCAAAGGAATGGATCCGGGGATTCCTAACACGTTCATAAGGCGCGTCATGTATGTCTCTGGGATTTTAGAATCCAAGTTGGATTATTCACTAACACTCATTATGGAGCTGCCGAGATTCTGGCATTCTTGTGATTCCCCATTCATTTTTTTTTCCCATCTGTATTCATTAACAAGACTTAATTTAATGTTGTGAATTTGAATAGTAGCAGCTGAATGGAAATCATCAACATCACTTTACACGACTCGTGAGTTCAGCGCCTACAGGGTAAAGATTATTTACGGTTTTCACTCAAGCCCATAAATATTAGAGAACTTTGCATTTTTGAGTTTGTGATGTGAAATCTCACAGTTTAATTTTACACTGATGAATCTAGATCACTGTCCAAATACTAAGCAAGCAGCTGGGCAGAACTTGCTTTTTCCCCAGGATTGGGTACCCATTCACTGATTACAGAACCAATTCTACCCTCAAAGAATATCCTTTTCCACAAGTAGATTCTGCCCCATGTATCATGTCTCGTTATGCTGCTAGCAGTCGTTATGTTCCTGCCCCTGGAATTATATTAATAATTCAATTACGTGGAGATTAGCTATATTACAAATTATTATTTTTTTTGCAATTAGCCTTTAGGCTGGGGTCAGACGAACGCAGTGTACACGCACGTGCAGCCGCACTTTATCACGGCCGTAGTAGCAGCAAATGACGGCCAATGACAGGCAATATACAAAGTACGGCCGCACGAATGTGCGGCTGCGCAACGCAAGCGCCAAACAAACGCATTTTTTCGAGAACGTGATACCGCTAGTACTGACGTACAGAGTGCGCTGCGTCTGCTAGCGGCGTGTGTGTGTGATTAGGAGACGTCAGACGCTGCTAATGTCCGGCCAACATAACGTCCAGACCCAAAAAGGGTTTTATTGATGATCCGTACAAAATCACGCCGAAAATGAGCATCGTATGACCGCTATCGCGTATTCGGTGAAAAAATACGTCCATTCGTTCGAACGCACTTTTTCACGGACGACACAAAAAATGCATTCGTCTGACCCTAGCCTAAGGTTTGCATTTCCAGATTTAAGACTTCATGTTTTTCCATAGTAGTCACAGATTGCAATACCTTTTTTCCTGGTTTTGTGTGCTCCTTTCTCGGTGGGATGTTTTCCACTTCACTGCTCGTTTTCATTTGCGGCCCCCACCGCCATTCACAATGTGGAGAAGAAGAGGCATGCTTTTCGAGTGCCTGTCTGAAACGCCTATAATGTGTCCTTGAAATAGGTCAGGAAAGAAACCAGGGATTACTAAACAGGAACTTGAGGGTTAGTGAATGTCAGAGATCAAATTGATTTCATTACAGCGCTGATTAATTTTAACCTATTGCACAGTAACCAAGCCATGTTATGCCAAGCGCAAGAAAATACATTTTCCAAATCCAAGTTGGTTTTAGTGACTTTAATTTTTCCATATGCCTAATATACCTTTTAAGTACACTGTCAGCTGAGTAGAAGAAGGTTATTAAAAGGCACAAGAGTTACTGTGGCAACTTATACTATTTTAAGTGGTCATGGTGGCAGGGTGCCAACTCTGACCATGGATTAGCATCTAAAGTGCCAGTCTCACCTATTCTCTGGAGGCTGCCTGTAAATTGCTTGAAAAAGCCCTCGTGGACTGAAACGTTGCAGAATGTCAACACTTACAGGGTTATTCAGAGAGCACCAACATGTCAGACATTTCGGCGCTCTCTCGTTCCTCGCACACCAGGGAATCAAATTCCTCGACTGTACGGTGAATTCAGCATTCGCCTCAGAGTCCCTGAATTGCAGGGAAAATCCGACGCAAAACTATCGCATCAAGTGATGCATCTGAAAAAAGCCGACCATCTGCCACAAAACCAATGAAAAAAAGCTGAACGCGTCTGAAAAAAGCCATCTAGCTGCCGATTGCAAGTTTCAAATTTGAAACACTGTTTGCATAAGAACTACTGGACAAAAATGTCTGGAATTAACATATAAGGTGCTGTGAATGATAATAAAAAGATCTGTTACAGAAAAAAGAAAAAATGGTATAAAAAAAACTATTTTTGCTGAAAAAGATACTAAAAAAAAAAATAGACTTTTTGCTGTGGATTAGAAGAATAAACTGTTTATTAGATATTGCATAAAAGCAGGAATATTTTTAACATTGAAACCTATGGAATTCGCCTGATTAAACCTGCCGAATGAAACCACCGAACATCAGGACATTTTACTGGTCGGTGAATCAATTATCCAATGCTTCTCTATGGGGATTTCACTGCTGGCGAACAACATTGTATCTCACTAGGTATTCGTCAAAATTTAGCGAACTGCCTGCTTTCTGAATAGCCGATTGGCCACGAAATTGCATTGTATGGGGAAATTCCCCGTTCAGTGCAATTTCGGGACCAGGTCGGCTCTCTGTGAATAACCCTGTTTATAAAGATCTTTTTAACCGGAAGCACATTTTCAGCTTATAATTATGTACCGTAAATTGCCACTGACAGTCTTCTGTGGTTGGACATCCTGAAGACCAAAAACGTTATTTATTTATTTATAAAGGATTTTACCAGGAAGGATACATCGAGATTTCTCTCGTTTACAAGTATGTCCTGGGTTCAAGAACTTCTTTAAGGAAGATTAAGTTGGTTGCACGAAGATTCAAAAAGCAGTCAAGTAATGTAAGTCAATGCTTATGCACGGCGAGGCATCTGACCTGCACCAACCTGACGCCACCAGCTCTACGCCTGGACCCTGAAAAGGCCATGTGGAAACTCCAGCGTGACATGACACTAAAGCTAAAAGCTCGGAGTAAAAATAAAAAAGATGGGACACAGCAGGGGTTAATAGTCAAGTACCTTGGGGGTTTCTTTTTGCCTGGAGTGTTCCTCCGAGTTCTCCATTGAGAGAAGCCACAGACTGCACTTTTTCCATGGCTCAAACCAGCTCTGGGCATGCAAAGTCAGGGTTTGTGAATCTCAGCTCATGGATACTTGTGTGGTGTTTACAAGAGAAAAGAATGAAAACGCAGCCTTTCCCTCAGAAACCCTTTTGGATCTCTAACAGAGTATTGGGAATCTCGGGCGTAATCCCATTCTGGAAACATGACGTTGATCTCTTTGGATAATTATAAAGAAAGAGGAATGCTTCAATTGTTGTTTGACTTCCTGGCGTGTGGGGGGACGGGATGGTGACCGTATATGCTCATCGCTTCTGTCAATTTTATAAATCCCTGCAATTATATGAAAGTATGAGCAAGTTGATGTAGTTGGCAGACCATATTACATCATACCGTCTGCCATAAATCAGGGGCCAGCAACCTTGGCCCTCCAGATGTTTTGGATCTACATCCCTCATGAGGCTCAGTCAAACTAGTGAGCATCTCATGGGAGACGTAGTTCCAAAACATCTGGAGGGTAAGGTTGTTAAGCCCTACATTAAATGGTTAAAATTCTTGACGTTACAATGGAATAGTGGCATTTCACTCTTGTCCTACCTTTTTGTTTGTTCTAGTTCTCCTGTGTAGACAACGAATTCTAGAAACTGCAAACGCTTTGACATTGTGCTTGATTGCAGCAGCTCACTGGCTGATTAGAACATTGAGGCTAATGTCAGATGAAAGCAGTCTGAGCGCACTCTGCGTGCGTGCATAACGGACAGACGTACTGACGGAAGATACTGTAGACACCACACGGTCTTTTTTTTTTTTAACAGATGTCGAAAAAAAAAAGAGGAAATATGGGAAACAAAATTAATTAAATTAAAAGACCGGTACAGTCAGCCAGACCATAAAAACCTCTGAGCGTCAACGTGATGGACATCGCAAGTGCGATGCGTCTGATGTCGCGTCATCACGCACACAGGCCGCTACGCGGACGCGGCGCACTCTGGGCTTCCATCGTAGCGCTTTTATGTCGAGGCCTAAGTGGGGTCCGTTGTCATCTGCTTGGAGCGTGCGCACGTACTTTGTGTGTTGGTCTCTATTGATCACAAATCAATGCTACGGCGGACGTTAAACTGTGCGGCGACACGGACCTGATGACAGCGTTCGTCTGACGCTAACCTGAATTGTAACTATGCTTAGAACAAATCTATGTTATTAACCCCTTTCCCTGAACACAGGCGTCTCCTTCTATACACATCATGGGAAATTTTCTTACAGAAAGTAGACTACATCATACTCAATAATCGGTTACATTCCTTCTCCCAAAAAGAAAGATTTTATGTTTAAAAAGGAAACCATAAGTCTAGCAGAATGCTTCTGTTTTTAAGTGAATGCATACATCCTAAATATCAGTAACAGAATGAATATTTCAAATAGTTTTTTTCTTGGCCGATTCGCCTGGCCTTTGTATAAACGCATATTTCACTATTAAAGGATTTTCATTGCAGGGAGCAGCTGTTAGGATATTGGGACCTCTCCATGGTGCTGAGTGCTGACCACTGACATATGGTTCAATAAAACCCATTAACCTTTTCGTCTTTCCTAAAAGGCTATCGTCCCTTTGTTTCAGCATTTATTGCCGCATTCTGGCAGCTGTCGAATTACAAGGACAACATTAGATTTTATTTAAGGTTGCTATTTTAGTCTTTGTCTTTGCCTTTTTTTTTCTAGGGCATCGAGTAACTTGTGAAGAACATCTGGCTGAATCCAAATCAACTGAAACCTTCCGCTGCCAAGTGATGCACGGGTAAAGATTCAGGTAGAATTTTGTGTTATCGTTCTGTACATAAAAAAAACAGTCACGCGACGTGAGGTTGACTATGACAGAATAATTATGGGGGTTATGATAGAAACCAATAATTAGATTTAATACTGGAAAATTGGGCTGAAAGCGTTGACCGCTTTTTAATAATCTGTATGCACACAGGTTGGTAATGAAATGGTTAACCTCAGCACATTTTTGCTGGAACATCGGCACTTGTTTCACTCTTAACTATAAAGAATTCATGTGCTGCAAGAAGGAAATCAATCAGCTAATTAGTGGATCTAAATATGGAAACTTCATCATATTGATCAGTGACCTCGTAATAGGATTGATTTGTTTGTGTCCCATCCACATGCAACAGGGTAGTACTTTCACATACCACCTATAAGGAAGTTCATTTGATAGGTGTTCAGTAAACCATAAAGGTCTGTGTTCATGAAGATCCAAGTTGCTCCAGACTAGTGTAACTTGGCTGCGTTAGCCAAGTTGTACCTGTCTCCTGTCATCAGGTAATTAACCAGCATTTTCTTACGTGGTTATTCAAGTCAGCAACTGCAACCTGGCCACCACATCTACAGATTGGGATAGTGTAACCTATATCCCTGATCCTTTCATGCAGACACTGCACAACCTGAACTGCCGGTCTTTAGAATAGCCGGGAATCTAGCTACAGGACAGACACACAGAAAAGACAGGGTTAAGAACAAGCCGAAGTCAGAAACCAGAGAGGGTAGTCAGACAGGTCAAGGTTCGGTACACGGGGTTAAACAAACATATAATGCAACCAAGAGAATGGTTGGTAAACCGAGCCAAGGTCATTACATGGTAAAACAGGAATAGCAAGGGTTAATGTCAAGATAGTGGTCAGAACCAGGGTCAATACACAGAGAAACGGGAATAGCAAGGGTCGATAGACAGGAGGGTGGTCAAAACAGAGCCAGGGTCAATACAAAAGTCTACAATACTAATACTGAAAAAGAACGCGCTATCTGGTAGGAACCATGACAGGGCAATGGTGCAGATGAACATACTGGCTATTGAATCTGGCTGGTGTTGCGTCATCAAGCTGAGTCAGCCGCGTCATTGGCTGGAATCCGCAGGAGTTATTATATGCTGCAGGGCCGGTGCAAGCATTTTTGTGTAGTCAGTCAAAGGTGCGTTTTGGTGCCCCCCCCATCCGTGTCATGTCAAGCCAATCAGGATAGAGGTGCCATAGTAATCTCTATATATATACACACACACACTAGGGTTGCACCGATACCACTTTAAGACCGAGCACAAGTACCAATACTTTTTTCAGGTACTCATCGATATCATGCCCACTCAGATACATACATACAGACCAGAACATGCCCAGATACATATAGAGACCTCAGATCAGAACATGCTCAGATACATATATACAGAGATCCCAGACCAGAACATGTCCAGATACATATATACAGACCAGAACATTCACAGATGCATATATACAGACCAGAACATTCCCAGATACATATACACAGAGACCTCAGACCAGAACAAGCCCAGATACATATACAGAGACCTCAGACCAGAACATTCCCAGATACATATATACAGAAACCTCAGACCAGATCATTCCCAGATACATATATACAAAGACCCCAGACCAGAACATGCCCAGATACATATATACAGACCAGAACATGCCCAGATACATATATACAGACCAGAACATTCCCAGATGCATATATACAGACCAGAACATGCCCAGATACATATACACAGAGACCTTAGTCCAGAACATTCCCAGATACATATATACAGAGACCTCAGACCAGATGCCTGTCAAGTCTGTAAAGCCAGGGGTCAAGGAGGGGGAGTGGATGGTGGACCATGAGGAGGGTGACCGTGCAGCTGACCTGGCTGGCACCGGCTGCCGCAACGACCGAGCCGCCATTTCAGGTGTAAGTGCCCCGGCCCAGCTAGTCTAGGGGTGGATACAGACACAGGTTTCGGGGGGGCATTCTACCAGTTTTGGCCAAGAGCAGGTGTTGGGTTCGCAGTGACAGGCGGATATATTTGCCCCCAGCTCACATGGATATAATTGCCCCCAGGTCATGTAAGGATATATTGCCCCAGCTCACATGGATATATATTGCCTCCAGCTCACATGGATATATTTGCCCCCTGCTCTCATGGGTATATTTGCCCCCTGCTCACACATGGATATATTTGCCCCTGCTCTCATTGATATATTTGCCCCCTGCTCTCATGGGTATATTTGCCCCCTGCTCACATGGATATATTTGCCCCCTGCTCACACATGGATATATTTGCCCCCTGCTCTCATGAATATATTTGCCCCCTGCTCTCATGGATATGTTTGCCCCCTGCTCTCATGGGTATTTTTGCCCCCTGCTCTCATGGATATATTTGCCCCCTGCTCTCATGGATATATTTGCCCATTGCCCCCAGCTCTCACCTCTAGGCTGCAGACCAGTTCTGCAAGGCCCACCGCCGTTCTTCTACTACTCCCCACGAGGCGAGCGGCCGCTGGCACACAGCTTTGCCGCTCGCCTGGGATGGAAACCACGTGACCTGACTAGCTGAATTCTCGCGAGATCGCGCGCTAGTCAGGTCACGTGGTTCCCATCCTTCCCAGGCGAGCGGCAAAGCTGCATTGCCAGCCGCCGCTCGCCTCGTGGGGAGTGGAGAGTGTAACTTGGCGATTTTCTCCCTGGATCCGCCCCGGGCCGGCGCCCCCTCAAACCTGGCAGAAGCCAAACAGTAAGGTGGCCGCCTGTGCCGCCTTATGTTAGCGCCGGCCCT
The DNA here is from genome assembly GCA_009667805.1 of Leptobrachium leishanense. Classification (NCBI taxonomy): domain Eukaryota; kingdom Metazoa; phylum Chordata; class Amphibia; order Anura; family Megophryidae; genus Leptobrachium; species Leptobrachium leishanense. Next base: position 66,128,412 of record CM019069.1, on the reverse strand, counting down.
GATATGCTGATATTGCAGTTTACACCTATGTCAGGTTATGTGTCCAGAATCCTTACTACCTCCTCATTTTCTCATTCTGAGCATTTCTGTAACTTTATAGTGAGGTGTCTTTCTGTTCCAGGCAGTAGGACAGACCAGAGTCTCTATGAAATGCTAGGAGTCTCTGCTGAGTAAGGAACGACACAAAAAGATAAGGGGGATTATGTAAACTGCAAACTTTGACATCTGAAGGGATAAATTAATTCCTTATAAGAACACTATAATGCCATTGAGTTATCATCTCATAACTGGGGCTACTCTCTTACCATGGCGTCTGCACCTGAGTACTATATGTACAAGCGAGAAACAAGGGGGGTGTTTGTGAGGGTCCTGAGAACGAGCAACAGCACAATGGCCTGCTCTACGGTGGGTGCCCGCTCAGGTCTCACAAACAAGGTTTTAGCTTGATTGTGCCATTACAGGGATGAATTTTCCATATGCAAATCAGCCTGCTCTCACCCAGAAAGGGTGGCCAGTACTGATTGCCAAGGACGTCATCCCTGCACGAGAGGTGCAGCAACCCCGACGATCGTTTCGGCCTTATTGGGCCTCGTCAGGAGGGTATAGCTGACACCCCTCTAGGCACATCAAGCAAGGGGTCCAGGTCTGGATGACCCTTTACAATTACAGTGAGAAACAAGGGGGGGTGTTTGTGAGGGTCCTGTATGTACAAGCTGTACGCCCACCTCAGTGCATCCCTTCATTATGTATTTGCACAAGAAGTCATGCATGGCTTCATGTTAAATCACTGGAAGTCTGGGCAACAATTTGAAGGCTTGTGCTTAATCTAAAATAGAAATGTATAATTAACAATATTTATGTATTGGAGCCATTGGGGCGCACACTGCGCCTCATCCTTGTGTTTGAAAGAGAGAAAAGAGTAATGGAATTAAATCCAAACCAAGTATTAAAAACTATATACATCACTTAAATAGGGTTGGATTGCTCCAAAACAAATCTTGCATTCCAGGAACCTCACCCAGTATTGCCTATTTATTATTATTATTATTCTTTATTTATAAAGCGCCAGCATATTCCGCAGCGCTGTACAATAGGCACAGTATAGACGGGTTACAATACATTGAACAACATTTAACAAACAGTACAGGAGGAGATGAGGGCCCTATTCCCGTAGGAACTCACAATCTAGAGGGGTTGGGGTTGGAAACAGGAGGAGAGGACTGCAAGGTGAGAGTGATTGATGGTTGCGTCAGTGAGTTGGGTGGTAGGCTTCCCTAAATAGGAATGTTTTTTAAGGGAGCGTTTGAAGGAAGAGAAATTAGGGGAAAGTCTGACCGTACGAGGGAGAGCGTTCCATAGAGTGGGGGCTGCGCGTGTGAAGTCCTGCAGTCTATCATGGGAAGAGGTGATGCGGGGAGAAGCTAGGCGCAGGTCGCTGTTTGACCTTAGGGAGCGGGCTGGGGTGTATTTGGTGATTAGTGAGGACAGGTAGTGGGGCGCTGAGTTAGTGAGGGTTTTGTAGGTAAGGATAAGGATTTTGAACTTAATTCTGCAGTGGATGGGGAGCCAGTGAAGGGACTCGCAGAGGGGAGCGGCAGAGACAGAGCGGCGGGTGAGGTGAATTAGCCTGGCGGAGGCGTTCAGGATGGATTGTAGGGGGGAGAGGCAGGACAGAGGGAGGCCAGATAAGAGATTATTGCAATAGTCGAGTCGGGAGATTACCAGGGCGTGTATGAGTTGTTTTGTGGTGACAGCGGTAAGAAATGGCCGAATTCTGGAAATATTACGCAATTGGTAGCGGCAGGAGGAGGAAAGAGACATGATGTGTGTGATATCTCCATATCTTTGAAAACAGAGACAGGCTGTGGAAGGTTCTTATTCTTTATTTACAGGAGCTGCACACAGCGTCTGCACGCTGCCTTAGAACTCTACCATGTGATCAGGAAACTTTATTTACAATGAACAGGAACACAGATAATACCTACAACATGCGCCCTCTAGTGGTGGATAGATATAACACTATGATATACTACATCCCCTTCCCTCTGATAACACTAGTTTCAAAAATACCACCCACATGACCCTAGGCACAGAAAAACTCCCACTAAACTTGAGACTTTGGGTAGACTACCTCCGTCCCAGTGAGTTCCAGGACGCATTCTTGTCCTGTGGCTGGGGAACTCACTACTAAGCTAAGTATAATCCTGTAGATAAGTTGGTGCTTTCTTTGTTCTGGTGGATCGCCGTAATTCTTGCTCCCCCTCCACATGAGCAGTCTCTGATGATTTCTCTGTGACAAACTCCCCCTCCATCTGTCCCTCTTCCCCGGCTTCTGCAAGTACAACACCGGAAAGGGGAGCCAAAATCTCCATATCTTGCGTTAATGGTTCCGCCAAACTCTGTAGATCCTCTGGATATGCAACATGTCTATTTCTCACCTGATCTATGTGACGACGCACAAGCTGGCCATTTCCAAGTGCAACAGTGCATGACACAGGACCTGTCTGCGTCTGAACAGTCCCCGGAATCCAGGAAGGTCCCACACCAAAATTTCTAGTGTATACTTTGTCACCTTCCCGCAGATGTCTCTCCTTGGCATGTTGATCATGATAAAGTTTTTGCTTCACCTGCTTTTCTTGCACCTGGCCTTTAAAATCCGGATGTATGAGATCCAACGTGGAACGCAATTTCCTCCCACACAAGAGCTCTGCAGGTGATTTTCCAGTCGTGGACTGAGGAGTTATCCTGTAACTAAACAACGCTCTGGCCATCTTGACCTCAATGGAATCTCCTGAACTTTTTTTTATCAGCCCTTTAAATGTCTGCACCGCCCTTTCGGCCAGTCCATTGGACGCTGCATGGTAAGGCGCTGTGGTCACGTGCTTAATACCATTTCGAGCCATGAATTCTTGAAACTCCATACTCGTAAAACTGGTGCCATTGTCCGACACCACCATTTCGGGAATTCCATGCTGGCTAAAGCTCTGTCTGAGGCATTGAATAGTCACTGCGGAGGTGGATTTACTTAACGGGTACGCCTCTATCCATTTAGAGTAAGCATCCACCAAAATCAAAAACATCTTGCCCATCCACGGGCCCGCATAATCAATGTGAAGTCTTCTCCATGGAAGGTTTGGTACTTCCCAAGGATGTAAAGGTGCACACTGGGGAGAATTTCTATTTTCTTGGCACATGGTGCAAGTTTTTACCATTGCTTCTATATCGGCATCCATCTTCGGCCACCACATATAGCTCCGCGCCAGCCCCTTCATCCTGATTATTCCTGGGTGAGTCGTGTGTAAGTGCTTCAGTAGGTCTGTGCGACCTGGGGGTGGAATGACCACACGGGCACCCCACAAGACACAACCTGCCTCCACACTAAGTTCCTCCTTCCTTTTCACATAAGCTCCAAACACTGATTTCTCCACTCTTTTTGGCCATCCTCTGAGGACGAACTCTCTAACCCGTGCTAAAACGGTATCTTTATCTGTCCATTCCTCACCTGGTCGGCTTTAACCAATGGTACGCCATTTTCTTCCAATAGAAGTACTCTCTCTTCCTCCGCAGGCGTCTCCACCCCTGTTTCCGCGACTGGCAACCGGCTCAAGCCATCAGCATTTTGATGATCCTTGCCTGCTTTGTACACGATGGAGTACTCATATCCACATAATGTCACAGCCCATCTTTGAATGCGTGGCGAGGCCATTTGTGGAACCTCCTTCAGTTCATTAAATAATGAGATCAGTGGTTTATGATCTGTAACAATGGTGAATTGTCTCCCATACAAGTATGTGTGAAACTTCTTCACCCCAAATATCACCGCAAGGCCCTCCTTCTCAATTTGAGAATAATTTTTCTCAGCTGCATTCAGTGTACGTGAGACGAACCCTATTGGCCGTTCAGATCCATCCCCCATCCTGTGCGACAACACAGCACCCACACCATAAGGTGAAGCGTCACAAGCCAGGATAATAGGTTTGTTGACATCATAATGTACCAACAAGGCATCCGACTGGAGAAGATTTTTGGACTTTTCAAAAGCCTCTTTTTGCTCACAACTCCAGGTCCATTTAGTCTCTTTCCTCAATAGTGCATGCAGCGGTGCCAGTAACGTGGACAGGCTCGGTAAGAATTTGTGGTAATAGTTCAATAGGCCTAAGTAAGCCTTTAGTTCACTCACAGACCGCGGTGTGGGTGCCTCTTGTATGGCCTGGACCTTTTCTGCGACTGGCTGCACACCCGCAGCACTGATCTTGTGACCCAGAAAAACCACTTCTGTTCCCAGGAACTTGCACTTGCTCCTTTTTAGTCTCAGGCCACTTTGTTTTAGCCGAGACAAGACCTCCTCCAGATTTCTTAAATGATCGTCCTCGCTGACCCCAGTAACTAAAATGTCATCTAAGTAGACTGTGACGTGCGGCATGTTTTGTAGGATGCCCTCCATAGTGCGCTGGAAAATGGCTGGACTCGACGCCACACCAAACGGCAATCTACCATAAGTATACAGTCCTTTGTGTGTATTAACAGTCACATACTTTTTGGCGCTTTCATCCAGCACGATCTGCTGATACGCATGACTCATATCCAGTTTGGAGAATTTGTTGCCGCCCGCCAACTGAGCAAATAAGTCTTCCACTTTAGGAATAGGATATTGTTCCACACTGGATGCTCGGTTTACTGTGAGTTTGTAATCTCCACAGATGCGGATTGAACCATCCGGCTTCCTCACCGGTACTATGGGAGCTGCCCATTCCGAAAATTGTACTGGTTCTATAATTTTCTCATCTACCAGCCTCTGCAGTTCTGCCTCCACCAGAGGTTTGACAGCAAAAGGTATCCGTCGTGGCTTATAGAATCGTGGCTGGGCCTCTGAGTTCACATGAATTTTGGCCGTGGTGCCTTTCAGCTGACCTAGCTCATCTTTGAACACCTCAGCATATCGATCTAGCAGGTCAGCCAAATGTAGCGTTGGACTGGCTGTTACTGTATTCACCAGTTGTGGCAACACTCTTAAGTCTTTCAGCCAGTTTCGTCCCAATAAATTTGGCCCGGCCCCTTCAACCACTACCATAGTAAGTTTCTTGTTGTCCATCTGACTCTGCACTGTTCCTATAACCTGACCTAACACCAGCATCTTCTCACCTGTATATGTTTTTAATGTCAGGTTGCATGGTTCCCACTCTGGTATGTCGGTGTTTTTCCATAGCTTAGAGTATTGCTTTTTGCTAATAATTGTAATGCCACAACCTGTGTCCACCTCAAATTCGATGTTCATGCCATTCACCTTTAACTTCTGTAGAATAGGAGCCACTTTAGGCATTTTATGTGAGACACTGTATATCGTGTTTATGTCACCCGCATCTTCTGTCTCACTAACGTCTTCTTCTTTCACTAAATGCGACCTCCCAGCCTTCTCCTTTCCTTTCCTCTCCCCCCTCAGTCCTTGAAATGGGGTTTTGTGACTCTGCATCACGTGCTTGGATTTGCACGCCCGCTTGATGTGTCCACGTTTCTGACAATGGTGGCACAGTTCATTTATAAATTTGCATTCGTGGGGTGCATGATTCCCTTTGCACCTGAAACACTCATAGTCCGTCTTCCACCCCCTCTTATCCACTGCACCCACATTATGCACCACCGATTGTCCCTGATGAGACCTTTGAGACTGTGATTCTTCATCCCCAGAGAAGCCTTGGAGATCTTTTATATTTCTGTCAGCCGACTCCATCGCCAGACACATAGTAAGAGCCTTTTCAAAGGTTAAATCCACTTCTGACAACAGCCGTCTCTGCATCCTGTCGTCATTTACTCCACACACCAGCCTGTCCCGCAGCATTTGTGGCAGTGTAGGCCCGTATTCACAATACTGTGCTAACTTTTTCAACTCCGCCACATAATCAGCCACCTTCTCGCCAGTATGCCGTGTGCGTGAATTAAATTTATATCTCTGCACAATTTCACTTGGTTTTGGATTATAATGGGCTTTGAGCACGACGACAAGTTCCTGATATGTTTTCTCTGCTGGCGTCATAGGACACAGCAAACTTCTCAGCAAACTATAAGTTGACGCGCCGACCCCGCTTAATAACACTGCTTTCCTCTTACCGGCATCAGTAATCTCATTAGCTTGAAAGAAATAGTCCAACACTTCAATATATTCGTCCCACGATTGCAACTCACAGTCAAAGGGGCTCACTGTTCCCACAAGAGCAGCCATTCTGTATCAGCAATTCACGTCCTTGTAGTTTCTTCTGTTTCTTATTTTTTTTTTTTTTTTCTTTTCTGCTCTGCAGACCTTGCAACTGCACATACACGTTCCACAGTACAACCTGTTTACCCTCGTCGCCAATGTGATATCTCCATATCTTTGAAAACAGAGACAGGCTGTGGAAGGTTCTTATTCTTTATTTACAGGAGCTGCACACAGCGTCTGCACGCTGCCTTAGAACTCTACCATGTGATCAGGAAACTTTATTTACAATGATCAGGAACACAGATAATACCTACAACATGCGCCCTCTAGTGGTGGATAGATATAACACTATGATATACTACATCGTGGGGGGGGGTGACGGAAAGAGCAGAGTCAAGTGTAACTCCAAGACAGCGAACTTGGTTTGATGGGGAGATGGTGATACCCTCCACCATGATAGAGAAGTCAGTGATCATGAGACTATTGCAGTGACTATTGCAGTGATCATGAGACTTGTACTTGCTCTACATCAGGGGGTCATCAAACTTGGCCCTCCAGATGTTATGGAGCTACATCTCCCATGGGGCTCAGCTAACATAATAAGTGTCTGAGCATCCTGGGAGATGTAGGTCTAAAACATCTGGAGGGCCAAGTTTGAAGACCCCTGTGTCTACATGAAACCATTTGATTATAACAGGGGTTTTTTCCCAGCACAATTTTCGAATTGGTTGTAGCCTATGATTCAGCTTTAGACCAGGTGAAAGAACAGCGCTCCTCCTCAGTGTCAAACTACCTCTCCCCAGTGTTCGAACACCTAAGGTGTGAAAACCAATGACAACTGTCTTACGTTTATATTGTAAAGGGGAGATGGTTCCCTCCCAGCAGTCAGATATCTGTAGTTCAAATGACCAGAATTGACCTCCAAAGCAAGAAACAAAAAGACAACAATGGTGCAGATCAATGTGACACTGTACAAATATATTGAAAAGATTCCCTATTGCAGCACACTCACAATTTTTGAGAGCTATCTAGCTCTATAGTAGGCGCGTCACGGGCTGTTACAGGCCAGCCCGTCGGCCAAACTTCTATTCTCAAAATTCCTTTTCCTTTTTATACTCTTCGGTGGCTGTTAACCTGGGGCCTCCTGCGAGCCACCGCAGGAAGCCCCAGGTTAACAGCCACCAAAGAGTATCTATTCAGAAAGAGGCTTTTCGAATTGTGCCACACAATTTTGATGTGTTGGACACCTAGAGCTTGGGTAAGCTCCCCAAAGGGTGGGTGTACCTTTCTTCCTTTTTAGTTGTTGTCTGTGAAGTAAGGATGATATTGTGCCATGAAAACTCTCTCTTTCTTCGAGCTATAAAAAGGAAAAGGAATTTTGAGAATAGAAGTTTGGCTGACGAGCTGGCCTGTAACAGCCCATGACGTGCCTACTATAGAGCTAGATAGCTCTCAAAAATTGTGAGTGTGCTGCCTGCAATAGGGAATCTTTTCAATATATTTGTATAGTGTCACATTGATCTGCACCATTGTTGTCTTTTTGTTTCTTTCTTTGGAGGTCAATTCTGGTTATTTGAACTACAGATATCTGACTGCTGGGAGGGAACCATCTCCCCTTTACAATATAAACATAAGACAGTTGTCATTGGTTTTCACACCTTAGGTGTTCGAACACTGGGGAGAGGTAGTTTGACACTGAGGAGGAGCGCTGTTCTTTCACCTGGTCTATGTTCTGTTTTACTGTATCTTTTCTGTGGTGAGGGGAATACCACATTTGTAAGAACGTGTAGCAATCCATCCATTGTTTCTGAGCGACCTTGATGCAACGTGATTCGTGTATTATATGATTCAGCTTTGCTTCCTCATCATCAGTCTTAGGTCCTCCACAAAATTAGTTTGCATTGCTTCAGTATGAGACCAAATCGAGTAGTGTCTACAGGCACCTGCAGATGCTTTTGATGATCAAGTATATTCAATAATGGTAATAAAGTGGTTAAATATATATACACAAGTGGAATCTGCCTGTGAAAAAAATGCAGTTAACACTTTCAGACTCTCTAAATTGTCATGGAAATGCATATGGAAGAGATTTTGTCTTTGGCCATCATTCACAACTGGCAATGGGGAAAAAAGATTTGCCTATGTCATCTCATTAGAAATATGAATGAAGATCAATATAGGATCTTGTGGTCTTGTAGGATCTCCACTAGACGCATGTTTTTTACTTATGCATACCACGTAGACACACTGGGTGATGTGGCTTCAGCTGTCGGGAGCTCAAGGTTGGCAGAGAAAGTCCGGTTAATACATCTCCTTGCAGCATCTGTTCCTCACTTTAACACCAGTATGTAATTGTGCATTCCGTTAGGGGACTTTGCAATAAATATTAAGGGGCGGTCCTAAAAAATGTAAAATAATATGAGCTGAGCTAATTTATATTTAAAATTGGGGAATAGATTTGCATAATCCTCCTGGTATGAAGGGCCGGTGCAAGCATTTTTGTCTACTCAGGAGAAGATGTGTTTTGGTGCCCCCCCCCTTATCCGTGCCATGCCATGCCAATCAGCATAGAGATGCATAATAATAGTCTCTATCGGTATTTGGTGTCTTCTCACAGAGAGTAAAAGCAGCTGAACATTGCTCTTGCAAGGACAACCTCTAGTGGTGGACGGAGTCACTAATTGAGTGACACTCCTGTGCCACAGTGCCAATCAATCTATGCTGTGCCTGGTGGTGCACCTGCAGTGCCACAGTGCCAACTCCCACAATATATTACAAGTGCCACTGCTTCCCTACCTTTCCTCTCTGTCACTCTTTTGTGGTGGGCCTGTGGCTGCCTTTCTCATTCGGGCCGCCGGCGTCTGGTCCACTGTCCAGCAGGGTCCTCCTATCCTCAGGATGTCAGGGTGCAGCCGGCGCCTGCCACAATTACTGCTAGGGAGTCAGGGTGCAGGACAGTGGAGGTTGCGCTCTGATGACCTCCCTGGTGGGGCTGCCTGGCTTGCCGCCATCTTGGCGGAGACCATCCGTATATACCACCCCCACTGGTAGGCTATTCTAACAGTAACAGTGATATAGAAAGGGTAGTAGATTCTGCCCCCACTGGGAGGCTATTCCATGTAACAGTGATAAGTTTGAAAGATCTTTCTGTTCAGAAGTAAACCCTGCTGTGAAGGAGAAGCTTCTGTTTTTAACCCCTGCTGGACCAGGTATCTGAGCACCACACTACAATGTGCTTCAGCTGTGCTTTTATGCCATCTAAAAGTCCTCTATGATTTACAGCACACTGACAGATCATACAGGAGCAGCAGGATGGATGGCATAAACGTACAGCTAAAGCACATTGTAATATGGTGCTGATACCTGGTCCAGCAGGGGTTAAAAACAGAAGCTTCTCCTTCACAGCAGGGGAGATCTCTCTCACTACTGTGTGAGTGTGTGTGTGTGTGTATAGAGGGGGGGCACTATCTCGGCATCTCAGGACATAGAGAGGGAACATGTCATGAAGGTGAGGGGCAGATTGGGGGCAGGCAGTATGCTCACTCACTTCCTGGCCTGGTGGGATCTCTGCTGCCGAACAGGGGCTGGTCAAATCTCCTCACTCAGGCCCGCGTCAGACAAGCGCACTTTTTACGTTACATTAGGGGGTGCTAAACGATTTAGCAAAAAGCGTAATCATTTAGCACCAGCTTTTAGGTGCAGCTAAAAATTTGTCTTGCGCATCGCTGCAGTAATTAGCGCTAGCACTTTGTGCACCCTATGCTTAACATGGGGAGCACGAAGTACAGTGAGCTCACGGAAACTAACGCAATAACTGATTTCTTACGGGTTTAGCGCCAGGAAGGTAATATAGGGAGCATGTGTTAAAGTCGCATATACTGACGGTAACACTCATCCGAACGCTAACGTTGACATTCACTATGGAATAGTACCCTCAGTGTTTGATCAGTACAAGCGTCTCTAAGTAGGTGCTTTTAATCGTTATATTACATTCGGCCCCTGGTAAACTATTAATGATGCTATCTAAATTGAAATACTCATCAAAAGGAGTCTTTGGCGTAGACGGTTTCCTTTAGCATGCACATGATTGTTCCCAGATAACCTGTAGATTTATTTAAAGTGCTGGGTGAAGATGAGGTGGAAAAGCTTCTAATAATAATAATAAATCTTCATGCCGCAAACCTCACTCGTTGATCTTTCATTACACCGAATGTCCCATTGAAGAAGACCAGACTTTCCTACATGTAGTGTTAATTCCCTCTTATTTATATCACATTTCTTTATCTATCAGTCAGTGCTTCATTTGATTTTACAGCTGATATGTGTTACAAATATTTATAAACCTTGGTCTAAAGAGAACTTGAGTGATGACCGAGCCGGGTCATTAGAGCTGCTCAGGGTCCTTTGATATATGTTACTTAGGCAAATAAGAAAGAAGCCAAGGGAAACTACAGTCTGTTAAACAAATTTAATCCTGGGCCGCAGTCCAGTTTTGTACATAATATGGGAGACTTAAACTTTTTAGGATCATCATTGCATTTAAAGTGGACACATAACAGCTAAGTTCACTTTCTGATATCCCATCGGAGTGTGGATATTATATTGGTCTTAAAGATCAATGTGATATCTTTATCGCTTGATAAAATATCATACACTGTGCTAGTTTCAAAGCCAGGTGACGCCGTACTTCTGCTCAGAGGACAGAGCTGTAAGAGTGATATTGCGCAGTGTTCCACAATTGACAGTTCACATCGGCATGCTGACTTGCCCGCGCACCAGCTTGCAATGAGGAACATGGAGTAGCAGAGGACTGTCTTTTTCAATGGCTCTGCCACTCGCAGCTTGAGTATTAAACAAAAGAGCTGGTCATTCCATAGTGCAATAAAAGGAACGTTGACTTGTTATTGCAGCAAGGTGCAACATTTCACTTCCTCTTGGACCATGGATTGACCTGATCGGCTCTTCTGTTTGATACTCAAGCTGATGCTGGACCACCTTGAATTGTCTGGAACCCTGGAAAGTGTGCTGCATCATTTGCCACTATTTATTTATTTTTTATTTATAAAGGATTTTACCAGGAAGGATACATTGAGATTTCTCTCGTTTTCAAGTATGTCCCGGGTTCAAGAACATGGTTACAGAAATACAAAGTAGTAAAATGCAAGAAATTAACACAAAACAAATATACAGATTAACAGAAAATAAATATGTAGGAAATATAGTAAATAGGTTACAGGTTTACAGGTGCATTCTGTATTGAGATATGTTAATATGGAGCTCTTGAGTGACTTAAGACTGGGGGAAGATTTGATGGTGTCTGGGAGGTTATTCCATAATTGTGGTGCTCTGTAGGAAAATGAGGATCGAGCCACTTGCTTTTTGTATTGTGGTATTGCAAGTAAGGTGCTGGTCCTGGATCAGAGGTTATAGGATGATGGAACTGCTGGGGGAAGCAGCCTATTCAGGTAGGGTGGTAACTTCCCAGAAAAGCTCTTAAACACCAGGTTGGAAAGGTGAAGAGTGCGTCTAGATTCCAGCGATGGCCAGTTTAGTTCTTTTAACACGTCACAGTGGTGGGTCATGTAGTTACATTGTAGCACAAAGCGACAGAATGAGTTATACAGATTTCCGCTCACAACTGTCACTCACCCCAGCGGCATGTCATCTGAAGTGAGTGACACCTAATCTTTGATAGGGAATTACTCAATGTGTGTGTGTGCAAAAAATGCTATTAGATATATATATATATATCCAGCCCTGTCGAACAAATCCAACTTACGTTTAGTATGAGAGGCGTACTTTAAAGCATCAGTATCTCTACGGCTTTAGTTACACATACCACTAGTTGTAGGCAATATGCCTTGACGTTTTAATCCCGTCCTTGCAGACAAACTATTCGTCCTGCTAGAAGATCAGGTTAAATTGAAATTGAGTTGGTGCAACTGTGTTCTTCATGCAGAGAAGCACGTGTTTAATGTCATATTGTTAATCAGAAAAAGAATACTCAACAAACTTTGGCAGGTCCCTACAGAGATAGCTAAATTAAGACAGTTTTCCTTTAGTGTCTAATGGTGCCAGAGCACAGCAAGTGCACCTCAGTAATAATAACCAATTTGCATTAAGAGTTCTTCAGCATGACCTTTAGTGAATAGACCCCTTAATTTACAGTATAAACTTCAAATGATGAAAATAAACTCTGTATCACAAGTTCTGTGTCTGCCTAAATCCCTGATGATAAAAACAAAGATTAAGGGTACCCCATTCTTTGTCCCGTAGCTGCCTGGAATGCCTGGGAACATTTGAAAGATGTTAGATCACTGACAAAATTCTGGCCTGAGAGCCACAACAATCTGAAAGAATAATACAGAGAAATAAATGGGATTTGACTGGCAGCCAACATATGGGAGGCATAGACTGGGGGGGGGGGCGGACATCTCTTCTTTTATTCCCAAACATGTCACGCTTCCAAGAACCTTAGGGGCATGACACCACAAAGGCAACTAACCATAGGGGCTTTGTGAGCAAGTACAGAGATAAATACTCTTTCAATAAAAAAAAATACACGTTTTAATGTAACTTGTTCAAAGTTGCTTTTATTGGCTGAAAATAAAGCTCCCTCATTAAACAATACATTAGCGTTTGCTTAAAAGGTAAACTTACAAATGTTAACTAATAAATGCAGAACTGAAAAGTCAAATGGCAGGATTGTGTGTCACACACTTCCCCGTTAGTCCTCCCGATCACCCAAAAGCCCTAGGCTGTTGCCCAGTTTTCAGGGAGAATGGAGGAGAATGCGCCACAAGCGCATGTTTAATTACGTTTGGAATGTCTCACCCTCCCAGATTGATGGCTTTATGTAGAAGAGCAACTGAGCATGTTCAGATCTTGGGACCTCTATGAAAACAGCTCCATGTTAGGCATGCGCAGTCTGGTTCCAGTTTGGACTAGTAATGTCATCTATTCTCTTTGCATTGGGCAGGTGAGGAGTGCGTGAACTCAGGGGCAGCCCTCCTGCAGCCAATGACGTAGATCGACCACAAAGAGAGGCAGGCTGTAGGACAGGAATCTCAAACTCTGGCCCCCAGATATTGATTGCCTACAATTCCCAGAATTCCTTAAATGCAATACATGGACAGGGAATTATGGGAGTCGTAGTCCAGAAACCTCTGGGGGGGGCCAGAGTTTGAAATCACTGCCGGAGGAGTTAGGAGAGAGCCGCAGCGCATGCTATGCCACTCTGCAGCATTCAGGCCCACCCGCCACCGGGACGGTATTGCATGCCCAGCGGTGTGAAGGGGCTAAACGCAGATACGTGCATATTTCTGGCAAAACACAATGCTGTCTCAATCTGGTCTACATGGCTCCTGGTTTTCAGTGAGATTCATAAGGGGAGTCCAGAGTGGATTTAAATGGGGTACATCTGTCGCTTTATGATCATGCAAGAGCATGAATTGCCTGATGCAAGAACAGTATTTCACCATTTGTTGTTACTTTTGTGGTTTTCTTTGTGTTTTTCAGCTTTGTCCTTCCTTTGTAGATCGCTGGTTGCATTAAAAGGACATCAGACAGATTTCTATAAATATCAGTTTTGTCTGAGTGCAGTGTTCCCCTTTTTTGTGGGTATAAAAATGTAAACACCAGATTAAATATTCAGACAGTAAAGCTTGCTCTACTCAAAGGGGACAAAAAGAGTGATTAAGCTGCTCCTGGTGGATTAAAGTTAAGAAGGACTAACTTTTATAAGCGTTGTCTGAAGCACGTTACCGCCTTAGTATGGCCCCAAAATGAAATACATTGAATCACCTTCTTTCCTTTGTTTGACAGCTCGGACAGAAACTCTGCAGTGAGTGTTACTTGGATAAGGATTAAGCCAAAAAGAGGTCAGATAATCCTTTCCTATAGAAATATATAGATATTCAGTTAATTACTACCTTCCAATCCCTGTTTGAATAGCTTGGATCAGGCTTTTTAATGAATTCACTTTGAACATCCTGACTCTGAAATGTAAAATAAAAGTGGTCTCCGCACCCCTGAGGAATTCTTTGGAAAGATCGCTAAGCAAGAAACCCTTTTCAAAGTAGACAAAGACACATCTGTAGTTGCCTCCTGAGAGCAGACTGCTTGGATGTTCAAGCACTATCGCCATCTACGTAAACACCTAATTAAAAACTAAAATTAAGAGTTTCCGTCACTAGATCAGGAATTCGAAATGTAGCGGGTTTTCATATGCTTTCGCAAAGGATTGCCGTGTGCAACTGAAAATCTAGATGACCGATTTAAAACGTCACTTTAGCTCATACAGCACTTTTAAAATGTAATGAATATATTGAATTTGTAAAAGTGCTCGGAATTTATACACACAGTGTAAATGGCTGAAAATAAAACTATTCCGCACCCATCACTCATTTTCTTTAGTCTTGTTGGCTGGATTTCTGGGCTGAGAAGAGCAGACATGGACTTGTCCTCTTACATTATTTGGCAGAATTATGGGCTGGAACTTCCACATTTTTGTAAAGAATCAACAAGATATAACACATTAATTTATTTATTATTATTATGCCATTGAAGTTGATAGACTGCTTAAGCCGTACAGCAACAGGGGCAACTGACAAGGTATAGTTTATTACTCGTATACAGTGCCTGGCCAAAAAAACTAAAGTCACCACCTATCCTAGCCCTTTCCCCTGCTGAGGACGTGTGGGGAACGTCCTCATTGACTCCTAAGGAAAGATAAGGGTGGAGATAGGGGTTCATTTGAACCCCGATATCTCCCGACTGTTTTCAGCTAGCAGGGTGATGTTTGGTATCATTAGAAAGGCCAGAGCATGGCCTTTCCAATGATACCAAACATGACCATGTTTAAAGTAAAGTAAAAAATAAGAACAATAATAATAAAAAAAAGAAAAATGTGTTTTCTTAAGACGTGAAATGGCTCAGCAGTGAAGGGGCTAGAAGCCTGTTCTGATCGGGTGTTGCTTCAGTGGCTCAGTTCTAGGTTCAGCAAGGTTATATGCCCAAAAAAATGAGGTCATGTGACTCCCTGAATGAGCAGGATTTTTCATCAATGGATTTTTTTCTTCCCTGATGGCATAGCGGGCATATTCCAAGATGGCAATGCCAGAGTTCTTTGAGCTCAAATTCTGCAAGAGTGGTTCAGAGAGCATGAGACATCATTTTCACATATGGATTGGCCACCACACAGTCTAGACCTTAACCCAATTGAGACTCTTTGGGATGTGCTGGAGAAGACTTTTCACATCAATATAAGATCTTGGCAACAAATTAATGCAACTCTGGATGGAAAAAAGCGTATGCAATGTCACATTTATCAAAATGATGCCGCGGTGAAAGTGTGCCTTAATCAAAGTAAAAGGCGGTTCAACCAAATATTAAAGTGTGTAACAGTTTTGTTTTTTGCAGGAAGCGTATATGTAACACATCTACATACACATGTATTTACCCTTACATACACACCTTTGGTATTTTTTTCTTTTTTGTATTATTCATGTCACTCATATGGCTAAGAAATAGAAACATAGAAACATAGAAAAAATGTCGGCAGATAAGAACCTTTCGGCCCATCTAGTCTGCCCAATTACATGGATACTTTACCTGGATTTATCTTTTGTTTAGGATAGCCTTATGCCTATCCCATGCTTGCTTAAATTCAATTACTGTTTTGGCCTCTACCACTTCTACTGGAAGACTGTTCCATGTATCCACCACCCTCTCAGTAAAATAATGCTTCCTGATGTTACTTTTAAACCTTTGCCCCTCTAATCTAAGACTATGTCCTCTTGTTTTGCTATTTTGTTTCCTTTTAAATATACTCCCTTCCTCTACCTTGTGGATTCCCTTTACGTATTTAAATGTTTCTATCATATCTCCTCTGTCTCGTCTTTTTTCCAAGCTGTACATGTTAAGATCATTAAGCCTTTCCTGGTAACTTTTCTCCTTCAAGCCATACACCATTTTAGTAGCCCTTCTCTGAACTCTCTCTAAGGTGTCTATATCCTTCTGGAGATACGGTCTCCAGTACTGCACACAGTACTCCAAGTGAGGTCTCACCAGTGCTCTGTACAGTGGTATGAGCACTTCCCTTTTCCTACTGCTAATACCTCTCCCTACACAACCAAGCATTCTGCCAGCATTTCCTGCTGCTCTATTACATTGACTACTTACCCTTAGATCCTCTGAAATAATGACCCCTAAATCCCTTTCCTCAGATGTTGAGGTTAGGACTGTATCAAATATTCTATATTCAGCCCTTGGGTTTTTACGTCCCAGGTGCATTATCTTGCACTTATCCACATTAAAACTCAATTGCCACAGCTCCGACCATTTTTTTAGTTTACCTAAATCATTTGTCATTTGGCTGATCCCTCCAGGAACGTCAACCCTGTTGCAAATCTTTGTGTCATCAGCAAAAAGACATACTTTTCCATTAATACCTTCTGCAATATCACTAATAAAAATATTAAATCATATATATTAAATCATCAGCTGCATTACCAGGCTGGGCACAATTTATATTAGTTGGCCGTTTGTTTTAGCTCTGTCTTTTGGCAAAATAGGAACCTCATCCCTCAACGCCCGTCTTCGATACAAAGCTAATACCTCTGAAACATAATAGCGACGTTATTTGGCTGCAAAGTGGGTAAACTTGCTTAAACAAATATCTTGCTTTGCTTCATTTATCACAGCTAAAAACATTTATCACCAAAGTCTGCAGCCCAGGAGAATCTATGAAGGTGTGATAGGATGTTAGAAATCCAAATTAGGTCTAATTATAGAACCGTCCTGGGAGATAAAGGGAGTATTGATCTCCTAGGTAATAGGAAAACATTTTATACAGTCTTCTCACAAACCTGAATACTGCTTTCCAGCGACTATAAAAAGATAGAAGCAACGCTGGGAATCGCATCTCTCAACTCCCTTTTCTGCGGCGGATTGGTGGAAAATTTCCAAATTACATTTCACTCATCCAGAGACTTAAAGGTGCAGGAAACCAGTTTTAAAATACTTTTGCGATGGAATTGCACCCCAGTGGTGCTCCACATGATATTCCAATGACCCCAAATGTCTGCTGGCGATGTCCAAGGGAGGTTGGATCACTGATGCATATCTGGTGGGACTGTGGGGTTTTAGGCTGGGGTCAGACCAGCGCACTTTTAACGTGCGTTCTGGCGCACATAATTACGGCCGCACTAGCAGCAGATGACGGGCAATGACGGCCAATATATGATGTACGGCCGCACAAAAGTCTGGCCGTGCAACGCAAGTGGAATTTGAACGCATTTTTCTGAGAACGCTGAACCGCTAGTACTGACATACTGAGTGCGCAGCTGCGGCATAGCGACGTGTTTGCGTGATTAGGAGATGTCAGACACTGCTAATGTCCAGCCTACATAACGTCCAGACGCAAAAAGAGTTATTGACGATCCGTACAAAATCACGCCCGAAAATGCGCGTCGCCTGACCGTTTTTGCGCATTCCGTGAAAAAATCCGTCAATGCGTTCGGACGCACTCTTTCACGTTCGCGGGGAAAAATGCTTTTGTCTGACCCTAGCCTTAAAGTCCTACTGCAGTGGTTCCCAACCCTGGTCCTCAAGTACCCCTAACAGGTCAGGTTTGCCAGATATCCGAAGCACAGCACAGGTGATACAATTTACTGCTCAGTGATTGCTGAATTCAATCTGCATTTCCCCAAGGTGATCTGCAAAATCTGGCCTGTTGGGGGTACTTGAGGAACGTGGTTGAGAACCACTGTCCTACTGGGAGGAGGTCTTCACCATTATTAATGAAATCACAGGGTTAGCATTACTCCCTTATTGCCTTACTAAACAAAGTGCCTTTTTCTGTAAACACCTGAAATCCCTGCCAGTCCATTTGCTTAATGCATCTAGGACTGTGATTCTGCTTTACTGGAGGTAGACCTCCCCTCCCTCAGTGTATGATTGGATTGCGAGGGTAGAGAAGACGCGAGAACTGGAAGAGCTGTAGTATTCATTGGAAAATAAATATGACCAGTACCATACAACTTGGTTCTGGTGGTCTGATTATATGTCTCACACTTCATGACATCCTCCTGACCTCTTAAACACTGGTATTTACGAGTTCTTGTGCGGTTTAGGTGCCCTCCTGCTCAGCCTGACAGGCGCAATTTATAAGCCTGTGATTGGAGCAATACCCTTCTATTATTATGATCCTTTATTTATATAGTGCTATATATTCTGCAGCGCTTTACAAGATCAGTGTAAGGAGTCAATACATTAGAATACCACACATGAATGATGACCTGATTCAGGTGGACCCTGTTCCTAAGGGAACTTACAATCTATGAGATGTACAAGTATTTTGAGAGGTAGACGCATCCATATTGTTAAGTTTCTTGCCCAAGGACACTCACTGGTGGCATATTCTGACTGGGATCGAGTCGGCTTTCCATGATTGTAGAGCAGTGATCTGGTGGTTAGGTTGAACCCGCTTCTCGTAAAGTCGAGACGTCTCCACAGTTGTATTGGGAATCCGGAGCTGACTGTGTGTGTCTCCCCCTCCTGCCCTGGCAGCTTCGCTGGCTGGGCGGGGCCAAGCAGCGTGCGGGGGCCCTCCCAAGCATGCTGCTTCGGCGCCTCCCCCTCCAGTCAGTGAAGCTGCCTGAGACGTAGGGCCCGGCCAGAAGAGAAGAAAAGAAGAGAAGAAAAAAAGAGAAGAAAAGAAGAGAAGAAAAGAATAGCTGAAAAGAAGAGGAGAAGAAAAGAGAAGAAGAAGGAAGAGTGGTGAGCCAGGGCCCAGACTCTGACCCCAGGCCCAGCCAGGGCCCCGACCCCAGGCCCAGCCAAACCCCAGGCCCAGCCAGGGCCCAGGCCCAGCTAAGGCCCAGACCCAGCCAGAGCCCAGACCCAGCCAGGGCCCAGGCTCGAATCCAGGCCCAGCCAGGGCCCAGACCCAGCCAGGGCCCAGACCCCAGGCCCAGCCAGGACCCAGACCCTGACCCCAGTCCCACCCAGGGCCCAGACCCCAGGCCCACCCAGGGCCCAGACCCAGACCCTGGGCCCACCCAGGGCCCAGACCCCAGGCCCAGCCAGGCCCAGACCCCAGGCCCAGCCAGGACCCAGACCCTGACCCCAGTCCCACCCAGGGCCCAGACCCCAGGCCCACCCAGGGCCCAGACCCAGACCCTGGGCCCACCCAGGGCCCAGACCCCAGGCCCAGCCAGGGCCCAGCCAAGGCCCAGACCCAGCTAGGGCCCAGACCCTGACCCCAGGCCCAGCCAGGGCCCAGGCCCCGACCCCAGACCCCAGGCCCAGCCAGGGCCCAGACCCCAGGCCCTGACCCCAGGCCCTGACCCCAGGCTCAGACCCCAGGCCCCAACCCCAGGCTCAGCCAGGGCCCAGGCCCCGGGCCCAGCCAGGGCCCAGACCCTGACCCCAGGCCCAGCAAGGGCCCAGCCAGGGGCCAGACCCCAGGCCCAGCCACTTTTAAGTAATTTTTAGACATGGCTAGTAGATTTGAAACCAAAAATGACCCCTTTTCATTATAGTTCTGAGTAACAATAAACACAGGCCCCTACTCCAAGGTTGATGGAAGGCAAAACTTTTCCAAAAGTTATCTTAGTGCTGGGAATCACTATTCTGCTCTGGTCTGGAGCATAGCGATCCCTACTATACATTAAATTCTCTTAAACCTTGTATAAGAGGTGTTAATTTGGGCCTGTGTTTAGAAAAATTAGCTATTCCAATGTAAGTGGTTCTTCTTGTCAAAGAAATACCGACTCCTAAAAACACAAGTTAAGAGATTCTGCTGTTGCAAAATCACTTAACACTGTAAAATAAACTCCCCAAAATTCCCATACTCACCTCTCATCCTATTGTGGAGAGGGCTGCACGATCAGCCACTTCCTTGCATCAGGACCAGCAGAAGGCTAGTAACAAATAGCTCCCAGTCTCCCTCCATGCCTCATATGCAGCTCCTGCTCAATCTCAAGTGCAAGCGTGCACAGAGCTCATGGCTGGGATGCACTGGGCTCCATTGAGTCCTACGGACTCCAGGAGCCGGCACCAGCGACAGCGGTGCTGCTGTAGGTATCACTCTGTGCCTGTGCTTCCAGGGCCAGGCGCTAATAAAGCTGCTATGGAGGGAATAATTGCTGTAAATGGGAAATGGTAAGGAAAATCTGCTCGTGCAGGTTTTTTTCCATTTACCCTCTCTTTTTTCAGCAACCCTAGAACAGGGCCCTTACAGCGCAAAACACAAATGTGGATGCGACGGAAGCCTCCCCACCTTTTTAAAAGACTAATTTCAAATGTCCAAAACTGGCTGGCACAGGCACTCACAGCATTGCCCACACTACATATAGACCATGCCCTATGGAGATGAGTGGATGCCAGTCTCATGCCAGAAGGCTATGGTTGATTATGGCAAATGCTATTCATGGAGCATTGGGGCATTGCCATGCTGAATATAATAGATTGGTTTTAAACCTGTTTCTGTGTTACAGTTCCTAGAGTTGTATGTTTGTATTAGTTTAACCATTCCCCAGGTAATGGCTAAAACTAGTTCTCCCTGCCCCTTGCTTTATCCTTTATCTGTAGACGTGTGTGTGTGTGTGTGTGTGTGTTTGTGTGTGTGTGCTCTACAGTAATTTAATGCTGGGGTGTGTTTTATCTTGATTGAACTGTTAATTTTACTGTTTGAACCTATTGTATGTTAATGAGCCTGTTTTACTGTGAAAAATACCTGAGCTGGGTGGAAAATAAATCTGTCCTGCATGAAACACTCTGCGTGCTGTATCTATACAGCAAGCCTGGGCGGTATATAGATACCTGGTGAGTGTTACAATGTGTGTTTGGGCAATTGGAGCATTAATAACAGGGGGTACTTAGTCAGGGTACAAGGCGCCCTCGCGGTAACAGTGTATGGGCTCTATTACATTCTTTGCGCAAAAATGTGCGCGTGCGCAAAAATGCATTAACGCGAGGGGAAAAACCCTTTGCGCTCACCGTCAAATTACGACGTTCGCGCATACGATGCGCGTTAACGTCTAACGTGAGTTACCCTGCGCGAGCAAAAGTTCGTGCGCGAATCCCATACTTAACATTGTGAGCGCAAATGTGTTCGGCGCTGGTACGTGGATGGTATTACAATGGATGCGCAGCTTTTTACGAACAACGTTTGCGCGCATAATTTTAACGTCTTTTGAAAGCTGGTGGTAACGGCAAATCTGAACGTCCTGGCCGAAACCAAATACACCAGCACGAAAAAAACAATACAGCAACGTATAGTTACACATTCTACACATACCCAAACAATAAAACTGAGTGGTTGTGCGGGTTTTTTTTATTGCTGCAGCATATATACTCAGATTGATTTTGACAGGCGCAAAAACTGAACGGGAGACAATGGTGGTTCTTAATTCTGAATGGCTGAAGCGCGTGAAAAAACAGTCTGCCCACCGATTTCTGCGCGCAGCGTTAATTTGCGCTCGTTTTTGAGCGTCTTTTTTACGCGCGATATTTTCGGACGGATGAAAAATGCGCTCGGATCGTAACACCAGCGTTAATTTACGAGCGTTAACGTTTAACGCTGTGCGCAAAAAAATTGCGCTGCGCGGACGAATTTGTGCGGAGAATGTAATAGAGCCCTATATCTTTTCGGTTAGTACATTTTCTACCACCCTGTAAATATACAAAGTGCTAATAGGTCTTTTGTACAACAGGAGCTGTGGCAATCTAAATTAGATTCCGTCTTACACAAGTGTTTTCCAAAACAATATTCAATATCAGTCAGACCTGATGATACCTTTGCAGCATATTGACATCTCTGTGATCATGTGTTGTTGTGTGACCTGTACTGTGCCCAACTCTTTGTCTGAAATTTCTTTTATGGCATAGGAAATTCAAGATTATCTTTCCTGAGTACAGACAAATGAAAGCCCGGACTGTTTTCCGTTCTGTTTTTGTTATCTGTTACCTGGCTTTTGTTGGCTTAATGAACAGACTTGAATAAAAACAGCTCAGTTTCGTGGGTTAAAAGGGGAACTTGTCATTTGATTATTCATAATAGAAGAGAGAATGAATTCTGGAGTGAAGGAAACTTCCATTAACTAGTTCCATATATGGGCAAAGCCATGGAATTCTTTTGTAACCCTCCAAAAAAACATAACAGTACTTGGAAAATTGAAAAGGAACAAAATGCTGCGATTCAAAAATTTGAAATTTAATATCAATTCATAATGCATAAAAGAACAGTGTGGATTTATAGCCAAAAGTACCTCCTGTCATTCAGGTGACTGTTAAGACATACAAAAGCTGAGAAGTGTCAGCCGTACATCTAGAACAATGCATAGATTTACAGGGTTATTCAGAGAGAGGTGAAAAGCAGGAGAATGACTGGAGAAGGGAAAATGCTAGGTCAAAATAGCAGATTTAGAAAGTGAGATAAATGGGAGAATTTTTCTGGTTTGGCTATTTCGACCTAGATTTTTTCCTTCTCCAGTCTTTCTCCTGCTTTTCACCTCTCTCTGAATAACCCTGTTAGTTACTGGAAAAACCATGGTGATTACAAACAGCGTGAGGGTCAATTTATGCGCTTTTATCTCTTTTTGTATTACCTAGCCAACAAATACAACAATATGATGCTGCGCCCGGTTGGAAAATACATATTACCTTATTGAGACTGTTCTATAATCAATGTATATACATGGTTAACTTACATATATTCAAAGAAAGAGCTCATAATGCATTCCAATAATGAAAATCAGGAGGAAAAAAAAATAATCCAAATTGGTCCCACTCACATCACTCTGAGCCGTGCCCAGGCTTTGTGTATTTCACTTATGGACATATTAGCCGACCGTCCATCAGTCTCTTCAGATTTACAGTTGTGTTCAAAATTATTCAACCCCCAATGCTGTAAAGGGTTTTAGGGAATTTAGTGTACATTTGTAATTGTATTCAGAATGAAATCCTACAAGGACTTTTTAAAGAACCATATGCAACTAAAATGACATCAATTGGTTTTGTAATACAGTAGTAAATGTTTCTTTTGTGAATTCTTCATTGACACAATTATTCAACCCCTTAAAGACTACCACTCTGAAGAACAGAGGTTCATTCAAGTGTTTTCAATCAGGTATTGAAAACATCTGTGGATGTCACGGAGCAGCAATAAAGCATAATAAGCACCAATTAGGCATCTTTAAAATGACTGTGATACTCAGCTCCTTCTAGACATTTACTGGTGTGGTTACAAACATGGTGAAGTCAAGAGAATGGTCCAGGAAGACAAGAGAAGAGGTGATTACTCTTCACAGGAAGGGCAATGGCTATAAGAAGATTGCAAAGATGTTAAACATACCAAGAGAGACCATAGGAAGCATCATTCGCAAATTCAAGGCAAAGGACACTGTTGAAACGCTACCTGGTCGTGGCAGAAATAAGATGCTGACTTCGACTGCTGTGCGCTACCTGAAGTGTAGAGTGGAGAAAAGTCCCCGTGTGACTGCTGAGGAACTGAGAAAAGATTTGTCAGATGTGGGTACTGAAGTTTCAGCTCAGACAATACGGCGCACACTGCGTAATGAAGGCCTCCATGCCAGAACTCCCAGGCGCACCCCCTTGCTGTCTCCAAAGAATAAGAAGAGTCGACTGCAGTATGCCAAAAGTCATGTGGACAAACCACAGAAGTTTTGGGATAGTGTTCTGTGGACTGATGAAACAAAATTAGAACTGTTTGGGCCCATGGATCAACGCTATGTTTGGAGGAGGAAGAACAAGGCCTATGAAGAAAAGAACACCTTGCCTACTGTGAAGCATGGCGGGGGGTCAATCATGCTTTGGGGCTGTTTTGCTTCTGCAGGTACAGGGAAGCTTCAGCGTGTGCAAGGTACCATGAATTCTCTTCAGTACCAGGAGATATTGGATGACAATGTGATGCAGTCCGTCACAAACCTGAGGCTTGGGAGACGTTGGACCTTTCAACAGGACAATGATCCCAAGCATACCTCCAAGTCCACTAGAGCATGGTTGCAGATTAAAGGCTGGAACATTTTGGAGTGGCCATTGCAGTCACCTGACTTAAATCCGATTGAGAACCTCTGGTGGGACTTAAAGAAAGCAGTTGCAGTGCGCAAGCCTAAGAATGTGACTGAACTGGAGGCTTTTGCCCATGACGAATGGGCGAAGATACCCGTAGATCGCTGCAAGACACTTGTGTCAAGCTATGCTTCACGTTTAATAGCTGTTCTAACTGTAAAAGGATGTTGTACTAAGTACTAAGATTGAATGTCACTTGGGGGTTGAATAAAACTGATAATGATGTGAGCACAGAAAAGACATTTGTGGTTATTTCATTATAAATGTTATGTTATATTTGTCTGACCTACACGTGCCTCTTTGATTTAATTGTAAGCAAGATGACTGAATGATCAAAATCAATGTCAAACTGGCCAAAACACTCAATTTCAGTGGGGGTTGAATAATTTTGAACACAACTGTATATCTAGGCTTTCTCTATATTTCTTCCAAATATCCTCAAAGAGTAAAGCTATAGAGCTTAGCACATTGTTTTGTCAAACAATAAATAAAAAGTAATAAAAGTGCTAACTTGCACACTTACGTGCCATTGAGCTCCTATATGGCTCGGCTCATGCTGCCCAGAAGTTGTTTCTGTTGCTGGCACAACTTAAAAAAAAATCCCTCTTCGGGATATCCAGGACATACTTGAAAACGAGAGAAATCTCAATGTATCCTTCCTGGTAAAATCCTTTATAAATAAATAAATACAAACTTGCGATCCATGGGTTGGCAATATAAATATGTATTAAAATCACTTACAAGAGGCAAAATACGTTTCGCCTTACTTCCGGCTTACTCAGTTGGCTATATACGTTACTTCCTCTATCATATTTATATTATTATCTCCCAACCCGCGGAATCAAGATCGAAAACAAATTAAAATACAATTAAGGACACTATAACGTGTGTAATTCTTTAAGTTTCTTACGTGTTCCACAGCGAGACACTCCCCCTCCGCTAGTCTCTCATGGCGTCTTGGAAGCACTGCTATCCTGCGCATACGCCAACTGTGTTCCACACTGGAACACTCTCCGCCTGTATTCCTCTTTAACCCCTTCACTACCAAGTGATTTTTCCTAAAAACCATTGTCAGAAACCAGTGGTTTTTTGAAAAATCATTTTTAATAAATTGTACAGTAATACATATCTATTTCACCAGTAGGTGGCGCCTTCTACTGCCAAATTGAGTTACAGAGGTTTTAACAACAGATCTATTTTCTTCTATTTCGCCTGCATCAGCTGCTGACAGCTTCTGAAAGCCGGTATTTCAGAGCTTTGAGCAGCTGATTTTACAGATTTAGATCTTTGGGCATTATGCCTACAGGGCTAAAACTTTGGTGGCACCTTCTGCAGCCCAAAAGCTAACGAAATTCGTTTGCGGCAAATTAATTTAATTTGCTGTTGGGCTGCAGATTAGCATATTGAGATATCTCAATATCTTGGCACCAGATGGTGCTTTTGAAGCCGGAGATATCTCTATCGGTAGTGAAGGGGTTAACCAGCATATTAAGAACCTCCGCAATATCGTCCCAGTGCCTACCATATAAATTTCTTCTGCGTTCCCCAGTGGAACGCATTCTTTCTACTATATTATTATTATTCTTTATGTAGCGCCAATGTATTCAGCACCACTGAACAATGGGTACAATATAGAGCATGATCTGAAACTCTGCCCCCCCTAGGTGATTATTGCCTACAAATCCCAGAATTCTTTGAATGCAATAAGTGGCTAGAGAATCATGGTATTTGTAATTCAGATTCAGAAACATCTGGGGGGCCAGAGTTTGAGATGACTGATATAGACAGTGTTCCAATACATTGAGAACAAACAACATTTGACAAACACAGGATGAAATGTCTCTTTAGTCCTTGATGCATAATCATTAACTGTGTCTTCACTCGTCCTACACAATCTTACGTGACACTGCAGAGTTCTGCAGCAGAGAATACCAGCAGTGGTATGAATGTTACCAAATGTCTCAGAATTCAGAATCTGGTCAGTGACACCATAGAAGGTTACCAGAAGTGATACATTTGAGAATGGTTCTTGCAAGTAATCTTTCAAACATGAATATGGCCCCTATTTCAGATGAGCCAGTAATAATGAGCCACTATTGGGTAAATGCCGCGTGAGCCATTCAGGTCCCTGTTACTGGCTCTGTTATAGGCAAGCAGCTTAAGGCTAATGTCAGATGAATGCAGTCAGAGCGCACTCTGCATCCGTGCATAATGGACAGACGTACTGACGGAAGATACATGGAACAGTCTTCCAGTTGAAGTGGTAGAGGCCAAAACAGTAATTGAATTTAAGCAGGCATGGGATAGGCATAAGGCTATCCTAAACAAAAGATAAATCCAGGTAAAGTATCCATGTAATTGGGCAGACTAGATGGGCCGAAAGGTTCTTATCTGCCGACATTGTTCTATGTTTCTATGTTTCTAGACACCTGACCACACAGTCTGTTTTTTTGACGGACGTAGAAAAAAAAGGAACTATTGGAAATAAAATGAATATGAAAAATGATAAAAATGTTAAAATTATATGAAAAGCCATTGTGTGCGTCAAGGTGCTGGATGTCGCAAATGCGACATCAAACCAAGTTCGCTGTCTTGGAGTTACACTGGACTCTGCTCTTTCCTTCATCCCCCACATCAAGTCTCTTTCCTCCTCCTGCCGATACCAACTGCGTAATATTTCCAGAATTCGTCCATTTCTTACCACTGTCACCACAAAACAACTCATACACGCCCTGGTAATCTCCCGACTCGACTATTGCAATAATCTCTTATCTGGCCTCCCTCTGTCCCGCCTCTCCCCCCTACAATCCATCCTGAACGCCTCCGCCAGGCTAATTCACCTCACCCGCCGCTCTGTCTCTGCCGCACCCCTCTGCGAGTCCCTTCACTGGCTCCCCATCCACTGCAGAATTAAGTTCAAAATCCTTATCCTTACCTACAAAACCCTCACTAACTCAGCGCCCCACTACCTGTCCTCACTAATCACCAAATACACCCCAGCCCGCTCCCTAAGGTCAAACAGTGACCTGCGCCTAGCTTCTCCCCGCATCACCTCTTCCCATGATAGACTGCAGGATTTCTCACGCGCAGCCCCACTCTCTGGAACGCTCTCCCTCGTGCTGTCAGACTTTCCCCTAACTTCTCTTCCTTCAAACGCTCCCTGAAAACATTCCTATTTAGGGAAGCCTACCACCCAACTCACTGACGCAACCATCAATCACTCTCACCTTACAGTCCTCTCCTCCTGTTTCCAACCCCAACCCTCCTAGATTGTGAGTTCCTACGGGAATAGGGCCCTCATCTCCTCCTGTACTGTTTGTCAAATGTTGTTCAATGTATTGTAACCCTGTCTGTACTGTGCTTATTGTACAGCGCTGCGGAATATGCTGGCGCTTTATAAATAAATAATAATAATAAAATAATAATAATGCGCTGCGTCTGACATCACATCACTCACACAGAACGCTATGCAGACGTGGCGCAATCTGCGCGTCTATCTAGCGGTTTTACGTTCTTGCCTAACGTGCATCCGTTTGCCATGTGCGTTGTGCGTGCGCAGTTCGGTGCGGACACACTTCGTGTGTGGGTCTCTTGATCATGATTCTATGCTACGACGGACGTTAAACTGTGTGGCAACACGGACGTGATCACTGCGTTCGTCTGACACGGGCCTAACTTGTAATATGAGAGATATTGTACATATGGAGTGATCTGAAAATACAGGATTTACAGATAATATAATGATGGCAGACCTGCCTGAATTCATGCTATCTAGCGATCAAGGTGTGGGTGGGTATTAGTACTTTATTTTGTTTTGCCAAAGCTATTCAATGAATACATTTCAAGTCAATACATGTCCATTCTCTAACAAAAAAAAAAGATGTCATGCACAAGTTTGGAGAAAATCCCTTTCAGAGAAATACACACAACATTTCAGTGTTTTATAATAAAAAAAAAAACAACACATTCCTTACTTTAAATAGACAATTTACTCTATGAGTCTGAATGTTTTGTGCGTACATCAGTTAAAATGATACACAATGGGTTATATTCATTAAGCAGAGTCCTGGGGAATTCCAAACTACATGCAAGATAGCCTAAGCATTTCAAAATCATTTATTTCCATGCATCATTAAACAAAAAAACTGGAATTAAAAGGGATTTTTTAAATTATTTAATTAAAGCTTCAGACCCACATTCTGCTCTTAAAAAAGGACACTGCAGGCACCGAGACCAGTCAGTGCAAATTAAATGGTCACAATGGTTGGAGTGTCTTTTACACCCTTCTATGAGTCCCCACTGCTAATCAGGCTTCTGGAGAAGGTCGAGAAATAACATTTTCATTCCGGAGCTTCAGTCAGTGACTCTCATTGAGCTTGCATTGCGAACCATTGGACTAGCTGAGCTCAAGCTTGAGCGTTTGGCCTTCCCCCGGTCACATGACAGCGGCGGCAAGAGCAAAACACACACCTTGTCACATTTGGGGGAGTGCCAAGTTAGCCCGGCACTGTATTATAGGTTATTTGTATCCTCATTCTAGGGTTAAAACTGGAGAGGGGTATGAAGAGTGTCAGGAAAAGTTAATGTTTAACCCCCTACCCCCTCCGGTTTAATCGTGGAGTAGCCCATTACTTTGGCTACGTTGCAAGATGTTCCTCTATAAATGTACAGAGATTTTTAGAGTTTACCATTGAATATGCTTTTAAAATGTGCCTTTAATCCAGTGCTAGGGGTCTCCTTCTTGTACTGACCACACACTTCTTCCTTGGAGCAGGCCGTCAGTGGGCTAAATGCTTTCTCAAGTGTTCAGCCAATCAGATGCACAGCTCTGTCCTTATCCCCTAGGCTGCCCAATGTGCTGGTAGACAGCCTTCCAGCTGCAGGAAAGCCTTCTGGTTTGGAAGGCTGTATCAGCCCATTGGGACACACTCAATGCACCATGACCTTTTAAATTTAAATAAATAGAGTGACTAGAGTGTCCATTTAATTACACGGGTTCAACCTTGATAAGACCAAAAATAAGTGGTTTGTGATTGGCTGAGCCATTTCCTGGTAAGTGCAGAACAGTCAGTGAAGACTGGAACGGTTTAAATAAAAAATATTCACAAAGGTCTGTCTTATTTTAATGTTTTTTTCTGTACAATTTTAACACAAATTTCAAATGTATTTGAGCATTTTTTTGTTAATCAATACTTGCCGACTATGATACAAATGGCATGGTGCCAGAAATATCACACGGTTAATGTTGCCATATGACAGGCAGTTACAAATTCGTATAAAAAATCTATATGAATCATTTAAGAAGTTGATACTTTGCAGTTATGTAAATATTTTTTTTTTAATTTAAAGCGTCTTATTTTGAAACAGAGTCAGCAAAACAATCGTAAAGAAAATGGCCTCGCAGGGCTGCACTTTGTCATCTTATAAGAGTATAGAAAAAGACTTCAAAGTTACGAATTAAAAAGGAACAATCACAGAGATCATCTTAAGACTGCTAGAAAAGAGAAAAAGGATATACAGCGATTACTCCGTATTAGGGTGGGGTCAGACGAACGTGATTTCTACGGACTGTGCGTCCGTGCACACGGACGTACGTCAGTACGGAAGACGCGGTAGTGGCCACACAGTCCGTTTATTCACTGACGTATATTTTGACGGATGTAGGAGAGAAAATAAAATAAAAAGCAAAACCATTTTGTCCGTGAAAAATGCTGGAGGTATAACCGTCTGACCACGTTCCATCACTCACACACAAAGCTATGCGGACGTTGCGGACGCAGCGCACTATGTGCGGCCGTACTAGGGGTTGTACGTTCTTGCCTGCCTTGCGTCTGTGGACCGCGGCCGTTGCGCGTCCGCAGTTCAGTGTGGACATACTTTGTGTAACGGGCTCCAATGGGCTTTCTGTCATGCTATCACGGACGTACTTTTAGGCGCAATCACGGACGTGAACACTACGCTCGTCTGACCCCAGCCTTAGTTGGGAAGAAAAAGAAAAAGCGTAAAACATTAACGAAGTCCCATAGCAAGTCAAAAGCTGTAACACATAGAAAGGTGAAATAAGGTCACTGTAAGGGACAGCAGATAAAGCGGGGAATCCGCAGAATTATTAAATCTCAGCTTATGGAGGGGGAGAGAAAAAAAAGAAAGGAGGGGGGAATAAAAAGTCCTCTATTCAAGAGAATGACTCCAGCTGGTAATCAACGGCAAAAAGACATCGGGAAGGTCCCAAAAGAAAATGTCGCTCTGAAGGTAGCAATCGACTGAAAGGGGACGGGTCCCATCATCCAGTGTCACGGAAGAGCAGCAGGTGTATGGCAGGCATGTGCAGGGCAGGCCAGACCCGGTGCAAGAAAATGCATGCGGCTGGGTCATCATGCCTCGACGCGCGGTGGAACTCCCAACCATAGCTGCTCGAGTGTAGATCCTAAGCTGCCACTTATCAGGGGAGACAAGCTCGTGAAGACGTCGGCGAGGGGGATCTAGCTCTGCCGACCCGGCAAACTCCTCAGCAGTTCCGCAGTCCTCCTCGGCCAGCGCATCTTTCGCATCCATTCCCTGGGGTGCCCCATGGGTCTCGGGGTGGATCTTCTGCGGCACCTCCAGGGTGATGGCTGCAGGAAGGTGCTCCTCTTCGGCAGCTGGGGGTCTCGGATCTGTAGCGGGGTCCGGGATGTCCGCAGTCACATGCTCCCATGGCTCCACAGCCTCCCGGCCCACCCGAAACACCGCCATCATGCGGCGCCAATCACTCCTCGTGAGCACCTGGTCGTCATCACCCAGAATCAGCGCCAAACAGGAATCCAGGGCTGTCACCATGGCATCAGCAGTCACAGTGGGGGAGGGGAAGGGCCGACTCCGGACCCCCGCAATCCCCTCCACAGCAGCTACCCCTCGAGCGGTTGAGCGGTGGGGGCCCTCCAACATCTCAATTCGCATAGGGGTCTCTCTGAAACAGGGAAGACAGGCTCCTAGAAATTCGCAAGGTCGCCGGATCAGGCTCCACACCTCGAGGTCGGCCGCAAAATGGTCGCCAGTAAAGTATGCTCGCCGGGAATCAGCGGCAGAATCCCTAGTCTCTGGTCTGGAGAGGGGAACTAAGCGTGCTCCAGACAGTGTGCACCCGATGGCCGGCCCTAGGGGGACTCCCATGTAAATATTTTTGATTGGGAACCTGTACCTCTTCGTACCACGCATGCGCGCCATGGCAGCCAATGAACACCACAGCCACACGTTCAAAAGCCTGCCATGGACTCTTCCAGGTGCCCTGTCGTGGTTCCATCCCCTGGATCTCCCGCAGTGCCTGATGATTTATTCATAGTGGTATCGTTATTCTCCTGACAAAGCCTCTTTATATTGATCTTCTCTCCTGATTAGTTAACTTTCTTTTGTGGTCACTGACAGTGATTAACCCCTGTATTACTGCGAATCATACTGACTGTCTCGAACCTGGCTTGTCTCACATTGTGGTTACCTGATTAACCCCTGTGTTGCTGCGAATTGTACTGGCCCCCTTATCAAACCTAGCTTGTCTAATGTTATTCTTACCTGTTTAGCCACTGTGTTGCTGCGAATTATACTGTCTCTCTGTGTATCAAACCTGATTTGTCTCACGTTACAGTTACCTGATTAACCCCTGTATTACTGCGAATTATACTGACTCTGTACCGAACCTGATCTGTATCCACTGTTACTGCCATCTGATTTACCCCTGTCACGGAGTAGTGAAGGAGTCTCTGTGTACCAAACCCGGCCATCTCAAGGACCGGTCTATTTACACATCTCTAATTTGTTTGTGTTTGTTCTAGTTAGATTAAACCCGGCCGTCTCAAGGACCGGTCTATCAATTTAGGGATTTTTGTAGGGTTGTTCGCTTGTTGAGCCACACTTTCCTGATATTCCTGACACAAAGACCTCTAAAATAAATGAAAACCAATTAAATCCCCCGTGAACGTTACACTACTATACATTACCTAATTTAGAGGTGATCAAATTCCATTACGTTGAGAAAAAAAACCAAACAAGTGGTTTGAGGCTGTGCATGGGCAGAGACCAGCAAGCAGTGAGAGACCACCTGCAGATGATAATGAGAAGAACAGAGCAGTATTTTGTTTTCTGCTTTGGCAACAAATTGCTTATACTCTTGCGCAATTAAGAAAATGAATTGCTTTTGGTAGAACAGGGCTAGGCGCTTTCAACAGATATGCATTCCCCACTTCTGCTGCCAACACTGTATTAATAGGGTTTTTTTTTTTCTTTTTTCTAAATCCTACCTCCATATGGTGCCAGCAACAATATTGTGCTGCGTTGCCTGGCTGCTGGGTTAACCTTCTCTGACTTGAATGATGCTCATAACCTTCCAATGACCTTCACTTGGACAGCAGGGTATTGATCATAAATTTTATTAGGGGCAGTCATCCTAAACCACAGGAGGATAGAACGAGCTTTTTGCGTTCCACTGTCAGGCGACCTTGGCATAGCAGGCATTCTTACTCGGGCGTTGTAACCAATCACAGCCGCAGTATCAGTATATTGAAACAATTTTAGTAAGATTTAAGAATGTGAGTGAAATACAAAAAGGGCAGTACACGGTATTCATCACCCCCCCCCTCTAAATCCTACTTGGTGCCAGGATTAATATTGTGCTGTGTTGCCAGGCTGATGGCTTAGCCTTTCCTGACATTGCGGAGGTCATAACCTTCTACCGACCTTAGCTTGGATTGCAATGCATTGGTCGTAAAGTTTATGAGGTGTGGTCACCCTCAACCATAAAACGATACAGTAGATCAGCCTTTGTCTTTTGCAGGGAAGGCGAATCTTTGCTTTGCAGATGTTCATGGAGCATATGTCTTGAATGGTTAGATAGGTGTCAGAGGAATAGGTCCGCGCGCACCTTCGGTAAGGCCGTTACCTCTCATCTTTAAATTGAAGAGATATATACTTTTTAAAAGCTAGTTGAGCATTTGAATATAATATGCAAAGAAACATTTTAAAAAGGGACACTATAGCACATTATTACCACTTAACCCCCTAAGGACCATGGGTCTTTAAAGTCAATGCATTTATGATGTAACAGTTACTTCATTGGTCCTTAAAAACGTACATATATTTAACCCCTTATCGTGACGAAAGACTGCCCCTTCTTCTCCTGCCCTCTTCGAAGCAGCTGCTACAGCTCTTCAAGGCAGTAGTCGTACCTGTCAATGAGAAGCAAGAATGAGTAACAGTTGCCCACCCAAGGATCCAAATTTCTGGTGCCAAACAGACCGGGTGGCTCAAACCCCACGTTCCGTAGAGAAAACAAAGACTGTGGGCATCCATGTAATAAAGTTCCATTATGGCACATCCCGAGTGCCCGGTCCTCTTGACCTTTCAAATAGAGACTGCTGGACAGCCTTCCGTGCTTTTGTGTCCTCGGGTTCAGACACTACATCAGCGTACGATTTAAGAGAAATAGTCAAACCACTACTCCTCATCTTTCTCGAGGCATTTCACTATATATTACTTTTGTTAAATATATATATTTTTTTAATAAACCCTACAGGTTTTTTAGCTTTTTTTCCCCCTCTCTTGCAGTCAGTGTCATAATCTAAACCATCCCTTTATTATCACTCCACCCTAGTGGTATGTAGTCTCATAACTCTGTGCCAAATACATCTGCGAGGTAGATCATTGCATTGGAATATACCAGGAGAACAACCTTGTACTGAAAAACCACAAATAATTACTAGCCATCAATTTTTTATGGCCTGAAAACACATATGCGCGCACACATCTCCCTGGGAGTGTAGCACAACATTTGAACAACTAATTGGATCAGGCTGGCTGCTTCTATTGGAGAGCTGAAAGAAAAGGATGACCTCATTGTGTCTGTACTCTGTGGACAGCTAATGACATCAGCAATCCGCACAGAAGATATTCAATGTAGCTGCCGCCTGCCCCAAACTGAAGCTTGTAATGTGGATGATCAGGAGAAAGTGATTAGGTGTGAGCATTTTTTCATTGCTATTCTGACACCATATTCAGGTGTAGAGCAGGACGTCACACATAATCCGTGCTACCAGGTAAATGTGCAGAACGCAGTAATAAATAGTAATAGTAATAAAGAAATAAAAGAGTGTCCATCACTTTTTACTCTGTCTAATCCTGTCATGAAACTTTATGTATAAAGTAATGCGCGCTGACATATCCAGGGACTGATATGGTGACCGGCAGACAGGAAATTCAAAATCCTGGCTGCCTGGTGGTGTAGTATGCGTGGGCAGAGGAAACGCCTCAGCTTCACACAGCACTAGGAGCCACTGTACACATGATCCTGACTACTTTAGCTTTTCAAATAGTCAGGCTGTGTGGAGTGCCTCCCACCTCCTGCCTCACTTTAAGGCTAGTGTCAAACGAGAGTCTTTGGAGAGCGGAAAGAACGTCCGTGGGAGTGGACGTTCCTTCCACTCGATGCCCGTCTGGCCACCTCGCTGAGCGCACTCAGCGCTGCAAAGCTCGATCCTCTATGGAGAATCGCACTTTGCAGCTCCATCAACGCGCGTCCTAGCGCTTTGACAGAGAGGCTTGGATAACGGACGCTTGTTGTGCAAGCATTTCGTGTGTGCACACAAGCGTGGGACCGGCCCCTTTGCAGCGTCACAACGCTGCGACGGACGCCAGTAAGCACGTCAGCATGTGCACACATAGTGCACTCGTCTGACGCCAGCCTTAAGCGTGAAGCGTAGAGTTTGAAGTCCTGGACCTCATTGAAAAGAGATGCCATATGAGGCAGGAGAGTACTTAAGGATTTTGATGTAGGCGTTACTAAACCTCACAGTGCTGGGCTGTTATTCCCGATGAATTTTATTGAATAACAAAAATATTGGCACCTGCCCAATTATTTAAGTAAGGATTTTTTTATTTTTAATAGAGTATCCCTTTAATTAGTATGTTCATGTAGTCTATAACTATACGAATTGTGGGAAATTTAACACTGCACTTAAACAGGTTTCAACTGGTGTTTTTAATGGCCTTCTCGCCCATCAACTCATCTCATCTCTAAAGTTTTTATATTTATTTTTTAAATGTCATGGTGCAATAAAAATGAATGAGCAAAAAAAGGGTTTGTGAGAGGGTCCTGAAAATGAACATAAGGCACTAGTGGTCTGCTCTATGGTGGGGCCCGCTCAGGTCTCACAAGGCATAATCGAGCTAAACCTTGTGAGACCTGAGCGGGCCCCACCATAGAGCAGGCCACCAGTGCCGTTGCACATTCTCAGGACCCTCACAAACACAATAAAAATGAATTGATCGTTTTTGAGGGACGTTGCTAGGTTGTGATAAGTGATTTTAGATGACAACCTGCATTGCACAGGGGCGGACTGACCCATCGGGCACTCGAGCGCTGCCCGAGGACCCGCGGGTCAGTGGGGGCCTGGTTTTGTAAGGGATGTTCCGACCATGGCGGCGCACTAACAAACCGCCTCAGCGGCGGCGCAACGGCGTACCTTCCTGGGCTCCACGTGCACCCTGCATTGATGCCGCCCCCTCACACGCGTGCATCACGTGGGGCCCAGGAAGGCACGCTGGAGCACAGCCGACGAGGTGGTTTGGTAGTGCGCCACCGTGGTCAGAACTTCCCTTACAAAACCGGGCCCCTGAGCAGCTGGGGTCAGTGTATATCCATGTGTGAGCTACTGGGGGGCAGTATATATTAATGTGTGAGCTACTAGGGGCAGTATATATCAATGTGTGAGCTACTGGGGGCAATATATATCAATGTGTGAGCTACTGGGGGCAGTATATATCTGTGAGAGCTACTGGGGGCAGTATATATCCATGTGTGAGCTACTGGGGGCAATATATATCAATGTGTGAGCTACTGGGGCCAGTATATATCAATGTGTGAGATACTGGGGGCAATATATATCAATGTGTGAGCTACTGGGGGCAGTATATATCTGTGAGAGCTACTGGGGGCAGTATATATCCATGTGTGAGCTACTGGGGGCAATATATATCAATGTGTGAGCTACTGGGGCAGTATATATCAATGTGTGATCTACTGGGGGCAGTATATATCAATGTGTGATATATACTGCCCCCAGGAGCTCACACATTGATATATACTGCCCCCAGTAGCTCAATGTGTGAGCTACTGGGGGAAGTTTATATCAATGTGTGAGCTTCTGGGGGCAATATATATCCATGTGTGAGCTGCTGGGGGCAGTATATACCCATGTGTGAGCTGCTGGGGGCATGTGGGTTGTGCGTTGTATGAGAGGGGTTTATGGGTGTGGCCTACTGTGTAGGCATGGCACAAGGGGACCCACTAACTCCTATTGCCCGGGGGCCCCATTACTTATCAGTCCGCCCCTGGCATTGCATGTTGCGGACCATGATACCTCTGCAGGTGACCACAGTCGAGCCTCATACTTAATTGTCATTGGGCAGATTACATGGAATACATATCGCTACAATGCATGCCTTTTATTTATAGTTTTGTGACTTTTACCTAAAGAAATCCTGCAGTTTTTCTAAAAGATTACAATGTAACATTACCAGCCCATCAGGGTGAGCGTGAGCTAAATTTACAAATCTAGGCCATGTGATCTATTGGTCGGGTACATTTAAATGTCCCTGGCTGCCTTTATACCAAAGCTTTCCCTGCGGAAGGTCAGCTGTGAATGCTCATTAATATGATGGATAACTCTACAGGAAGGAGATGGCAGGATGTATTTTTAGATCTGATGCGGCAAGTAGAATAAAAAAAATAAAAATCCAGTGAAAGGGAAAACCTTCATACACCTTTTTGCTCTCTGGAGAACAGATCGTGCCGCAGGCATCTGTTATAACTCTGCCGAACTCTGTATCCCTTAACACTGTAACGTACCGAATAAATTTCTTATTGTCCGTGGTCTATAAAAATGTAAATGTATGCAAGATGATTTACATAATAAAAAAAACACTAACAAACATCATGACCATTGAAACATCTAATATTTTTCCACCAGAGGATATGACTTCGCACAATTCTATTCAATTCTGGGTGATACCTTTATTATGAAAAAAGTTACTTTAAGCGGAGACATTAGGACAGGGGTTGGCAACCTTGGGACTCGAGGTTTTGGAACTAGATTACCCTTTAGGCTCGGCTAACCTGATGAGTGAGGATCATTCAAGATGTAGATCCAAAACAGCTGGCGGGTCAAGGTTGCCGAGCCCTGTATTAGGACAATGTTGGGTTTATGCTGAAAAATATTTGCATTTGTAAAAAGATCAACCGTAGAGCAGTGGATCTCGATCCAGTCAATAAGCACCCTTAACAGGCCAGGTTTTAAGGATCACCTTGGGGAAATGCAGACTGAATCCTGCAATCACTGAGCAACAAATCATATCACTTGTGCTGTGCTTCACATATCCTGCAAACCTGGTGTGTCAGCAGGTACTTGAGAACCAGGGCTGGAAAACCCAGATCTAGAGTAGACCTGCACAACATACAGCCCGTGATAGAATTTTGTGTGGTTGCCGGGGCCTCTGCTAGCACTGTTCTGGGTGTGTGTGTGTGGTTGTGTGATTATGCATGTGTGGATGGAGTTTCACAGCCTACTGTGAGAGGATATCAAGATCGGGGGTCTGCCACGTCCTGCGGTGGGTGGCCAGCCTCCTCGCGTTCGGGTTCTGGGCACCTTGCACTGGCCGGAGGCCTTCCTTTTCAGGCAGGTCACAGTGTGGCGGCTCCATAGGTGGCCAGATGGTAGGGGAGTCTATGATGTGGGGAACAGGCATGGCTTGGCTGAGGTTTCTCTGGAGGGGCCTTGGTAGCCCAGAGTCTGCCCAGTGGGGGCGTATCGACTTCATTCCCTGTGTATATATATATATATATACCGCTAGGTTGCCATTCCATCCCTCTTGCTTGGACTTGTTTTGCAGAAGCTCCTTTGACGCTAGTTTAGCAGCCCCTTTGGCTTTCCTCCTAACCTCTGAATCTACACTGCCAGCCCTTACCTCGGATACCCGTTTTTACTAGGATGACCAGATCATCCTTTTTGTACCTTGCCTCGAACCTTAGCCTCTGGGTTCCTCCATCTCCTCCCTTGACCCTTCTTGGTGTGACAATGAGTGACTGTGTGGATGTGTGATTGTGTGTGTAGGTGAGTGACTGTGCGTGGGTATGTGCGACTATATGGTGAGTATGTGGACTCTGTGTTACATTCATCACATACCTGTATCACAGAGTTCCACAGCAATTAAAGTCACTCAGACACCACACATTATTTTGAATTTTATTGCTGTGGAGCTCTGTGATACTGGAGGACGATAAACTCCTTACAAAAAGTGTAAAACGTCCCATTAGCTAAATGTAAACAGTAAGTATACCTTTATTTGGAAAGTAAGATGCTGAGAACCTATCTGTGGCCAGTAGAAGTTTAGCCTATTCTAATTTTGTCCCCTACCTATAGAAAAGTTTGCAGATCGGATTTAGAATTTTCATGTTTACAAAATGTCCTAATGGCAATATAAGAAGATATGCAGGAAAAAAAATGAACACAAAAAAATAAATAAATACATGAGTTAGGAAAAGGTTACAAAGTAAAAACGTTTGGAAACCCCAGCTAGTAGTGTCTGAGGTGTAGGCGAAATCACATCGCCCAGGCGCTGCCTTAAGAAGATCATCCTTGAAAAGTCAGTGATTTGGACTTGCGTGGGAAGCCAAGAAGTGGCCACTGGACATTCAACACATAGTCGTATGCAGTATGAATAACCTGTAGAGCAGGGATATCAAACTCTGGCACCCAGATGCTGGTGGCCTACAATTTTCAGAATTCTTTGAATGTAATGGATTCTTTGGATTTGTAATTCAGCAACATCTGGGGGGTTAGTTTGCTGTAGAGGCTCAGTCTAACACCCACCCAGCCTATAGGCCGT
Source organism: Leptobrachium leishanense (assembly GCA_009667805.1). Classification (NCBI taxonomy): domain Eukaryota; kingdom Metazoa; phylum Chordata; class Amphibia; order Anura; family Megophryidae; genus Leptobrachium; species Leptobrachium leishanense. The sequence continues at coordinate 66,089,213 of CM019069.1, read as the reverse complement.
TTTGAAAATTGTATCCAAAACTTCTCAGAATCCAAAACTGGTACTTACCCAAAAAGGCTTAAAGCAGTTATTAGAACAGGTGCTAGGATAAATTTATAGGAGAGGTTGGAGTACTTGGAGCAGCCGAATTCAACACTTATTCAATGATCTCCTTTGAATCGGGCCATTTGAGTAAGTTTCTCTCAAATGTACTCTTGGAGCAGATGTGTTTCACATAAAAATCTTGCTTTTGCAAGGAATGAAGTAGCAGATTCCCTGGGAACTTTCCACCATCTGAGAGAAAGCACTGATAGCACAGCTGTGACAAAGAGAGTCACTTTCCTTTGATATCTTCATTTCCTGGACAAGAGGCTGCTGTAAAATACGAAGAAAAGAAAAGACCGCAGCGAGGATGAAAATAGTCTACCTAAGCCAGCTGAATAAAGTAACAAACTTGTTTCCCCCCCATTAGATTTTGAAAGAAAGTATCGACAGGAGATGGAGGAGCACACCTTGGACCAAGTGGAGAAGGACTCTCAAAACTCACGTGTCGCATCCAGTGACAAAAAGGAAAAAAAAAGCCTCCCCCATATGTATTAGATGAAGAGCCTAATTCAGAAAGCTCTGGTATTTGTATTGCACACATCCGACCCTTTCTGAACCAGGATACCATCAAATTGCTCATCTTAACTCTGTTATCTCCCGCCTTAACTACTGTAATCCTCTTCTCATCAGCCTTAAACGATCCCAGATTATCCCACTACAGTCTATAATGAATGCCTTGCCAGATTTATCTACCTCACATACCAGACCTCTCACAACTTGCCCCTTTGTCAGTCTCTTACACCGGCTCCCGGTTTCTTTCAGAATTCAATTCAAATTAATGGTCTTTAAGTACAAAGCTCTCCGTAACCGCACCCCCCCCCCCACCTCTCCTCTCTTATTAGAAGATTTGTTCCATCCCAGTTATTTCGCTCCACTAGTGATCGGATATAATCTCCTCATACATACACTCCCAACTCTCGTCTTCAAGGCTTTTCCTGAGCTGTCCCTATCTATGGATCTCCCACACTCCTAACATGGGACTCTCCCCCGTGCCTCCAGGCTTTTAAGGGATCTCTAAAAATGCATGACTTCAGAGAGGCTCATCAGCTCACTCCATAATCCCTTCCATTGCACCTTTCCTGGTCTATCTCCCACACAGCCCCCCATACATCCCATTACTTCTGATACTCTTCAATTTACCCTTACTTCACGGTCACCCTGGTCCTTTTAAATTGTAAGCTCTTGAGCAGACTCCTCTTCACCCATTGCTCTTTGTGTGTCCATTTTGTTTGTTTTGACCTATCCATTGTATCTGTTGGTGCTTTATAAATGCTTGTAATTGTCATTTGCCAATGTTGCAAAAACAGACATAAAAAAAACAAACAAAAAAACCCCCATTGTTGTAACAGCGACAAACGCAGATACTTAAAAAAAACAAAAACAAAACACTGCTGCAGTAGAAGCTTCGCTGTGATACGTCTGACGCAGTTTGGATTTCTCTTCTATGAAGCGCCTTCAATTTTTTCGCCCGTATTTGGAACATCGATGCTTTCTAAATAACCCTCTAAATGTTATTGAAAAACATTAGTCTGAGCACTCGCGTCGCTCACACGCAAGTTGCATCACACATTTCCCTTTATCCTCTCCTCTAATTCACAGAGTTTCTCAACTATTCTCTCAACCCATACAGATAAATTCCCTCTATTACTGCAACGATCATTCCATCTCATTGACAGGTCAGGCCTAGACCCTTCACACCACTTCATGAAAGGCCGTACGGACAAGCTGCTGGAGTTGGTGTCATCATTTACACATTGACTTCAAGAAATTCTGCATTGCTGGACCATTATATGTAGAACTGTGTGCTCGCACCTGAGCAAAGGATAAAAGTACAGAAAGTTTAACCTTTTCACTTCCGCGAAAAACAATATTTGCATTCACAAAGCACTCTGTGAATCTGTGAAGAAACGATGCGCAACGGAGGAGACGCTCCCTGCATACGGATTTCATTCAAAGTCAAAAGGAGATTCACGCTTCATGCAGATTTTTTCTCACTTGGGACTCATGGACTGAGTCATTCCAACAAACACTATTTATTCTAGGCTTCAGGCCCTATTATTGGAAGTTTATAAAGATACCCGAGAACTTTCTAAATGCGGTAACCTGGAGAGTATTTTATAGACCATAGAAACCATACTGAAAAAAAGAGCATGTACCAACCTTTCTATTGATTTAATAAACAATGTTTATTTGTGCAACATAATTATCAGGGCGATTTGTTTTTGTAGGTTCGTCATCGTGTAATCAGAACAGGAATATTAGAATTGCCAGTAAGGTCTGTTTCTTTATAGAGAGCAGAAATGCTTATTCTAAACCAGTTTCTCTTTCAGAGCTCTATCCTGTAGAGATGCAGAGTCACAGGGCAAAGAAAAATGGCAGTGCCCTACTTCCACACTATAAAACATGATTCAAACAATAAAACTTGCAGGGTTATTCAAAGAGATCTGAATTGCTGGCGAAAGGTAACCGAACGCTGAAATTCAGCATACGGTTACCTTTCCTGGCCATTCAGCTATCCAGAGAGCAGGCATTTCGCCAAATGTTGGCGAATTGCCTGCACATACGGTGCCTGTTCGGGGGCAGTGAAATCCCCAATGCTTCGTCTATTCAGAGAACAAAAAACAAGCAGTGAAAAGTTGCCGAAATTCCCTGCCATTCGGTTGCTTCATTCGACAGGTTTATTCAGGAGAATCCCATAGGCTTCAATGTTAAAAATATTCTCGCTTTAATTCAATATCTGATTAACCGTTGATTATAATATTCTGCAGTAAAAAGTCTCTTTATTCATAGATTTTTTTAGGCCCTTTTAAAAAAAATATATCCCGAAATATGCTTAAAACTTTTTTTCTTTTTTCTGTAACAGCCCATTTTATTATCATTCATTGGATCTTATATGTAAATTTCAGACATTTTCGCTCAGTAGTTTGAAAAGTTACATAGTTACATAGTTATATAGGCTGAAAAAAGACATGCGTCCATCGGGTTCAGCCTCTCCCACATAACCTACTGCTTTTGATCCAAAAGAAGGCAAAAAACCCAGTCTGAATGCTTGCCAATATGCAACATACTGGGAAAAAATTCCTTCTTGACCCCAGAATGGCAGTCAGATTTCTCCTTGGATCAAGAAGCTTTTACCCACATATTAAATATTATAACCCTTAATATTCTGTGTCTGCAGGAAGTCATCCAGTCGTTTTTTAAAAGTCTGTACAGACTCTGACCCAACCACCTCAACAGGCAGAGAATTCCACAGCTTGATTGTTCTCACCGTAAAATAACCCTTCCTATGCTTTAAGCTAAATTTTCTTTCTTCCAGTCTAAATGGATGACCCCTTGTCCTATGTATAGTCCTGTTAATGAATAGGTTATCAGACAATGGTTGATAATGGCCCCGTATATATTTATATAAGGTTATCAGATCCCCTCTAAGGCGCCTTTTCTCTAAACTAAACAGGTTTAAGCTTGTTAGTCTTTCCTCATAACTTAACCCTTCCATTCCCCTTATTAATTTAGTTGCCCGTCTCTGCACTTTTTCTAACGATATAATATCTTTTTTTAAGACAGGTGCCCAAAATTGCACGGCATATTCAAGGTGCGGCCTGACCATTGATTTATACAGAGGCAAAATTATGTTTTCATCCCGTGAGTGAACTCCCCTTTTAATGCATGCCAGTACTTTGCTGGCCTTGGCGGCTGCTGTTTGACATTGCACATTGTTACTTAGTTTGAAGTCTATGATTATTCCCAAATCCTTCTCCTGCTTGGATTTCCCTAACTCCGTACCATTTAGGGTATAAATTGCTTGTGTGTTCTTCACTCCAAAGTGCATAACTTTACATTTATCTAGATTAAATCTCATCTGCCATTTAAGTGCCCAGTCCCCCAATATATCTAAATCCCTCTGCAGTGAAGTAACATCCTGCTCACATTGTATTACTTTTCCTAGCTTTGTGTCATCTGCAAACACTGATACATGACTTTCAATGCCTATCTCAAGGTCATTTATAAATAAATTGAATAGTATTGGTCCTATAACAGACCCCTGAGGGACACCACTTACCACCGGTGTCCATCTTGAAAATGTACCATTTATGACCACTCTCTGTACCCTATCTTTTAGCCAGTTTTCTATCCAAGAACAAGTATTTTCATCTAGACCATTTTTTCTTAATTTAAGTAGTAACGTTTTGTGTGGAACTGTGTCGAAAGCTTTGGCAAAATCTAAGTAAATCACATCCACTGCGACCCCCTGATCTATACTTCTACTTACTTCCTCATAGAACGTAATTAGGTTAGTCTGACATGATCTGTGTTTCATGAAACCATGCTGATTTTTGCCAATTACATTATACCTCCCAATAAATTCCTGAATATTATCCCTTAGTAACCCCTCAAATACTTTCCCAGCCACAGATGTTAAGCTCACAGGTCTATAATTCCCAGGCACAAATTTTAAACCTTTCTTAAATATAGGGATCACGTCAGCTTTTCTCCAATCCTCTGGTACTATTCCTGAAAGAAAAGAATCTTGAAAGATTAAGAACAGAGGTTTACATATTTCAACACATAGCTCTCTTAGTACTCGCGGGTGAATTCCATCTGGCCCTGGGGCTTTATTAACATTCACATTGTTTAATTTGTGTAAAACCTTGTCCTGAGTCAACCAGTCACTTTGTATTAGTAAGTTTTTATTAATGAATTTCATGTCTCCTGTTATAGGTTTCTCTTTGATAAATACTGAAGAAAAATAATCATTGATAATAATAATTGAAACGCTGTTTGCAAACATTCAAGCGTACTGTTTTTTTTTTTCACTCCATTCGTCTGTGGTGTTGGGTTTTTCCGGCGGCTGCTCTGCGCTTTGATCGGCTCCTGCTCGTGTTTCTCCGGCGGGGTTAATCCAGATGTTTTTGCGTGTTTCGGTGTGCGTTCACCCTGGTTTTGCGGTGACTTTCCCCTGCACTACACCGGCCCTGTGGTGCTTGCTGAATACACCGCAGGGACGCCGAAATGGGATCGCCAAATCGCACCGAATTGAAGAGAACCAAAAGTCACCGAACGTGCGGTGACTTTTCAATTCTCTTTGAATAACCCTGTTTATTTGTTAAATTGTATTATTCTTCTGCAACAGAGATCTTCCAGATATCTTTAACAGGAAAATCTATGACTGCTGCACAACAAACCTAAAGAAGATCTATGGACTTAAGGAACCCCACCCCACTTAATTAGAATTCAGACCCTCAGGTTTCAATCCCTTGAGACACGGCCCACTTGGGTTTCTCCTCGGAGGTCTTCGAAGATGTACTGCAGAGGTGGAAAGTGACGTGTTTCACTACAGAAAGGAATTTCTTTATTTTGAAAACGCCCTTTTCCCAAGAACGGATTTGAATCACAAGAGGTTTCACATTCTGAACAAAAAAAATGAATACATTGCCAATCTTTAACCTTGTGAGTGTTGTGTTTAGTGGACTCTTAAGACCCGTTTGATGCACCTGCTGTAAAGCGCATTTGATTTTGATCATTTAATCGACAAGCCTTTTCTGCTAGATGGGAGGCAGACTTAAGCTAATCGCTAGATAAGCAGGTATGAGAAAAAATCTTTTAAGTCTTATAATGTGACCAAAACTACAGTTCTTACCCCCCCCCTTTCCAGAAAACCACTTTCACAAACCAGAGGGTTTATAGAAACTACTTTCCATTACCCAGACTGTAATAATGTAACGTTATACACACACAATTTGTTACGCAATATCTTATGCTCATTGAAAGGCAGAAGGCTTCCCCTGCTGGTCAAATTTTGCTACTGCAGCATGTCTCCATCGTTTTAGAGGTTTTTTTCTTTTGTATATGTGGCTCTTCTCATCTAGTAAATGTGTGAAATAAAGCATGATTAGTGGGTGATCGGCATTGTAGAGTCACACATATTCATCAATTGTCAGGGTTGGTACCAGGTGGGCACCGGGTTGTAGGGATACGAGTCCAATACGCAGTGTTGTACTGGAATACACAGTGAAGGGTAGAGAAGGACCAACAGGCTGGAGGGCTGTGGAGCAGGACACAGAAGGCAAAGATAATGGTACAGATAGTGGGAAACTTAGTACTACACTAACCAAAACAATCTGGAGACACGAGGACGGCGTGGTTCTTGAGGTACGTGGGGCCAGATGAGAAGACGGAGAGCAGGGGGATTCATAGGTCTTTACACCTTCAGTTCAAATGATGAGGCATCAGCTGAATGGGGGCATGGCTCTTTATTGCTGTCTACCAGTGCATAATAATCATGTGACCTGTGTGTTTTGAGACTTAGGCTACCGGAGCCGCGTTCAATACCTCAGCCACTGCAAGTGCAAAGTTAGCAACTTGCCATTGAACGCCGTTCAACCGCTCAGCGCTCAGCAGTGCTAACCTAGCACTTGCAGCGACCCGAGGAGATGCTGAGTGTGACGTATTAAAAGATGGCCGCCGCCATGAAGCAAGTAACAATGCCGTACAGCAAGATGGCCGCCGCCACGAAGCAAGTAATAATTCCGTACAGCAATGTTAATTTTGAGGTTTTTGTTCACCAAAGCACAAAATATTTATTTATTATTTCCCCCTGCACATAGACATATATTACAGCTCAATTTATATATTGTTTCAGAAGTAAACATAACGTTTATTCATTAAAAACTATTGTAGCGCTGTGTTAAAATCTTGCTGTGGCAGTACCTATTTTTGGCCACAAGATGGAGACTATCGCGATCAGAGACACTGGACATTGGGACTACAATGCCCGGCATGCTTTGCAAGAAGACAGGAAGTGGGTGGGGACTGGACACTTACATCCTCTGCCTCGTGGAGAACGCGCGAGAGCGCGCCAGGGAACGAGAGAGAGCAGACGCAGTGCCATACTTTGTGAGAGGGCCTAGGGCGGAGAGCAAGTGAGACCTGTCAGTTCTGTTACCGGGTCATTCAGCCGCAAGAGAAGGAGCCCTCCAAGTTCCAGAGTTGCTGCAGATGGAACCAACCGAAGACCTCGAGTAAGGAGTCACCACAAGTTGATCGGGTACAGAGAGCAGGCGGTGAGCTGAGGAAAAGTCGTGGACAAGCTACGGGAAGTCAGACAACGGATCCGGCCGCTAGTATCCCCAGTCAAAATCCAGCGGAGAGACGTCCTGGGTCAGCGGAGCCTAAAGCAACCGGCGGATGGGTGAGAGGCCTCCAAGGCCGTTTATAATACAAAGAGCACGCTGCTGTTTTCTCTTTAAAATCCACAGGGCCCCAACTTGACTAGTCAAAGACATTTCTTAAGTAAATTCACTGGCCAGTTGAACAGTACCCGGGTACCATACACACACATACACACCTTTTACATTCCGGGACTTAACCTGTGCAGGACTCATTTTGTTACGAATCGGAACAGGGGTTAGCCCTTTCACTGCTGAAGACGTGTGGGACACGTCCTCATTGATGCACGTCGCATGCTGAGGACGTGCCCCACACGTCATCAGCTGTGCGGGACCCCCGGCGGAGATACTCACCTCTCTGTCCGGGGTCCCACGGCGTTCTGACTTCAGCGTCCTCAGACGCTGAAGTCAAGCTCCTCCCGGCGTAAATGACGTCATCGCGCCATGCGCGATGACGTCATTTCCAGGTGACCCCCCGGCAATGCCGGGAGATAGCCTGGAAGGGAGGGGTGGGGATCCGTTCGGATCCCTCTCCCTCCCGATCGGGAAGGAGCAGCGGTAAAAGCCAGGCACCGCTTAAAAGGGGAGAGTCTCCCCTTTTAAGCGATGCCTGGCTTTAACCCCTCAAGTGCTGGGTTGCACTTCAGCGCCTTGCGGCGCCGAAGTGCAGCCTATCTCCGGTGGGGGCCGCCATCTTGGATGGCGGCTCCGCCCCCGGGACTCCCCTCGCTGTCTGACGTCATCACGCATAGCGTGATGATGTCAGATAGCCGGGGAACCCCTAGCTGCCAGGGATTTCCCAAGGAAATCCCCTGGTGGAGATAGGGGGTTCTTGTGAACCCCGATATCTCCAGAACCGTGGCAGCTAGGGGGTCATGGAGGGTGTCATTTGAAAGGCCTGAGCATGGCCTTTCGAATGATACCCAACATGACTAGGTAAAAAGTAAAAAAAAATAAAAAAAAAAAAATTAAATAATAAATAAATTTTAAAAAATAAATAAATAAAAAAAAACAGGTTTTGTTTTTTGTGTGTTGTTTTTATTAATGCAGCAATATTGTTCACATTTCAATTATAATGTGAACAATGATGCTGCACTAATGATTTTTTTCTATGGGGTGTGTTTGCTAAAAATCACGTAATTCCCCCCAAAAAAAGTAACAAGTCCCCATTTCAAATTTTTTGTACAAGCGCACCTCATAGAAAACATAACCGCAAACGCTCATGTGATAAAATGTGAAAAAAAACACTTTACACACTGCAGATGATTAAAAATTCAATTTTTATTGTATTTTTTGTTATAATATACAGGCAGGTCATGACGTATACATATAAAAATGATATATTATGAATCAGCGTAGTCTGCCGGAAAGAACGATATATAATATGTCTGGGTCATTTATTAAAATGTGGCTTCAAAATCGCGTTTAAACATGATGAGCGAAAGCGGTAAAAATTAGCTCAGCACACAGTGGTGAAATGCCTCAGCAGTGAAGGGGTTAGAGATACGTTCCGAAAATATTTTTCTCTTTCCGCTGCGCGTTTACCGTGATACGAAGAGATTGTATATTCTGGGGTTCCACTACGTGTCCCTTTTTCTAAATATTCGTGCAATTGCATTTCTTTTATGTTCGGTTACGAATATTTTATTTTCCGAAATACGACGCCTCGTGTTTCGGTTCTTTTCCGCTACGCGTTTTACTGCAATACGAAAGTACTGTAATAATATCTGTGAATACCGTATCTCAACATCTGCCTATTATTTTAGTAAACTATTTAATGATAAAAACACACAGCTGTGTAGGAGTATATTTGTTCCCTAGTGCGGGGAGACTGACCCGTGGTTCATTTTCAGCGGCTCCTCCGGGAGTGAGCGCTACACGTGGGGGCTCGTTTCCGGGATTCAGTCTCTGGAAAAACCGCATCTAAAGGGTTAAATATGGATCCAGACACTGTTGCCGAATGGTGTGAGGAGCACAGTAGTCAGTTAGAATGTTGTATAGTCATGGATATTCCCGCAGACACTTGGGCCGAAGAGCAGATCCGCCAGGCCGTGGCCACGCTAGCACCAGATCATCGGGGGTTAATACTGGACATTAAGAAAAACCCAGATACTTCTCACACGTATGTTCTTCTCGAGTGGAGAAAGGGTGTTCCACCATGTTTTCAGGGCGCGAGCGTGAAACTGGCCGATGAGGTGGAAGTCCAACTAATTCAGCCAAGTGCGCCACGTGGCGAATCCGCAAGTGTTCCCGCGCCTAGTCCGTTGGCCATGATCGGGCCGGAATTTATCGTGGCTATTGGAGATCTACTGGCTAAATGTCAGAAAACAAGCCCTCCTCACACTAACTTCGGTTATCGACGGTTAAGAATTTTACAGGAAACGTACCAACTCCGGCGGGAGAAGAAACCTTTGAAGAATGGGTGGAACAGGCGATGCAGGCTCTGGATGAGTGGGACGTCCCTGAGGCCCAGAAAAAGCAAAGGATCACCGAGAGTTTAAAGGGACCTGCGTCAGAAGCGGTGAGAAACCTAAAACTGAGCAGAAAAGATTGTACTGCTTTAGATTACTTAAACGTTCTTGAAGAAGTTTTTGGGCGAACCGAAAAGGCGGCCGAACTGGTATATCAGTACGAACACACCTATCAGAGAAGAGGTGAAAGGATGACCGAGTACATGAGGCGCCTAGATAAGAAAGGGGCCGAACCGGCCGAAGTAGATAAGATCCGAATAAAACAGATCCTGAGGGGCTCTCAACCTCTAGATCCAGTAATGATGCAGCTGAGAAGCAGAGCAGGTAACCAAGAATTGAAGTACCTGGAACTGATCCGAGTTGTACGAGAAGAAGAGGCTTTACTGGAAGAGAAATCCTTCAGGCGGGGGGAAAGGGCTTATGCACAACCTGTGAGACATAGCGACGGTCTGCAGCCTGAAAGCGACTCCCTAGATACTTATGGATCGGACGAGGACGAACAAGAGCACCTAGTCGTTTTTAAATCTACAGAGAGGGCTGCCAAAGAATCGAACCCCTCTGAACGTGGTGAATTGTCCAAGACCGTCAAGAAAGTACAGGAAGCTCAAGCTGAATTGCAACAAGCGCACGCGGAATTGTGCCGAGTGTTGATGAAGGTGACCGAAATGCAGGCAGAAATGCAGAAATTCCTCACAGACATGCAGACGACGGGAGCCGCTGTGGCGTCTGGTCCAAGTCCTTTAACAAAATCCCAACAGGCAACTACGTCTCCGCTCTCTAAGAAGAGATGTTTTGGTTGTGGAGAAATGGGCCATTTCCGCGCACAGTGCAAAGGCCAAAAGTCTGAGAAGGATAGAGTTGAGGGACTGTTGAAAGCCCTAGAAGGACTGTTATCTACCTCACCGGCGGGAAACGCCAGAGGGCACAAGTGAAGGAGCAACCTAAGTGCCCGAAGGTTGAACCCCGCTCCAGAAACCAAGTCAAGACTAAGAGGGCGGGAAGGCCCAAAGCCGAGCCAACTGCTGAGCCTGCCAGGACTGAAAGAGTCACTCCCTTAGCATCCGGGTCTACGTCATGGGGAAGCAATGCACACCCAAAACCTGCACGGGCCAAGAAAAAGGCCAGGGTACAGCAAACTGGGTCTAAGTGTCCGGATGCCGCCACCAAGTTTCCTGACCAACTGATAGGTCCTTCTCCTATTGTGCCAATCCAAGTGGAAGGAGTCTACACCAAAGCCCTGTTAGATTCAGGGGCTCAAGTGACATTGATCTACAGTGACTTCTACGAGAAACACTTAAAGCACATTCCTCTGCAAGAATTGAAGGATTTGGAAATATGGGGTATCGGCACTGAGAAACTCCCTTATGACGGGTACCTGCAAGTGAAGTTGGAGATCGGATCTGAAGTCATCGGGCAGTCTGGGGGTTGTGATGCATTGGCTATTGTGTGTCCTCGACCCTCGGGTGCGAACAGAAGCTCCCTGATAGTGGGGACGAATACTGACCTAGTGCGGCGTCTCCTGACGCCTATCGTGTTGGAAGAAGGTTCAACTCAAGGAGTGCACCCAATGTTACGTCCGGTCTATCAGAGGATGGTCGAAGAACGAAAGGCACCTGCCGAGGTGGGAAGACTGTGGAGACTGGGTGGAACAGAGAAGGTTCTGCAAGCAGGAGAAGTAGCGAGCTTCCGGGCTTCAGTCAAGTTGAACGGATCGCAACCAGGTTCCTATGTGGTGCTGGGAACCGATGTCAATCATGGGAGTGAAACCGGAGTCAAAGTAATTCCTGAAATAATCTCCACCAAAGCCCTGAAGAGAACACGAGGAAGAGTCTCGGTCAGTGTGTGCAATGTGATAGATTCTCCAGTAGTCCTTAAAGCACGAATGCCTATCGGGCAAGTAGAGTCTGCTACACCCCTCTCCACCGATTTAGGAGGGGGAGTGGATAAAGAGATTCCAGATGAAAGATTCTACCCCAAAGACGCTCCCATTTCACCTGAGTGGAAGAAACGTCTTCAGTCTCAAGTCCTAAAGTGGAAGGAATTGTTCTCGAAAGACGAGTTTGATGTGGGCCTAGCTAAGAGTACTGAGCACCGTATTCGGTTACAAGAAGACAAGCCGTTTCGTGAAAGATCAAGGCGAGTTCCGCTGGGAGACTTGGATGATCTGCGAGAACAACTGAATGAATTGCAAAGAACCAAGGTGATTCAAGAGTCCAGGAGTCCATATGCATCTCCCATAGTGTTGGTCCGGAAGAAAAATGGTTCTGTCCGCCTATGTATAGACTACCGCACATTGAACCGGAGAACCATCCCCGACCAATATGCCACTCCTCGGATAGAGGATGCCCTACAGTGTTTGTCTGGAGCAAAGTGGTTTAGTGTACTAGACCTGCGAAGCGGATATCACCAGATACCCATGCATCCTGAAGACAAGGAGAAAACTGCGTTCATCTGTCCACTAGGGTTCTTTGAATTCAACAGAATGCCTCAAGGCCTTACGGGGGCTCCAGCTACGTTCCAACGGTTGATGGAGAAAACAGTCGGGGATATGAATTTAATCGAAGTATTAGTGTACCTGGATGACATAATTGTGTTTGGGAAGACTCTGGAAGAACATGAACAACGTCTGCAGAAGGTCTTGAAGAGGCTCCATGAAGAGGGGTTGAAACTGTCTCTGGAGAAATGCCAATTCGGTCTACCGTCTGTTACGTATCTAGGACATGTGGTCTCAGCGGAAGGTGTTTCGACAGATCCTCGGAAGTTGGAGGCCGTAGCTTCTTGGCCTAGACCCCGAAACGTTACTGAGCTTAGATCTTTCTTGGGATTCTGTTCATACTATCGAAGATTTGTGGGAGGATTCGCAAAAATAGCTCAACCACTGAACAAACTCCTGCAGAAGGAAACCACCGAAGAAGGCTGCAAGGTCTCTGACAAAAACCCGTCAGCTCCGGGGCCAAGGAAAGCTCGAGAGTCTATACAAGGTGAATGGACCAGTCAATGTGAAGGAGCTTTCGTAAAGCTGAAAGAGAGTCTAACCCGAGCTCCTGTTTTGGCCTATGCGGACCCTCACAAGCCGTATGAACTACATGTGGATGCCAGCCGAGAAGGTCTGGGAGGAGTCCTATATCAGGAGTATGGTGGATTGCTGAGGCCTGTAGCGTACGTGAGCCGGAGCCTTACGCCTTCAGAGAAGAACTATCCTACTCACAAGCTGGAGTTCCCAGCCTTGAAGTGGGCAGTGGTAGACAAGTTAAAAGACTATCTGTATGGAGCCGAGTTTGTGATCAAGACGGATAACAACCCTCTTACCTACATCCTTACTACCGCAAAACTGGACGCAACGGGACATCAGTGGTTGGCCGCTCTGTCAGGGTTTCGGTTCAGTCTGAAGTATCGCCCTGGGGTGAATAATCGAGATGCTGATGCGTTGTCGAGAAGACCCTACACTACAGAATGGACTCCGTTGACTCCAGACGGGGTGCAAGCTTTGTGTCAAGGAACAGAGCGCCGGGTCAAAGGAGGGATTGAAGCGGAGGCCATAGGAGTTATGGCTGCGGCTGTTCCTGAGTTCTACTGTAACCCTACGCAGTTAAGGGATGAAAGTTTACCTACCTTTTCGAGACAGGACCTGAAAGCGGATCAGGCCAGAGACCCTTTAATTGCCTTGACCATAAAGGCCCTGTCTGCAAACCAGCGAGAGATTTTGTTAACCAACTCCCCGAGTGGAGCCAGATTGGTCTACAAAGAGTGGGAGCGGTTAAAGATGTTGGATGGGGTGGTCTACCGAAGGGGCCCCTCAACTAGCGCTGAAGAGATTCAACAGTTATTCCTCCCTACTAAACATAGGGAGAGTGTGTTGCGATCACTACATGATGAGCATGGACATCTGGGGGCTGAAAGAACTTTTAAGCTGGTGCGAGATAGGTTCTATTGGCCTTGCATGAGAGCTGAAGTGGAAAGCTATTGTCACTCCTGTCTAAGGTGTATTCAGAGGAAGACTCTACCGACCCGAACTGCTCCAATGAGCCATCTGCAGAGCCAGGGACCCATGGATTTGGTGTGCATTGACTTCTTGTGCTTAGAGCCGGATGCTAGTGGGCAAGGGAACATTTTAATAGTGACTGATCATTTCACCCGTTACGCCCAAGCTTTTTCCACAAAAGATCAACGCGCTCCGACTGTAGCCAAGGTGTTTATGGAAAAGTTCTTTGTTCACTACGGACTGCCAAGGATACACTCTGATCAGGGTAGAGACTTTGAAAGCAGACTGGTGGGGCAGTTGTTAGAGCTGTTGGGAATCCAAAAGACCCGAACCACACCATATCACCCTCAAGGTGATGCTCAGCCTGAAAGGTTTAATCGCACACTGCTAAACATGCTGGGGACCTTGTCGAATGTGGAGAAGCAGAGTTGGAGTCGTCACATAGCTACTCTGGTGCATGCATATAACAGTACGGAGAGCGATGCAACTGGTTATTCACCGTACCGTCTTATGTTCGGAAGGGAGGCTCGACTGCCGGTTGATTTGGCATTTGGGTTATCCCTAGACCAGACATCAGTAGCTTCCCATAGAAACTACGTGGATAGACTTCGAAAGAATCTGGCTTCTGCGTTTGAACAGGCCCGTTTGACCTCAGGAAACAGGGAACAAAGAAACAAAAGGAACTATGACTTGAAAGTTCGAATACAAGATCTACAACCCGGTGACAGGGTTCTATTGAAGAACTTGGGTGCTGCTGCGAGACACAAGTTGGCGGATAGGTGGAGTTCTCAGGTTTACATTGTCTGCAAACAACTGCCGGGTCTACCAGTGTATCAGATTCGTCCGGATGGAAAGGCTGGGCCTCTCAAGAACTGGCACCGGAATCATTTGTTACCTTTGAGAGAGGCTGTGAGGATGCCAGTTGGGGACGAACTGCCTCTGCCAAATCCGCCTGCTCCACGTGTGCCTCCTGTTACTCGGTCTCAACAGACCCGGGTTGCCGAAGAGAGCGAAAGAGACAGTGAAGAAGAGAGTTATTGTCTGGACTGGATGCGCTCACCGGAGCCTGAGGAGGTTGTCGGTGTTCCTGAGCGGTGGGAGAGTAACTTGAGGCCTGAAGCTCCTGAATTTCTGCTGGAAGTCCCTGAGACGGTTGAAATCCCTGAAGCTCTTGAATTTCAGTTGGAAGTCCCTGAGGCTGTTGGGATCCCGGTAGCTCCGGAGGCTTATTCAGGGGATTATAGTTCTATGCCTTCACTGGAGGGATCATACTCTGAAGAAACGTCTGCTCCAGTGATACAGAGGATTGAGCCAACGCCTATCGTACTTCCACCTGAAGAGGAACTGATTGAGCCAGAACCAAAACGCTCTGTTCGACCGCCCCAACGACTCACCTACGACTCACCAGGACATAGCACTGAAGAGGCCATCACCACGGTGCGGAGGTTGCCCGAAGTGTCTGCTATGCTAGCTGAGGTAGCCCAAAATATGAGTCAACTTGAGGAAGTGTTCCTAACCCACTGCATGTATGCTGCTGAACCTGTACATGTTATGTAAACTGTATTCAAATATTGTGGAAATGTAATGTAACTGTTGTACCTCCTTGGAGAGACCCAAGAGTTCTAGGAGGGGGAGAGTGTAGCGCTGTGTTAAAATCTTGCTGTGGCAGTACCTATTTTTGGCCACAAGATGGAGACTATCGCGATCAGAGACACTGGACATTGGGACTACAATGCCCGGCATGCTTTGCAAGAAGACAGGAAGTGGGTGGGGACTGGACACTTACATCCTCTGCCTCGTGGAGAACGCGCGAGAGCGCGCCAGGGAACGAGAGAGAGCAGACGCAGTGCCATACTTTGTGAGAGGGCCTAGGGCGGAGAGCAAGTGAGACCTGTCAGTTCTGTTACCGGGTCATTCAGCCGCAAGAGAAGGAGCCCTCCAAGTTCCAGAGTTGCTGCAGATGGAACCAACCGAAGACCTCGAGTAAGGAGTCGCCGCAAGTTGATCGGGTACAGAGAGCAGGCGGTGAGCTGAGGAAAAGTCGTGGACAAGCTACGGGAAGTCAGACAACGGATCCGGCCGCTAGTATCCCCAGTCAAAATCCAGCGGAGAGACGTCCTGGGTCAGCGGAGCCTAAAGCAACCGGCGGATGGGTGAGAGGCCTCCAAGGCCGTTTATAATACAAAGAGCACGCTGCTGTTTTCTCTTTAAAATCCACAGGGCCCCAACTTGACTAGTCGAAGACATTTCTTAAGTAAATTCACTGGCCAGTTGAACAGTACTCGGGTACCATACACACACATACACACCTTTTACATTCCGGGACTTAACCTGTGCAGGACTCATTTTGTTACGTTCCGAAAATATTTTTCTCTTTCCGCTGCGCGTTTACCGTGATACGAAGAGATCGTATATTCTGGGGTTCCGCTACGTGTCCCTTTTTCTAAATATTCGTGCAATTGCATTTCTTTTATGTTCGGTTACGAATATTTTATTTTCCGAAATACGACGCCTCGTGTTTCGGTTCTTTTCCGCTACGCGTTTTACTGCAATACGAAAGTACTGTAATAATATCTGTGAATACCGTATCTCAACATCTGCCTATTATTTTAGTAAACTATTTAATGATAAAAACACACAACTGTGTAGGAGTATATTTGTTCCCTAGTGCGGGGAGACTGACCCGTGGTTCATTTTCAGCGGCTCCTCCGGGAGTGAGCGCTACACTATCATTTGTGGTGTGTGCATACAAAACGGAATTGTGCTGACTGCTTCTCTTGGTTTTTCGGATCACTGACAAAATATAATAATCTGAATTTTTCATTAAGAAATCGTTGGCCATTTTGGATTCAAAATTCGCATCCAAAGCGTTCAATGACCCTGCTGCAGCAAACTGAATTGCTGCGCTGCAGCAATTCAGCAGCTGCTGAGGTATTGAACGGGCCTCAGGGCATGAGCTTGAGCACCTGGTGAGGAGCTGTGCAGCACAGAAAGGGGGGCTCCTGGAGGTCAGAGCATGGTGCCAGACATGGGTCGTGACATTAATTTTTACATTAAACTGAATTTGTTGGTGATGGGACAACTCTATATAAATAAATATCAAATCAATGCTGTGCGTTTCCCAGGTAAGCGGGCTCAAGTGTGCAACACCCGTTAGCTGGAATGTGCAAATATAAGTAATTGGCCACAGCTGTTTGTCAATTCTTTTTTACTTTACGTTTAATCTTCCTACATGTGGTTTTCTACATAACCATTAACTTGTCTAGGACAGACTGGTGTTGTCATGTGTAACCACTGCCTTCTGTTAGCCTTAATGATAGAGATACAAAGGCTACATCCATCTAGAAAAAAGAAAACAAAAACAAATCTGCTTTATACCTACATAGGTTTAATCAATTATATACACCAGTTCAAAACTAAAAGAATCATGAAAATATATTTTTATATAGGAAGATCCAATTTAGAAAAAGGGACCCGCTGTAATGCATTAAGTTTCTAGTGTATGAATAAACGCCTTCTTTGTGATTGTGTTACATGTTTAGTACACCTACTATGTGCATTATGTAGGCGCTCACGTTGCAGAGCACTAAAATGTGAAAACAGATACAGTTGAATACAGCTACTCATCCTACCATTGAAATGATACGGAAAGCCAACAGACGCTTTTATATACATTTAATATAAAGGGTGGTCCAACAACAGCCCAACAGGTCTTCTTCACCAGGCTGTAATCTCCAGGAATTGCAGATTTTGGATCTTTCCATTTCAG
The DNA here is from genome assembly GCA_009667805.1 of Leptobrachium leishanense. NCBI lineage: Eukaryota > Metazoa > Chordata > Amphibia > Anura > Megophryidae > Leptobrachium > Leptobrachium leishanense. The sequence continues at coordinate 66,071,741 of CM019069.1, read as the reverse complement.
CTATATGGAATAGAGCCAACTTTTCCAAAGTCTTTATTAGCAAAAAAAAATTAAAAAAAACAAAATAAAAAAAATAATAAAAAAAAAAAATTGTAATTTTGTTCCAATTCGACAATTTACAACTTAAGTCTACAATGGGTGCAGTTGCCATCTACTGACCATGGAAACAATGACATTCTGCAAATATGCCTGGTCTGGGCTTGATCAGAACAGACATATTGCCGATCATACAACCGCGCGTAGCTTGGATGTTTCGGCAGGTTACTGTAATTTAATGACTCCTATACCTTGGACAAGCTATTCCAACATTCAACAACATCTCCTTTGGAACTGATATTTTTAAAAAAGATTGGCTTTCAAAAACTGGTGGCTGGTCTTAATACTTGGATCTAAAAGGGGTTGAAAAATCCTTTATTTACGGAGATCCTACAGAGCAGAGGATGGCCAGATTCTCTGTTTCTTCTGGTCACGAGCAGTGGAAGACTGGGAACAGATCGTTCACATAGTTGTTACGCAGCTCCCGTGTGTCCTTGTTTATGCAGAGCTCATGCAGGGTCTTTCTTGCTGGTCTCCATGGAGCGGTTAATGGCAAGCCACAAACGGGTAAAGGCTCACAGAGCTTTTGCCCTTGTGTGACTCGCCATTAATGGTTAGGGGTTGATCTAGCCCAGGGGTCAGCAACCTTGGCTCCCAAATGTTTTGGGAACTAAATTTCCCATGTGGCTCAGTCAGCCTAATGGGTGACTGAGCATCGTGGGAGATGTAGTTCCCAAAACATCAGGGAGCCAAGGTTGCTGACGCCCTGATCTAGCCCTTTGTGTCTATGCCATCTTTTTGTCATGCCTCGAGACAAAGGGATGTTAGAGTTAATTCTTAACCAATCAGTATGGGATTCTCTCTTTAAACAAGGAAATCTGGAACCATAAAAACAAAAAAATAAAGATCTTCTGTCTCATTAAAAATAAGCTTCTTTAAGACAGCACTACAAGCCATTAGTAAGTACTGTGTGTCCATACTTAAACAGGAAGGGTCAGCAGATATGCTTCACTAATTCTCTTGATCAAGGCCAACACAGAAAATAAAATAATATCTGCATGGCTGGAGTACATTTTCAAAATAAAACAAATCTAGTAATACTATTTTTAAAAGAAATCGTATTATCAATGTTTACATTCAGTGTTTAACTACAAGTTTGAACATTGGGATTTTTCCCTCAATGCCAGAATTACCTTTCCAGCTTCAGTAGGAAATTCTGGACATCACGATGCAGACATGAAATTAGGTATTTTCCACAGTACCATATAGTATCAGAAAGGAAAAAAAAAAAAATCAAGGGAAGTGGTGGCTGCGTGACGAAACCGAAAAAGAATATAGAGACACTCAAAAAATACATAATGTACTAAAGCTATAGGTTTCATATACAAAAAAGTACTTTGGGCCATTTCTTTCAGATCCATAAAAAGGAATTCCTCAACCTGATTTGACCCACTTATGGAAGTCCACTGCACAGCAGGTTTTTCCATCGCTCAAAAGCAACATATTCCTAATATGAAATATATAACCTGCTCATAGATTGAGCTTCGTGATTTTGGAGCCAAACTGACATTGAGTAATAAATCAAACACTTAGCCGACAAAATACATTGCAGATGTTGAGGAAAACCACAGACAAGAACCCGCAGATGTCCAACCTCAAAGCAGTACCCTCATATTTATGTAGCCAAGAATGTTTTCTCTGATCTCGATAGCTTGAAGGCTGATCCTGCTTCCACAATAACAATGTGTGTCATGAACGTGCCAGCCACCAAAACAACAAAACATCCAAAAGGAAATCATTTACAACAGAACCTAAAAAGCATGCAGAAAAGGAGAATGAAAGTTGTGTTTAAAGGAACACTCTAACAAAAAAATCACCCCCCCGTTTTTAATCCTAACCTATCCCCTTAATAAATAGTTTTTTTTTTTTTTTGTGTAACTGTAATACTTACCCTAAAATCCTCTTCTTTCCAGCGGCGTTTTTTTTTTTTTTTATACTCACCTCCCTCCTCTTCCGCTCCCGTCCTTCTTCTTGCTTCTTGGCTTCTGGTTTACGTGAGAAGCGCGCATGCGCGCCTCTCACATAAGCCAGCCAATCGGCAGGCTTCCTCCCGGCTCCCTCTGAGGATTAGTGTTGCGCGCAAGAGGATGCGCGCAACACTAACCCTCAGAGGGAGCCGCCAGCTTCTGCGGTGAGTTGGAGACGTCATCGCGCTGAAAGCGCGATGACGTCTCCTACTCGGCAAAAGTCGGCAGAAGCGGGAAATATGATTCCCGCTCTGCTGACTGACAGCTGGGAGGGCGGAGTAAACTTCTCCGCCTCTCTCAGCTGTTTTCAGCATTTTCTGCCGATCGGCTGAGCGGAGGGAGGGGGGACAGAGGGCGGCATACTCCGGGCATCATGACCACCTAAAATAGCTTAGGTGGTCATGTTGCCTAGAGTGTCCCTTTAACAAGACACTCCTTAATGATGTACAACTTTTTTAATGAAGCGGAAATCGTTTAAATCCAATTTATTGCTCTTCATGCATCACTCCAATGACATTTCCCTTTTGGGATTTTGCAAGATGGAGTTATTATTATTATTTATTAAGCGCCAACACATTCCGCAGCGCTGTACAAGGTGTAATGGGTAAAGACAGGACAATTCTACAATACATACAGGAGACAGGTCAGTATTCCTGTCAGCAGATACATGAGGATATGAGGACCCTATTCCCGTGGGAACTTTCAATCAGAGTTACCCTTGATATGAAACAACATCTTGCTCATTTGAGATTTGTCTGTCAAGATCTTAGATTCTAAAATGAAAGGAGATGTCGCGATATAAAACCAGATAATTCCTTTACATGGAAAGCCATCCTTTCACAGAGTCTGGAATACAAAGGAAGTGATCTTCAGTCTTCTGAATTTTAAATTTTTGAATCCTCTATTTTAACCATTCCGATGAGAACCTTGATTGTAATAATGTGCTTAGACTTCGGAAGAAAAAGATTATTTAATAGGCTGTAAATTAAATACACCATATAATCTCGTGTCAGACATCTGTGATGTGACGCAAATGACAGTGTCCAGTGATGACTACAAACATGCTACAAACATGTTATTGTTTGCCTCCTGTTTAGGAGTGTTCCTCATGATGAAAAAATCCAATGTCCATTCAGGAGCCTCAAAAAAAAAACCTGTGCTGTTGGCAGTTCATAAGGTAAGGCACCCCTTTTGTTTGGATAGGGCTTGACGGTCAACTCAGGTTCTCCTCTTGCTCTTCCCGCATGCGTTTCAGGAGATGCTGCCTCACAGCAGCTAAAGGATTGGCTTTGAAGGAAGGGTTTTTAATCAATTCTTGCATCCGAGATACTTCATCCTCTCTGTAAACACAAATTAAAAGGTTTTATTATTGCAAAGATCAATTAACTGTTTCTATCCAAAAGGACTAGTCTACAAATCCTGATGCCAGCCTTACACTGGACTTGACATCTTCTTAAATTTAAAATTTAATTGTCGATAGATTTATGCTGATTGCGAGAGTCCCTTGACTTATAATAATGTCAGATTAAAACAAAGAGCAAGTCACAAAACAACGAACGTTTATTCAGTTTCAAATACTGGTAAGGGAAAGTATGATGAAACTGCAGTGTCAGTCCTTATCAGATTGGATCCAATTTTTCTGATTCCTTTTGCCAAAAGCACACCTTTGGCATAAATTAAACGATCACAATGTGCGTCAGAGCAGTCAGATGTGTCCAGGGTTGGCAGCAAAAGCCGAACATAATCTTTAACACATATTTAAATATCCTAATGCGATACGAAGCGTGGAACGGTGGCTATAAACTTTAGGAGTGTGGGGGGGGGGAGCTAGAAAAAAAATGGAAATTAATGGAATTGGGTCATATTGTACAACCTACAAAAACATGAAAAGTGGTAACCTAAAGTGATCACCAATACCAGAGCTGGATCATTGTATGTCAATGTGAGATGGGACACGTTAACGCATTATTAAGCACAGGACACGTTAACACATTATTATGCGCACGTGTTCCCCTCTTGCTATAAGTAAATTACTGGAGATTGGAATATACTGAACAATTTGTATCACTCAAAATGTAAATACATTTCGGTAAAGAGCGTGGGTCTGTCTGCCACACGTCCCTGCACATAGCCGGTTTCCTCCATTCCATTAGATCATGTGACACATATAGAACTGTATTAGATGGAACATAAATGTTGCGACTGTAAGGCAAGCATTTCATGAAGAGGAAGTGATTGGTCAGGATTGAGTTAATCATTCACCATGACGCTTTGTGCAGCACAATCTAACACATCAGTCCTCCAGCAGTGGCAGCTGTGCCAGGTCTCTCTGCACATGGGCTATTATGACAGAAGTGACGCTGACTCCCTGAGGCCCCGGAAATCAGAACATTCATATAAAAAAAAAATATTTAAAAATTCAAGGGCCGACGGCCAAGGAAAATCTGGATGCATCCAAAGCAAACTGCAGAGAGAGAGAGGTGATGTGACTCACAAAATGTTATATATCCACAATTTAAATCAGCAATGAACAGGCAATAAATGAGGGATGCCCCGATTATCTCTTGGTAAATCAGAGAATTATAATCAAAATATGCCACCGTGATGTTAATCCAAGCCTCCTGAGCCACCTTCTCCGCTATTACTGCTTGTGCGACTTCCCAGGTGGCTTCAGTCTGCCAAAAGGAAAAAAAAAAAACAACAACACATAAGCTCGCTCATTTCAGACGCTCTTGGGAGCTCAGGCACGTATGCAAACAGCTCATCGGACAAGGCTGCAGCATGCGCAACAGTGTAAACATTGCATGAGCACCACCTGACAGGGGAAAGATATCAAATGACCAGAATTAATCAGTCCATCTTCATTGCTGCTCACAACCATAATGTTATGCAGCATGACAGATTATATAGCATGTTAGAGCTCGCATGGGATGGATCATCACCACAAATTAATGTATTTCTTCTTTATGGCTTGAATTGTGCACATGTCCAAGAGCTATTGAGTGTACAAATACAAGAAAACTGTATGCTATAGGGCAGGGTTATTCAGAGAGCGGTGAAAAGCAGGAGAATGACTGGAGAATTCTCGGTCAAAATAGCCAAACCAGAAAAATTATCCCTTTCATCTCACTTTACAAATCTGCTATTTTGACCTAGAATTTTCCATTCTCCAGTCATTCTCCTGCTTTTCACCTCTCTCTGAATAACCCTGTATGTATCCAAGCTTGTTCTGTACTTTCATTAGAACTTGGTTAAAAGTTTGTGATCCAATAAAATACTATAATTACATCTCCAGCAAAAACCTTCTGATTATTGCATGTCATCTAGTGAAATATATGGTGTACCTAGAAGAATAAAAAAAAGCTAAAAAACGCTTGAGAAATTACAGACTATCAAAAAACCACCAAACAAATAAAACCAAACACATGCAAGCCTCATACAAAGCAATTTTGCTGATCCTTTACAATTCCCATATTGTTAATGCCAGTACACACGGGTGGCAGCCCCTCCTTTTTCATTTGAATGAGTAACATGAAAATAGATGAATTATAGACCAAGGAACCAGTTTTGCAATTCTTCCCCCAGGCCTACAAGAAGGCAGAACAGCCTGAAAAGTGTGTGTGTCTGTTCGCTCTGTTACACACGCACACAATGTCATCTAACAGTAACATTATGGTAACTTAACAGAACCAAATAACTACATGGCTGTAAATAAACATCCCTTGCCATCACCTATATCTGCCGCCCCCCCCCCGAGTGGATTGCCAACAGTTCCCAATACAATAGATGGTCAGAGCATCATGGGAAGTGTAGTTTAAAGCCACTTAGGAGGTGGTGCAGCGTTTGAGATTCCTACACTAAAGTCCTACCCCTTCTGCAAAAACATCAATTTGCTTGGTGTAAAAATCCCCCCCAAAGCCTTGCTCTTCCCAACTCTAATTTGCTCCCCTTATCAAATACACATCCCATCGGCTCCCTCGCTTTCACCTCCATTACTCCAACCTCATATCAAGGCGTGCCTTCTTGATTATGAGCATTTCCACTCTTTTTACAGGATTTATCTACATTTGTATATTTTTTTAGCCATTCTTAATTGCAAGTCATTTGAAACCGTGAGGGGTAGAGTAACTTTATCTTCTATGTCCAATTCGTAAGATTTTGCTTTTTGAAAGCATGCCTTATTCAACCATGTCCCTCTATCGTCACTCCATGGTCCCCACCAGTGTAACCCAACTCACCAGCAATATACCTCCATCCAAGTCTGAGGTTTATAAAATATCAACAATGGTCTTCCAAGGCCTGTAATACAGTCCTAATCCACGTGAAAATGTTGTGATTAAGGTGGAAGAATAAACTCAGAGCATACTGCAGTATGCTCTATTGTTTTTGTTGAAATTGAGGCCAGGGATTAAAGACCTCCACCAGCTGCAGCCTTACTTGCAACAACAGGAATGATTTTTTTTTTTACAGCCAAGTCTCCACCAAGATCTTTAGGTAATGCTGAAGCCTTCCTCTTACAGGGACACCACACTCACCCCAACCGCACAGGCTTTTTTTAAAGTGGTCAGGACATGGAGTGCCCCCTTCCCTCCTGTACCTACCCCAACCTGGCAGAAATGCTGGGTGAAGTGCAAGAGTTTCCTCCACCCCATCCAGAGTCACCAGCAGCCAGGACTTTTTAATTTCCCGACTGCCGGTCACCAGATCAGCTACTAGTGATGTCAGCACGTAGACGTCACCCGCTACAGTGAGCGATCTCAGAGAGGCATCCGATGGATTGGATCTATGCATGCACGCAGTTCTGATCCATTGTTCTACGTAGGCACTACAGAACACACGTACATAGAGTGCACAAGTACAGTAGCGGTGTGTAAGTTGTGGTTCCTACGCTACACAAGTTACGTAGGTTGCAAATTGCGTGGAAAAACTTCAGGGACTTCAGGAGTCCCTGAGACTAAAAGGAGGAGCTGCAGGGAACAAGGGACAAAAAGGTGAGTAATTCATCTAAATAAAGAATGAAAATAATTGGGTAGTGGCTGTCATTAGCCTCTGTCCAATTATTGAGGGGCAAAACATTTGGGGAAGTCTATTTTCAAAAGAGTATCCCTTTAATGTTAATGGCCACCTGAAGGATAGGAAACGGATTCCACCACTTTGTCACGTGGCAAGGTCTTCTCAGAGGCTTTGCTGAACAGCAAACCTTCATCAGAATTCAATTACAAATGGAATCCTTTAGTTTTCTATTTCCTTCTTGAATCCACAAGAGTCCAATTCACCTCTAATGAGCCGTTTTGCTTCCTCTTCTGCAAATACAGTTACATCATCCCACACCTCACCTTGATCCCCTCCTCCATGGAGGAGCTAGAGTCCGAGTTATCACTCACTTCATAGGTCTCCACTTACAAGGCATGGGATCCGGTTTCAGCCGAGTAGAGGAAGATTAATGGGACTGCAAGGATTGTTCTGGTGCTAATGTAAAAGCTTTCTGTAGATCTACTGTACCAGGAGCCGTGATGGAGGAAACCTCGGTTTAGTTTATTTGAAAGGGTCTGCATTTTTCAGAGATCACCAACTAGGTTTTGTTGTCATTTATAGTAGGACGACTGCAGACAACAAGGTCCTTTATTTGTAGGTTTACGTAAGGTGGTATAACCTTCGTATTGTATGTGTGTTTGGGCAAAATGTTTAAGAAACAATTGGTAGTTTCCTACTCCAACAGACCCTGAACTGCTTAGAAGAAGAAAAAACTTTCATCTAATCAGAAATGGTAAAGGTAAAGTGCTTGCACGTGACATCATCCACAGAACGCAACCATGCATGCAAAGGAATCTGGTGAACTAGGGCAGTGGTTCCCAACCACAGTCCTCAAGTACCCCTAACAGGCGAGATTTTAAGGATCACCTTGGGGAAAAGCAGACTGAATCCTGCAATCACTGAGCAGCAAATCATATCACCTGTGCTGTGCTTCACATATCTGCAAACCTGGCCTGTTAGGGGTACCTGAGGACCAGCGTTGGGAACCACTGAACTAGGGCATGACATGAGCATGTATAGCTGAAAAATAGGAGTATTATTGTGGAGAAAAAGTAACTACTGACGTGTTGGGACTCTGCTGCGCAGTCATGGCTCTCTTCTGAATCATAAACCCAAAACACCTCCAAGATGCCATCTGGGAACCCCATCTAGTGGCTAATATACTAGTACCGAAGGCAGGGGTCTCAAACTCTGGCCCCCCTGATGTTTCCGAACTACAACGCCCATGATTCCATGGCCATCTATTGCATTCAAAGCATTCTGGGACTTTGGGGCCGTGAGTTTGAGATCCCTGACCTAAGGTCTACTTGAACGTCAACCTACAGGTAATGGGATCTGCATATTGAAAGTAACTAGATACTTCCACAGACTTAAAAGGGGAGGCAAATTTAGGGAAAATGCTCTTTGATTAGCATGTTCTAGTACAGTGATGGTGAACCTCGGCAACCCAGATATTTCTGAACTAAATTACCCATGAGTCCTAGTCAGCCTTTATGTGTGACTGGAACATGGGACACGTAGTTCAGAAACATCGGTGGCGCCAAGGCTCGGCATCACTGTTCTAGTGCGATCTTCACTAGTCATAAGGAGGTGTAACTATTCATTTGTGTACTGCCACAAAACAGAGTAAGTGAAAGAAGACCTTACTGGCAGGAGATGAGTCCATTCCTCAGGCTCTCATTTCCTTCAGATGTAGAAGGTGGGCAGCTAACTCTATTTTTATGTGAAAAATTAAGATTTCTTTGGAACCACCACTAATATGTTGTAAGTGGAAGCTGCACATTTAATTTTAGCCTAAAAAGGAAATTTGGCAAAAGCTTTTTTTTTTTCTTTCAGCAACTAGAATGTGGCCCCGTGGAGCAGAGACTGCAGAGTGCATCCATAGGTTCGTCTTTCAAACTGTTCTATGGTTTCCCACTGGTCTTCTGGGAGGTTTGGAGCATGGCAAAGAATCCCAGAGCGTGTCAGATGCCTGGCTGTCAGCTGCTAACAGCTGATCCGTCTCTTTTGTTTGCTTCCAGAGGAACAGAAGAGATATAGGATATGCAGCAACACACAGACCTCGGAGATTGTGAAAGAATCCGGTATGACACTAGAGAGGTTATTCAGAAAGCGCCAAACTTGCCAGCTAACAATGAAGGTCACCGAACAGTGCATTTTCATGGCAGTTCGTATATTCACTAAAAACAGTCAAGTTGCCAAATACTGGCGAATTGACAACAAAGATACAGTAGAGTTCGCTGCAATTCAGCAGCAGCTAAAGGCGCGGGTCAGACGAGCACAATACGTGTGCCCTTACCGATGTGCCTCCAGGCATCCGTCGCAGCGTTGTGACACTTCTACAGGGCCGTCCACACGCTGTAGCGAGTGCACAAATTCCGCGCGCTTCAGCAGACGTGCTGAAAGCCTCCCCGCCAAAACACTAAGACATGCGTTCCATAAGAGAATAAAGCCATGCAGCATTGAGCACACTAACTGCGCTCAGCGAGGTGGCCAGACGGGCGACAGAGAGGAAGGAACGTCCACTCTCACAGACGTTCCTTCCACTCTCAAAAATACTAGTCTGACACCAGCTTAAATTACCATTACTTCTCTATGGGAGAATCTATTCAGAGAATGCCGAACTGCACCAAAGTGTCAGTGAAATGCCCTGAATACCCTAGTGTAGTGGTTCCAAACCGCGGTCCTCAAGTACCCCAACAGGTCAGGTTTTCCAGATATGTGAAGCCCAGCACAGGTGAAATGATTTGCTGCTCAGTGATTGCAGGATTCAGTCTGTATTTCCCCAAGGTTATCCTCAAAACCTGGCCTGTTGGGGGTACTTGAGTACTGCCCTAGTGAATCCGCAGGGTCAGCGAAATGTTATCACCAAAGCGCCTGGAAATGTCAGGGCTTTCTGAATAACCCCTTATGTTATTTACAAGAAGGATCATTCAGTACCATTTCCCAAATTATGCAAGATTTACAAACAATAGATCCCTTCCCCTGCTTCTAACGCATCTCCACCAATCCAGTTTTCACATACCTTTTCTTGTAGGCATATTTATACGCACATATTGACCAGCAATAAATATACGCATCCTGTTTAAAGATTTGGCGCATACTCCTTTCCCAAAGTGTTGAAAACTTTAGGGACACATTCTGGAGCCGTTTTGTTTATTGCAAAGGGGCTCCAGAATGTGTCCCTAAAATCTTCAACAATGGGTTTATTTACTCAGTGAAAGAAAAGACAACATGTCGACCCTGGTAGGTCTTTGTCGAAACGTTCTCGCTTTCTTTCACTGAGGAAATATATCCATTGTGGATTTAAACGCACAAAGGAGTCGGCACATTGATTGTATTATATAAAGGATCTGGGAAGTGGATTCATGCTGACTGGTGATACACTGGTTGCAGCTATTATTTCCTAAACAAATTTCAAACACATTGAATAGCTTAGACGTTGGTTTTCCTTCAAGGAAACGCAGTCTAAGCTGTAAGGTGACTTATCATTTTGGCCACCAGAGGGAGCCCTCGTTCACTGTAGGCAAGCCATATTTGACAGGCAATGTACAGTAAAGACGTTTCTATATATTTTCAGTGTGGGACAAGGGATTTTCCATAAAACCACCCGGTTCTGCCAGTGGTTTTATGGAACAAAAATAAAAATCACTTGATAGAGACGGTGTTCAAATATTCAATTGTAATTTGCAAAGTCACGTGAGGTGTACTACTCCAGTATGTTAGAGGTACCTTAGGTACAAAACCAGTTTAAAAAAAAAAAAGTTTATAGCTTCAGCAATCCCGAAAAGCAGAGGAAAATACTCACGTGATCTTGCGTTTCTGTGCAGGTCTCATTTTGCTGTAGTTGGTTGGCTCTGGTTTCTTCTTTACAACTCTGGGGAGAGAGAGGATAGTTAAATAAATAATTTAATAAAGTGCAGGAAATTACTCCGAACAAGAACTAAAAATGTACAAGTCACTGACAAACAGAAAAATTAGCAGCTCCACGAGGAACCAATATGACTTTACAGAATAACTAGATCAAAAATAGCATGTGGTTATGTGTCGTGCCCATACAACAGAGGACGCAAAACCAACAATTCGCAAGACAGAATTTCCTTATATAGATACACGGTATGTATATTTAAAGCCCTACCACAACAGGCTCACAGTTTGCACATAGTTAGTTGGTCCAGTAGCAGCTGATATTGTTCCGAGCTGGCAAGTTGCTGGAATTTGACATTGCCATGGACTCTGAAAATCTCATCCTGTGCCATAAACTAGCAAGTATGGATTAAATAGTAAGGGCTTCATGAACCAGATCCCAGAGAGTTGAACGGGAAGGGTTAACTACATCTGTGTACAGTTGGCTACAGATCAAGTGCTTCATAAACCAGAAGACAGAGTTACTAACAAAGTTTGTCCAATTATCTAATCCAAGAAGTAACACATTAACAAAACCCTGGTGGCGCCTGTCCGTAAAATCAGGTGGGGCAGTGGCTCTCCATTAATTGCTGCAAATAAGAAATTACAGGCAGTCCTGACATTGTTTTGGAGGTGGGGTAATTTGGCAATAATTAGTGAAGAACTGATTCTATTGTGAGCCCAAGTGTGATTGTTTAATCATATTATTCCTCAAGGAAAAAAATCCAAAATATACAGCCTTGACTGTGGGAATATTGCACTTCATATGTTGTCACTTTGCTACTGTATTGCTAAATGTCACACCTGTCACAAATCTCCCATCATTTAACAAATTTACAATTTAGAGACCGGTCAATTGACAGTACAACAGAGAGATCAGATTTTGTATCACCAGTTCTGCCATTTATTGGACTTTCCTCTGAGATGTTGCCTGCTCATTTTCCATTATCAATCCTCAGATCCATTAAGGAACCCTTCAGACTGCATTATATCCACACAAGCATTTACCTATGTGTACCATATTTATTATGCCTTATTTAGCAGAGCGTTACTTGCTAGGAATTGTGGTTTCTAATGTATTGGCATAATTAATTAGCTTGCACACCACAGTTCATTATGTGTTTTATTTGTCTAGAAGAATAGATACAGACCATGTGTAGATGAGCAGCTACAGATTGCAGTCGGTTGTTTTATTGTTACTGTGCAAACTGAGCTCTCCCCACACAATCCAACAGACATTAAAAGGCAATGGAGGTGGATGCAGACCCTAGGAATGGGTGTAAAAAATATAAAATAAATGTACAATGTCAAATGTGCCTATTACACACTACTTTGATCTATATACTACGCCAATGAACTTAACAAAAAAGGCAAGTTAAACACTAAGACCGTATGTAACCTATTGCCGAAATCAGTTTGTCTATATTATCCCATCAACAAAGAGGACCAGAAGGGGGAGCAACTGTGTAATGTCTCAGTATGCCAGTGTGCTCAGATCAGCTATGGCCAAGCTTAATCTGTGAAACAATGGAGCATTATGGGGATTGTGCTTCATATACATCATAGGTGTCAAGAAAGGTTCTCACGGATCTAGATGGATGAAACAGTAAGAGGTAGGATATACGACGTCTTGTATTTAACACCTATTAATTAAAATATGTTATATATATATATATATATATATATATATTCAGGTCACCTAAAATATATGCTACACATATGTCATGGCTAATTTGATTGTAAAGGTCCTACCAATTTGCTTGACTTTCCAGCCCATTGGACAACACAGGAACCCCCCCCCCCCCCCGCGCTGTTGGCTAGATTCTGGGCCTGTGGTAAATTTAACCAGAACGCTGGTAAATTTACTAACCCTATAGATGATAATGACTCAACCAGAGCTTTGAGAGACTTGGTAAAGTTTACACCAGGTTTGGAACCTAGCCCCATTTCGGCAGATGAGACTGGATGTTCCAAAAGAGGACTGACAAAAATGGGAGGGAGCTGGGAGGGTTTGGTTGTGAAGTGGGAACAGGAGTTTGTCACATTCAAAGACGAGGTCAATGAAAAATGAAGGTGTCCAGCGATGAAAACACTCTTGGCAAGATTGCCAGGTGAAGCTTACAAACCATCTAGTAAGCGCTCGAGCAGTGTCCTTCCCTCCTAGCGTTCGGTTTGTTTAACTTGCATGTTTTCGGTTCTGTCTCATCTATTGTACAGCGCTACGGAACGTTTTGCCACTTTATAAGTACTTGTAACTAGAAAAACACGGCAAGGGGGGGGGGGTGTCATGGTTCAACAGATACTTGGTATAACTGTTCTTGGAGCTGCCAAGAGAACGTATTGTATTGCTTGCAAACGTCAGGCATGTCCGCTTACTTTTCAGGAACTTTGGTTTTAGGAATAAGGCTTTGTGGTTTATGAAAGCACCCATCTTTTTTACGGTTAACGGGAATACATTCCAGTTTGACAATCCTTACAATGTGTAGATTTTTTAAATGACATCACAGATATTCTTTATTCAAGTCTGTCCATTGAAATATAGTGAAAATATTAATTCTATCCACCATGTTAATATTTATACAAGATTAAAATTTACATATTTTATTACTATTTTAATGTATATACTTTAATATTTTAGACATTAAAGCCTTTTCAAATTTTCTGAAATGTGTATGGTGTATGGATATTTTAAAATAGAATTTTGCAAAGAACATTTTCATTAAATGGCTCCAGAATGACATCAAAATTCTGTGTACAGTCTGTGACAACCAGAGAGGCAGAACACCCCCCCCCGCCCCCAAACCAGCAGTATTGTCCACTAAAAAACACTGCCATTTCATCTCATTATATTTCAAAGCTTTTTATGAAAGAAAAAAAGAAAGGACCAGGGTACAGACTTTTTTTTTTGGGAACTGTGAAACAATTATATATACAGTAGACAAGAGAATTAATCGCATGAAGAAAAATAAAATGAAAAAAAATAAAATAAAATCAACTCTGGCAGAACCGTTATGGGTTGGGCTGGTCCCTGTGCATTTTAGCTGGCCGCTATCCTAAGCAGTCTATTGTTTTTAGCTTCCTATCTAGGTTGGCACACCATGCGGTGTCTGTACGGCCTTTCTATGTCCGTACAATAGAGGTCCTTGCTTCAATGTGTTAGGCTGCCATCGTGAATTACAAATCAAAATCCCTTTGCAATCATTCTATATAAAAAAAAAAATAAATACTGTTAACGGGACCCACGTGCTCCGTTTGCCGCAGTGATGGGGAAACCGTGCTTCCAGTAGAGCCTAATCTTTTATTAATAACCCCTGGAGTTGGCTCAAGGATTTTTTTTTCTTTTATCTTTCTGCACAATCAATTATAATCTCTTCATATAAACGCTTGTATTGAAATGTTTATGGATTATCTCCATCAGATATGAGCTCAGCCAGAAAATGCTTGGTATTGTCATTGAGCAATTAAAAAGGAAAGGGGGGGGGGGGGAGTAAATTTACCCTACAAGCAACTTGAAAGTGTGAGCTTGGGGAGTCTTGCGTGTCAGCCACACAGTATCACCATTTTCTACTAGAATTTTTTTCCAGCTTCAAGGCTAGGGTCAGACGAACGTATTCTGACTGACAAGGTAGTGGCCACACGGTCCGTTTTTGAGACTGACTTTTTTTTTGACTGATGTAGATGGGAAATAAAATAAATCTGAAAAACACGTCAAAAATGCAGTCCGTCTGACTACGTTCCATCACTCACACACAAAGCTATGCGGACGTTGCGGACGCAGCGCACTTTGGCGTCCGTTCTAGCGGATTTACTTTCCTGCGTCCGTTTGCCGCGTCCATTATGCGTCCACAGTTCGGTGCGGACGTACTTCGTGTGTGGGGCTCCATTGGTCATAATTATATGCTATAACGGACGTACAAATGTACGTCGACACGGACGTGATCAGTGCGCTCGTCTGACACGAGCCTCAGATGTCAGTGAGTTTCTTGCAATTTAGCAGATATCAGTACAGCCTGATGGTTTACCAGTGTTTCTCAACTCCTATCCTCGGGACCCTCTAACAGGCCAGGTTTTAAGGATCACCTTGGGGAAATGCAGACTGAATCCTGCAATCACTGAGCAGCAAATCATATCACCTGTGCTGTGCTTCAGATATCTGGCAAACCTGACCTGTTAGGGGTACGCGAGGACTGGAGATGAGAAACACTGGCTTAGGCCACTATCGGGTGCAGGGGGGGGGGTTCATGGTCGAAACCAAGAGAGCAATAAAAGGGACAAGAATTGGGGTACACCGGCAGGATCAAGAACACCGGTCACCGTACCGATGAGCAGGATCCTGTGGGTATGGTCTTCTGGAGTAGGAAGCTAGTTCAGGTGGAATTTCCTTTTTGCCCATATCTAGCCCAACGTGAATAATTCTGAATATTGTGTGCCTGGTTAACATTATTAGATGCCATTTTTAACTACCTTTCGTTTATTTTTCATGCTGTACAAAGTATGTCCTTTTGAATGCGTCAGATACATAACTGGACATGACAGGTAATAGATTTGTACTAGTAATGAATGGCATTGTTATCTTCGAAGGTCTCGGCCCCAGCAGTCAATCCATTACGATGAGCTATGGTCTTGAAGGTGTGGTGGAGAGTTCAATAATAGGACTGGTATAGATTTTAAAACTGCTAATGTGTTTTAGCGCCTACAAGCTAACAGTGCAAACATATGTCAAATACTCCCCCAGCTCATATGCAAGCGCTTGCCTGGCAGAGCACAGTGGCGTGTGGGTGGTGATAAATTAAGAAATGTAAATCTCTCCTTACAGATGTTTCTGAACGGTTTACTTTTCTGCACAGATGTCAAGTCTCTATCGCTCACAATGTATCATGTAATGTAATGCAGTGGAGGATGTATGGGTTTGAACCAAATGTGTTACTTAGCAGCTGGGAATAAAACTAAATTTAGAGGAGTGACGATACTCATACCTGCCTAATTAAAAGTAGAACAAGCAGCACTAGAGCTTTTTTTTTTAGTTTGTTCAATCGATGACCTTGCATCGGTAACTATACTCCTTACACAGAACCAGGGCTTGCCCAAGACTTTGGACTATCTGAGACCAAGGTGAAAGTGCAGCCCCTGCAAACGTCAAACCATATATATACACAAACCCATAGCAAAACAAGGACATAAGAACATTAAAGCAAAGAAGCAAAAATCTTTATGCATACACATATTAAATTCAATATATTGACTTTGTTTGCCTGAACTCAATATTGGGCACAAGGCCTAGCGGTAGCACGGTGCTGCTCCCGTGCTTAAAGTGCCGACTCTGAAAAAGAATCAACAGGGTCCCATGACAAGTCTCACACAGAACACAAGGAAGGACCAGGGCTAGCGAATTGAGCACTCCACATGAGTCCAACCAAATATTAGCAAATGGAAACAGTGTGCAACAGAAATAAAGGACCCAAACCGAATTCCAGCACGTGCATCTTCTACCATGAAAGTATACATACATTCAGAGCCAAGGTGTGTGTGTCTCCACACTATATAACTAATATTGGCTCATTGAAGAACCCCTATTGTTCAACAATATCACATTATTCTAATTGTGACGTTCTACTATGAAATAATTAACCTTGCACAGTAGGGCTGAAACAACTAATCAACAAGGAGAATAGTTGACTATTCTCATTATCGATTCATCTATTGGTCGATTAAAAAGTGTGTGCTGTACACAGGCTGATTAGTCAGAGTTAAACACCGTTGCTACTTTGGACTTGATTGGAAAAGACATGCTGGCTGCTTCCCTCAGGATTTATTTCTAGGGTTATGACGGACATAACCTCTATGTTATTATTTAGTTTACAACAGGAGCACAAGTATAGCACAGACCTTGGGGTACTGCCACTGAGCAGAGGAGCCGTACCACCAGTGTTTTATCCTTACTTGGATAAGGAGTCCTGTGCCACCACCCCACCCTCCTGACTTCTGTGCTCCCGAGTTGCCATCCTCCCTTTGGTCGGGTCACTTTCCTCTAAACTACCTCACACACTCGTCTCTTGCATAAACACACTCCCCCTCTCGCACTCTGGTCCTACCCTTTGCGCAAAATGCACTGTCTCACAACTCTGGTGCCATACACTACTCTGTTTAGGAAATGATTTTAAAAAGGGACACTTTACGCATCCTGTCCACCTTGCTTATTAAAGTGGTCAGGCTGCATGGAGTGACCCCCCTTCTCACCCCACTTTGAGTGCTGACATCATCATGTCTATCCAAGCTCCACACGCAGTATCAAAATCGATCACTCTGACCAGGCGCACCTGTACCTTCTGTGTGAAAAGCACGCAAGTTATGTGAAATACAATTTATGTATTTACGAATTAAGGTTACGTACACTATGCAAATTGAGCAAGAAAAAGGGGAGGGGTTTATTTTTACATAGTGGTCCTTTTAACAAAAAAAATTGTTAATTTCAAAAGAAATAATTGGCCAACTACTCGATTATGAAAATAATCGTTGCAGCCCTATTGCAGAGCTCAGATCAAACAATTACAGGTGCATCTTCTAGCCACCAGTTAGATCCAGTGGATGTGAGCTTTACAGCCAGGTTGGGGTTATGAGAGATGTACAGCTCAACTCAACCAATCCCAGTCCACGTATAAGAGTTAAGAAATCTCTAGTCCCAGGTTCAGTTTCCATGCAAAATCCTACGGATAATAAGTGCTTTTTTTTTCTTTTTATATGATTTGTAAGGTTTTCCTATACTGTATTGTAAATTTACACAATTCATACATCCTAATAGCTTCATGCAGGCTTGATCGCCCCCATTGTTGTCTGTACTGAATTCGGGTCACATTGCAGTGACAGAGGTACACGATGGATGCAGCACAAAATATCTAATCTAATCATTATATTTCCCTGCAGCAGAAGGTGAATTACCACACAGCCTTGCTCAGTAAATATAAGCCTAAAACCACTAGATTAACAAAACAATAATGACCCAAAAACCTCCTAATTCCTCAGTGGGCTTGATGTGGGTTTAAAAAACGAAATGCTATAAACCAGATCCTTTTCCACGTCATTGCAGAATTTAATCTCTTCCACTCGCACAATGCCACATCTGTCCACCATCCATTACTAGTCCAGAGATAAATAATTATGTGAAAAGATCTGCACTAATAGCTATTCTTAATATTAAGCCAAGGCTGGCCAGAGGCAAACAGCTTGCCAAATACAAATGCTACAATGTAGCTCACTCAGGTCATGTGTCTGAATTGAAAGAAAACACATGGTGCTAAAAATATACAAATGCATCTCCACTATATTATACTTGCATTAAAAATTAAATGGTCACACCGTGATCCAGTTAATTGGAAGGGACGCTGCAGGACAGCTAGATGGATTGAATGACATCCAATAAGAAAACAGGAAGTGGATTCTGGGAAAACTGAACAGCAAGTGATAAACGTACGCAAGAACTCAAGAGAAGATGGAGAGGAGTATGAATTTTCATCCTGTATGCTATAGGGAGATATATATATATATATGACAGGCTTAAGCAAACTATGATCATGCTTTGAACTGAATCCCCAGTCAGGATTTTTGAACTCTTTGAAATTGTGTGATTATTTTATTTTTTGCTGTTGCAGAAAACGATGGAAGGTGGTGGTTATGGAGCGCTCTTTTTTGTTATACATATATCTCCCCTTTAGAGTCCTGTTGCTACAAAGTATATAATCCGTGTCTCTCCACAATTTAGAAACCCTATTCGAAACCAGATAAAAAAAAAAAGGTAGGACTTTGTTATTTACAGGATAGATAGATATAGATACACCTTTTTTGACAGGTTAACTCCGGTTCAGATGAAGAATCCCCTTACCTGCATATTGTGCTTGTGATGCTACTAGCAAATTAATGTAGATTTGTTTAGAAATTACCAAAACCACTACACACAAACAATTGCAACCCCATGTAGGGATTTATTCAGATAGAAACAGTCACTGAAGACTGATTGTTATGAAAGAGCAGAAGAACCCAACCCTAGATGACAGTACTGCAATTCTACTGGCCAAATGAAAGCATGGTGATGTCCGGGCAATGAGGATGTGAGAGCTGGTCTTAGTTGACACGTTACTCTACTAGGGTTGGTTCAGTCAGTTAGGTGAGTGGGTGTGCGCAGGCGTGACCAGAGAAGTACAGAAATGAGGGCGTCTGAAAGCCCCCAGAACCCCCCCATAATAATGGGTGTTTGGTTAACGTAATAGATTAAAAATATAAAAAGAGGGCGATAAAGGTTTATAGTCCTGTCTATTGCCATCATTCCAGATCTTAGACTGTATACATTGATGCGTGTCTCAGCGGCTATTGCTCAAGACCGGAAGTTATAAAATAAAAAAAATCGTATACCTAAACAACATGTAGGCTGGGTGTGGGGTATACGAGAGACATTAGATTGCATGCGCTGCATGGAGAACACAACCAACATAAGATTTAGCAGCTGTGCATGTGTAATTCAAACCCCCCCCCCCCCCCAAAAAAAAAAAAAAGGCTGTATTGTGCTTATCATTTGTAAAGCACTGCTGGTGTTCGATATCGAACATCAAAGACCTCTACTACCCATGTTTCCCAGGGAAGAGATCTTTACCCTTCTTAACTTACCCTCTGGGCTGATTTCTAGGAGCTCTTGGTTTGCGGACAGTTGTTAGTTCTGAAAGCTCTGGCAGAGCATCCACAAGCGGCTGCATGTCCCCAACTACAGGAGTAGCTCTCCTCTTGACCTGGGCTTTGACTTTCTGCCGAGCCACGGTAAGGGTTTCGATTTCTAGGAGGTGAAAGCATCAATAAGTTAGGAAAGTCAAAAACACTGTACCAGCTTACTTAAACATTAGGCCACAAGACAAGGAAGAAAAAAAGTATGTATGTTTTACAATTCAGACGCAGTCTTCATAGAGTCTACTGAAAACAAGCCACTGTGGTTAAAGTGTACAGCCCCCACATGTTAATCATAAGGTCTCTTGTTCTATCCCAGCTGAGACGCAAACCTCCACATTGTAGCTTGGCTGTTGAGATGGATTACAGTACATTATACAATGGCATTTTCAACTTTGGAAACCAGTGTCGCTTTCTGTGTAACCTCCCCCCCCATTTCTCTGTGCTGTATGTAGGGTACATGCACAGGTGAGATAGTCACTGCCACTATCCTATTCATTAGGAGACAACAACCTTGACAATCCATTGGTTTCAGAATATCTCCCATGATACTCAGCCCCATTAAATTGGCTCAGCCTCCTGGGAAATGTTGTTCCAAAACATCTGGCGGGCCAAGGTTGCTGCTGCTCTACATGTTAAACTTGCATGGGTACGGAGGATTTTTGCACTGGGACACAAAACAGTGGCCACCATGTGGTCTTTAGCATTATTCATCTTAACAGATATGTATAACTATGGTAGATTAAGGGAAAATTTGACTACTATTCGTATTATTTATTTTAAACACAGACTGGGTGACTCTAAAGCAGAACTAGCGAACCTTGGCACCCAAGAGGTTTCTGTCCCATGATGCTCTGCCTTATGAGGCGGTGGGATTTGTAGCTCTGAAACATCTGGGGTGCCAAAGTTCGCCATCGTCGCTGTAAGGTTTTCATATCATGATGTATCCCATGTTTGAAAATGCAGATTTGGTTTTATTCTTCTACACACATCAGGTTTGTCATAAAATCGTAAGCAGAAATTTTAAAACTAGAGAAAAAATAAATGAAAATATCTGGTGTATATAGAATGCTCATTTTGACATATCAGCCAGTGCACATGTGTTGTAATAAACATTAAATTGGCTTGATTATTATTAATGTCAAGAAGCACCTTAAAATGAAAGATGCTGTCACCATCTGCCAGAGCAGAGGACAAAGGATTAGATCCCTGAAGCTAAAGTGCTTTTGTGAGTGGTCGGTCACACAGTGATTTAAATGCATGATTCACATATTTTACTATGTAAATACATGATTTCGGCCTGAATGGGGAAAAAAAAATCTGATTCTGTTAGAAATGGAGTCATTGTGGTAGGGTCGGACTTTAATAAGTAACACCAGCTCTTGTTACAGCCAACCTCTTTTTTTGTGGGACCTTTCCCATGAAGATTTTATAGCTCGGTTAACAAAAAAATGAAATCACACACACACACTTTGATTTTATTCTGATGATACAGTGCCATTAAACAAGGGGAGTCAGACACTGAGTGCAATTGAACACAGATGTTGAGGTGCAACAATGATGTGGTCCTGAGACTCCTGACACCGAATAAATTATCCATCGTAGTTTGATATAACAGCTGCCATGGCGTGCTTCCATGGATTACTTTAATGTGTACGATTACGTGGGCTTTGACGCGGGAACAAGGAGTTTCATAACAAACAAACTGCAAAATGAAACTTTGTGTGGCTTTTTGGTTTTAGCTGCCTGAGGAGAAAGTGAGCGGCCAGATTTATCAAAAAAAAAAAAGGAAACAAACAACTAAGATCAATCAAGGGTACGATATTGTATAGAATGAGAAAAAGCTGATTTGTCCCCTGCTTTTTATTAGTGGTCAAGGTACACACTGTTAAAGCTAAAGGGTAAGGGGGGGGGGGGGTCACACAACCTTCAATGCAAAACATAAATACAATACATAGAGGAATTTACTACCAGTATCATAAAAAAAAAAAGCAAACCAAAAAGAAAGCCTGGCAAACTTTTGATCAGAGTGGGTGTTTGATAAAATCGTGACACGGCTTGCGTTTAGCTGTAAAATCTGTCATTTGTGGCACCTCCAAAACGCTTGATATATTTTATATAAAAGGTCTATTCATTAATCAGAGAGCTGATGGATAGTTCGCCCTCATAGCTGGGTTGTACTTGCTTGGGGTCTCCTTGTACAATCCTAAAATGCCAATTTCCCTGACTCCCTTGACTGCAAGGAGGCAAATTTACAGGCTATGGGGCCGATAACAGGGTGGTTGGCCGGTAACGGATGAGGTTGGTGGAAGCGGATAACGCATAGCGCTGGTATTGGGGAGCTGCTATGCTAGCGAATCTCCGGATACTCGTAACAGAAGGGAGAAGATAAAGGATACCAGCAGCAGCATTAGCATGGCGATCATCTCCTGGAGCACTGAACAACCATGCACAAATTCGTGGAAATGGAAGGGTCTGCAGAAGGACACTGGGAACCATTTGTTCCCAGTCTCCTTAGACATGCACTCAGAGGAGTGGCACACTGTTCTGTCCTCCTTGCCATGGAATCAGTGGAAAGTAAGGGACATTTTTTGACATTTACTGTAAAGTGTTAAAGGATTTTGCAATGGGGAAATCACTTAGGGTTTCTGAGTAGATGCTTTTATTTCTTTATTAATCTCATCTCGAGTCAGCATTTAACAGACTACTGTACCATGAACTTGCTCATTAGTCCCTGGCTGGCCTGTAATGCTTCCCATATAAAGTACAGGGAATTGCAGGGAATTTACAGCATGGAGCCCTTGCAGAGCCGAAGCTTACTGCTCAGCCAGAATAGGGACTTCAGCTCTTAACGGTAGCAATTGAGCCGTTAAGTATAACAGCCCCACTCAATGGATCACCTAGGCTGGACTAGGGCAGTATTACGTTCATGGTTGAGCAAGTGGACAGTAGGCACGTTCTTATTGATACCAACTTGTTAAGTGAATAGATTACACAATAACGATTGAAAATCAAAATCACTGCAAGCAGTTTATCCTTTACAGTAACAGTTTTTGCTGCTGCGCCCAAGGAGGGGGGAAAAAAGGGACCTAACTGTGGGAACAGGGCATTCCACAGCGTAAGAAAGCATAACCTATTTACTCAAGCTTTACATTGACGTTTCAATTAAGATAAAGACTTTCATCAGGGGACTTATGCCCTTATTAAGAATAATTACCCCTTGATGAAAATACTTAAATGGAAATGAAATGCTGCTGTAATGATTTAATAAATTGGTTACAGTTTAACGTAATAGAGTGCTTTAATGCTCACATTTATTCATGGGATGAAGGGATTGTGCATTCAAACACATACCCATGATTCCGCAAAGTTATCTTTATGTGAAAGTGATGCCCTTAACCAACTAGGGGTAAGTCTAGTATATTGGCCATCATTCTAGGGTCCTCAGAGACCTACTTAGACAACTAACATCCTTATTTAGCATTAGCAGGCCTTTTACTGTTGTCAGATGATCTCGAAAGACTAAACGTAACAATGAGAGGCCATAAATGTTAAAGGAATTTGCCAGGCCACAGTAAACCCTTACAAAGATTATGGATAAAATTTACTTTCTACATTCTTAGCAAGAATGCTATTTTGAAGTATAAATGGTCAAATGAATGTGAAACTTGCAATCGGGGGGACCTCCTTTTCCACTGGAACTAGAATAAACTCCACACCGACACAGAAGGCCTTTAAGAAAATATTAAAATTACCTTTTCTCTATTAAAGTCCAGCAATTGTATTCTGTGGCTTTTCAGTATGAGAAAGCAAAACCCACATTCATTAAATGACGCAATTTACCACCTTTTGCCATTTGTGCCCAATTAGAAAGGATTTTGGTATTTCACATTAAATGGGACATGCAAGTCTAGAATTTATTATTATTATTTTTTTAAATTGTCTATTGATATAAAAGTGTTTGGCTTTTCTTGCTGGTCCTCTGCTTTATTTTGCTGTCTCTTTCTCTCGGTCACGGATCAACCCCCCTTATAACCAGATATCGGTCCCTGTACACAGAACCCCATCTACCCCTCCGTTCCTTGAATGGTCAGTAATTCTGACCATCTTCTGGGACTCAAATCCTTTAGACTCAGCAAGGGTTAACAGGTCACACATTAGAGACGCAAAGCAGGCCCAGACAATACTGATCCCAATACCAGGAAAGCAGGTCACCCTTAAACCAAGGATGATATATGGAGCGTGGTTCTCAGACAAAGCCGGGTCAGTATATGGAGCGTGGTTCTCAGACAAAGCCGGGTCAGTATATGGAGCATGGTTCTCAGACAAAGCCGGGTCAGTATATGGAGCGTGGTTCTCAGACAAAGCTGGGTCAGTATATGGAGCATGGTTCTCAGACAAAGCAGGGTTTGTAGAAGCCATGAAACAATCACTAGAGCGCTGGGGGAATAGACTCCACATGAGGGTAACGGGCAAGTGTGGTATACTGGCTTTTAAATTTGGCAGCTCCGTGTCATCATGCCGCACCCCACCTGCTGGCCAGTCACATGATCGCCCCGGACCAGTATATCACTCAGCACCTGGCCCCCGGCCAGCAAGGACAGCGCTGCCGGGGAGCCCCAGGGACAGAGGACGTGACACTCCCTGTGTGTATGGAGTGCTTTCCTTCCCTGTCTCTGCAATAACTGGGACGAAAGAGTTGCAGATTGGAATGGCACTCAGCCCCACCCTCCCCTCAGCTCACAATGCAGAAGGGAGGAGGAACAACTCAGTCGCACGTGCTCAGTGAGCTTTTTTTGCATTTCACAGACTACACACCGATTGGTTAGCTCAGTCTGCCAAGAAAAAAAAAGCAGGTAAAAATA